>OX383273.1:12779129-13979129 GCA_947522985.1 Lithophane socia
GGAACCTACTACGCTTTGGAATGGGCAACTAGCTTCATCTTTCTGACTGACCGATCCCTTGACAATTCAAAAGTGCCTGTAATTGGTTTATTTGAAATAAATGCTTTAAGTTTGAGTTTTTAGGTTTGAAACATACCTGGCGAAATGTGGGTGTACATAGGTATACATCTGCCTAACCCTCCTGGGTATACAGGTGTGATGATAATATATTCGATTGATTCTTAAAATATTCTTGGCCCTTTAATCTCCATAGTATCCATTTAGCACTAACATTGCAGTACGGAACATTGGTGCACGCATACCTCCTAAATTCAGCACAGTCGGTTAAAGCACAGGTAGTAATGGAATGCGTTATATATTGGAGGAACGGAATGCAACAGATTGTTGTGCATTTTGGTTCAATTGTGTACATTACTATGCCCAATATGGCACCGATAACTGCGAGTATTGCGATATTGGATACAATTTTAAGATTTCTCGGTCCTGGGTTTAATAGAAACGGCACTTATCTATTTTATTTGTAATTTACACATTGCAACATAGAGTAGGTTTATAAATTTAAGTAATAGAAAATGGCAAATTACCTACTACTATCATCGCTCTTGTGACAAAAACATAAGCAACGGTAGAATGATAGTCTCATTGGCTAATCTTGCTCAAAGTGCACAGGACGTGTTCAACTGACTGAGTTTTTTTTCTATTTGTAGGTGCTTAGTTATTTTTAGAAGAATCATTAAAAACTTTACACTGAAAGCAATGATATTATATTATATCATTGACTGAAAGGGTCATTCTTATTGTTAAAAAAGGCAGAATAAGATATTAATAACTGTGGTTTATTTTATTGGTCTATAATTGAGGGAGCACATAGATTGTTGTTCTTGTCTTTTTATTTTAGCATGTAAGGTGTATTCTTTGTTGGAGATCCTAATAAAATAAAAATAAAACAAACGAGTCACTTGAAAATGAACCCCACACCACTACGTTTCTCTACTTTTGTGTATTATGCTATTTCTAGTAATATAAATTAAGCTAGCTATGGACAGGTAGTTGGCTAAGTGATCACAGTCGGTTCAAGGGTAGATCATAGACATTTGTTACGGTTAGTCTGAAGCCCAAAAGTTTGACAACCAGGCTTACCAAGGGCTATCGTGTTACCCAGTAACTGGATTGTGGAGGTTATATAGGCAGTCGCTTCATGTAAAATACTGGAACTCAGCTGCATCCGGTTAGACTGGAAGCTGAACAAAACATAGCTGAGAAACGGCTAGTCAGATGATGATTTCGAACAAGCCCCTTCAAAAGTGAATCCCGGAACAATATGCTCGTATACCCAACTTCATCATAACATACAAAAGACGTTATATTTCTGGTATTATAAATTAAGCTATCAAGTTAACTGCTCTTAAACGGCGACAAAAGGACGAGAAGTCACCGCCATTTTGTATTTAATGACGTCATCCCGCGACATTGTGTTCAACAATGGAATCTAACGACTCGTCGTTTACCCAAATCTGTTTATACGTTTTTGATGTAGACATACATAGCTAGACGTACGGGGGTCATTACAATTTCTTTTGTGGTCTGTGGAAGGGTATGTAAATCATCTTTTTTTGTCTTTTTCTACACAAAAGGTACACATAATTGTGTAAATAATGTCATCACAACTGGGTGGAGGAAAACATCGTGAGGAAACTGGCATGACCTAGAACCAAAAGTTCGATGACGAATGAAACATCGCGAGAAAAGCGAAAAGGCAAACATTATTTCTTACGATTTAATCTTAACTTTTATTTTGCTAATACTGATAATAACGTGCGTTTTATTTTTGCAGAATAAACTAATTCAATCCGCATTAACATGGCACCTGGCTCAATGACGTTTGTAACTCCCCCCGCTTCCCCGCACGGCGACGGCGGGGCGCGTCGCGGGTAGCGGGGGGGACCATTGATTGATCCCAGCCAGGTGCCATGTTAATACGCACGGGTTGTACTTAGCGTTTTCCCAACTATTTTGGGGTCGGCTACCAGTCTAACCGGATGCAACTAAATACCAGTATTTTACACGGAGCGACTGCCTATCTGACCTCCACAACCCAGTAACTGGGTAACACGATTCCTACCCTTTGGTAATAGACTTATTGTCAGACTTTCTGCCTTCTGACTATTCGTAACGACTGGCAAAGATCAACGAATGTATAAGCGGTATAAAAGCGGGTTAAGCGGCTTAACGTGCTTTCCAAGGCACGGAGGAATCTCTGTATGAAATAGATGGTCACCCATCCACGGACCGACCTCGGCAAGCGTAGCTTAACCTGATCGATCGACCTGTACGGGTATTATTACTTAGCTACGAGCCGCTCTCCCTTCTCCTCGAATTTAGCTAGTCAAATAAAAAATATTGCTAGTAGACTTTTAATAAATACTCTTTATATAACAGACTCTCTTCAGACAGTACCCACTTTTATCCCCGTTCCTCTTAAGTAAGTCTTCGAAGCATCTTCTACAATACACTGTCGTGCAGTGTGCCGGTAACAGATTGGCTCACATTTAGCTCAATACGGCACGCCGCGCAGACGCAACTTTAATAATAGCGCGTATTTGTCAAGTGAGCGGCAAACCTAAGTCGTGGGATGTAGTAAAGTAATCCGGGTAGTAGGAGAGATATAGGAGCTTCGCAAAATGTTGACTAGACATGCAGAATGCAACCAGTCCCAGTTAAAATTGGTAATAAAGTCAGGAAAATGAGTTGATAGTTAAAAAATAAAATAGACGTAGGTATATTTATATTTAGTAACCTATTCCGCTTCACTATTCCTCAAGAGTCATAAAAAAACCCTGTAAGAAATCGACACATGTTTCACCTCTCAACTAGTTATCCTGAGGATGACGATTGACCTGTCGCGAACCCGAACACGACGTGTTGCCACGCCGAGCGCTGGACGCAGAGACAGGTCAATCGTCATCCTCGTTGAGAGATGAAACACGTATCGATTTCTTACATGGTTTTTTTTTATGACTCTTGAGGAATATTTAAGCGGAATAGGTTACTAAATATAACTACATCTATCGTCTATTGTATTTTATAATGGAATTCCACAAAGTCACGCCTGAATCAATTAACTAGGTAATAGTTTACCAAATTGACTACCAAGTTAAATTGTTAATATTCAAATGACAGCTGTCATTATTTGGCAGTTGTGATTTGAATTCTACGTAGAGGTTTGATGAACAAGGTGGAAAGTTTGTCATCCTCCGTAGAATAGGGAGGTTCCTTCTACCGGAAAGGTGTTATGCATGGTGGATTGGTGGGCTACTGCCAGACGATTGTTGGCGGCTTTCCTATAAATAAGTTTTTCGTGCACGATGTAGTATTCGCGTGACGTTAGGTGTGATTCGTAGTTCGCTTATGACGTAAATTTCACAAGAATAATAGAAAAATATAGTATATCATCCTCCAAACCGTATTTCGGCTATGACAGCCAATTTTCACGGAGACTAACCTTCGGCGCGGGAGATATTATAGTGCACAAGTGTGTGCGCAGACAGAGGTGCACTCTCTTTTCGCTCACTCTCATAGTCCGATTGGACGGTAATCCGACACTACCGGAGAGAGATCAGGCGCAAGACCAACGGCTGAACGTGCTTTCCGAGGCTCGGGGGTATCACACCGCCAACTTCCAAACTAAGAATATTCCTAATGAAAAAACTCAATAAAACTTTGCCCGACCCGGGAATCGAACCCCACTCTCCGCAGTCGCGCTTGCGACCACGAGACCAACGGGGCAGAAAAGTAATAGGTAATTTAAAAAAATATTCGGCCCATTTTCTCAAACTTAAGATACCGCATCTACTTGACTTACATCCACCAATGATATATTCGCTCAGTGTGCCTCACTGAAGGCATTCCACTACCGGCCCCATATAAGGCCACATAAGGCGATCGTTCAAAATGCCAGCGGTTGGAGTTTTGCTGGCAACTGGCACTAGGTGTATGAATAGGAGCATCTATCTTGTTTTGTGATACGTACAGTGTAGCCTTCTTGTGGTTGGTTCATATTATTGTTAGAAGGAAAAGGATTGATCAAGAGGTAAAGGCTCCCACAGAAAGAAGCGACGCGACAGCACGACCCGACAGCACGACGCGACAGCACGACGCAACAGCACGACGCGACAGAACGACGCGACAGCACGACGCGACAGCGCAACGCGACAGCGCAACGCGACAGCGCAACGCGACAGCGCAACGCGACAGCGCAACGCGCCAGCGCAACGCGATAGCGCAACGCGACAACGCAACGCGACAGCGCAACACGACAGCGCGACGCGTCTCTAATATAACAATTTCCATGAAGTTTTCATAGAAATTGTTCTACTAGAGTCGCGTCGTGCCTCTCTGCGGGAGCCTTAAGTCAAGATGGCTTGGAGGTTTAAGTACATGATGGGTTACAGATTCAAAAATGACTGGAACGAATCGGGGCTCCCTATAATATTTGTTTTATCTGACGGCCTAGATAAGTGACAATCGCTTCGAAAGCGTTTCGTATTCCTACAACGACTTTCAACAGGATTGACATTTCGATAGCTTATGTTGATCCTATACATTTTTGCCTTTTCCATCATCGTTATCGCTGATAGAATGTCACTTTGTCTAGGCCCTCTGAAGATCTTACAATGTTAGCAATTTGGGTTAACCAAGTTACGCCCGCTGTGCTGGACAGTGTGAAATTGAAACGTACTTAAAAAAGAAACGAAAAAAGAACTCGGTACAACGTATATTTTGGAAGGGACATAGACAAAACAAGAGTGCACGAAGAGAACCATAGTGTTATCTCTATGCACTTCAAACTATTAAGGCGTATACACACAACAGTTCACCTTATACTCGTACTTTTTAAATTGACACGAATTTGTTCAAGTCATTTGTTTTCGTAGAGCGTAAACTTCTGCTTTGTTCGCCAACGGGTTAAGACGTATCGCCAATAATTTATGACGATACCAATAGTGTAAAGAAATTACCTAAATGTACGAATTAAAAGCGAAGGTCTGTTATTTCAAACTAGTACAAACTTTAGAACCCCTAAATTGTTTATGAACTTACCTTACTATCAAGTTTCTCAGTTTCCAATTAGTTTCTATTTATTCAAAGCATCAACTTCTATTACTTAGAGATTTAAGTAAACAGACTAGAAGTGTATTTGTGAATCAATCGTCTAGAAGTCTTGACTAACTAATCGCCGGCAATTCCTATAACTTACGGACCGTTCATCATCATCTGCCTAGCCTTTTTCCAACTATTTTGGGGTCAGCTTCCAGTCTAACCGGATGCAGCTGAATACCAGTATTTTACATGGAGTGACTGCTTATCTGACCTCCACAACCCAGTAACTGGGTAATACGATACCCCTTGGCAAGACTGGTTGTTAGAATTTCGGGCTTCGGACCGACGGCTTAACGTGCTTTCCGAGGCACGAAGGAGTCTCGATATGCATAGATGGTCACCCATCCACGGACCAACTCCGGCAAGCGTACCATACCCTCATGGATCGACCCGTGCGGCTGATATTACTTAGCCACGAGTTCCATACTAACTTACGGACCGTTATTGGTTAAAATTAAGACTTTTGCCAATTATGAAGCAAGGGTTCCCTAACGGGGCGGTTTAAAATAAGATGTAGTGATACAAATTGAAAAGAATATGCTTAGATAGTTTGGACATGTTGAGAGGATAAGTGAAAGTTGACTAACAAAAGGTATTTACAAGGCAGATGTGAGTGGGAACGCAGGGAGGGGACACACTCACACTCTAGGAGGACATATAGTGACCTTATTGATGATGTTCTTCAGAAAGGTCAGGTGCGTAGTACTCGCAACCGGCGGCGTGCGTGTGTGACTAAATGTAGGAACGTAATCGAGGCAAAAGGAGTATGTAAGGATCGTAGCAGGTGGCGTTCTGTAGATTCTGCCTACCCCCAATGGGAAGGCGTTAGTTTATGTATCTATGTATGTAATTAAGTAGATTTAAACTCACACCTTCTCCCCATGGGGCCAAGCAGAAACTACAGAAGAAAAAACACAGAAGTTTATGTGTGAATGTATGTATTTAAAATTAAAAGGAACACAACGTCACATTTAATCCCTTAATTTCATCCCCTTACGGACGAATTTTAGGAAATACATCCCATACCCCGAGTACGGGATGTATTCGTCCTTAGTGCTCTCTTTCACTGCGTTGTCTTGACTGTCAGTGAATAAGACTGAATGAATTTAAGACATTTATTAAGTAGAAAATTCCAGGAAATGCGAAAAATGCGCCAATGTATACGAATAGAATAAGAAATGAGTATGTAAGAGGAAGTCTGAAAGTGACACCGGTGATGTGGATATACGTTGTCATGGTATGGGCATGTGATGCGGAGGAATGAGGGAAATGTCGTCAGAAGGATGGGGGGAAAGATTAAAATCATTTCCTGAAGGGTTATATTTCGGCAGCTAAGTAAAAGAAATGAAAACAAAAACAAATCCAATACAAGAGATCACAAAAGACATTCTAAATCCGACATAAAGCAGAACTAAACATTGGCATCGACAATAATAACAGCGGGAAAACATGACGCCATGTTGTTTTATGTGACAGCTGTCAAATTACTACATGTCTGTGAAGCCAGCTATGTCACTTGTGTCGGTGCGTCGTGATGTACAAGTTGTGGTTTTAGATAGATATTGTATCTACCTATAAATACATAAATATTTCTATGTGTAGAAATATTTTTTTATTTTTTTGCCGATGGAAGCAACGCCCTAATAGACGATTATTCATTAATGAGTTTGCTGTTGTAAATTACGAATAGGCAATGGAATTTTGCACTCAAAGTGTAGGCTAGGTACGTACCAATTTTTTTTTTATTTCCAATTTCTAGGCAATAGAATTCTTTCAACGTGTAGGGTACCTAACGCATTCGGAGAGCCATATCTTTATCTGTAGTAGTTTAAATAGAAACCAAATAAACCTCATTATAGGTATATATTCAAGAATTGTATCGTCTCCTATTAATTTACTTTAAGGAAAACGGATCTTAGCAATAAATCATAAAAATATTACAACAAAGTAAACATGATATACCAATTACAATTAAATTGAAATATAATCAATACACTTAATCTCGAAAATTCTACTCGAATTTAAAGACACTTGCCGTGCTAACTTCAACTCTATCACAAATGTACAAGGTTGGTTTTCGAAACTTGTGTTTGATGGTTGTAAATGTCTTGCTGTGCTAACTTCAACTCTATCTCAAAGGATTAAGGTTGGTTTTCGGTGTGTGTTAATTTTCGATGATACCTAGTAGATGTTGGGGTTTCACGATCCATTGAAGCTGCTAGAGGTTTATTAATTGACTAGGTTTTGCACTCGGTTTTGTTCGGTTTCATTGGATTATTGGTTGTGTTCAGTAGGTATGGGTAGGTATTGTATTGAATGTCAATTTTGCTTTGATATTAGTTCCTTTACAAATTATATATCTGTACCTCATAATTATAATAATCCTAACTTATCCATACTAATATTATAAATTCTAAAATAACTCTATCTGTCTGTCTGTATATTACCTTTTCACGCCTAAACCACTGAACGGAATTCGACAAAATTTTGCCAGGATATAGATTGCACTCTGGGGAAGGACATAGTGTACTTTTTAGAGACTTACCACGCGGGCGATACCGCAGGCGGAAGCTAGTATTATAAATGCGAAAGTGAGTCACATGAGTAGACCATGACCTTGGTTAGGACATAGGACACTTTTTACCTCAGTGAGAAGCTAGTCACGAACAGAAGCTAGTAAAGAATATTGTAAAAAATCTACGTCTAACTAATATTATAAACGCGAAAGTTTGTAAGTATGGATGGATGTTTGTTGCTCTTTCACGTAAAAACTACTGAATGGATTTGGATGAAATTTGGCAAACAGATAGTTTATAGGCTGGATTAACACATAGGATACTTTTTATCCCGATATTCCTACGGGATCGAGACTTAAGCGGGTAAAACCGCGGGGGGCAGCTATTTTTAAAAATTAAATTAAAAATTTAAAAAACCCCCGACAAAAACAAAGCGTCTAAAAAGTAAAAAAATAATATCATAAAAGTTGTAGGTAATATTTTGATCCAAGCGTCGTCGTGTCGGAGGACGGCTAATGCAAACGACAACACACACATAGGCATAATGAATGTATGCTGTTGTAGAAAGGATAGCTGCTGTTAACTTCCTATTTTCATTAACCGTCCCCCGACACGACGACGCTTGGATCAAAATATTACCTACAACTTTTATGATATTATTTTTTTACTTTTTGGACGCTTTGTTTTTGTCGGGGGTTTTTTAAATTTTTAATTTAATTTTTATTTCCAGCTTTTTAAATTTTATATTATATTACTAGTAGAAACGCTACGATCAACACGCAGCTCGCCGAAATCTGCGTAGCTGTACGTTTTTTGCCACAGTGAAGCTTGTTACCTACTAATTTACTCTCATTTATCTTTCCTATTCCATCATCAGACTTTGACCATCTATCTGTAACACATTTGTTGAGACCTTTCCAATGAGTCCAAACACGATACCTCTGCTGTAAGTTCGTGAGGGAGTTGGGTATCCTGCAAATTCCAGATGATGCTGCAGCATCAGCTCAAGATTACTACATATATTCTTTTCATATCATTGAAATAAGAGAATTCTAAATTTCCAATCGATTAGACCTGTGGAAGATGCTAACATCCATTCATCAACTAGAAAAGAGCTGATAATTTTCAAACGGCTGAACCGATTTTCTTGAATCATAGTTAAGAACACTCTCGATTAAGTCACCTTTCAAACAAAACCAAAAAAATCAAAATCGGTTCAGCCGTCTGGCAGCTACGATGGCGCAGACAGACACACAGATACACAGATACACAGATACACACGTTAAACTTATAACACCCCTCTTTTTCCGTCGGGGGTTAATAAAAATATAAACACAGCCAGACATAAAATTCGTTAGCAGATCTTCGCTCAGTCTTGAAAACGCGATGAGGAACCTTCCGATCGGAAATCGACAGCCTCTTGCTTTGGAAACCGATTTATACCTTTATTCCCTCTGCCTTCACACTCCGCCGACCAATGGTTCATTCACTCACTCTTCCGGTGATTTGTTCAGTCAGCTTCGGTTTTTGATTCGTTGATTCATTCGGTCATGTGGCTTATTTAAGTTCATTTCCTCGGTTAATTTATGGTTAGATTGAAGTTTTGAGTTTATCTTGGAGTTACATATAATGAACTTGTTGAATGCTATTAACTATCCTGAAGGGGAGAAACCTACCAGTGAAATAACAAATGAGCAATTACTCTTTTGAAATAAAAACAATCAAGTAATAAAAACTAAAACCCAACTACGACTGAAAAGGTATAAACAAGACACCACAGACAGACAAATTAAAAATCCGGAGTCACACGTGTTAGGGCGGCATAAATCTAACAGATTACGTGTGACTCCGGATTTTTAATTTGTCTGTCTGTGGTGTCTTGTTTATACCTTTTCAGTCGTAGTTGGGTTTTAGTTTTTATTACTTAAGTACTTGATTTTTTTTTTAATTCTTTTGGGGTTATAATATATATATTTTTGAAATGTGCTCATTAAGCCCTTTCATTTGATACCCAACATGGTACGATTAAACCATATTTTTTTTTAAGTTCCACTCTTTATGTCCTCTAGAGTGCGCCATTTTTAATTTAATGTGACTTCACATAGCCATAACCAGCGGACAATCACGACGCTTCTAACGATACCTCATTTGTCAAATTGTGATAAGTGGTTTGGAAGATAGGAGGGAACAGATGAACATACATACATACATACATACATACATAACATACCGGTCAAAATCATAACCCTCCTTTTTTCTTCGCCGTAGTCGGGTAAAAATGGAAACCATATCAAAAGAAAAAAAAGCCGCACGGGTCGATCGGTCAGGTTTTAAGCTACACTGGCTGCGGTTGGTCCGTGGATGAATGACCATCTTTACATACCAAAATCCCTTCGTGCCGTTGGTCTCAGCTGTCATTCTTGGTATTCTGACAGTCGTTACGGGTCGCCAGAGGCCAGAAAGACTGACAATCAGCCTTACCAAGGGGTATCGTAGCGTGTTACCCAGTAACTGGGTTGTGGAGGTCAGATAGACAGTCGCTCCATGTAATATACTGGTATTCAGCTCACAGCTGCATCCGGTTAGACTGAAAGTCGACCCCAACACAGTTGGGAAAAGGCTAGGCAGTTGATGATCAAAAGAATTTAATTAACTCAAACTCAAAGCATTTATTTCAATTAAACAATTTACAGGCACTTTTGAACTGTCGAAGAGTCGGTCAGTTAGTCAGAAAGTTGAAGCTAGTTGGCCATTCCAAAACGTAGATCTCTATGGAGAAGAACGGGCAAAAAACTCCAAGGACACTCGTACAGGTACAGTATTCTTGTTGCTTCTATATGTGAGAACAATTTAAAACAAAAACAATTCAAAATATAAGATTAAAAATTACCCCTGGCAGATAAAAGATGACGCCCGTTCACGAACATGACACGTGGATCAGCACCATCCAACTCAACCATTTTGTAGGGAACCGAATGATCCAACACACGCGCCACCATCAGCGAGACATTTAAATGAGCATGACATACTCTCATCTGCCATGCTCTTTCCAGTCAACATACATTATGATACCATATTAAAGAATAATTTGATCGACATGCAAGTTAACTGCAGGTTTCAAAACCGTTAGGTAAGTCCTATGATTCGTTGGACAGTGTTACGCAAGTGAAGTGCTAGTTTGCGAAAGTTGTTATTCTACACTATAAGTTAATGGTTACCAAACTATTTATGACATTGAATAAACATGTTTTCGAACCGCAAATGGGTCAAAACCATGGACACAGGATATAATATGATGTAACATCGTTAGGTCCAAACTCAAACTCAAAGCATTTATTTCAATTAAATCTGTTTTGAATTGTCAAGGGGTCGGTCAATCAGAAAAATGAAGCTAGTTGCCCATTCCAAAGCGTAGTAGGTACCTATGGAGAAGACGACAGCTATTCTGATGAAGTTTCTCTACACCATGAGTAGTGCTTTAAAAAAACTTTTTAAATACAAAAAAAAAAAACAACCGACTTCCAAAAAAACACAAAAAAGTGAAAAATAACTTTAATTTCGGAAGGTGTCTTTGCTTTTCAATTTTCGTTGATGCATGACCTACCAAACAAAAAAGAATCATCAAAATCGATTCATAATGGGCGGAGTAATCGCGTAACATACATACAAAAAAAAAGCATACAGACGAATTGAGAACCTCCTCCTTTTTGAAGAAGTTGGTTAAAATTGAAATATGCAGGTTTTCAACCCAAAAACTAGAGCAGGTCCTAAAACCTCGACCACAAAATACGAAATCTTTGAACAAAATTGTGATCGTAGAGAGGGACTTCATTTATATCAGTTAGTTTTAATTCCAGTGGAGGAGCATTAAGCTGTGGGTTGATACTTCAAGCTATTCGCTTCTCAGAGGCGCTGGCACGACTCACTGAATACAATTTATTTATTAGTGACTACAGGAATATAGTTCTGTTTATATTATTATTATTTACTAGCTATTTCTGAGGATCTCGTGGCTAAGTAATAACAGCCGCACGGGTCGATCCATCAGGCTAAGCTACGCTTGTCGGGATTGGTTCGTGTATGGGTGACCATCTTTACATACCGAGACTCGGAAAGCACGTTAAGCCGTTGGTCCCGGCTGTCATTCGTGGGTGTTTGACAGTCGTTACAGGTCGTCAGAAAACCGAAAGTCTAACAACCAGTCTTACGAAGGGGTACCTATCGTATTACCTACTTACTGGGTTGTGGAGGTCAGATAGGCAGTCGCTCCTTGTAAAATACTGGTATGCTATTTGGTAGCTGCATCCGGTTAGACTGGAACCTGACCCCAGCATAGTTGGGGAAAGGCTAGGCAGATTAGCTTCTGCCCCCAACTTCGTTTGCGTAATGTTTCCCATTTTAACATGTAACATAATATCTTATGAATCTCAGGGATAATGTAGCTTCCCATTAGTGAACGAATTTTCGAAATCGGATCAGTAGTTCCGAAGATTTGCCCCTACATACAAACTCACATTGATCCAAGAATGACAGCCGGGACCAACAGCTTAACGTGCTTTCCGAGGCACGGAGCGGTATGTTAAGATGGTCACCCATCCACGGACTTACCGCGGCAAGCGTAGCTTAACCTGATCGATCGACCCGTGTGGCTGTTATTACTTAGCCAGGAGCCCCTCCCTTCAAAAACGTACCCATTACATACAAAACATATTTATAATTAATTTTAAACAGAACGGCTCAAAATATTAATATAAGTGACCAACTTTACCAATGTTTTGCAAACGAGAAAATTTCCAACAAATATAACGTGCAATAAAATGGACAATTTCCGTAAACCGCACTCAAAAGCCAATTTCCAAGGTAAAATAAATTAAAGTGTTATTTTTATCCGCGAAAAATAAATTGTATTGATATTTATCAACAAGTACTTTAACAAATTGAATTTCAGGTGCATAAATGAAAAAATATCATGTAATTTTTACGCCAAACGATGTTACTTTTATTTTATTTTTAAAATCCATGACATTTCGTATTACCCAGTTACTGGGTTGTGGAGGTCAGATAGGCAGTCGCTCCATGTAAAATACTGGTATTCAGCTGCATCCAGTTAGACTGGAAGCCGACCCCAACATAGTTGGGAAAAGGCTAGGCAGATGAAAAATCCATGACATTTCATTAATTAGGAAAATGTCGTGGGGAAAGTTTTCGAAGATGAATGTGGATAGCTTTATGAGTATGGGGGTAAGACCAAAGAAACGATGGATGGACTGTGTGAAGGATGATATGGCTAGAAAGGGGGTGACTACCGAGATGACGGCTAATAGAGAAGTATGGTAGAAAAAAACGTGTTGCGCCGACCACAAATACATGTATAATGGCAAGAGAATAAAGATAATTTCATTAAAATGGTATGCAATAAAAGGGCCTTCACAAATGACGATACATAATATGTCTATTTTACCATTTCATTAGGTATTTCATAGACCTATAATCCATACACATAATATAAAACGAAGTCCTCCGCCGCGTCTGTCTATCGTCCTGTTCGAGATAAACGTAAAAACGACTGCACCGATTTTCATGCTGTTTTCACCAATGGATAGAGTGGTTCTCGAGGAAGGTTTAACCGACATCCACGCGGGCGATGCCGCGGGCATAGTCTAATACCCACCTAAGTCATAGAAATAATTCAATCATTCATAATTACCATTCGCTTTAATCAAGAAAATTCTTTTTTCAAAATTAATCACTCAATGACGAACTTCACACCTTTTGTTCAATGAATGAGTAAGTTAAACGACTGAAATAGACTCAATCACTCATCGAATGAGTGAATGAAAGGGAAAGTTGTTCAGTTCCATTAATTAATTGATGTAATGGTTTTCGAACAAAAGACTATCATCGTAATTTAAGTGCGAAGGCGTAATTGTATTTGTAATACAATCAATTTGAACAAGAAATGTCATTGCTAATTAATATACTCTAACTAAGAACAAAAGGGTATTGTTAAGTTTATCTAAAACTTTTATAACTAAGATGACGGCGATGTCCTTATTCATAGTAGTGCTACCAGAGTTACCTTCAAAAAATAAATAATACTCTTTGTATGGTTTATACTCACAACTGCACCATAATAAGGTATGCAGGTGACGATTCATAAACAGGGGTATCTGAGGCCCTAGACAAAGTGACATTCTATCAGCGATAACGATAATGGAAAAGGCAAAAATGTATAGGACTGACATAAGCTATCAAAAAGCTTATGTCAATCCTGTTGAAAGTCGTTGTAGAAATACGAAACGCTTTCGAAGCGATTGTCACTTGTCTAGGCCCTCTGATTTTGCTTTAACTCCTTTGAGGGGAAAGCACCAGCAGGCCTAGACAAATGGCATTCGCTTCGGAGCGAATCTATATCTAAAAACGCTATCGCTTCAACGGTAACGAAGTTCTATTGGCACATAAAGTACACTACCTTTCGCTAACGTCTCATTGATCATTTGTTCGATAAAAATTACATTTTGTCTATGGTTTTTCGTCAGAAAACATCAAACGCGCTGTCGCTGTCAATTCTTATTGTGATTTGAACTTCGATAGTACGAGAGCCCACGACCAAACCCGTGTCGCATCGTTTTACGGCCAAAACCGTATAAAATGGTTAGTTTCGATGATTCTGAACCCGACTCGGTCAGCAGTACCGGTCAGAAACGTCACAGTTTTATGGGAGCCCATTTCTGCTATGTCAAAAAAAGACGGTTTAATCACAATATGTCTGATATTTAAAATGTACAATAGGTTTCGTAATTTTAGTACGAAAAATATTGTTTTCAGACATTTGCGTGTCACATGTGGCCTAAGAAAATGCTTTCTGAAACTTTAAATGGCACCTATAATTCCAAAAACTGTTTTCAAGCAGAATGCTATGTTACTGATCAGTAAAATTTTTCAACACGTTCAAAATGGTTTCAACACATAAGATCCACTTCCTTCTAAAAAACGATTTATTCGCATCAACTGATCAACGTTCAACTGAAAAATTTCCGACGGGTTGTTATGGGTTTTATTTTTTTGGCTCATTCTTAAATTTCCCGAATGGTCTCCTCCGTAAGCTACTGGTTTCTGAAAATCATGTTTTTGGTATCCGAAATCTATCATTCAACTACATTCTGAAAATCAGACAGATTGCTATGAAACAAGTCAGTATTCTTTTTGACAATTTTATTTAAAAATGCGGTCACGTTGGACGTGACGCGGAAAATTTCTGACATTAGGATTTTTGGATTTAGAACTAAATTTTAATCTATCCATTATATTATATGGTTTTGTTCGTAAAACGATAAGGCAAAAAATTGGGCATGGGCTCTCGTACCACGATTCTTACAATGACTCCGGGACGAAAATTCAAAAGTGATAAAATTCTATTACTAGTAATGCTTCTAGCATTTCGTCGAGACTTTCCAATAGGGATGATAACTATATTTTTTAAGATTATTTACAATTATTGGACCGTATTTTTCTTTTTTTATGTTATCAAAATATTACGGTGGGACATTGAGTTAAAATGTGGGAAGCCGTCACGCCTATGTAAATTTTATAAGTAGGTACTTAGTTGTGACGTAGCGAGCCCCCACAACCCATTTTATTTCAAAACAAACAACGCAACTGAAACACCAACTGCTTAAAGTCACCATTTTGTTTCGTTTTCTACAGGGTCTTGGCTTTCGCTAATGTTTCCATCACACGAATCGAAAACTAGCGATAACGCTTGTCAAAAAGTGCCACTTGGCTACGCATCCCGTGGAAGTTCTCGTTCGACGTCGTCGATTCGTTTCATGGAATCGAATGATGTGTTCTAATTTCTATTCGTCACCTATGATCACGTGACATTTTGATAGCTTATGTCAACCCCATATATTTTTTGACTTTTCTACTAGCGTTATCGCTAATCGAATGTTACTTTGTCTAGGCCCTCTTGTCAAAAAGTGCCACTTGGATACGCATCTCTGTGGAAGTTATCGTTCGAGGCTGTCGATTCGTTTCATGGAATCGAATAATGTTAACATTGTCTAGCTAATTTCTATTCGTTAACCTATGATCACGTGACATTTCGATAGCATAAGTCAACCCCATACATTTTTTGACTTTTCTACTAGCGTTATCGCTAATCGAATGTTACTTTGTCTAGGCCCTCAGGGTACCCCGTGAAATTCAAAACTTTCGCAATTTTCAGTTTAATTGCAAAATTGGTTAAATTATCAACCAATTAAGTACAGCAGATTTCATCCGCT
This sequence comes from Lithophane socia, assembly GCA_947522985.1. NCBI lineage: Eukaryota > Metazoa > Arthropoda > Insecta > Lepidoptera > Noctuidae > Lithophane > Lithophane socia. The sequence goes on from OX383273.1 coordinate 12,795,091, forward strand.
TGAGAATTTGTCACCTTATAAAATAAGCGATCATTTTCGTTCGAGTAACAGAGGCCCTAAACAAAGTGACATTCTATTAGCGATAACGACGATGGAAAAGGCAAAAATGTAATGAAGCGATTGTCACTTGTCTAGGCCCGTCTAGTTCTTAGACAAGTGACAATCGCTTTAATGGCGTTTCGTATTTCTACAACGACTTTCAACAGGATTTACATAAGCTTTTCGATAGCATATGTCAGTCCTATATATATTTGACTTTTCCATCATCGTTATCGCTGATAGAATGTCACTTTGTCTAGGCCCTCTGGCCATAAAATCGAGTTCAATTTCATTCAATATCAGTACCAGACCACATAGATACTCAAACAAATAACATCAAGTATTTGTAAACTCTGTTTTACACTACATACACTGATTCAAAGTTGAAACAAAGTTCGATGCATGTGCACACGTGAACCGGTCCCATTCAGTTCATTTACTTCTGTTAAAACTAACGTATACATTAAATTAATGAATTTATTATGCGCTTTGCACACTTTTAGTTAGAATCTGAGTTCATTAGACGAAATAGTTTGTTCTTTTATTTCATTTACGAGGTGAATTTTAAGTCTTGATTTATCTAATTGAATAAAATGCTTTAATTGTCTTATTTGATTACTAGCTACTTGCTGCTGCCCGCGGGTTCACCTGCGTTGACCCTACTTCTTTTCTAAAATAATTAAGTTACTCCTTATAACATCAGCTATATGCCAGTGAAAGTCCCGTCAAAATCGGTCCAGCCGTTTCGAAGATTAGTCAGAACGAACTGACAGGCTGACGGACACGCAAAGATTATTATGTTGATTGTTGTAGAGATGTTTATGTGAGCTTGCTCGCCTCACATAAACAAGGTGCACTAAACTGTTGGTTCTAACTCCGACTAGATTCTCTCTCCTTAACTGAACATTTAAGTTGTAATAAGTTCAGCTCTTAGCCGCGCAGACACCTGGGCGCAATTTGTGTTGATGAGTACAGTACGTAGGTATCTACATGAGTACAGTACGTTCCTAAATGAGTACAGTTTAGTAAGCTGAGTAAAGGAGGAGGATTCGGTGCCGGTTTCATACAAAATAATTTTCGTAAAAGTTCGAAAAATAAAGCTTGGATTTTAAAACACTTTTCTAGTTTTTATGTGTAGGTTAGATGCATAATAGCGTAATATATGAGCCTATAATAATCCCACTGGCACTTGGGGCGTAGGCCTCCTCTCTATGAAAGGGAGTGGGCCGTAGTACACCACGCGGGTTGATGGATGTCACATATCTTCAATTTGTGACGACAAGCTGGTTTTCTAACGATGTTTTCTTGCACCATTTTGAGAGCAGTGCTAATGAAATATAATACACAAAGCAAAGTGGGTTTGAACCCCTCGACCTACCACTAATCAACTGCTCAATGAACAATATAAGTACTGCTAAACCGCTACAAGAACCGGTGTACCAATTCCATTTGCCAGAAAAACTTGAGATTACTTCACAAACAGGGTAATTGATAGCAAATTGAATCCGCTTCTTGTGTCTTCTGCTAGAAAATAATGTGCTTTAATAATGTATCTGAATTAAATGAATAAATAAATAAGTAATGTAATTACCCGACTGCCCCAGAAGGAGGGTAATGTTTTTCGAGAGTATGTATGTATGTATTTTTGTATGTATGCATGTCTATTTCTTTGGCACGCTCTGTAGCCTAAACGGCTTGATGGATTTCAACAAACGAGGTGTCGTTAGGTTCGTCTTAATTGTGGGAGTGACATAGGCTATATTATTTTTTTATATTTCATCTACAAATACAAAAAAAACGGAAGGGTAGGTTTTTTTTAAAATAAATTACAACAATATTGGTATCAAATAAAAGCTAGTAATGAGTTTATTCCAAATACATAAATTAATGAAACTAAAAAGCCTCAAATAAATAAAATAATTTAAAAAACAAAAAACCCGCCTGCAAAAACCCATACAGATTATAATGCTTGTTTTTCTCTTTTAAGTTATGCGTTTTTGCAGGCGGGTTTTTTTTTTTAAATAATTTGTTTTTTTTGTATGAACCTGCACCGAAACACAGCACCTTAGTAATGAACCGGCGGTTTGTAATTTGATGAGTTGGAACTTAGCACTACGTATGTTTTGGAGTTATGTAACTAAGCTTGATATTAATGTTAAATTAGTTTTTAGGTAAGAACACGCCACGCCAAGCTACGCTTGCCGGGGTTAGCCCGTGGATGGGTGACCATCTTTACATACCGAGACTCGTCCGTGCCTCGGAAAGCACGTTAAGCCGTTGGTCCCGGCTGTCATTCGTGGATCTTTGACAGTCGTTACGGGGCGTCAGAAACCCGAAAGACTGACAACCAATCTTACCAAGGGGCATCGTATTACCCACTTACTGAGTTGTGGAGGTCAGATAGGCAGTCGCTCCATGTAAAATACTGGTATTCACCTGCGTCTGGTTAGAATGGAAGCCGACCCCAACATAGTTGGGAAAAGGCTAGGCAGATTGATTAAGGTAAGAACACGCCATATATTCTTGTCAGTCTAACGTTTTAGCGAAAAATAAGCCTAAAAGTATGACCAAAGTTAGTCGTAAATAATCCGAAACTAGTCGTAAATTCTCTCTGGTCGCAAGCGCTGCTGCTGAGCATGAGGTCCTGGGTTCGATTCCCGGGTCAGGCAAAGTGTTATTTGGTATTTCCATCTGAAATTTCTCAGTTACAGCCGGGAGTCTAGATTTGTATAGCTTAATTACCACTTAATTACCAATTCGGCTCGCGCGTGGTTTGTTTCAATTCGGCTCGCGCGTGGTTTGTCACAATTCGGCTCGCGCGTGGTTTGTCACAATTCGGCTCGCGCGTGGTTTGTCACAATTCCAACCTATCCTAACTCGTTTGGTCGGGGTACGTTAGCGTAGTTACTGTGACCAACTGTGAGAAAGGCCAGGGGGCCTAAAACGGCAACATTAGCAATTCCTCTAAGAGCAGTTCATTTCCTGAATCCCATCTGTCGTTAGCAAGTCCTCTAAATTGACATAAAAGCAATTCATAATATTTTGTGGACCATTTTACGAATCTCCATAGAAAACTGTCAAACAGATGAATTATTTCGCAAAAATATTTTACAGGTTCATTAATTTAAAAAAGGTTTCCACCTTTAGAAGTAGAGGATATTCGAATACTAGATATGACTAGACCGAAAGGACTCCTGACTATAATGCAAGCTTGAAATCAAATCACAGGTAAGCTACCTAACTTTCGACACTAATTGGAATTGAAATCAAAGCAATATATTCACTGGAGCCTGATGTATTACAATAGTGAGATTAGTTTAGGTACGATAGAGTCTGAGAAATTCTAATTAAAATTAGTGAACGACAGACGTTAGATTACTTTTGTTCCTTTCGATTTAAATCGTCGTGTTGACATAGCCTCGGACTTAAATTCTATAGAAAAAAACTTAACCCGGTCTTTGCTGTCGCGCATTTAGGTAACAAAAAAGCATAAGTATAGTACAGTTTGACCGAAACCTCGCCTGCGGGCGAGACGGGGGGGGGCAGTGCAGGCCGTTCATTCGTCGCCGCTCACGGAGTCCCGCTGCTCATTCGTCAACGCTGCCCCCCGCCTCGCCACGCATTCCTAAGGCGCAATACAGCTGATTCGGTCAAAATATAGACCTCGTAATCTCTTCATCGCTCTAAGATTGAATGTCAATTGCATCTCACAAAATGACAAAGTCAATTTGCCTTTGTGATTTTGGAAATTGTTGCCAAAAATTTTAAAGGACTTACGAGATCCGCAACAAGAATTATGACGAAACCAAAGAATAAGATGTTGAAAAACAGACTCTACTGAAGTAAAATACATTTTAACACACTTTATGAGACAGTTAAGACAAAGTTCTATTTCTAATGCAAACCGTAATTTTATATACAAAATCTTTCTTTTTAAGAAGAATTATTTGAGTTCCTTCTGGAGTGAACATTCCAAGTGGAATCAAACGTGACAGTCCATTTACTTAATAACTGTTTAAACTGAGGCGAACCCCACGCGGGATGCGGGCGGGACGTAATCCGCTTACGCCGATTGTGTCATCATTGTACCTATAATTTGTCTGGAGGTCGTTCAAAGGGGCGCGTATGGCGCGGATACGTGACATTAAAAGTTAGTTGACACAATAATCGGCGCGAGAGACTTTTGTCCCGTATCCCGCGCGGGATTCGCCTTAATTTGACCAAAAATATTTATTTTGTATTGTAGTATAATTTATATAATTTATTTTTATATTTTTTTATTTATATACCTACACATAACGCCCGAAACGACACCATCATCTGCCTAGCCTTTTCCCACCAAGTTGGGGTCGGCTTCCAGTCTAACTGGATGCAGCTGAATGCCAGTATTTTACATGGAGTGACTGCCTATCTGACCTCCACAACCCTGTTACTGGGTAATACGTAAGACTGGTTGGTAAGACTGGTTGTCAGACTTTCGGGCTTCTGACGACCCGTAACGACTGTCAAAGATCCACGAATTACAGCCGGGACCAACGGCTTAACGTGCTTTCCGAGGCACGGAGGAGTCTCGATATGTAACCGGGTGTCTCGGTGTGTGACCCATCTTCGGACCAACACCGGCAAGCGTGACTCATGGATCGACCCGTGCGGCTGTTATTACTTAGCCACATCGAAATATAAGTACTAACGTACTAGAGAAGACACCGTAAACACCTACTTTGTCTCGTTCAACTGCGGCGATCGCGCCGCAGTTTGTCGAAGAAAACGCGTAAGTGCCGTGATTTACATGGCGCTTAAGACCTTTTTGCCGAGAATAAATACACTTCCGCAGCAAATCTAGCACTGTGGTAAATTAGGTACGGTTTAGACGAATTGTTATTATTTTAGCGCTGCAGCGAACTAAAGATTCAATACGAAGAATAGGACAATTCAGTTATTTGACGTAGCTTCTCTAGTACGTTAGTACTTATATCTCGATGCTTAGCCACGACCCCCTAAACTACACAAAAACGTAACAATAAAACCACAAAAGGGGATGACATTTATTCTTTTCCTAGATCCACTTACCGTCCCAGAAATGGCTAACAAAACAAGAAATATTAAAACAAACACAAATATTAAGCACGTGAGTATTACCGATCCACTGGGCCAGCCCAGTGACCACGTCCCATATAAATCCATACTCCCGATCTGGACATAAAGGCAGATCATAAAATAAAACATTACAGTTACCCCAGAAATGTCGGTGTCAGGTCGTTGTGACCATAAGTTGGATTAATAAAAGGGATATTATTTTCTTCAGATTACAGTTTATCAAGGAGTACTTCGACGTCTATAGGGTCCTTTAGTTTTTGTATAATAATGTATCGAGTTTTTAGAATGATTTTGGATGGCTATAAGAGTAGGGGCAGACCAATGATATGGCTAGAAAGGGGGGGACTACTGAAATGACGACTAAGGCCGCATCCTATACGCGCTCGTCACGAGAATTCGTGATCGTCACGTTCATAATATATTATGTCACTTTTGAAAACAGATTTTCTCAATTCAAACTTAGTAACAAAACTAACTACGGTTGTTGACCCCAAAAAAAAACATCAAATCTTTTATTTTGTTTTCTTTTATCGTGTTTAGATATCAGTACCCATCACGTCTGCAGTTTCGCTAGCCAATTTAATATGACCCTGTTGATGTACCGCCGACACGGAAAGAAGAAAACTATAGTCATCTCATCATAAATACTATTTTATCGCCTTTCGCAAAGCAGATAATTATGTGATCAGCTTATAGAGACATAGGATAAAAAATTATGAATAATCGTAAAATGTCACAAAGTGACAATTCATAATAATTCATCTGTTTGACAGTTTTGTATGGAGATTCGTAAAATGGTCCACAAATTATAAATTGCTAAATTGAAGTTAAGTAAATTAAAATTAATTAATTAAAATTACATGGTGTCTACATCTCTTATCTACTTTCCTATCGCAGGTGTGCTGGAAGAGATTTCTTTAGAAATAAGCATCACCTTTGTACGTTTTTTTCTGTTCTTTTCTTCTTGTCTGTTAAGTGTGTACATAAATAGTTAAATAAATAAATAAATAAATAAATACATTTCAAGTCATTTTCATGCAGCAATACATCAAATATGAATTGAATTGAGTAGGTAGGTACAATATGATTCAGCTAATATGTGTCAACCTCCAACATTTTGTGTCAAATTAGAGGAATTGCTGATAAATTTATTTTAGAGGAATTGCTAATGTGGCCGTTTAAGGCCCCCAGATGCAGTTTTACGTTCGTATTCCAAAACTTCAGCATCACTTCAAACAAGTATAATAAAAATCTCGGTTGGTTGGCCTATATTTCGCAAATAACGTGACAAGCAACACTATTTACTGTCGCACTCAGAGAGGAGACATCTAACGGTTTATTGCGCTCTAGAGAGGATTCGCAGCGTTTAAATTCTTGAAGATATTTTAAAATTATATTCGTATCTAGAATCCAAAATGGACCAGGGGGCCAAGTCTAATAATTTACAAACGTGTCAGTGGTCTCACAATGATCAGTTTTTGACAGATATGCCATACAAAATCTGTCAAAAACTGATCATTGTGAGACCACTGACACGTATGTAAATTAGTAGACTTGGCCCCCAGGTTCCTTTTAGGAGCTTATTTTATTGCTTTTGCTTACTGTTGAGAAGACACTATGTAGAGAAGACACTATGGAGTTTCTTGTCGGCTCTTCTCCATAGGAAACGACCAATTGGAACCGTGCACCTAGGTTCTACCGTTTCTGACGTTTTTTTTATTTTATAAAATTCTAAAAAGGAGCTCATGACTAAGTAATAACAGCCGCACGGGTCGATCCATCAGGTTAAGCTATGCTTGCCGGGGTTGGTCCGTGGATGGGTGAGCATCTTTACATACCGAGACTCCTCCGTGCCTCGGAAAGAACGTTAAGCTGTTGTTCCCGGCTGTCATTTGTGAATCTTTGACAGTCGTTACGGGTCGTTACGGGTCGTCAGAAGCCCGAAAGTCTGACAACCAGTCTTACCAAGGGGTATCGTATGACCCAGTTACTGGGTTCTGGAGGTCAGATAGGTAGTCGTACTATATACTGGTATTCAGCTGCATCCGGTTAGACTGGAAGCCAACCCTAACATAGTAAGGAAAAGGCTGGACTGTAATGAAAATATTTATTGTCCTTAGAGTTAAATCGATAAACATTGTCACCCCACAATAAGGTAAGGTACGCGACCGATTTTTATACGTTTCACCTGTGCGTAATATATAGTTACACCCTTTAAAATGTATATATTGAAATAATTTCCTTTACCTCTTTCATTGCTTGTGCAGATCTGCTATTGAAAGGGGCATTATGGCTTTGTAATTTATTTTTTGGTTTGAATAAATGGAGCCGTAGTTACTGATGTCTTACGTGATTTTATGGGAGACTTGGCCATAATTATGCAAAGGTTTTGCTAAGCAATGACACAATCCAGTGTGGCAGGGACATCGACGCACAACCTGGGGGCCAAGTCTACCTACTAATTTACAAACGTGTCAATGGTCTCGCAATTATGAGATTTTGACAGATTTGCCATACAAAATCTGTCAAAAACTCATCATTGCGAGACCATTGACACGTTTGTAAATTAGTAGACTTGGCCCCCGTTATCATGGATTCAGTACATGATTCCGTTGACGTTTATCGTCGGTTATAAAAAAAAATCTGCTGTTTCCTATAGTCTGTTTTTTTAATCACGTAGACTAATTTGTCAGGTGCAAATGTCAAACTTCAAATTGAAAATTACAAACAACAATCACTTGAAATGTCAAATTAGTCTATGACATTAAAAAACAGCCTGTACAAAAGTGCAATACCTAAGCAGTCTTAATGATTGTATGGCGCAGCTATTTTTTATTAAAAACAGAAGAAAAATTTCAACGCGGTCCAGAATCATGTACTGGGGGCCTAAAACGGCCACATTAGCAATTCCTCTAAAAGCAATTCATTTCCTGAATTCCCAGCAATTCCTCTAAATTGACACAAAAGCAATCCATAATTTGTGGACCATTTTACGAATATCCATAGAAAACTGGCAAACAGATGAATTATTTCTTATATCATTATTATGAATTGTCAGTTTGTGACATTTTACGATGATTCGTAATATTTTCCTATGATGATTCTGCCAAAGTGGCCGTTTTAAGCCCCCTGAGTTTACGGTAACAGCAACAGGCAACTGAAGGAACATGGGTGGGTTTTAGTCAGTAAAAGTCTGACACGCCCTTCCGCTCTGCCCAGAGCGGGAGAAGTCATTGGATGATTTCCCACCCTCATCGATACATCTGCCACCCTGTATTGCCGTTACCGAATTATTGTTCTGAAACGAAACATGCAATCATTTCGTGAAAGAAGAAGGTCAAGTCCCTAAATCGTTTGACTTCAACGAAGTAGCTATTGATTATTCAGTAAACTCTGTTTATCCAAATCTAAGTAAACTTAAAGATACTTCGAGCAACAATGGACGTTAATGAGACGAAATCCGGAGCACCTGCCGCCGCCATATTACCGAAATACTTGAATACTAGCGGAGCTATTCCGTAAAAAATCTCACGGTGAGAAATTATGCCCGGGTTACACGAGGCTCGTTTTTGAAGCTAGGATAGCAAGATATTGAAAGAAAGAAAGGACACACATATATAATCAGCCTATAATGTTCCCACTGCTGGAACACAGGTCTCCTCACTGTGAGAGGGAGTGGGCCGTAATCCACCACGCGGGCCCACTGCGGGTTGGTAGATGTCTCATGTCTTCGAATGTTTGGTTCTAGGACATGTCGGTTTCCTCACGATGTTTTCCTTCACCGTTTTGAGAGCAGTGGTTATGAAATTATTTACACAAAGTCTTAAAGCGCCTGTCAGGGTTCGAACCTATGACCTACAAAATGTAAGTCGCGGCCGCCGTTACCACTGGGCCACCACTGCTCTCCGAAACAAAGAAATGAAACACAAAATAAAAATAACAAAATAAAAAATAATGGTTTTAACAATAATAGTGTGCGCCTCACGGCTGCACCAAAAAGGTTCATTTCAGCATTAATTCCAGACAGATGCTGTCTGACGCTGGTCTAATGAACCTTTCGGGACAAGTGCTAGTAAGATAGCAAAATCTGAATAGTTCTGTACAGATGAGACAGAACTATCCTGATTTAGGCTAGTAAGCTAATGAAAAAGGTAGTAAGCTAGTCAATCTGCCTAGCCTTTTCCCAACTATGTTGGGGCGGCTTCCAGTTTAACCGGATTCAGCTGAATACCAGTATTTTACATGGAGCGACTACCTATCTGACCTCCATAACCCAGTAACTGGGTAATACGATACCCCTTGGCAAGACTGGTTGTCAGACTTTCGGGCATCTGACGACCCGTAACAACTCTCATAGATCCACAAATGACAGCCGGGACCAACGGCTTAACGTGCATCTCGGTATGCAAAGATGGTCACAGCGTGATGAATAGTGAACTGTCATCCCACCTGAGCTAGGGATTGGCAGCGCACTTCAAACTCACTTCACCAAAGTTTTCACGGCGAGTATTTTTACAGAATAGCGCCGCGAATACCTGAATACCTGAATAATCGGAAATTTGAATAATTTACCTTTACCTGAAACCTTTGTTGTGAATAATTGGATTTCGGACCTCCCGTTTACATTTTCTAACAATTTATGTTTCTTTTTAGGCTAAGTTGTTTCGATTAGTTTTGATTTATGATATTATAAAAGCCTACTAGTCTAGCCACGGATATCGATGAGTCTAGCAATCTACATAAAAAATGTTTTTGCATTATAATTGGAAGGGTTATACCTTTTTAATACTCAGAAAAAATCCTTTAGTACTTATAATACCGACCTATTCGAGATCGTTGTTCAACCTCAACGCTGACCTTATTATTGTTTGAAATATGTTAATAAATACCTAAGGCCGCCAGTCACAATTATCGATAAGCCAAACTAGTGTATTAAGTGTAGCTATTTCATTACTAAATTTAATTTTGCTCGTGGCTAAGTAATAACAGCCGCACGGGTCAATCCATCAGGTTAAGCTACGCTTGCCGGGGTTGGTCCGTGGATGGGTGACCATCTTTACATACGGAGACTCCTCCGTGCCTCGGAAAAGCACGTTAAGCCGTTGGTCCCGGCTGTCATTTGTGAATCTTTGACAATCGTTGCGGGACGTCAGAAACTCGAAAGTCTGACAACCAGTATTACCAAGGGGTATCGTATTACCCAGTTACTGGTTTGTGGAGGTCAGATAGGCAGTCGCTCTATGTAAAATATTGGTATTCAGCTGCATCCGGCTAGACTGACCGACCCCAACATAGATGATGAATTTCATTACTAAATTATTGTAAATTATATTTTTTTCTTTGTTTTATTTTCTTTTTCAAAGAAGCCTATATCTTACGTTTTATTAGCAGTGATAGCCTAGTGTGACAGTCAGACTGCCAAGTCATAGGTCTCCAGTTCGAACCCAAGACCTCTGACTTTTCGGATTCATGTGAGTATTGTATAATCATCATTTTGCTCCAAAAACGGTAGAGGAAAATGTCGTGACGAAACCGGCATGCCTGAGAGATATTTCTCGACGGCATGTGAAGCCAAGTCAGAGACCCATGGACGGCATAAAAACCACGTTAGTCACTACCACACGATAAAGAAGAGTTCTCACTCGTTTGTTACTCTACGGGTCATAACAATAAGGAATATTACACTATTGTAATACAAAATCAACTAGTACAGGGTGTATTGTGACTAATACTGGCAGCCTCATAATACCGTAATCTACAATAACAAGGTAATAAACTATGAATAAACAAGTAGGTAATTCAATTCTGTCTGTCTGTTTGTCAACTTTCACGCCTAAACGGCTGAACGGATTTGGGTAAAACTTGGCGCATGAATAGAGCATGGGTTAGGTTAGGACGGAGGATACTTTTTGTCGCGGTAGTATTGTGTCCCCACCTATGAAATTGGCGTTTTTTTCTCACAAATAGAGAACCTTGTCACTTCTATGATTTAAAATATTCATCAATTGCTTGGTATAATATCGAATAATGATAATCATAGACAACTACCAATAGTAAAAAAACCTTATTACTTATAGTTTTCTAAACATAAAAATACCTTAACAATGACTCCTAATTTTGTTAGCAGAAATGACCACAACTTAGCCTAACCTTATTTTTGTCGCTTAATCTAAGTGCATAGACGTTATCTTAGTTTTTAAACATTAGTGCATAAAAGTTTTAAAACATTCGTGTTCATGGTTGTTATATAAATTAAAAGAAAATGTTAGTATGAAAAATGCAACTTCTTTAAAATTCCCCATACAAAACGCTGATTTCATAGGTGGGGTATATTTCATACCTAGTATGTTCCCGTGGGATAATCCGAAATCCACGGAAAAATCGAATATCTTATAAATACTCTCCATACTCTCTCGCAAAGAAAAATCCAAGCATTTTTCTTGGCTACTAGCTGTCTCATATCTACCCACTTTCCACATTATTTATTATTATTTAGGTACCCACATTATTTATTTATGTACGCACAGTGATGCCTGCGGATTAATTTTCACGTTACCTATTTAATAATATTTATTCATCTATCTCGCTTTGCTAAAGTCATATTATATTCTAAGTACTGTTTATTTTATTTACTTTATTACCTGTTTATTAAATGCACAAATGGTGGAACCTGACTTGATTTCCTGAATATTCTGCGCTGTGCTGTGGGTCCCCATAGCGCAGCATCACGCTGAGTGGAGCCTTCTTGTCACAGTCATGACGTGCAGCTGCCGATTATTTATCTATACTCGTGATCTCATGTTTTTTTTAAATTTTTAATGGTATTTAGATATATTATGGTAAATTTAGCCGATTACTGTTATCTTTTTGTATGCACGTGTTTCTGTGACAATTAAACCTATTTTTCTTTCTTTCTTTCTTTCATATCTGAGCAAAATAAATACTTCCGAAATAATCTGAAAAATTTGGTGAAACTAGAAGGTACTCGTACCTAATTTTAATTCTCATATTCAAAGAATAAAAACATTGTTATTAAAAAATAAAGTAATAAAACCTAAAACCCAACTACGACTAATAAGGTACTTATAAACAAGACACCACAGACAGACAAATTAAAAATCAGGAGTCACACGTGTTAGGGCATAAATCGAACAGATTACGTGTGACTCCGGATTTTTAATTTGTCTGTCTGTGGTGTTTTTCTCAAATTGTGATCAGTGGTTTAGAAGATAGGAGGGAACAGATGAACAGAACATACATACATACATACTTACATATCCCCACTGGTGGGGATTTGTCGGTGGGGATTTCTGGAATAAATCAAACATACATACCGGTCAAAATCATAACCCTCCTTTTTTCTTCGCCGTAGTCGGGTAAAAAAGGGTTAAAACTTAGAAAGAACTCTATTTGAAGTTAGGTAGGTACCAAATAGTAGAAAACAGGTAGTGTATTTTGGTATTTTCTGAACATCTATACATCTCCCTGGAATAGATGTTCAGAAAATACCAAAATGCACGTACGTACGTGGTTTTGACGTAATTTTTATACAGTACCATCAGGTCCATAAGCTACAAGAAAATGTACCCAGGATTTTGTAATATCTAGATATATCCATATTTAAAAGAGTGTCCTTAGAGTTTCTTGCCCGTTCTTCTCCATAGAGATCTACGTTTTGGAATGGGCAGCTAGCTTCAACATTCCAACTAACTGACCGACTCTTTGACAACTCAAAAGTGCCTGTAAATGGTTTAATTGAAATAAATGCTTTGAGTTTGAGTTTGAAACCTTCTTTAGTTAGTAGCGTTTGGAGCTGACGGTAATGTATACAAACTACGTCAATTTAACAGTTAATTATACATATCTAAACTTTCAAAGCAATCGCCATTCTGTAGTTTCTGCCTACCCCTATTCAAAGAAAGCGTGAGTTTATTTTTGATTACACTTTTTTACCCGACTGCGCTACAGTAAAGACAGGGTTATGTTTTTCACGCATCTATGTACAGTCACGGACTTTAATTGATGAGCCACCTGGCTCTGTTCGTATTTTAGCCGTGTAATGCAAATCGGGTTTATTCGGTTCCCGATACGGAAAGTCATAATGTCTTCGTATTAGAAGAAGAAAATTATATTTCATATCTTTACCGGTTGGCTAACCTGAGAGCCAGAACTACAAACTTGACAGCAGAGTGACTACCCAAAGTCAACAAATTGCAGGTCTAGCAACAGTAACCTAGCAACGATTGTTTAAGCGTAGCGATAATAACGTTAGCGCACGGAGAAATATTAATAGTCATTTCGACAACTTCGAAATTAACGTCTCTGAAATCGACATTTCAACTGTCACTGTCTTCAGTTAAGTTTTCAGAATAATCGAGTTATTGAGCTCTGATTCAAAGGAGGTCAGTATCAAATACCTAGATTGGATAAACTTAATGCAACATTTTATTTATTTTTATCATTGAAAACTTATTAGTCAACCTCTATGGAGAAAACTATTTCCGATTATAAGTAATTTATTTCTCATCTTGTTAACGAGCGTGCGATTTGAGTTCGTGTTTAATCGTGTAGTCTCGTAAATGGTGTGATACTCCCTGGCCGCGCCACAGTGGAAAATTAAAAAGACATGTTTCTAGATAATTTGTACGCTAAATGTACTATACGGTACGTGTAATGAAAATAATTGTACCTCAACGAATAATGAAATATAATGAAGTTTATGTGGCGCGGCTGGGGAGTATACTCCCTGGCCGCGCCACCATGGTTCTCGTAAACTACTAGGCGCACCCGAATATAGTAAACGCTAAATAAATGTACGCAATACGTACTCCTCCGTACGCTATAGAGAGATTCGGAAATTTAATTACATTAGAAATGATAGCCTTGTGTATGTGGCGCGGCCAGGGAGTATGCTCCCTGGCCGCGCCACAAAGAGTTATAAGGCGTACCTAGGCATGGTATGCACTAAATAAATGTACGCAATACGTACTCCTCCGTACGCTATAGAGAGATTCGAAAATTTAATTACTTTAGAAATGATAGCCTTGCGTATGTGGCGCGGCTGGGGAGTATACTCCCTGGCCGCGCCACAAAGAGTTATTAGGCGTATCTGGGCATGTTATGCACTAAATAAATGTACGCAATATGTACTACCCAAAAGTGTAACAATATTACGGAATAACGTAATATCTTAAGAGAAAACAGACAGCAAACTCAGCAGACTTGCTGATCTTTGTACTTACTAGATGTGGCCTACAAATTTAGAAGTACAGGGTATTATCTCAGTGAGATGGTTGCATAGAAGTGCTAGAAATATGCAACACAATACGAATGTAAATGCTTTACAAGAATAATTGACATTCAAGAAGAAGATAAGAAGTTGGTAGGTACTTTTTATTAGGTACAGTCAGCAACGAAAGTCGTTATCACTGCTACTTTTACATGACATCTAAAATTACACAAAAGAAAGTGTGCCGTGGCAGCGGTCGGCGAGCGCTTCTTCCAAGGTGGTCGCAGTTGCTTGACTATTTAGTAACAGGACAGAATTTCATAAAACTCTATACGATAGCTTTATGCTAAAAAATATTTCTGTTTCGCACGCCATTACTGTTGTTATGTATGACATTCCCATAACATTTGGTCCTTGTATTTTTGTTTTGAATATTATTGTTTTAACGACACACACAAATGAAACACAATTTAATGAATTTTATAATCACATTTTTTTATTTAACAAATTTTTCAAACAGTAGAATTATTTTTTAACGAATATTGTTGGTCCGAAAATCATTATCCATAACACGTTTGGTATAAACCTCAGTAAACATAATGTTCAAAAATTCGGAATTTAGTTTTACATAATTATCTTTACTTCTAAAACTATTCCGTCATAATATCGAGTAATAAAATAATTTAATCTCCTGAATTTGCATGAACTAAAGTCATATTTCCTAAGTATTTTATTATATAAGGTGTATTATTCCGAATTTTATAATAAAATTGTTAGTCTTAGAACATTTGCTAAAATTAGGTTTTAGTGACACAAACGAATCGCTGTAAATCCGACTCCACACTCACCAACTGTCTTTAATTTAATAATTATTATTAAATCATAATTTTATAATAATCTAGTAATATGTATAACTATTAGGGCACTTCGACCAATTAGGTTAGGTTAGGTTTGAACTGTGACCAACTACGCGCGAGCCGAGCGAGCGAAGAGAGCGGTGCCGCGGCAGCAGCCGGCGAGCGTTACTTCGAAATTGATCGCAGTAACAAAATTAGGGCACTCCGACAGTTACGAACCGCTTACCTAAAACTATACTACGGTATATAGTGTTACCAATTATAAAATAGAAAGTGACACTCGATGTCATGTTTTTCTAGGTAATATGTTTTATATAAACTAAACAATATGAGGATAAAGAATATTTGATTTGTCATTCTATGAAATAAATAAATAAACATAAAATTTTCTTTGTAACAAAAAACAGATTTTTTATTCAAAGTAAATATTCTGCGTATTTATTATTATATGAAATGAAAATATAAGAAACATTTTATGTGAAACGAAATTCTATGAAAGTGTATATAAAACAACGTACAACCATGTAAAATAGGAGCGGATTTGACAATCCATCTGCGACATATTACTTATACATATACCGCCTTACTAATAAACGTTGTATAGCTTCTGTATAGTTACACAATGCTTTGTCTTCTTCTTTCAAAAGTCAAATTACTTTTGAAAGAAGAAAACAAAGCGTTGTGTAACTATACAGGCGCTATACAACGTTTATTAGTAAGGCGGATAGTAAATAAACTAGACCTATTGACAGTTAATCAATCGGATTACTAATAGAAACAAGAAGCTATTTTTAAACATGTTGAAGTCTACAGAAATATTTCCATTTTTCAACATTCTACTGCGATAAAAATAGTGGTTATATTAGGTACTTACTTTAACGTTTTAACTTTCAAAAAATAGTGGGTAGGTTAAACATCAGATTGTAGATTTTAGTTCTAAATTTTGTCGCTTGTGGCTCTGTGTCATACATAATAGAGTCTGGCAAACGAAAGTTGATACTGAAAATACGCGCGAAATTTAAAAAAACAAGACTGTTTATCCCTGTACTTAGTGCGATATGACGTGTTGATACTTGAATTTTTATTTTATTTAAATGAAATTAAGTTTCAATTATGAACACGTGTTCTTGCACTATGTGCAGGGATAAACAGTCTTGTTTTTTTAAATTTCGCGCGTATTTTCAGGTTCAACTTTCGTTTGCCAGACTATATCAGTAATGGCGTGCGAAACAGAAATATTTTTTAACATAAAGCTATCGTATAGAGTTTTATGAAATTCTGTGCAAAAATTATTAAAACAAGCAACTGCGACCACCTTGGAACACTTTCTTTTGTGTAATTTTAGATGTCATGTAAAAGTAGCAGTGATAACGACTTTCGTTGCTGACTGTACCTAATAAAAAGTACCTACCAACCTCTTATCTTCTTCTTGAATGTCAATTATTCTTGTAAAGCATTTACATTCGTATTGTGTTGCATATTTCTAGCACTTCTATGCAACCATCTCACTGAGATAATACCCTGTACTTCTAAATTTGTAGGCCACATCTAGTAAGTACAAAGATCAGCAAGTCTGCTGAGTTTGCTGTCTGTTTTCTCTTAAGATATTACGTTTTTCCGTAATATTGTTACACTTTTGGGTAGTACATATTGCGTACATTTATTTAGTGCATAACATGCCCAGATACGCCTAATAACTCTTTGTGGCGCGGCCAGGGAGTATACTCCCCAGCCGCGCCACATACGCAAGGCTATCATTTCTAAAGTAATTAAATTTTCGAATCTCTCTATAGCGTACGGAGGAGTACGTATTGCGTACATTTATTTAGTGCATACCATGCCTAGGTACGCCTTATAACTCTTTGTGGCGCGGCCAGGGAGCATACTCCCTGGCCGCGCCACATACACAAGGCTATCATTTCTAATGTAATTAAATTTCCGAATCTCTCTATAGCGTACGGAGGAGTACGTATTGCGTACATTTATTTAGCGTTTACTATATTCGGGTGCGCCTAGTAGTTTACGAGAACCATGGTGGCGCGGCCAGGGAGTATACTCCCCAGCCGCGCCACATAAACTTCATTATATTTCATTATTCGTTGAGGTACAATTATTTTCATTACACGTACCGTATAGTACATTTAGCGTACAAATTATCTAGAAACATGTCTTTTTAATTTTCCACTGTAGCGCGGCCAGGGAGTATCACACTCGTAAATGTATGAAACTGTAAATTTGAAGGTGACTCCGTGACTGTACTTGATTTGATTAGGTATTTTGTTCGGGTGGCGAATCGGGAAAGTGACGAAACGGAGAGTAGCCGTATTCTCTTCTACGAAGTATTCATCCCTTTCATCCGTACCTGATCACATACATACTTGGAGAAGGCTTTGAGGATAAGTAGGCATTCCATTTTATCGCTTACTTCACAGAATTTGTGAATCAATCAAATAGACTCAGTTTGATTGATTCAATTCTGCCTAGTAGCGGATCAATCAGAGACAATGGTGAAGGATTTATTGAGTTGTGTTGAGTTCTTTAACTTTTTTTGATAGAACAGTTTGTGAGTTATGTTTGGGGTCAATGGACTGTTTAACACTTTGTAGAAGAACTCGTTCAAGTTAGTTAGGTATTACTTGCTGCGCCCCGCGGTTTCACCTGCATAGAGATGTCTAATAGTAGCATTATATTTTATTCTAGAGAAATACTGTGAGTCTGTGGGTCAAACTCAAGATTTATGAGGAAGGCCGGCTAATTCACAAGGACCAGTGACGTCACACGGTAATTTGAAAGATTATTTATTTCGATTAGTGAATGATAAATAATTATTATGTCTCAATCCCGTGGGAATCATAAACTGCCTAGCCTTTTCCCAACTATGTTGGGGTTGGCTTCAAGTCTAACCGGATGCAGCTGAATACCGGTATTTTACATGGAGCGACTGCCTATCTGACCTCTACAACCCAGTAACTGGGTAATACGATACCCCTTGGTAATACTGGTTGTCAGACTTTTGGGCTTCTGACGACCCGTATCGACTGTCAAAGATCCACAAATGACAGCCGCAGACAGGAATATCGCGATAAAAAATATCCTATGTCCTTTTCCAGGTTATGGTTTCATTTAAATACAGAGATTAGCGCGTTCAGACAAAAAACAAACAAAATATTCAGCTTTATTTTTACCCGACTACGGCGAAGAAAAAAGGAGGGTTATGAGTTTGACCTGTATGTATGTATGTTCATCTGTTCCCTCCTATCTTCTAAACCACTCATCACAGTATGACAAATGAGGTATCGTTGGAAGCGTCTTGATCGTCCGCTGACGTACCTAATCTGTTCTATTTATGCCCTAACACGTGTGACTCCGGATTTTTAATTTGTCTGCCTGTGGTGTCTTGTTTATACCTTTTTAGTCGGTTAGGTTAGGGTTTTAGTTTTTATTACTTTTTTTTTTCACTTTTCACACATATAAATTATATTTTTAAATATTAGAATAAAAAAATATATAAAACATTTAAAAATATAAAAAATAGTAGCCCACCGGTATCGGGAACAGGGTCCAAGCTACCGGCGGTCAGGGCTCCAGAGAGAGGAACCTCCTAACGATGCGAGCCGTGTCCAGGAGTACAGCTTTCTGAATCAAGCCCTTAATCCAGCTGCCCAACGAGAGCCTCCTTAGGTGTTGGTCGAGGCTCTTAGCAATTAAGCCATTGGCTGATACGACTATCGGCACAATGATCGCAGAGTCCACATCCCACATGTCGACAACCTCGTGAGCCAAGTCAAGATACTTGATTTGTTTATCTTTCTCGGCCTTCACGAGGTTCCCGTCATGCGGGACCGTTATGTCAATGATCATTGCGCGCCGCTCTGTTCGATCCACCACCACTATATCAGGCTTATTGGCAACAATAGTCCTGTCAGTGATGATGGATCAATCCCAGTACAATGTGATATTTCCATTTTTATTACTTTAATTTTTATGAGAGTAAGTATATCGAGCCACGTTCATACTACACTATGACAATTGAATCCTAGCTTAGTAACGTCTAAGTTAAAACCATCAATGTACGGCTAGCAGCATCGATGCACAGCAAGTGTAACAAAGTTAGCACGCCGGAGCTGGTACGGTCGGCAAAAACATCGTGGAATATGATTTATGGAGTTTATTGGAGAGAAACTTGGGGTACTGTTTTTCTAGCAGTATTTGGCTTGGAAACTAGGCAAGGACCAGTTTGACTTTATCAACTTCATGGTCTGACTGGACAGGTCCACTCAAATCTTGTGGTTCTTCCCTCAAAAGAACATTTCAGACACTAATCTGCATGCTCCTCATATGATCTGACCAAGATTATCTCAGATTTTGTTTCTGTGTTTCTTCTCAGAGTAGTGGGTAACTTTTGCTTGTACCTGCCTGCAATACCTTACAAAAAAAGTCCAATGCTTGTTTTTCTCTTTTCAGTTAAACTTATGTTGTTTCAATCGTGATTTTTGTTTAAAAAAAAAATTGTTTCAGCTCAACAACATACATTGCGTTATGTACGTTGTGTTTTAACAAATTTTTCAAACATGGTTTAATAGCAATATCCTTCAAAATCATTCAGATTATGATTGATAGTGCGTTACGCAATTAGGGTGCTGAATGGCTAATTGACTTTGAGCAAGTCAGCTCCTGCACAGGCTGCCGGTTCAGCGGATCGCACCGCAATCCAAAAATCCTGTCACATCATTAGGAGGTACACCTACACTACCGCCGCACCGCACTTTTTTGTATTGGAATTCGATACAGTACGAAGCCGCTGTAATGAAACAGTTATCTACGGCGGCCGCAGTGGCGGCTGTCTTGAAAATGATGGCAGTGGGGTTTGACTTCACGGTGTCAAAAAAAGCTCTCTAGGAAAACACACCAACTTACCTTCATAAATAACGTTTCAGTGACGTGATTTGCCGGTAAATTGCAGACGCTATGTGGCGGCCACCGCTCTTCTAGGACACCGTAGCTTTAGCTAAGATTTCATTTCACCATGAGCTTATGGTATTTCATCTAATAAATTTATTGGCAAGTAATAGCGGTCAGAGACTTCTAGATAAGATTCATGAGCAAGATTAAGTGAATCTTAGGGCCTGCGCCCACTGGGGGCATGACACGGCAGGGGATCTCTCGGCATCACTATATGCAAGCGCAAACTGACAGCAACTATACCGTGGTATTCTTAGGCATGCCGCCGCGTCCTGCAGGCGTAGCATGGCGCTTTCTATCTCTACGATGAATAGACATAGCTTTTTCTATACAAAGTGACAGTTCGTTTCTTCATTTTTGACATCCACCGTAGAAATCTTTCTACAATCTGTCATTTTGTCTTTCATTTCTAACGATCTTTGTCTAGGTCTTTATGTTAGACTATTTCGAAGAAAGTTTTCTATCCTTACTGTCAAAATCACACTGACAACCGATAAGCCCTATGACAAAACAAAGAATTCTGAGTCGAATTATGTAAAAGAGTGAATTTCGTAAAAAGTTTAGTTGACTCTTTCTACTTTGCTGCCGTCGTACTGTCTACAGGAAACGACATTTTTGTCTACTCTTCCGTCGACAAAACGGTGCTCATGCTACGCCTGCTGAGACACGCCGAAGCGTACCACGACAGCGTGCTCGCGCGTTCTTTTCACAACAGTAGCTCTTCATCGCAACAGCCGTAACGCTGCCTTGCCTCGGTATCCTAAAGGCTGCCGATGCATCTCGAGAAATGCCGAGGTCGAAGGCTACCGACACGGCATATGCCTATGCATACCGCAACTTTGTTTTTGTACCCAGGGTGATCATCATTGGAATTTCAATTGTATTGTCATTCATTGTGTTCGGCGCATCAAAATCCCTAGACGTGGCATGCCGTCAGTGGGCGCAGGCCCTTACTGTTCCGAAGTATAATTTATTACTTGGAAATCTAGATATGTAGTTCCTCCTTCCATGTTATTCTTCAAACTTCGGTTATTACAGGCAAATTAGATGTTTCAGCAGTGTTGGTCCAGTGGTAATGGCCGTGACTTACCGAGTTGTTGATCTTAGATTTGAACCCCGACAAGCACTTTACTTTGACAAGAAGATTTCACTACAATTTTTTTTTTTTTTTAAATCGAGTTGTAACATTTTTTTGTGCATGTATTGCACGCGATACTACAGCGGGTTAACGGGAACGCCCTTTGTTAGTTAACAAACTGTATTACAGAAATGTAAACTAAACAATAAATTCTGCACACCATACCGGCCTAGTTAAGTAGGTAGTTAATATACAAACCGTCACGGCTCATGAGCGCACACATAACACCGCCGCGTCACCGGCGCAGTCGGGTAAGTTTAATGCACGCGACGTCTGAATAGTTTCAACTCACGTTCATACTTCGGTGTGGGGCCATGAAGGCAGCGGGTTGGGCTATTGTAATGTGTCAATATGGGATAAGGGATAATAAGTCATTATCAAGGTAGCCAAACGGTTTGGGTTGGTGGTTTGGTCACCACACCGCGTTCATTAATACCTAATAGATATAATAGGTTAATTGATACAATATTCCGTTAATTGATAAAAAACCGAAACCCACACTGCGCCCGCGTCGTGGATTACAGCCCACACCCTCTTACCGAGAGGAGGCCTGTGTCCCAGCAGTGGCAACATGATAGGCTGATTATACGCGTATCTATATATATCTGTATAGCTAAACATGGACATTATTTATCAAAACTGACTGTAACAACTATATACCATGTAAAGACTTATCTTAGCTATCTCATAATCTGAATCGGTTTCAAGGAAATTGCTTATCCATAGCATCAAAAGTTCGAAATAAAAATATCTGTTCAACAACGTAATCGCAATGAACCAGGATTCGGCCTGCCGTTGTTGAACTGTCAAAATGAAACAGATTCGGTTACGAAAAGAAGTTTATCGTTTTTCCAAATTACGACACAAGGGTAATCGCTTAAAAATCTTTTTTTTTATCTTAGCCTACACTGTCTCCGTCTCTCTCCCTTCTGTGCAAAGGCCTCCCCCAAATCTTTAAAGTCATCTTCTAATTCTTAAAAATCATATCCCATCTCATCTTCAAAATCAATCATATCCCATCTCATCATAAAAATAATATTCAATCATATCCCCCAATTCTTAAAAATCATATTCAATAAAAATTCCCGCAGATTTAGCGGCCCCATTTTGCCCCACAAAACTTACTCCTCGCAGTGGAATATACACACGGTTTAAACTAACTGTCTCCCACAAATTAGTTTACCGCTTTTATCTAGAGAAAGAAAAATATAACCCGTCAAGTGTTTTAAACTTTTCTTAAGTTTAACTAAGTATTAAGAGTAGCTGCAGTTAATGTTTTGAAATTAAGGACATAGTTGCATAAAACTTATATTACAAATGCGAAAGTGAGTTTGTTTGTTATGCTTTCGCTACAACAGCTGAACGAATAGTGATGAAATTTGGGATACAGGTAAAGGCTCTTACATACTGGGGTGATTCGTCGCGGGAGGCGAATTTTAACAAAATAATTTCTGAGAAAACTACACGGTAAACAATGTGGCTGCGTCGAAGGGCGTCGGCGGGGAATTGCCCCAGTATGTAAGAGCCCTGGGGGCCTACTACCACCGCTTATGGCAGTATTTTAATATGAATTCAGTGTAGCAAAGAGATGAAGCTCTACAGGACTTATAGTTCCATCTCTTTCCCCCACTGAAGTAAGATTAAAATAATACTGCTTTATGTGGTGGTGGTAGGTGGGTTAGTACATAGGATACATTATTTTAATCCCGTTAGTTTCCTTTTTCTAACTATGTTGAGGTCGGCTTCCAGTCTGCAGATGCAGTTAAATACCAGTATTTTACATGGAGCGACTGCCTATCTGACCTCCACAACCCAGTCACTGGGTAACACGATACCCCTTGATAAGACTGGTTGTAAGACTTTCGGGCTTCTGACGATGTAACGACTGTCAAAGACTGTCAACTATGACATGTATTCGTTACCTACATTCTATGCAAATAAAAAAACCACGAATGACAGCCGGAACCAACGGCTTAACGTGCTTTGCGAGCCACGGGGGGGTCAAAGTCAAAGTCAAAGTCGAAGTCAAAACGTTTATTGCGAACTAAGTGTACAATGTTGGTGTTATGTTGTCTCGGCATGTTAAAATCGTCACCCATCCACAGACTGACCGCGGCAAGTGTAGCTTAACCTGATCGACTGAACTTTCGTGCGGCTGTTTACTTAGCCACAAGGTCCACCCAGTAGATAAATAAACCATAATTATTTGTGGAATTCTTCCAAGTTGTTTGTCGATAGGTATTCTATTTACCAAGAATTTAATAATTGGATTACGTTATTAAGGAAAATCCGATAAACAAATATAGTTACTGCTAAATGCCCTAACTTTTGTCTAGGTTATCAGAACCAACTAACATAATGATATAGAGAGGAGGTCGGGGCATAACAAATACTCGTGTTCAATAGTTTTTGTTTAATTCTTTTCAATGTTATGGAAATATTTTCAATGCTAAACATGATTGGACTCGAACGATGTAATATCTTGCATGCTCTTTGTATATATACATTCATTCCGACCTCGCCGTCGAGGTCCTCCTCGACCGCGACCCCGAAGTAATACTCCTCCCCGACACTTGCTCTATGATGCGCCAACACACGCCAAAGCTGAGCCAGTAGTTTTAAACTCCCCGATCCAGCCTGTCCCGATTTGCTGTCCTCCCACCAGCGACGCCCTAAGCCGAGGTCTGTACCCCACAGGGGATGCCCTTAGCGAGCAGTCGCTTAGTTTTAGTTAGTTTAGTTTTATGCCCCTAGTTAGTAGCTTAGAGCATCTCCGCAGGACAGTCCGGTTAAGTAACAAGGACCCATAGTGGTCACCTAGGAGATGCCATATATAAAAAGAAATTGTATGTAGGTATACAATGTTTAAACAAATAAAGAAATCTTATCTTATCATAACTTAACGGGATGATGCCTGAGTAAGAAAAAAGAAATTCTTTTTAGTCCGTCACGCGTCAGTCAGATAATAAAAAAATATTAGACATGTACGTGTCTGACAAGTACAGAGGTATAAGGAGCAGGGTTTAAAGTTCACTCATCCACCATAGAAAAGGGAGGATCCTCCGACCAGACGGGTATTGTGTCTGGCGGGCAACTGTCCAACGATTGATGTCGGGAAGTTTTATACTAACACATAATAAGTATGTCGATCGCGCGGTAAACTCTACTTGCGCGATGCAGGATTCGTGTGACGTCAGGTCTTTGATGCGTAGTTCGTGATGATGTGGCGATATAGATGCCACCAAATACGTATTTTTCGCTATATCATATTAATAAAAAATGATTTAGTTAAAACGCATTCCAGAGGGCGATTGGTGCTCGCTACGTTACAAGTATAAAATCTACAAACATGTGACGTCATGCCATATCGTCATAATAATCTACCTGACGGACAAAAAAACAATTTGATTAAAAAAAATGATGATGATGATGATTATCAATAGTTTTGTGGTACCTACCAACACTAGTAATTCATTTTGTAACAAGACGAATATAATACATTTTTTGGTAACTTAAAAATTGTTCCAAAAACGCCAAATCTACTTCTGTTTATGTGAACCTTGAACTACAGTATGATAATATTAAACGAGTATTTACAATTACATCACCTGACATTCAAATATTATCATAACGTCTTCAAATTGACGAGGATAGTGCAGTAAACACCACGTATCTGTCTCTATCTCTAGCTGTATCTGACAAATTGGAAGAGAGTGCTTCTGACATTACTAATAGTCGAAAACAGTGCCACAATCAAACAAGGGTGGAAAGCAAAAGTATTTAAAAAGTGTTCTAGTAGTGACTGTGAAAATATACAGAAGTAAGCAACAGCCATGAAGACTATTCTAGTTTTATTTTTTTGTATAACATGTTCTATGTGTGGAGTTATAAAGGATGATTTGAACACTAGTTATACTACAAGTAATGCAGAATGTCAACAACAACCTCCATTACGAATTACATTTCATCTCTTAAGAGTAATCGATTCTTTTGAAGACGGAAATGTAACCTTATTAACTGAAATACTAATAGACATAACAAAATATCACGAGAGTCGACCTACCAATATTGAAAGTGTATCAAAGAAGTATCATTTATCACCGGGAATGCATAAATGGGAAATTAAAATTCCCTCTAGTGCACAATCTGCAGACGAATTGAACCGTATAGTTAGCATTGTAGAAAACACTGCAAAGAAAACAGGACAACTTGTTGCTAAAAAATGTACAACTGAAGATAATACGGTTATCTGTCATTTTAACATAAATGTCGATGCAACAAGCCAACCATTATCAAAAAAACATAAAAGAAATATTGAATTTCAAAATAATGCACAAGCTACAGATGCAGAACATCGTCGATTTGAAATTCATCTTATAAGAGTAATCGATTCTTTTGAAGACGGAAATGTAACCTTATTAACTGAAATAATAATAGATGTAACAAAAGATCAAGAGAGTCGACCTACCAATATTGAAAGTGTAACAAAAGAGTATAATTTATCACCGGGAATGCATAAATGGGAAATTAAATTTCACTCTAGTGCACAATCTTTAGACGAAATTAACCGTATAGTTAACATTGTAGAAAACACTGCAAAGAAAGCAGGACAACTTGTTAGTAAAAACTCAACAACTGAAGATAATACGGTAACCTGGCAATTTAACATAAATGTCGATGCAACAAATCAACCAATATCAAAAAAACATAAAAGAGATATTGAATTAAAAAATAATACACAACCAACAGATATAGAAGAAATAAACCGCATACTTAGTCTTGCAGAAAACAAGAACGGAGAAACTAATGGTAAAAACTGTACAACTGCAGATGGTGTTGTTATCTGTTATGTTTACATACCTAACGATTCTTCAAGAATACAAAAACGAGAAATTGAATTTCAAAATAATACTCCTCCTACAGATGAAGCTGAAATTAATGAAAAACCTGACATCGTTAACGCCAATGTAAACCCAAAAGACATAGTAGATGTTAATGGTAACACCTGCACACAAACAGCCACCGTAGATAATAAGGTTTACTGTCTTTTTTCAACTTCAGCGGCTTTAGTAGGAGGTTGTCCATCCGGAACAGCCAGGGCTGACGATAATACTTGCGTGCCGATAATTGAATGACAGCTTCTAGGTTACATAAATGATGATGTTTGTTAGATTTTTTTGTAAAATTTAGTTTATAAGTAATATATGAAACAAAACTGTTATATCATCATCATCTTCCTGCCCTTGCCCCATGTTACTTGGGGTAGGCGCAACAAATTTTCCTCTTCCATTCTACCCTGTTCACCGTCACGCTATCATTCACTCCCTTCTCTTTCATATCATTCCTTATACAATACATCCATCTTTTCTTTGGCCTTCCTCTCCCTCTGTATCCATTAACATTTATATTCATCACTTTTTTAGTCACATGCATTCCCTACCTCCTCATCACATGCCCATACCAAGCCAAACGATTTCCTTTCAACTTTTCTGTCACTGGCGCCACTTTCAAACTTCCCTATAATGACTTATTTCTTACTGTATCCATTTTCATCACTCCACACATCGATCTTAACATTCTCATCTCCGCTGCATGCAACCTCTTATCCTGTCTTCTTCACGGCCCATAATTCTCCATCGTCTTCTTCATGGCCCATAATTCCGAAACAAAACTGTTAGATGTTGTTGAATAATATTCTTTTTGGCATGAATAATATGCTCTATTGTTTATAAACGTTTTTTTTAAATTTTATCATAACCCCAAGTTTTATTTTAGCGATAAGTTATAAAATGTATGACGATTTAAAAAAAAAATGTACGTCCATTTTTATCAAATTCACTGTTGTTTTAATGAACTATGAACTTAGCGATATGATTATTCACATTGTTATAGAAGAGCAGCCCAGTGCTATCAGAAATGTGTGAGTTTCAACATTAAAGTAATTAAATCTGTTTTTTACTTGCTGTATGTATCAAGGAACATTAATGAGTCGTGACTAATAAAATGAAAACGTCTTTCTTTGTTATTTGTGTTTTTACAAACTTTAGTTGTATATATTCAGAATCACACAAAATAATAGAAAAAATAATTAACAATGTGACACTAAATCAAGATCTTCAGAATGTAACGATAGCAAAAGATTTTAAAGTGATTAATAATGTGAATAGTAACTATCAAAGACCTAGTGAAAGAAGTGTTACTAGAAATGTACCCAACAATGTTTTAATTTCTAATCCAATAAATAAAGAAGAACATACCGAACACAACAAGCAGAAACTATCGAACAAAAAGCCGCATCGAAGGAAATCAAAAAACATTGGTGGAATTGAAACAAAACAATATGAAAATCGTTTAAAAAACAGTCGCGCTCCAAAAGTAGCCATACATATGTCAACTTTGTCAGTAGATGAGTGCGGTTCAGACAAAGACAAGGCCGCTGATGGAACTTGTGTGTCTATAGAGGTCGCCTTTGATTCTAAAGAAATACTAGACATTGAAATAACGACAACAGAAACAGCAGCTGGGGCAGCTACGTGACAATTCGTCTGAAATTGAAATAACCTGGGAATATTGAGGTTTCCAAAGAAATCCGAAAAGATGACACTTAAAAATTGGTGGATGAAGGAAAATCTATGAAAACAGCGTACAACATCATAAATATAATCTACAACGGTACAAGGATCTTTTGATGCGCGGGCAAAATCGGAACTAGCCCGCCATTTTTTTTTTCCACAAATTTTTACTAACAACGCCCCCCTGTCAATGTCATCCAAATTGCATCCAAACAGCTGGATTTGTATTAGATTCCTTATTTTAATTCATTTTTTGAAAATCTGCATTATTATTATGAAGCTCAATCAATGCAACAACATGAATATTTCCCAACTGCACTCAAATGATCTCTGAACTTACAACGATAACTTTAATAAATAGAATATATTAATGATTTTCATTCATTACCATTTCATTCTCCGTGGCCTATAAACGTTTATACCCAGCCATGAAATCATTTATAGTTATATGTGTATTAATTGTGAGTTCCGAGTGCGGACTCTTGGATGACCTGGTAACTTCGAAAGATCAGAAATCTAAAACTGGGAAGGAACCAAACCAAGGAACATTGCTAAAAGTACGTCAAAATTTGGAAAATGGAACCAAAATCGTTATCGATGCATTAGGTAATATTATCAGGATACCGCCGAAGGAAAATAAGGAAAAACCCAATTCAGAAGGTACTCCAGAATCTCCCACAAAGGACAATGAAATTGTTAAAGACGATGAAGCAAGTAAACCTTCTGATAAAAACGAAACACTGCCTACAGAATCGAATGCAAAAACAAAGGATGCTGTTAACAATATGGTAAATACTACAGACACTTCTAAAACCAATGGCAATACAGGTAAAAACTGTACAAGTGCTGATGGCAAACCCTGTGGCAATGTAGTACCGGTTAACAGGGCATTTTTGAAAGTCGATGAGTGTGCCACTGGTAAAGACAGGGCTGATGATGGTACTTGCGTTGAGGAATTGTAAAAGTGTATCAAAATCAAAAATAACAGTCATAGTTTAGTATATTAGTATGTATTGTTTTGTTGCGTTGTTAGATAATATAATATGTACAATTTAATGATGGTTATTTTTCCCCATGCTTATGCTTTGATTCTTACATTTCGTTACACCGAGATCTGTAAACGGTACTTAGTTCGTGTATTCTTGCCCTCTATCTTGCACTTGTGCGACAATGATAGAACATGCTAAGTAACGCTTACAGATCTCGACCTTAGGTCCTATTATAAGAACGCAACATCTATCTGTATCTTAGTGCGCTTATAACTGGACAAACTAGAAAGTGCGCAGAGGGCCGTACAAAAGGTTCTTTCTGAATAACCAATCCGCTATCCGACATTTGGCCTTTACTCACTTAGCAAAGTTCTCATTATTTGGCAGCTCTTCGAAATTCAGATTCTACCCAAAAAACAAAAAACTAGTCAGTGGCAAAAACGAAAATTGCTGAATACGGAAAAAAAAATGAAATTCAAATGAAAAATTGAAAATTGTTTGATTGAAATGGTATTCAATCGTCATTACAATAATGTCAAATAGAATAAGTAAGGCTCACAACTGACAGAACGACTTCCAATTTCGTGGATATCGAGATAAATAAGGGCAGACGGTGATCTTCGCAGCCTCTGACGATTTTTACTGTCTTAATGGCACGGTTATAGATGGAGGAGAGGTAACAGTTTGCGTTTCAGTAAAAAATTTGGAGCTCACGCTATCCGAGCTACGCTAGTTATGGGCTTGTACACAAAACTGCGTTGCGACGTCGCATCGCAAAAATCAGAGACGGTACCCTAAAGGCTCTTACATACTGGCGCGATTCGCCACGCAACGCGAATTTTAGCAAAACAATTTCTGAGAAAACTTCACGGCGAACAATGCGGCGGCGGCGGCTTCGCGTCGCGCGACTAATCACCCCAGTATGTAAGAGCCTTGCGGCTCAGCGGACAGAGCTCCGGCAGGATCTCATGGCGGCATGGAGAGTGCGATTGTCGCAACCCAGTGCTGGGCACGCCACAATTGCGGCGATAAGTCCCCTCTTTGAGGAGTGGCTAGAGAGGCGCCACGGCGTCCTCACCTTCCGCCTGACGCAGGTCCTCACCGGACACGGTTGCTTCGGGAGGTTCCTGTTTCGTATAAGGCGGGAGGAAACGCCCGGGTGTCACCACTGTGTGGATCGCCCGGAGGACACGGTGGAGCATACGGTGGAGGTCTGCCCCGCTTGGGCGGAGCCCCGCCGTGTCCTCTTGGAGGCGATTGGCGGCGGTGACCTCTCGCGTCCGGCTCTGGTCCAGGCCATGGTACGGAGCGAGAGGGCATGGGAAGCAGTCACCTCCTTTTGCGAAGCAGTAATGCTCGCGAAGGAGGAGGCGGAACGCGTGAGGGAGAGGCAAAGTTTGCGCCCTCACGCCCCTAACCGCCGCCGCCGCTGGAGACGCCCTGGGCGTCGGGAATCCCAGGCGGATTCCCGGCCACCATAGGCGCGGGCTTGCGGACGGCGAGCAATGGGTAGCTCGCCGTCCGATCAGGACCAGGCCCGGGTCGATGGCGCGTCGTGTTCCACGCGCGCCTCAAAGAGATGTCAGCACAATTGGCGGGGTCCGCTAGGACCGATGCCTGCCAGGGTTGCGGGTTAGTCCGAAAGGGATACCGGGACCTTGGCAACAGGCAACTGAAGGTACACGGGTGGGTTTTAGTCAGTAGAAGTCTGACACGCCCTTCCGCTCCACCCAGAGCGGGAGAAGTCATTGGATGATTTCCCACCCAAAAAAAAAAAAAAAGTATGTAAGAGCCTTAAGATTTTCTTAAAAAAGCTTCTGCGTTGCGAATTCGCATCGCGTTTTGTGTACAAGCCCTGTAAGGGGCTCGTCACAGCCGTACATTGCCATGGTCGGTTCGTGAATGGGTGACCACTCAATACGTATCGAGACCGTGAAGCCTCCGAGGAAAGCACGTTAAGCTGTTGGTCGCCGCTGGCATTCGTAGATCTTTGACAGTCAGAATTACGTAGGGGTATCGTTTTACCCAGGTGCTGGGTTGTGGAGGTCTGATAGGCAGTCGCTCCATGTAAAATACTGGTATTCAGCTGCATCCGGTTAGACCAGAAGCGGACCCCGACATAGATTGGAAATGGTTAGGTAAATTGCTATGCTTATAAAATCGATTCACCGGCCACATTAGCAATTCTCTAAAAGCAATTCATTTCCTGTATCCCAGATGGCATTAGCAATTCCTCTAATTTGATATAAAAGCAATTCATAATTTGTGGACCATTTTACGAATCTCCATAGAAAACTGTCAAACAGATGAATTATTTCGTAATATGAAATACGCAGATCATAATATGAATTGCCAGATTGTGACATTTTAGGATGATTCATAATATTTTCCTATTATGTTTCTGCCAAAGTGGCTGTTTTAAGCCCACAGGGGGCTTAAAACGGTCACTTGTGATTTCGTGTGATTTCTATTAGTTCAAGACCATAGACCAAATTTTTCCTCACGATTTTTTCTTAATTTAGTGTAGTACCTAGACAACAAAAATGAACGCAAACGTTTACGTCCCACAGCCCCCAAGACACCCAATATCCATGGGGTACTTATTGCAACCCATTGGACCCATTTATTGCTCTAACTGGCCCTGTTATTTGTTTATATTTCCATGTCACGGCTAACGTTTCTTATGGGGGAACGAACACCCGGTATATGGGGGAATGATACAAGATTTTGGTAAATGATATGTTATGGGTTTGGGATGTAATGGTGAATATTTAGGTATTTTTATGATTATATATTATCAGCCTAATAAGGGAAAACTTCCCTCCTTTCCTACACAAATAATAATCTTTATTATCATTTATATTATCAGCATTTGTAATCGACTTAAGCCTCATTTACACGATGCAAGTTTATTGTGGCATGGCGACTATGGGGAACGTCGGGCAAAGCTGCAAGCTATATGGCGTGATCATAGCAATCATAGTGCTCATAAATTTGACATTTCGTTCATACATTCCCTAAAGTGTTAATTCATGACTTTGGTTTTATTTCACAATTTCGTTATTTTCGGTGATTTCAATATTTTAAATCAAGTTTTTGAGATGGAAAGTGTCATAATTTAAAACCTTAGATATTTCGTCGTAATCACTTTCTTTAAAATGTTTCGGACATAACCTCGAACTCTGTAAAATTAAAAAAAAAATCTCTACGCTTTAATAATAATAATCCATTTATTTTAGACCTTAACCTAAACACACATAGTTATTTTTAATATAATAACATAAAACACACAAACTTCTTTTAGGGTCTCTCGAGAAATGGCGGACTCCAATTTCGGAGTATTTAGAAACGCATCATTTTCCCAAAAATAAAATAAAACCACCTCACGCCTTGTATTGGGAACTATATAGCTACGACACGTGCTATTTTGACAGTTACGTTCCCTATTGACTGGCACCAAGACGTATAAAATAATTGTTGCACGATACGGGCAAGTTTGCCGTTCAAAATTGTTACAGATGTAAACAGCACGTACAATAAAATCGCATTGATGTGTGACATGTTTTTATTGGCATTAAATTTTTCTATCATTCAAACATGAGCGAGCGAAACAAGTAAAAAAAATCTTGAGAGGACGTTGAATAAAATAGAATAAACTCTTTGGCACGAACGACAACCGGCGTGCTTCTCGAGGCACGGACGAGTCTCGATATGTTTAGATGGTCACCCATCCACGGGCCAACTCCGGCAAGCGTAGCTTAACCTGATGGCTCGACCCGTGCGGCTGTTATGACTTAGCCACGAGCTCCTCATACATGGCATGCCATTTTATATTTTATGATTTATGCAAGATTCCACCGTGTAAATAGTGTTTAATGCTAAATACGCCAAATATTTTCACGACCTAAAAATCAAATATTATACCAATATGTATAGTATGACGTGACCATGTAATAACCTATATTTAGCAGATAAAGAGATCATTTATTCATACTTACCAGAAACTACCGTCCAGATGCTCGCGTTCCGAAGACTAATTTGAACAGTTAGCTACTTGAACTTGAGTCCAGCTACATGTCTTTACACTAATTTTCCACAGGCACTGGTTGTCGTACTGGGGGCTAAAAACGGTCACTTTAGCAGAATCATATTATGAATCATCGTAAAATGTCACAACCTGACAATTCATAATTTATGATCTGCATGTAATTCATATTACGAAATAATTCATCCGTTTGTTTTTTCTATGGAGAAGTGTAAAATGGTCCACAAATTATGAATTCCTTTTATGTCAAATTAGAGGAATTGCTAATGACATCTGAGATTCAGGAAATGAACTGCTTTTAGAGGAATTGCTAATGTGGCCGGTTTAGGCCACCTGTTCTTTTCTTTTGAAATATGAAGCACAGAATCACACAACACACTGTTGAACACACAATGTTTTTGGAAGAAGTTATCGGCAGCGCGGAGATAGTTCCGTGTAAAAAGACGCGTGGTGCTAGTGTGCCGTCATGGCGGCGACCAATCAGATTGCAGAAAACAAATGTTCAATGAGGATAATGGCAGCGTCTTCAATATTCGAAATTCGAATCAAACCCAATTTATTTACACTTGACACAATTTTTTTATGAAGTAAGGCGTCGTGGAAAATCCATAAGGAAAATCTTGAATAGGTACTTCATTTATAATGAAGAAAGCATTTCGATTGAAACGTTTCTTTATGCTTCAATGAGACAATCCACTCACACTTAGCCATTTCTTTCCATTAGCGAAAGAATTTTCATAGTTCCGAAGATTACCCCCTGCATACAACCTCAAAAATATTACCACCAATATTAATATAGATAGGAACATTTAGCTTTTTAGATACAATTTAAGGGCTCCAAAGCTAAGCTGTGCGGTTGTTATTATTTAGCCATCTAAATAATAACAGCCGGATGGATGTGGATCATTGTGCCGATAGTCGTATCAGCCAATGGCTTAATTGCCAAGAGCGTCGACCAACACCTATGGAGGCTCTCGTTGGGCAGTTGGGTTAAAGGCCTGATTCAGAAAGCGGTACTCCTGGACACGGCTCGCATTATTAGGAGGTTCCCCTCTCTGGAGCCCTGACCGTCGGTAGCTTGTACCCTGTTCCCGAAACCGGTGGGCTACTATTTTTTATATTTTTAAAACTGTACTAATAAAAATGTAATTTATAAGTGTCTTCTAGAAATAAAGTAAGACTACTGTTCTTGGTACTATAGTTTCAGATAAAATGAGAATTTTTATGCTAATAGGTTCCTCATTTTACGGCTGATTGAATGTTAGAAACTTTATCTCGTTGCACTGCCGGCTTGCACAGCTAGTGCAATTGTTATTTCAGTTTTATCAAGTACGGTACTTTCTTTGATACTATTCTACTAGCTTCACAGCATATTATAAAACAAAGTCCTCCGCCGCATCTGTCTGTCTCTCTGTCTGTTCGCGATAAACTCAAAAATTACCGCACCGATTTTCATGCTGTTTTCACCAATGGATAGAGTGGTTCTCGAGGAAGGTTTTTGTACCTATATAATAACCGACATCTACGCGGGTGAAGCCGCGGGCATCAACTAGTTCTGTATAAGAAAACAGCCAACTTAGCCTGTAATAAACGGTACAAAAGTTCTATTTGTGATTTTAATAAATTTTCAGAATCCGAAAAACATCCCAAGCAACTAAATAAACACACAATCATGTATGTTGTGCTCGTATAAATCACTATACCATTATTTTAATAATATTATGGATACACTTTTAAATTATGATTCTGCCAAAGTGGCCGTCTTAGTACTCGTATGTTAGTTATGCTGAATTCATCCCATCAGTGTGCGGAGGGCTATCCCTTACACCCTGTATTTATTTGCAAGAACAAAGGTAGCTAATATAAGTTCTTAAGATCACGCGACATTTGGGAGGTTAATCGGCATTTCAGCCACGCAAATATTTAGAAGATCAAAGACGAAAGTCGGAGAAATGTTTCAGAATCTATCAAAGCCCTCAAATCGCAAAATCATGTCACCCATACCCTTCCAGTTATTATCCGTCAATTTACACACGAATCGAACTCGCGCCCCTTTCAGTAAAAACAGTAATAAAACCAAGTTCGCAAGTACTTACGTTTTACTTGTTGAGTACTTTTCTTCTCAAGTGCTTCAGCCGGGAAGTTTCAGGGTTATATAAGTCCCTGAATTACAAGAACAGTTTGTTTAAAGTTTAAAAAATGAATGATTGGAGGGATCGAGTGATTTTTTCTGCTTTTCTTGCTCTAAAAGCAATTCATTTCCTGAATTTCCAGCTGTCATTAGCAATTTCTCTAATTTGTAACAAAACTTCACAAAAGCAATTCATAATTTGTGGACCATTTTACGAATCTCCATAGAAAACTGTCAAAAAGATGAATTATTTCGTAATACGAATTGGGATTCGTATTACGAAATAATCATTGAATGGTCAGTTAACGCCGATCATTGAATTGTCAGTTTGTGACATTTTACGATGATTCATAATATTTTCCTATTATGATTCCCAGTAGTACCGAAGACTTCCTCCTACGAACTTTACTTCTGTATAATATTAGTAAGTATATATTAAAATACCTTCAAACATCTTTAAGATAAATAGATCGTCAAGATAAATAGTATCTACAGCTACACTACCAAGATATAACATAATCATCGGAAGACGGCCGCCATTTTACGAAATTTCTTCCTAAATTAAGGCTAAAAGCTTTTGGAGGAGGCACACAACTGAATTTGGTCCACCGACCGACCTATGACTTTATAAAAATGCCACCAAATTGGGTTTAGAGTTTTTAGATGTTATTGCATTATGAAACGTAATGAAAATGCTTTACGGTTTTGGTCTGAAATGGAATTTTAAGCTAAGCGTATATAATAGCCTGACTGGTAATTAGTGACCGAAACTTATACACGTGACGCGATAGGCTGAGGAGTGCTGTGATTAAAATGTATGTGGTAGAAAATGTCTATGGCATTAAGTCCGCCTCTGTACATTTGTGTGCTTAAGTATAAAATAAAATAATAAATAAAAGAAAAAAATCAAAATCAAAAGTCATTTATTCAAACCAGGCTGAGAATCAGCACTTTTCGAATGTCAAAATTACATAAGACAGTCTCCCAAAAATGCCCATCCTTCACCACTTCCTAGTGCTTTAGATGAGAAGAAGAAGTGGCGCAACAAACTCCCCAGCAGCACGGCTGTCTGTCCAGTTAGAAAATGATTCTATACAATAGTATGCCAAATCAGAAGATGTAGTGACGTTAATTGATAAGAGTAGGTGTCCTTGATGGTTTGGTCATGTTGAGAGGAAGAATAAAAGGCGACTAAGAAAAGGTGCTAGGAGATGTGAATGGAAACATGGAGGGGACGCCCTATAAGGACATATTGGTGATAAAACGACGCAAAAGGATTATGTAAAGTGGGTGATAAACGTGCGTACTTAAAGTACGCGGTCTTTAAGTTCGCGACCTTACTCGGGTCGCCGTCGGTGACACATGTGAAGCTTGCTCACAATTTCATTATTAAATTTTCAAATTGGCTCGCGGCTCGCGACGATGACAAATGAGCGAGTAATCTCGCCGAGCCATAAGTACGCGTACTTGCTCGCACGTCTATCACCCGTTTAAGGATCGTAGCAGGTGGCGTTCCGAAGTGTCTGCCTACCCTCATGGGAAGACGGCGTGAGTATATGTAGGAATGTATTTATTTCCCGAGTAAGAACAACAAACTCTTCATTCAATTAAGATAAAATATAATCGGGTTGAGTTTTATTACGAAAACAATTCTGCATCTCATTGAAAATTTATTAACTCCGAAATTTTGTCGCCGTCACTTTAAATATTCAGATGTTTTTTGAAAGGTCTGCGTTTCTCGTTGAGTTTTATTTACAAAGGTCTCTGATTAAAGACGAATGATTTAATTTTAGGAATTCTGTGAATAATTTTTCTGTTGGTGTCGCACTGCAGGGATTATTAATATTGCTATACCTATTTTATATTTATAGTTTGTAATAGGTCATACCTATCTGTAGGTATCTTTAGATATTTAAATCAATATTTATTCCTTAACTAGCAGTTGCTCGCGGCATCGTCTGCGATCCAGGATAAAAAGTGTGTGCCCTATGTCCTTCTCCAGGTCCTGGTCTACCCATGTAGCAAATTTCATCCAAATCCGTTCAACCATTTTAGCGTGAAAACGTAACAGACAAACTCATTTATGCATTTATAATATTAGTTTGGAAGTTAGGATTTTTCGTAATTTTACCGTTGTTTGTCTTTGTATAAACCAAAGACTGCTTCAAATCTGTGCTTGAGGTATTAAATAAATAAATAAATTGTTGCAATGTCTTGTTCTTTACTTTAAATAACCATTATTTTTTGTGTGGCAAACACGAAAGTCATGCCTCTCTGCTGCTCCCAGCGCTTTGGCGCGCCCATGTGCTACGTAATCTACGTAATGTAGTACGGAGCTGCGCGAAAACGCAAACGTGCACGGGACTGAAATCGCTATGCAATGTCGCTACGGAATACCGCTACGCAATTTTACTACGCGCTATCGCTACGGAATACCGCTACGCAATGTTACTATGCGCTATCGCTACGGAATAACTGATGTCACTGCTTGCGGTAGCGTCGGAGGTCGGGTTGTCTCCTTCCCTCAAATATGGCGAGGGGGGTAATGGCTGATCTTTGCGTTATGCTCGTGAACGGGTGCTGCTTGTGGTGACTGGTCGTCTTGCTGATCTCGGTTTTGTTAATGTTATTAGTAATTCATTTTTATTTATTTACTTCGATGGTCCTAGTTTATCATTTATAACTTCCAGTTGCAGCTATAAATAGCTATATGTAAGCGGGCACGCCCTTTGTGCCTAGAGGCTTTTATTTAGTTAATTTATGTTTATGTTTATATTAACTACTTATTTCTGCTTGAGTACATATAGTTCTCGTTTTTTTTTAATATTATTCTTTTTTTTTTGTTGTTGGTATATTGGCGTGTGCTAGCTGACATATGGCTAATTAGATTTATGTTTTATGTTGCGTAATGTAAATGATTTTGCAAACTTTTGTATAGAATCAAATTTTTCTAACTGAACAGACAGCTGTGCTGCTGGGGAGTTTGTTGCGCCACTTCTTCTTCCCAGCTAAAGCACTAGGAAGTGGTGAAGGGTGGGCGTTTTGGGGGACTGTCTTATGTAATTTTGACGTTCGAAAAGTGCTGATTCTCAGCCTAGTTTGAATAAATGACTTTTGATTTTGATTTTGATTTTAACGCTACGCAATGTTACTACGCGCTATCGCTACGGAATACCACTACGCAATGTTACTACGCGCTATCGCTACGGAATACCACTACGCAATGTTACTACGCGCTATAGCTACGGAATATCGCTACGCAATGTTACTACGCGCTATCGCTACGGAATATCGCTACCTGTCGCTACGCGCTTTCGCTACGTGAGCCTCTACGCTCCGTAGCTAAACGTTTTGATATTTTGTTTAGTGGAGCATAATTATAGATATTCTACATTTAGCTAACCCTCAGATTAAGTAAAATATTATTTATTAATTATTTCCAAGAATTTCCTTAAATTACGCTTTCCATCTATGCCTGCAACATGAAAAGCGAAAATATTCTCTTCTTAAAACCGTGCGCATGTATTTTAATTGAATATTAAACAACATGGCTTAATGGAAAATAAAAATGCATATTTTCAATATTTATTACTACTTAGGTAGCACCGTAGCCCCGTAGGTATGTAATACACTACATAATTATAATATCATACCCAAAATGTGGCCGGCGTGGTGGATTATGGCCCACTCCTCTCGCTGAGAGGAGGCCTGTGTCCCAGCAGTGGGAACATTATACTTGAGCGTGGGCTGATTATGGTTTATGCCTATCTTATACCCAAAATGAAATATGTTTAGTTGAAGGATGGCGACTGTGCATGAGTTATGACAGTGTTGGCAAAATGCCGACAAACGCCGCAGTAATAAGTTATCTTGTCAACTTTAACTATTTTAAATAGATATTAAACTATTTAAAGTTATTTTTAAGCGCATTGAAAAGTGCTATTTTAGTGTACGCAGTTTTGTGTACAAGCCCATAGTCATGCTCAAATAAGAAGCATGACTTTACAGCAAGATTCAGAATTTGCTTAAAAAAACCGGCCACGTGCGTGTCGGACTCGCGCACGAAGGGTTCCGTACCAATATCTATAAAAAAGGCAAAAAATCACGATTGTTGTATGGGAGCCCCCCTTAAATATTTGTTTTATTTTTAAATTAATTATTTATTTTTAAAGTGAATATATGTAACTAAATATTCTGTGAATACTTCAAGCGTCTACCTGTTGCCGTTTTCAATATCGAGCAAAAACGAGCAAAAAATTCACGTTTGTTGTATGGGAGCCCCCTTAAATACTTATTTTATTCTGTTTTTTAGTATTTGCTGTTATAGCGGCAACTGATATAGATCATCTGTCAAAATTTCAACTGTCTAGCTATCACGGTTCATGAGATACAGCCTGGTGACAGACGGACAGACACACTGACAGACAGACATCGGAGCCTTAGTAATAGGTTCCCGTTTTACCCTTTGGGTACGGAACCCTAAAAAGACTTCGTTTTTGTGACCTATAAGAACTGACTCTGAAGAAAATAAATGCCGGGAGAGGAAATAATACCTATAGATATATACGAGTATATTACCTATTTCATTTCAGATGCTTTAGAAAATGTCTTTACTTCTAATAATACTAGTAGCTTCAAACATGTATCCTGAAGGCGAAGACCTCTTGCGAGCAAGTAAGCCGACACTCCGGTATATAAAACCTAATCACTCGTATAAACCAGACTGTGCATGGTGCAACCTTCGCCCAGAAAAAGAAGAAATTAAAAAAGAAACAGTGCTACTCGATGGCAGTGACAGTGACACCGAAAATGGCGTTCCCGCGCCCGCCATTCTAAACTTATTTGACATACCGAAATACGTGGCAGCGATGAAGAAAAATAAGACTACAGTTACTAAGAAGCAGATAACTGAACTTGTTGATAGATTATATTTAGATCAATTATGACAGATTTTTTTTCTCCTTTATTTTGTAGCTCGTAAACCGGATCACCCCATTATCATGTACCAACGTTCCTGTCCGTAGATACAATTACAATTTATGCAGCTTTGTCGCTGGAGTAAATATGTCATCGACAAAATCGGAGACAAAATCGGCTTTGCACGAAGTCAAAACACCGTTAACTCATATTACTTAATTAAGTAAGAAAGGCGCGCCAAAAGTTGAAAAGCTATCGTTTGGCTTGGTGTAGGCATATGATATGATGAGAATAGGAAACGCGTATAACTATAAAAGTGATGAATATAAATGTTAATGGATGGAGTGGGAGAGGAAGGCCAAGGAAAAGATGGATGGGTTGTGCGAGAAATGATAATAATGATTGCGTGACGTTTGACAGGCGAGAGTGGAGAAAACGTGTTGCGCCGACCACAAGTAACATGGGACAAGTGCAGGAAGATGATGATGATGAACCTCGTATTCATCAACTGAACATTTTACAGTAAACTCCTGGAATAGACCCTTCCTCAATAAGTTTCCACGCAGTTTTTTTACTTGCTTAACGTTATGCTTTCACTGCTGGCCAAGCGCAACACGTCATACTCTTATGCTGGTAATATACTGTTAACATTAGCATATCGTTGTCGCGAACCCATAAGATTTTCCCCTAACATAAATCGCTGAACGCGCCTAAAGAAGTTTTCACTTCAATATGTCGAAAGAAAGGCGGGTTCAATCGTTGGCTCACGAACATAATCGAATAACAAAATCGAAAAAAATTGCAAGTATTATTATTTCCATTTATATTTTGAAGAAACACGTGTCTAACGTCAGTTTATTTCCTCAAGGGCACTTTAAGTTGATGAGACGTAAGATTAATGTCATGCATGAGATCCTTCCTTGATTGCAAACCAACACAATCCTAGAGTTACTCGCTTTAAATGTACGAACATATAAAAATATGTATATTTTTATTCCTCCACTTTCAAAATGTTGTAAGCTACAAAATATACCAGCTAGATTCCGTGGAAGAATCTAAGTTACTGCCCAAAATAAGACAAATCCTTCTAAATCAGAGAGGTGGTGGACAGGAATACCAGAATATACCCATAAGACATGCGAAGAGGGAACAACCGCGGTTAAAATCAGTCTTCGTCAAGAGGGTCATACCCCATGGTTACACCACAGGAGAGTATGAATACGACTCCAAATTAAACACTATCTTCAAACCATTAGCCAGGTATCACGTTAAAAAACCTATTAAAGAACATAAAAGATCAGTTCTAAAAGATTTAGAGCCTGAGAAAAAACTAAAAGACCGTTCAGACAAAGATCTAATCGTAATCGTTCAAAAAGAACAGAACCAACTGGACTTGATGAGCGTGATTGAGAAATTTTTATACCATAACACGAGGCAACAGAAGCCTAAGAAGGTGAATAAAGCAAGATTTCGAGGACTATTTAATCACCTCGGCAAGAATTCATCGCCGTTTACGAGAGGGGGGCAATCTGGCGAGTCAAACGACCCGTACGCGCCTGGCAAACTACCGATCCAGTTACAGCCCGTAGCATCAGATGAACCAAAAGATAAAACCATTTACTCAACTTATCCATTTTGGAACTATTGGACGGTAAGCACGTTGGCCTTGGCTATTGGTTCAGGCTTGGCACCAAATGCAAAATA
Source organism: Lithophane socia (assembly GCA_947522985.1). NCBI lineage: Eukaryota > Metazoa > Arthropoda > Insecta > Lepidoptera > Noctuidae > Lithophane > Lithophane socia. The sequence goes on from OX383273.1 coordinate 12,836,771, forward strand.
AGTAAAATCCTGTCCAATATCTGTCCAAGCCCGATATAATGCTCCAAGGCCATCTTAAGTCAAATTATGTCCCATGTGTGGCCCCGCCATAACACAAGCGCACCGACTAATATTCCCACAGGTAACGTGGAGCCCATTTCACCATTATGAGTTCACCAATTAGAATTTAGAGATGATGAAATTTTACCCTTACACCTTGAAAAAAATATGAAATAAGGATAGTATTAGATTAAGTAGGTACTAAGTTTCTGGTGGAAAAACCCAATAACACTTTTCCCGGCCCGGGAACCGAACACAGGACTTCATGCTCAGCACTAGCTCTTGCTACCACTAGACCAAGGGGGCAGTGGATTTTATCGGCAAAAATTACGAATTTAGAAATAATATTAGACCGGTTTCCGATTCGAATACATTTACGGAAATGAAATTATTTCGAATTATCCGTTAGTTTCGGTAGTAGGTATCGATTACGGATATTACATTTTTAAGATATTGTAAAAGTAAAATACAAAAAATAAATTTAAAAAGCATGCAAGTGACACGCGCGACTAGTGTATCGGCTCGGCCGGGCAGAAAAACCTGTCATAACGAGTCTCAGTTAGACTCCGCCCCTATCCGAAATTATCCGAAACTTTTATAGCGAATTCGGTGACGGTTACGGATAGATTTTTATTTCGGATATCCAATAGGTTACGGCACTTAACATCCTTGCTTTCATCCCCTTTTCATTTCCTTTATGGGATGAATTTTTGCTAACTTTCGCTGTGTTATGGAACTCATAATGCAAACGTTCATACATCTAGACCTGTACCCTAATTGCGTGATACACGATCAATCACAATCTTAATCGTTTTGCAACAGATTGCTAATCAATAAAAAATAAAACAATTAATAAAAAAAATTAAGTAATAAAAACTAAAACCCAACTACGACTGAAAAGGTATAAACAAGACACCACAGACAGACAAATTAAAAATCCGGAGTCACACGTGTTAGGGCGGCATAAATCGAACAGATTAAGTGTGACTCCGGATTTTTAATTTCTCTGTCTGTGGTGTCTTGTTTATACCTTTTCAGTCGTAGTTGGGTTTTAGTTTTTTATTATTTTGGGGGTTTAATATATATATTTTTGAAATGTGCTCATTAAGCCCTTTCATTTGATACCCAACATAGTACGATTAAACAATATTTTTTTTTTAGTTCCTGACTTTATTTCCTCTAGAGAGCGCCATTTTTAATGTGACGTCACATAGCCTATAACCAGCGGACAATCAAGACGCTTCTAACGCTACCTTATTTGTCAAATTGTGATGAGTGCTTTAGAAGATACAAGGGAACAGATGAACATACATACATACATACCGCTCAAAATCATAACCCTCCTTTTTCTTCGCCGTAGTCGGGTAAAAAAAACTGATCAACAACGTAAATAACGCAATGCATGTTCTTGAACTGTCAAAATTTTGATTATCTGGGTTAGACTGTGCGTTGGCTGTGAATGGAATCAGTAATCACTAATCACAAACCAGTAATCACAGACTAATCGGTGTGATTTTTTGCCCGAGTAGGTACGGCGAAAAAATAAGGAGGGTTATGATTTTGACCGGTATGTATGTATGTATGGATGTTCATCTGTTCCCTCCTATCTTCTAAGCCACTCATCGCTGGTTATAGGCTATGTGACGTCACATAAAATTAAAAATGGCGCCCTCTAGAGGAAATAAAGTAAGGAACTAAAAAAAAAAAATCGTTTAATCGTACCATGTTGGGTATCAAATAAAAGTGCTTAATGAGCACATTTCAAAAATTTATATATTATAACCCCCAAAAGAATTAAAAAAAAAAAAGTAATAAAAACTAAAACGCAACTACGACTAAAAAGGTATAAACAAGACACCACAGACAGACAAATTAAAAATCTGGAGTCACACGGGCATAAATCGAACAGATTACGTGTGACTCCGGATTTTTAATTTGTCTGTCTGTGTTTTTAGTCGTAGTTGGGTTTTAGTTTTTATTAGGTACTTTATTTTTTATTAAGTAGATTTTACTATTCATTAAGTGGCAACTTTTTTCAGTATGCTAAAACTATCTACCAAGACCGCTGTCCAGGGAACCTTATTAAGGTCGGCGACATGTGCGTCAACAGCATTGGACATCGAAGGTCTGCGAACCCATTCAAAACTAGGAGGTCAAGCAGGAAACACAAGAAAAGTCGTTCTATTCGATCGGCTCGCAAAAAACATCTTTATGGCAAGGAGTAACATAATATTGTGCTATGGAAATATAGTAAAAATTGGGTTTTAAAACCGTTTTTTTTTTTCGATTAAGCTTCAGAGCATTCCGTTAGAGCCAGCGACATCTGGCGAGTTAACACTGCCAAGCTATTACCGTCATTGTGTACTTTAAAAAATATTACCTGACTAACGCGTGCCTCTGTCCTCTGATGCACTCTCGGGCTATTGGAAATGTTTTTATAGTTAATTTTATTTCAACTCATGCAAGGTCGACATTTGTTTGGCAGTGGCTGCTACGCTATGCCTGGTCAGTAAGGGCGATGCCTCATCAGTGCGTTGCGTTGCGTCGTCGCAACGGATCAACGCATTGTATGCCATACCTTCGTTGCGACGACCCACGACGTCGCAGCGCAAGAGGACGACTCACGCACCTCATTCAGTCTCCACAACGGATCGGAACACTGGAACACTGTCCGCCGTCGGACGGAGCTCCGACAGCGCAGCGTATCACCCTCCCCCCGCTTCGTCTCTCGTCCGTTGAAACGTCGCGTACGACGACGCAACGCTTTTTAAAGTGGCATGTCATTTAAAATATAGGGAAAACGACGCAGCGTTGACGCTGCGACGACGCAACGCATCGCACTTATGGGGCAGAGCTGTAATGCGCCGGCCCTTAAAGCAGGCGCGGTCCGAGGACCTGGGGGTCATGAACCCCCCAAATAATTCAAGCTGTCGAAAGACTGAATGATTTACGTACTTATCAATTAACCATTTCCCTAAAAATATTCCTCGGTACCGATGGTGACCCCCCCCTCAAATCTTGGGCTGCGACCGCACCTGCTTTAAACTTAGCATATCCATAAATAGTACCTAAGAAACAAAGTCGCTTCCCGAGTCTGTATGATCATTGTTCTTCTAAAATACGCAATGAATGTTCACCATCATTTTGTTCCGGTTTATATATACAGGGTCAAATAAAATTAGCTAGCCAAACTCCGCAGACGTGCAAACTTTGCAGACATGATGGATTTAATTTGAGCCTGTTCCATCCTGTGTCTGTTTCATTATTATTTACCTTATACATAATACCATCCATGGTGAAGATCTCCATGTTTTGTCAAGCTGTAAAAACCGTGCGACCCAGAGGCAAGGCTAAAAAAAGACGGATAATTTTATGTAAAAGTGTATTTCTTAAAACTTCAGAGAGCATAGCAACACACACAGCCTGTTTTAAAATCTTAATATCTATGATAAAAATATTTGTTTTTAGTTGTTGACATAGACAAACACTTGCTAAGCATAAACCTTTTTAGAAAATGACATAGGCAACAATATTAATAATAATTTACAGCTTTTTTCAATATAATTTCAGAATTTTTAATTTAAAGCAACCAGTTTCTTTGTACCAACTTATTGCAAGAGACAAAATACATTTTTTTTAATTTGCTAACAATAAAAGATCTTCATTACTTCAAGACACATTTTTGCTAAACAACAATATCTTTCTAATTTGACAAAAAACATAATATATGTTCAAAATATAAAGCTGTCCATGTCAAACAATGAACTTTTACGGAATAATAATGAACGTTTAAAACTTAATAATCACTTTTACCCTACTCGCAACGGGTGTCACAATTAATGTTTTGTAAAGGCTGTAACTACCACATCATAATCTTTCTTACCCTAGTCTACTTGTCATTAGAACTTTCATTAATTTAACAGCGATCTTGTAGATAATTCAATACGTTTAATTGCAATCTGTGTCCAACGATACTAAAAGGGTAACGAAATTATTTAATGAGCATAAGTTTCGGATACAGCCCCCTTAACGACATTCAGTCACCCAAACACAACAGAGAAAAGCGAATAATTTTGATGACATCGTATTAATTGTTCAAAAATTATAATGACAAATAACGAACTTTACCCTAACTTACCCTACTAATCAGTGTTACCCCACTATATCAAAACATATGTCGGGGCAGACTGGACACCGCAGTTGTTGTCTCTGGTCGACATGAGGACATAACCGTCGTTACCCCACATGTTAGACCAGGAGTTCTTCACTAGCCAGTACTTCTGACCCTTGAGGATGCCGTAGCCTACTGCTAAGACTGCGTGATCGAGCTCTTCGACTTTATTGTGGCTGAGGAGATGATAAAATAGAAGATTCAATTATTAATTTTGCCGAGTGTGTCGTGTTCCTTAATAGAAAAGAGGGAGGGAGAGAGAATATTTGATACGGCCGCGAAACATATTTAGATCAACATACAACCTGATACTGACCTGTGCCTCATCTGCCTAGCCTTTTCCCAACTATGTTGGGGTCGGCTTCCAGTCAAACCGGATGCAGCTGAATACCAGTATTTTACATGGAGCGACTACCTATCTGACCTCCACAATCCAGGAACTGGGTAATACCATACCCCTTGGTAAGACTGGTTGTCAAACTTTCGGGCTTCTGACGACCCGTAACGACTTTCAAAGATCCACGAATGACAGCCGGGACCAAAGGCTTAACGTGCTTTCCGAGGCACGGAGGAGTCTCGATATGTACCCATCCACGGACCAACCCCAGCAAGCGTAGCTTAACCTGATGGATCGACCCGTGCGGCTGTTATTACTTAGCCACGAGCTCCTGATAAAGATCCTGATCCTGATAAAGAGATCTAGCGTTGGTAAAATGAGTCCGCTATTAAGAGTATAATTAACTTAGCGACATTGGGTAATCTATATATGTAAAAATAAATCCCTATTTCCCCTGGTCACGCCATCACGCGTGAACGGCGAAACCGACTGCGCTAATTCTTTTTCTGTTGTGTTTGTTATTCTCAGGAGAAGATTCTTATGAAAGAAAAAAATAAGAAAATTGCGCGGAAAATTAGAAAATTTAAGAATAATTAACCACCATATAAAATTATTTCTAATCTAACCTTAGCGCTTTGACAATATAAACTTTGACAGGACAACGTCTGTCGGGTCAGCTAGTATGAAATAAATAATATACATAATTAATTATTATTCTGAACTTACCATTTAGGCTCAAAATAGACGCCGTTCGAATAGAAACTGAAGGTCTTGTGTGCCGCGTCGATAGCTACTGATATTGGGCCGTGCTTGAAGATTGCCAACTGTCAACACAAATACAGAAAATATTATAATGTTTCTTAAGGTTGATGCGCTAGGGTGGCCCGCGAAATTCAAATTTTCTTACGTTTTTTGCAATTTGCAGGTCAGTATCAGGTTGTATGTTGATCTATATATTATTAGCGCTCGTAACAAATATGGATTTACAGAATTATAAACATTAGAATCAGCAATACAAGTCTCTAAGTTCATGAAAGTGCCAAATGTCATGATTTCATGAAATAGTCATTCAATACACTTTCATAATCTTAGAGAGTTGTATTGCTGATTTTAATGTTTATAAGTCTGTAAATCCATATTTGTTACGAGCGCTAATAATATTTAGATCAACATACAACCTGATACTAAACTGCAGATTGCAGAAAACGTAAGAAAATTTGAATTTCGCGGGCCACCCTAGCGCATCCCCCTTAAGGACAGACTTTACGAGGCATGCGCCACGAATGGCGCACAACGAATGCCTCTGCTTGAAGCGTGCGTGTTGAAAAATTATACCAACATATCCTCGGGTCGAGCCATCGCGTGCGAAGCAAATGCTTCGTATTTCTGTCTTCATGTTATTATTTGTTATGATAATATTTGTTGACACCTCGAACGTGCATGCGCGACTACGTCCACAACTAATGTAATGCTCGCACTGAGGCACTTTGATCTTGAAGCATTTGCCGACATACGATGGCTCGCCGTCCCACGTGCGTAGCACATGCCTCGCCACGAATATAAAGGTACACACCTTGCGAGGCCGTTCGCGGCGCATGCCTCGCAAAGTCTGTAAACGGCTTCAATTAAATGAGCCTTAAATAATATTCTGAGTTATAAGATTCGTTTTAATAACAAAAATAAAACGTACTTTTAACTAGTCTGCGGCCCTAGACAAGTGCCATTCTATCAGCGATAACGATGATGGAAAAGGCAAAAATGTATAGGACTGACATAAGCTATCGAAAAGCTTATGTCAATCCTGTTGAAAGTCGTTGTAGAAATACGAAACGCTTTCGAAGCCGATTGTCACTTGTCTAGGCCCTCTGATTTATAATGGATACAAATTCTGTCTGAATGAAGTTATCATACGCTTCAAACGCGCTCAAAATTGCGCTAACGTTTCTGGGCATTACAAAGTTACGCTTCTACAAATTGCTTTACCCGATTGTGCAACAGCAAAGAGAGGTTTATGTTTTTTTACGAACAATTGATCGAAGAGAAAATAATGCGGTGAAAAAGCTAGTGACAACTAGTCGAAATAATCCTTATCCTAACTAATATTATAAATGCAAAAGCGAGTTTGTTTATTTGTTTGTTGCGTTTTCATGCTAAAACAGCTGGACGGATTTAGATGAAATTTGCCACATGGGTAGATCATGACCCGAAGAAGGATATCCATACTAATATTATAAATTCGAAAGTAACTCTGTCTGTCTGTATGTTACCTTTTCACGCGTAAACCACTAAACAGATTTCGACAAAATTTGGCAAGGAGATAGATGGCACCCTGGGGAAGGACATAGGCTACTTTTTATCGACACACCGCGCGGGCGAAGTCGCGGGCGGAAGCTAGTATTGTATAACATACCCTGAGTGCTTTCTCATCGTTTGTAGTAACGTTCACCCATCCCTTGATCTTTGTCGCGATGGTCACGTTGTCCAAGTGACAGTATCCGTCCTGGAAAATAAGGAATGCTTAGAATACGTGCACAGATGAACTTGCAGATATTATTAGTGATGACCTCCAGCAGGCGTAGCATGAGCACCGTTTTGTCGACAGAAGAGTAGACAAAAATGACGTTTCGTGTAGACAGTACAATAGCAGCAAAGTAGAAAGAGTCAACTGGAATTTTTACGAAATTCACTCTTTTACATAATTCGACTCAGAATTCTTTGTTTTGTCATAGGATATTTTTTCGGATGGTGATTTTGACAGTTGGGATAGAAAACTTTCTTCCGAAATTGTCTGCATAAAAAATGACCTAGACAAAGATCGTTGGAAACGAATGACAAAATGACATGAATGATTTTAGAAGGATTTCTACGGCGCAATGTCAAAAACGAAGAAACGAAATGTCACTTTGTATAGAAAAAGTTATGTCTATTCTTCGTAGAAATAGAAAGCGCCATGCTACGCGTGCAGCAGGATAAAGTATCTACAAAACCGGATATTTTTGTTGTTTTTAAACTGCTCTGCTAACTGAAGAAAGTCTTGGAAGACATTCAACAACATTTCTAAATAAAACTAGTGTCAAGTGACCAGCACCCTGGTTCGTAATGCTCGATCAGTCAGATTTGAAATCTGTTTGAAACAAATGTCTAATCCATTAGTTCGAAAAAATCTACTCAACAACGTAGTACGAACTTATGAAGCAATGGATTAGGGGGTATGAAGAACAGGGTGTAAAGTTCACTCATCCACCATAGAAAAGGGAGGATCTTCCGACCTTCCGACCTTCAGCCGGGTGTTGTGTCTGGCGGACAACTGTCCAACGATTGATGTCGGGTTCTTGAATATAAGTCCATCGCGCGGTAAACACTAATTGCGCGATGCAGGAATTATGTGACGTCAGGATTTTTGTCAGCTCTTTGATGCGGAGTTCGCATGTGGCGATGTAGATGCCGCAACAGACTCGAAATTTGTTTAGAACCGATTGATTCTTTCTGATTGATCGTGTATTACGTAATTACGGAGCTGATTGGCTGTTGATAATTCAGTCAACCATTCAGAGCAGTTGATTGATTGCTAGCTAATTATTGTGTTAATAACCTTTCCGAAACCTAGTGTAAGAGTAGGTTCAGACCGCGACGTAAAGCGACGCGACGCTGCGCGCACTTTAAAAAAATTATCGAACTTATTTTCTTCACGAAAAGGTATAGAAAAATAGGTTTAATACTAAATCAGCAAAATTAGTAGAACTAAGATATAAGGTGTACTTGTAAAAATAAACAGTCTGCAGCTGCATGTCATTACTGTGACAGAAGGCTGCCACTCAGCGTGATGCTGCGCTATGGGGCCTCACAGCACAGCGCTGAAATTTTTTCCTCACCTGCCCCAAATATCCTCCATAAGCTTCCTCAGTAGGCAAACCATGTTTCATTATCCACTGATACGCCCTGAAGTCTTCACCACCGTCACACCCGTTGTTGCCGAAACTGGAGCAAAATTATACCATGTATTATAACAACCAAGATATTTGTCCAGCAAATCAGTTGAAGTCCTACGTAATAAGGGGCGAGCCTATTGCCATCAACCGGGCACAAGTACAGACTAAGGCTGCGTTTCCACCAGAGATGTGCGATGGAAATGTGTCGTGGGAGGATGTCTAGCTGTGTTGTGAAAATGTGCGGGGGTTTCCACCAAAGCTGTGCGATGAAAATGTGCCTACGAGGATGTGTAGCGGAGCTGTGAAAATGCGCATTAATCTGTGGTGCGAGGATGGATGGACTGGCTGGTACAGTATGCGCAAACCTCGCAACACATCCTTTTCAACACACATTCCTCGCACACATGCCTCGCTTGTTTTGTATGCGCAAAAATCTAGCTCCGCTGAGCCGTTTCTACCAGAGCTGTGCTGACCGAGGCGAGGTAAATGAAGCGATTCTATTGGTTCTTTACAAACACATCCCTCGCTACGCATCCTCGCACATCTCTGGTGGAAACGTAGCCTTAGGGCTGGTACTGAGAAATTTCTAATCGAAAAACCACATAATATCAAGACTCATGCGCAGCAGTAGCGTTTGCGACCACTAGAACAGCGAGGCAGTGATCAGATCAATCATTTATAACAATTTACATTTTACATAGTTATTAATTGATGCAGGCATGACTTTGCGGAAATCTATTATCATGTGCTTAGCCCGTATCTGTATTATTATGCGCTCGGTGTGGCAACATGTAGTGTTCTGGTTTGCGACTGGTCAATCCATGACGATTGACCAGTCACAACACGTGTCACACCTCTGAACGAGGCATCCTCAGGATGCACTGAGGATGCCTCGTTCAGAGGTGTAACACGTGTCGATTTCTTACAGGGCTTTTTATGAACCTTGGAGAATAGTTAAGCGGAATAGGTTACTAAATATATCTACGTCTATTGTAATTTACCTTTATTACAGGTTATTTTCAGTTTGTTTTTGTCTGCTCAAAAATTATTATTTTCAGTTGCAGTTTCTAACAGAGGCTTGTGGCAAAGAAATAACACCCGCATGGGTCGATCAATCAGGTTAAGCTTCGCTTGCCGCAGTTAGTCCGTAGATGGGTGACAATTTTTAAATACCAAGCTCCCTCCGTGCCTCGGAGAGCATGTTAAGCAGTTGGTGGCTGTCATTTGTAGATCTTTGACAGTCGTTACGGGTCGTCAGAAGCCCGAAAGTCTGACAAACAGTCTTACCAAGGGGTATCGTGTTACCCTGTAACTGGGTTGTGGAGGCCAGATAGGCAGTCGCTCCATGTAAAATACTGGTATTCAGCTGCATCCGGTTAGACTGGAAGCCGACCCCAACATAGTTGGGAAAAGGCTAGACAGATGATGATGAGTTTCTAACAGGTACAAATTCTGCTTACCCCCAAGAGCAGTCGACGAGCGCCTGTTGCGACAGAGTCTCCAGTTTCCCGCCGTTGCTCAGGAACAACGCGCCTTCCACTGCACCCGTAGTACCGAACGACCAACACGAACCGCATACTGACTGATCTGATAGATAAAAGTAAAATGTTAGGAACATAAAAATAATATAGCTAGAATAAGAATAAGAATTATTTATTTGTAAAACATAGGTAGGTCTTAATAATAATAATGTTACGCCGGCCAATGGCCTGATAGCCGAAAGCCTCGACCAACATCTCTCGAGGCTCTCGTTAGGCGGTTGGATCAAGGGCCTGATTAAGAAGGCAGTACTCCTTGATACGGCTCGCATTGTGAGGAGGTTCCTGTCTCTGCAGCGCTAACCACCGGTAGCTTGGACCCTGCTCCCGACACCGGCGGACATCTATTTTTTATATTTTTAAATGTTTTTTTTATATTTTTATTTGAATTTAAGAAATATTTAAAAATGTAATTAGTTAAGAAAATAAATAAATAAACGGAAATAATGTTACGCTATGTTTTATCATTGATATCATACAACAGCTGGGATTAAGGTGGTCAGTGATTCCTAACGTGGGTTCCACGGAACCAAAGGGTTCCATAAGGGTAAGAAAGCTGAAGTGGCAGTGGGCTGGCACTGTTTGTCGAAAGACCGATGGCCGGTGGAGCAGACGAGTCCTGAGGCCCTAGACAAAGTGACATTCTATCAGCGGTAACGATGATGGAAAAGGGAGATATGTATAGGACTGACACAAGCTATCGAAAAGCATTATGTCAGTCCTGTTGAAAGTCGTTGTAGAAATACGAAACGCTTTGGAAGCGATTGTCACTTGTCTAGGCCCTCAGGAGTGGAGACACGCCCCCCACCTAGATGGACCGACGACCTTAAATAGGTGACTGGGACAGAATGGATGCGGAAGGTCAAAGTCAAAGTCAAATAATTTATTTCAACTAGGCACATTAAAAGCACTTTTGAACGTCAAATGCGGAAGACAGGGCGAAGGCAGAGAACAGGGTGTTGTGGCGCATCCTGGGAGAGGCCTATGTCCAGCAGTGGACTGCGATAGGCTGAGTTGATTGATTGAAGGGGTAACGTATATCTTTGAAATCGTTTGACGTCTTGTCGTCTTTGATGTATTCCGTCTGAAAGAAGTTTACTGCTGGCGTATAGCATAGGCCTCCCTAAGCATCGCTACTACGACCGGTCCCATTCTTCTCGTATCCCGCGATGACGACATCAGTCCTTTGCCCAACACTTTCTATACAGTACGGTGTATGTATAAACCTCGCCGTAGAAAATAACGTATGACTACGTCAACAAGCTTCCATAGTGATCCATACAACACAGACGACCGAACGAAGAAATACGTGTGTCTGTGTACAAAGGGCCTTATAAACGCTAGGTCCGTATTACCGAAAAATTCAAGACAAACCATGTTGAAATCTCTAGTTCCTGTCAAAAATTGTATGGAACATTGACAGAAAATAGAGATTTCAACATGTTTTGTCGTAAATGTTTCGCCAGTGCAAACGCACGGTTACTCAAATATGTCTTTGATGTTACCTTTAACGCGTGTGACAGCTCCGAACAGTCGCCAGTCGTGTTCAGAAGGCAACTTGTCTGATTCCTCCTCTACCAACGACTGGCTGTACGGGAACGGGAGACCTGAAACAATTTGTAAATAGCTGTCATATATTTCGCTGTTTTGATTAATTTGGCAATATTACTGCATGGAAACATGAAATATCACGAGTTGATTCTTTGACATGGTCTCATTAATACCCTAGAGTTATGGGAAATAAAAAAAGCCGGTCAAGTGGGAGTTGGACTCGCGCATGAAGGGTGCCGTACCATTATTTATAAAAACGGCAAAAAAATCACGTTTGTTGTATAAATAATTTAAAGTGAATATGTAACTAAATATTCTGTGAATATTTCAAGCGTTTCCCTGTTGTCAATTTCGAGCAAAAACGAGCAAAAAAATCACGTTTGTTGTATAAATAATTTAAAGTGAATATGTAACTAAATATTCTGTGAATATTTCAAGCGTCTCCCTGTTGTCAATTTCGAGCAAAAAAAACACGTTTGTTGTATGGGAGCCCCATTAAATATTTATTTTATTCTGGTTTTTAGTATTTCCTGCTATAGCAGCAACAGATATACATCATCTGTGAAAATTTCAACTGTCTAGCTGTCTGTTCATGTGATACAGCCTGGTGACAGACTGACAGACAGACAGACAGCGGAACCTTAGTAATAGGGTCCCGTTTTACCCTTTGGGTACGGAACCCTAAAAACCACGGTGTATAGTGAACTAAAATTCATAGAAAACATAACATAACATCACGCCTGTATCCCCAAAGGGTTAGGCAGAGGTGTACAGTCATGAGCATTAATATGTATACACTTAGCAACTTTAAAAAGTTATTTTCTCCTACGGTATAGATTGTAATTTTATGTTATTACCAACATAGTATTTTGGAACCCCGGTTATTATGTTAAATGTCTCATCTTAAAGTTGCAATCGTTATTCGAGGAGAAAATCGCTATTGAATTTTGCTGAGTGTATACATATTTTTGCTCGTGACTGTACCTATAGTACACCCACATTTCACCAGTTATGTTTAAGTCCCATGTAATAGGGGCGACCCTATTGCCATCAACCGGGCACAAATCCAGACTCCGGTCTACTACTGAGAAATTCCAGATGGAAAAACCCATTAACACTGCCCGACCCGGGAATTGAACCCAGAACCTCATACTCAGCAGTAGCGCTTGCAACCACTAGACCAAAGAGGCAGACAGAAATAATCACATCATCATCATCTGCCTTTTCCCAACTATGTTGGGGTCGGCTTCCAGTCTAACCGGATGAAGCTGAATACCAGTATTTTACATGGAGCGACTGCCTATCTGACCTCCACAACCCTGTAAGCCTGTAACTGGGTAATACGATAGCCCTTGGTAAGACTGGTTGTCAGACTTTCGGGCTTCTGACGACCCAATAGGGGTCTCTAAGGATTTGGTTTTTTTACCTGCGTTAGGTCCAGAGTATCGTCTGCCGCGCAGTGCAGCCAGCTCATCGTCAGTGCGGTCTGTCAGATGGTTGACGGCCATCGTGAAGGTACGGCCAGCGCGGTTGTGAGAGTAAATGTATCTGTGGGTGATATTATCAGGTTTAATTTTACGTTACAATAAAGATGAGAAAGGTTTCATATGATAACTTAACCATCCAAAGGTTGTCTGTAAAAGATCGCTTTTAGCGATGTGACCGACCTTCAGTTAAATTTCTGCATTTATATCTGTACTAGCTGCACCCCGCGGTTTCACCCGCGTAAGTCTCGATCCCGTGGGAATATCGGGATAAAAATTCCTATGTCCTATTCCAGGTTATGGTCTACCCGTGTACCAAATTTCATCCAAATCCGTTCAGCCGTTTTTGCGTGAAAGCGTAACAAACAAACTGGCCGTTGGGCAAAAGGATTGCATCGTAAGCTATATTTAGAAAGAAAATACTACTAATAGGGGGCAAGCCTATTGCCATCAACCGGGCACAAATTCAGACTCCGGGCTGCTGCTGAGAGATTCCAGATGGAAAAACCCAATAATACTTTGCCCGACCTGGGAATTGAACCCAGGACCTCTCGTCGCGATTCTAATCTGAAGATATCTCACTGCATTCTCTCTGAAAATGAAAAGACCCTCCTTTTTCATCTAACGACATAATGTTGTGGCGATATCTAACTACATCGCCACATGCTACGCATCAAAGACCTGACGTCATACAAAAATCCTGACGTCACATAAATCCTGCATCGCGCAATTAAAGTTTACCGTGCAATGGTCATTATATACAAGAACCCGACATCAATCGTTGGGCAGTTGCCCGCCAGACACAACACCCGTCTGGTCGGAGGATCCTCCCTTTTCTATGCTGGATGAGTGAACTTTACACCCTGTTCCTCATACTTCCTAAAATGTTATTTACCTGAGATTCTGTCTGAAGATGTTCAATCTCTTCTCGTGTACTACATCACTGGCGTATTGCTTGCTATGTTTCTTCTTGAACCTAGAATTAAAGGAATTGTTATTTTTCTAGGATACTTTTTTCGAAAGTTATCCTCATTCTTTACCAACAGTTTGAAAACGAAAGATATTATCAAAAATACAAACTTTGTTGACAAATCTACAATCTCTAAAATATATATAATATTATGTACAAATGTAAAAGAAAAAATAACGGGAAGAAGCTCATAGGGCATCAAAAAGTTCGTCCGCATCGCTGTCCGTGGGAAAAGTGCCCAAAAGGCTGGGAGCGTTGCCACGTTGGATGGCAATGATAATTCTTTGACCTCAAAATTGGTCAGCCCTCTTGACACGTGAAAAGTCAACCAACCGCTTGGCGATGTCCCGAAATCAAAAATGGTGCTCATATACAGGATGTAAGGGTAAACAGTCTTGTCATTCAAACCATGGGTAGTTGACTTAAATATTAAAATAAATGACCGAACACAACAAAAAAAAAACGTTATTTTCATTAAAAGATTTTTAAAAGTTTCTATCTGACACCGTGCTTGCTAGCGAAACAGCTGACTGACTAAGGGAGGGATCGCGCTCGCTGCCGGTCAGGTCACATCCCGTACCCCCCGCCCATGTTGAGACGCAAGTTCGTTGCCCTAGCGCATAGGGTAACGAACTTGCGTCTCTTGTGGAAAAAAATTGATCTGATTTTTTTTTTTTTAAAGTTGTAATTTTCCATTGATTTTACGTTCTATAAATGAAACCAAACCACTGGTTGCAAGGATAACGGTGTTTACCCTAACACCCTGTATAAAATTCATAGGATTTTGACAACATATTAATTCATATTCCTCAAAACAAATTATTTTTTATATTCTTTTTTAGAAAAAAGTATTTCTTCACAGGCGTTTGGCAAAGATCATCCTAATTTAATTTACAAAAAATATTATTAAAAACTAACTATATTATTTACCTGTCAAACTCATTATGTACATGCTCATCATTGCCAGGATGCATGAACTCCATCATGGGGTTGAAGGTCGCGTAGTGACGGTTGCCCGGACCAGGGAAAGATGAGCACTTCATTGCTGTAACATAAAATTTTGTATGATATTGTTGATTTTATACTTAAATACATAACCAGCCAATAATGTTCCCACTGCTGGGACACAGGCCTCCTATCTTCGAGAGGGCTGTAATCCACCACGCGGGCCCAGTGCGGGTTGGTAGATGTCACATGTCTTCGAATTTTTGGTTCTAAGACATGCCGGTTTCCTCACGATGTTTTAACCGTTATGGTTACGCTATTGCTTGTAGATCGTAGAACGAATAGCGTCCAGAATCCGGGAAGCACAGGACCGGATGTTATGAATGAACTATGTCTAACAGTGGACGTCGCGTCGTTCAGCTGAGATGATGATGAAAATGTCGCGTAGCGTATATTTTAGGGTGGATTACAATTTAATTTTTTATTTTAAGAATTAAAAAATATACAACTTATTAACACTTTCGCGGACACTGAATGAGACATAAAAGTTTTATTGATATTACGTCTATAGGCGTTTACAGTCCGCGATAGTGTTTAGTTAGTATCAGTAAGTTAGACTAACGATATAAGTATCATCATCATTTCAGCCGAAAGACGACTTCTGCTAGACAGGCATCTCCAAGCACCGCCACTTCGACCGGTTCTGTGCTTCCCGCATCCAACTGGATGTAATCTAAATAGGGGTATTACAGTGGATAGGCTTGAGGGTTCCCGAGAAGTACGTGCAACGTCGACGACGGCCCGCCTTGTTTATGATGCCGCGCAGTAATTGCTGGAGAACTTCCCTCTTGCGAGAGCGTTGCGCACGCTAAATCTAGTTGCCGAGAAGATCGATGTGTTCATTTGTTCACAGAGCGAATTCACAAGAGTGACTTTATACGTCATATGTTATTTATAGAGAATCGAGATTATTGTCTAAGTATTAAAAGGTGTTATTAAGTTTAGTTTAGTGTTATTAATGTTTTATGTTTATTGTTATTATTTTTTATTGATTGTGTAATTTACTACTCTATCGCATTGGGGAAACTGTAAAGATAGATGTATGTATGAAAATAAATAAATAAATAAATAAAATAAATTTATTAAGAGTGGAAGGTAGGTACTCACAAGGTTCAATGTTAAAGATAGCGGGGTCAATGTCCTCCACATCGTAGTCGACGTAATCAATGTAGTAGTGGTCGTAGTGAGAGCCCAGGAGGGAGTTGTAGCCTTTCATCTCATATCTAGGAAATTTAAAGAAAAATAATTATCACTACAGATTATAAAACAAAGTCCTCCGCCGCGTCTGTCTGTGTCTGTTCGCGATAAACTCAAAAATATTTTCTCCAATAGATAGAGTGGTTCTCGAGGAAGGTGTTAGTATACGCGGCTTCAGCGGGCATCAGCTATTTATAATAACTTGATATTATTATCTGCTCCATAGCACAGATTAGTACAGAAGGCGCACTCCGCATTTTAGGTATGAAGCTACAAGTACGCGGCGGGCTCGTCTTGTCGGGTCAATTCAGTGAGCGCAACGTAGACAGAAGATATAAGAGATACGCGATAGAAAGAGAGGCAACTTCTAGGTGAATATAACTTTATGTAGGTTAGAAAGAATAACGTTTACGCGGTTAGCACTGTGCGACCTGAATTGCATTTTATTGTATCGTAGCAAGAGTCGCTTTTTATTTAAATGATTTTGCGGAATGAATTATCTTAATTAATCTGTGTCCATACTATGAATTTCTCCTGCATCATGGATGTGTTTAGAGAAAAAAATACTTAATGCTCGAAAATCTGTTTTTCATCTGGAATTTTTCAGTAGCAGCCCGGAGGCTAGATTTGTGCCCGGTTGATGGCAAAGGGCTTGCCCTCTATTACATGGGACTTAAACATAACTGGCAAAATGTGGATACACATGTGTGTGTGTAGGTACTGTCCTCTGCCTAACCCTTCGGGGTTTACAGGCGTGCAAAAGTTACACCATATTTCAGGTTATTGGTTTGTTCCCCGCCTGTAATACCAAAATTCTACAGATTATAATGCTTGTTTTTCTCTTTTAAGTTATGCGTTTTTGCAGGCGGGTTTTTTGTTTTTTAAATAATTTGTTTTATTTCAAGCTTTTTAGTTTTATTAATTTATATATATTTGGAATTAACTCATTACTAGCTTTTATTTGATACCAATATTGTAATTTATTTAAAAAAAAACCTTCCCCTCCCATTTTATTTTGTTTGCAGATGAAATATATAAAAAAAATAGCCTATGTCATTCCCACAATTAACACGAACCTAACAACACCTCGTATGTTAAAATCCATCAAGCCGTTTAGGCTACAGAGCGTGCCAAAGAAATAGACATACATACATACAAACATACATACATACTTCGTTTTCCTTATAAATTGTAAACACAAGTTGTTCCAAATAAACTTTATTTTATTTATTTTTTTTATACTCTCGAAAAACATTACCCTCCTTCTGGAGCAGTCGGGTAAAAACTGAAGAGATATAAAATAAAATAATGATTTATTTCTCTCAAAAAGGTACATACAGACTTAGGATCATGTCATATTATGTCAAATCAGATTTGTAACCTTTGTGAGAGCTGGAGTCTGTAGTGGGTTCGGGACCTGTATGACAGATCTCCAGGCTCTCACCCTCTTAAACAATACTATTAAGTACTACTTAGTACTAATTTGAACACATCAAGGCCTACACGTACAGAGAGGAATATTAAACTAAAATAGTTTTTTTTTTTTTTTTTTTTTTAAATAAATAACAAAAAAATCTGCGAGTGTGTAGTGAATGGTGTGTCTGTGAGTGTGTAATGTGTGTGTTGTGTGTGTGTTGAGTGTGTGTACGTGTGTGAGGGTGTGTGTGTGTGTGTGGTCTACAAATTTACTATCTAATTTATTTTAAAACAGCTAAAATATTTTCAGTCTCAGAATAATCCAAATCAAGAAGCCAATCTATTATTTTTGCTTTACATTTGGATTTGCACCAGGGGTATATGTTTAAGATTTTATTAGTGTGATTATACACATGACTGCTTAGGAAGCGGAAGGAGCGTTGGGCCAAAGCACAATTTGTACGAATAGAGGGACAGACCGAATGCTTACGTCGTTGGGAGATCAAGGAAGGATCGTAGGCAGTGTAGCCGTGAGTTGTCATTAAAAGATTAAGTATATATAATTTACGAACAGACAGAACCTTACAAGTTTTGTAAAGGTCTGTGGTAGGAAAGCGATAGGGTAACTGCCAACCAACTTTCAGCAGTGCCCTTTGGGCGCGTTCTACTTTCAATATGTGGGACTTTCCTGAACCACCCCAAGCAACCACACAATATTGGATGAGAGATATGACATGTAAATGCTGCTAAATTGGCATACAAAATCTCCATTTTGTATAATAATGCTCTATTACCTGACAGGAATGGGCACCGACTCGCCCCTCACTTTCAAAGACTTCTTGTACTTGATCCACATGGTATACTTGTTTAACTTCTGACCGATAGTCTGTATGAACTGCCATTTTGAGACCTCAGAGTCTTGCATCGTTTCTGTACCTGTAATAGATAAACAATTATTTTATTACTTTGTTCACAGTGGTGGCCCAGTGGTAACGGCCGCGACTTACGAGTCGTGGTCGTAGATTCGAACCCTGACAGGCGCTTTACTTTGTGTAAATAATTTCATCACCACTGCTCTCAAAACGGTGAAGGAAAACATCGTGAGGAAACCGGCATGTCCTAGAACCAAAAACTTCGAAGACATATGACATCTACCAACCCGCACTGGGCCCGCGTGGTGGATTACGGCCCAATCCCTCTCACAGAGAGGAGGCCTGTGTCCCAGCAGTGGGAACATTATAGGCTGATTATGATGTTCCCAGTAGTAATGTTATAAAAATTGCGTTGGTCCTGTGCGGGTTCTAATAAATACTTTACTTTCTATCTATCTATCTTTCTTTCTTTCTTTCTTTCTTTTTCTTTCTTTCTTTCTTTTTCTTTCTCTTTCTTTCTTTTTCTCTCTCTCTCTCTTTCTTTGTTGCTTCCATGCTTTATTTCTTTCTATACATATTACATACTACGTCGTTTGTCCAGTGATCGCAAGCACGATTGCTCAGCAGTGCGTTCTATAGTTTGATCCCTAGGTCGAGCAGTGTTATTGACCATTACCAATAGAATGCTCTGTAACAGCTGGGTGTCTGGATTTGTGCCCAGTTAATAAGAAAAGGCTCATCCCCTATAAAATGGGTCGTATACCCTATCTTGCCAACCCCTAGCGGAAATAAATAAGAGATGTTATTCTATGACCAAATTGTGACTTATGATAGGACAGAACTAAACTCGCATCGCAAAATCTTTTTTTCGCTCGGTTTATTTGTCAAAATATTCGCAAATCACTGTACAATATACGCTATTCTTATTGAAATAAAGACAATTTTGTATAAAACGATTTTTTTTTTACCGGCCCTGTCAACTGTTCAACCTGGATCGGTCCTGAGGCCTATTTTACCAAAATTTGTGGAGATTAGAAAACTTAAGTACAATTTTCTTGCGTTTTTTCATAAATTGAAAAGATTAGAACTTACCGATAAACTTGAAATCAGTCATATCAGGTAGGACAGTCTGTATTCCTATGGAGTTATCATCTGTTCCGTTCACCTGCAGACACGTCTCCTGATTGAGGACCTCTTCTGTCGTGACTGGCGCGATCTGTGGATGACGAGCTGTATGTCTGATATGGGTTTTAAAATAGTTTTGCATGCTACAGATAGAAACTGTAGGAAAAAGATTTGCAAAACTGAAAATAGCTGCACTTATCACCATTAGGTATACAGCAGTGATAGCCTAGCGTTGTGACCGTCGCACTTCCAAGTTTTAGGTCTCGAGTTCGAACCCAAGCCACGCACCTCGGACTTTTCGGATTCATGTGCGTAATTGCGCATTGTATAATTGTAACTTGCTTCAAAAACGGTGAAGGAAAACATCGTAAGGAAACTCGTGAGAGATATCTCGACGGCATGTGAAGCCAAGTCAGAAGCCCAACCAAACAGACCCCAACTTAGCCACACTAACCACAAGACAAAGAAGAAAGACCATTAAGTATATTCATATTCTATGGAACCATTTTTGGGATAAATACAACGATAGAGCTTCTATGAGTAAAAATACTTATCAGTAAGTATTCCATTAAGGTAAAGACAGACTATTAGTTCCTGGAATTCCTATTCAGTCTTGAATCAACCAAACCATAATCTAATACACACATCAATAATAGGTAGGTACACCTCTGCCTAGCCCTTCGGGAAATACAGGCGTTATGTTATTATGAATTTGAATTATAAACTAGTTATGACCTTGTTATTTTAATTGTTATACTTTAAGGCTACTGTTCTGTGACGTTTCATCATCTTGGTGTAAAGCAAAATGTACAGCTGGGATGTAGCAACAAGAATACCTAGTAATTAGGATAATTCTACTATTTGCATTTCCTTATTAGACTTAAAATTCTTTATAGACTAAAGAATAAACTACCTTTTCCTATCTAAGTGAAATGGCAAACTGGACTGAATCTAATAGAAATCTACCAGTAGCATTGTCTGGGTTATAGGGCGCTCTTTATTATTTTCGGCACACGTATCTGGCTAAACTTTATACTGTAACATGGGTTAGCTCATGTTGTCGCAAAAGCAGAAGACTGATATTCCTTTGGATTCTTTCATTTGTGCTACAAGGCATTAAGTTCACCTATAAATGTACCACTACTGTATGACGTTTTTAATTAAATAACTGGGAATTAGACGCGCAGAAACTTTAGTATCCAAGAAATATCATATCCTACAGCTAAAATATACATTCAACGATAAAAAGGACCCTTGGAAAGTGAAATAGTCTAAATACTAACCTTGATAGAGGTACCATAAGGTTTGTACGTCGAGGCAGCAAGTTGGTACGTCTTGACCATAGCGCCATAGTAGTCGATGCGGGACTTACTCGCTTTGCTGTCAAACCTGAGAACAAAACGTCAAGTTTAAAAACGTCTTTGCTATTAATCCACTTTCCTAAGTGTGGTTAATGCATGAGGATATGAACAAGGAAGAGAGTGAGCTCTAGAATGATGGCTATTTAGGGGTATGAGGAACCGGGTGTAACGTTCACTCATCCTCAATAGAAAAGGGAAGATCCTCCGACCAGACGGGTGTCGTGTCTGGCGGGGAACTGCCCAACGATTGAAGTTGGTATGTCCGTCGCGCGGTTAACTCTAATTGCACGATGCACGATTTTATGTGTCGTCAGGATTTTTATGTGACGTCAGGTCTTTACTGCGTAGGTCGCATGTGGCGCTGTAGATGCCGCCACAGCATAGAGATGTATGGAAGAAAAAGATTGCTGTGCCGAGCACAGTGCAATTGCGATAGTGACAAAATGAGGATGTTATTGATGGATGTTAGACTGCATTTTTAATCGAGCAGAAAGATGCGAAGATTCGAACCTTTTTGCTCTAAAATGGACCCTAAAATAACCATCTTAAAGTATTCTTTTGATCGACGATACACCCTGATAATTCTTGACAATCTTTGAACTGAAGAGAGGGCCAATTCTCTTACTTAAAAAACTACAAAAATGTTGGTACTTAAATTGTTTTTTTTGACACATTGCGAATGTGAACGTAAAAATAAGGGAATTGCCCCGAATTCTGCTCGAAATTTTATATCTTTCCAAAAAGTAAAGAAGATTCTCAATGTTTATGCGTGAATTTTACAGCATAATTTTACTTTCAAACCAAGATTAAAATAGAGCAGTATCTAAGAGACAAAGACTAGATATTTGTTTACTCGTTTTGAACTTTATCTAAAGGTCGGGTCGTCCGATATGCGGTCATACCATATCTGTTGTCTGTCGCAAATAAATATCGTGTATGTGGCCGCCTTGGCCAACTTCGTTTTATAGGGCGAGATAGATTTAATTTAACATACAGGGTGTCCCTGGAAGTATGAATCAAATCGAATAGGGGCGTGGGCAAGATCATTTTCAAAATTTTTAACCCTGAGAATTTTTTTCGCTAGTGAAACTTTTTCCCATGAATATCGCTCGAAAATTGCGTAATCTTTTTGCCAGATCAAAGCGTTTGCATTGCAATCGGATAAAAAAAAAACCAGAATGGCTGTCATAGCTACAGTCATTTCAATAGCCAAGCAAAACGCACCGATGACGTCGACCGCACAAAACAGTTCGCGTGTTTAATACCCAGAACATTGCAATAAAAAACATGTAGCCTAAACCTAAACTGCGCTACGCCAAAATAATTGCTGAATCATAGCCATTATGAGCATGCGATGATATTTTACATTCGAATGTTATACACCTATGATTCTGAAGTCTGAACGTTTCTGGCACTGATGGACGCTACTGAAGGCCATACTCGTTGCCAAATTCTGGGGTCGTATTATGACGTGTTAATGCCATCATTTTTCCAGTGTGAGTGAGAGACGGAGCTATACAAGGCCTATAGCACCATCCTTTTTCGCAGTGGAATAATGATGGCATTAATCCATACTAATATTATAAATTCGAAAGTAACTCTGTCTGTCTGTCTGTATGTTACCTTTTCACGCCTAAACCACTGAACAGATTTCGATAAAATTTGGCATGGAGATAGATGGCATCCCGGGGAAGGACATAGGCTACTTTTATCGACATACGACGCGGACGAAGCCGCGAGCGGAAGCTAGTAATATTATAAATGCGAAAGTGTGTTTGTTAGGTTTTTACGCTAAAACGGCTGAACGGATTTGGAGGAAATTTCGCACAGGGGTAGGCCTTTACCTGGAGAAGGACATAAGATACTTTTTCTTATGGATCGCAGACGAAGTCGCGGGCAACAGCTAGTACTTCATAATACGGCCCCTGGGCTCTATTTAAACATAGGCTACTTTTTATCGACATACATCGCGGGCGGAAACTAGTATTCTATAAAAATAGCAACTGGATAATGATCAATCGCATAGCAACATTCGCCAGCTTCTATTGACAATTTCCTCGCATTTCATTGTTTATAAACTTTAAAACACGGACAACGTTGACGCTACAAACAATGACGCTTGATATGCTTTTGTATACAAGCAGATACCTTATATCTACGACTGGGTCATTGTGCTACATGATCTGGATTGCGATGTTAAAATTCAACGCAGAAATGAGGACGATGTTGCCTATCTTTTTTTTTACCCAAAGGAGGAGGTTCTCAATTCGAATGTATGTTTTTTTTTGTCTATGTTTGTGGTCATACTTCAGTCGTGGTCCCATACGGAAGTTTGGGAAGTTAATAACTTTGCTTGGGTAGTTTTTGAGTTAGCTGCAATAACAAGTATTTTTCCCACTTAGTCTATGTGGATGATATTTAGTCTATGTGCAAAAAAAGGAAATTCTATACCAAAGACATCGACTTCCGAGTCAGGGAGAAAGTTATTTTTCACTTTTTAATGTTTATTGGAAGTCGGCTGCTTTTTTTTAATTTAAAAAAATAATGTTTTTATTCTAGACTATGCTTTCCTGCTCATTGTACTATGATACGTATGGAGATCAATCTTTATTTGTTTTAGCAATTTTAAGCTGTGGGTAGCGTAATGTTCAGCTCCGTCAAGCGATTAGGTGACCATATGTACGCAAATGAAATTGTTTATTCTGTAAATAGGATATCGGAATCACTTTTACACGTCATATTAAAATAAAATAAAAATAAGCTAGATGAGGTCGGCGTTTCCTTATCTGACTAGGTACTCTGAGAAGAAAGGCCGGAACAAACTCAGAGGTCGCAGTCTCTTTTAAAGTCCAGACATAATCCTCGTCAGGCCATATAGGGACCATAGTAGATTAGTGTCTGAAACGGTTTTTTGAGGAAAGAACCACTTGATTTGAGTGGACGGGTCCAGTCAGTGCAAGCATAAGCATATGTTAGTAGGAAATCTAGGAGCTCAACTCAACTCGAGGAGCTCTCTCATTGCTCTCAAAGTTCGCAGTTTTGACAGACTTCCACATTTTCCAAAAATGGCTAAAAGTTATCTTTATTTTATATTGAGAACTTGTCTTAAATTACTCATACAATTCACAAAAGGGTGATTGTTATTTTATTTAAATAATCTTATGGACACAGCTGTTTTGCTGATATTGTTAAACAAATGACTCACAATTGTTATTTTTGAGGTCAAAAGGTGAATTACCGGCTTATAATTTCAATACAACATGCTGATTACGAATAATTTACACTATGGTAACTCTTGTAGGATTTACTTATTACTATTTTGCTGTAGGTGTAATGAAATACATATACAGAATGTAAAAAACCTATCGCAAAGACACAAAGCCGTTATCTACGTATTTTGTACATCAACTAGGTAATATTGTAAAAAAATAATTGCTGAGAAACAACTTTTATTTTCGGTGTAAAAAATAAAAGTATCTAATTTCGTCAAAAAAACGTTCACCAAACGGTGTCCAGGGGGCCAAGTCTGCGGCGATAAGTCCCCTCTTTGAGGAGTGGCTAGAGAGGCGCCACGGCGTCCTCACCTTCCGCCTGACGCAGGTCCTCACCGGACACGGTTGCTTCGGGAGGTTCCTGTTTCGTATAAGGCGGGAGGAAACGCCCGGGTGTCACCACTGTGTGGATCGCCCGGAGGACACGGTGGAGCATACGGTGGAGGTCTGCCCCGCTTGGGCGGAGCCCCGCCGTGTCCTCTTGGAGGCGATTGGCGGCGGTGACCTCTCGCGTCCGGCTCTGGTCCAGACCATGGTACGGAGCGAGAGGGCATGGGAAGCAGTCACCTCTTTCTGCGAAGCAGTAATGCTCGCGAAGGAGGAGGCGGAACGCGTGAGGGAGAGGCAAAGTTTGCGCCCTCACGCCCCTAACCGCCGCCGCCGCTGGAGACGCCCTGGGCGTCGGGAATCCCAGGCGGATTCCCGGTCACCATAGGCGCGGGCTTGCGGACGGCGAGCAGTGAAAGTCTGACACGCCCTTCCGCTCCACCCAGAGCGGGAGAAGTCATTGGATGATTTCCCACCATCAAAAAAAAAAAAAAAAAAAGGGGGCCAAGTCTACTAATTTACAAACGTGTCAGTGGTCTCGCAATGATAAGTTTTTGACAGATTTTGTATGGCATATCTGTCAAAAACTGATCATTGTGAGACCACTGACGCGTTTGTAAATTAGTAGACTTGGCTCCCAGGTATTGGCCAGTAAAAAAAAAATACAATAACGGAAAGCATAAGTGAAGCTATTAGTTAAGCGTCTTTTTATTTTACACCCATTTATACGTTGAAGTACAGCTTGGCAAAAAATAGTATGATGCGGTGACAGATGAAACTAAATATTTTACTTAGGTAATGCAGACAGACCTATGATGTTGCCGACAAGTGCTAGTAGGTTTTTGAGTCAGTACAAGCAGCGTTTTTAACTATTTGTTTAAATTCTTTTACTCATTTCCCATTTGAAGTGACATATGCGGTAGTGGCGCCCTCATTTTTTCCAAACTTTTTTTTGCCAAGCTTGAAGCTGTAGGTATATGACAACATTGGCATCTACCGTACAATTAGCTAACTCGAAGGGAAGTGATAATTAGCAATACTAGTAATAGATATAACTGACATAGATCAATATTATTACAATTTAATTAATAATTACAATTATCATATGGCCTGACCAAGATTATGTCTGGACTTTAAAGGAGACGGTGACCTCTGAGTTTGTTTCGGCCTTTCTTCTCAGAGTAGTCAGATAGGAAACGCCGACCTCATCTAGCTTATTTTTACAACTTTTTAATATGACGTGTAAAAGTGATTCCAATATCCTATTTACAGAATAAACAATTTCATTTCATTTCATTTCATTTTACAAGCGTAGGTAATGTAATTACATGCGTACTCTCCAAGTGAATGGACTTCAAAACATAAATAAAAAAGTGTTTCAGTTATGCTGTACTTTCTAGCTGAATATTACAATAAATAAAATAAAAATTGCTGCTTTAGAAATCCAATAGGACCAACCGCCTCTCTCTATCAAATTCATCATCTGCCTCTTTTTGCCTATTGTTACCACAAAAACCCAACTACGATAAAAAGCCAAATAGAACGGTATAAACAAGACATCACAGACAGTCAAATAGTCCGGGAGTCGGACGATGAGACGCTTCCGACGATTTTTCTAACTGAACAGACAGCTGTGCTGCTGGGGAGTTTGTTGCGCCACTTCCTCTTCCCAGCTAAAGCGCTAGAAAGTGGTGAAGGGTGGGCGTTTTGGGGGACTGTCTTATGTAATTTTGACGTTCGAAAAGTGCTGATTCTCATCCTAGTTTGAATAAATGACTTTTGATTTTATGAGGGAACCGATGAACATAATATATAAGTACCCACATACATACCGGTCAAAAGCATAACCCCCCGCCGTAGTCAGGCAAAAACTAAAGCTAATCATTTCTTTGTGGTCGCATAAATAAAACAAACTAAACATACATTAGTTATTGTTTGGGTTTCCTTGTATTTGCATGCTTGATTACTAAATAGTTATTGAGGAAAAAGATAAAATTAATAACCAATGGTGGCTGCTGTGGTCTGGGTTCAAGGTTTAAATTAAAATAGTGTGTAACTCTTGCATTTGTTACACATTATGACAGTGGTTGGTTACTTATAACTGTCTATTTTACTAAATAATCTTTGGTCCAATTATTTCAATAACAATACCTAACACTTTTAAAACCGTACAATATGTATCTTATTGCTCAAGTTTTTTATATTTATTTATTTATATATAGGTACTTTATTACACACCACAAAAATATATAACTAAAAGAAAAAACAAACTCTATAAATGGTAGTTACAATACAGCTTTGCTTAAGAAAAGTGTTTTCGGCATGGGTCCCACGATTTATAACAAAATACCAGACATTATAAAAAAATATCCAATTCAAATGTTTAAAAAGAAACTGACAGCCCTATTACTTGATAAGTGTTATTATTCAATTGATGATTTTTTAAATGACACTGCCCTTTATATTTAATTATTGACATTGTATGTTTCCATTTTAAATTCTATATTTTTTGACATTTTTATTTTACTGACGTGGTTTTTTATTTTTTTGTAGTTAAATACATTTTATTTCAATGTTTGCATGCCTAATTTAAGGTAGATTGTACAGGGATCTAAAAAAAATTGTGAACACCTTTATTTTATGTACCTACTTTCTTAGCAAATAAACGATTATTTATTTATAAAATATACAATGGGCGGCCTTATCGCTTTCCGCAATCTCATTCAATATGTTCTATTTTATCTTCATTTTTAATATTTCTCGTTTTTATAGAAAATTGATGCTAAAAAGAAACTCACATACAAACATACATACATACATGAACCCTGAAAACATTACACTCCTTTTTGGGCAGTTGTGTAATAAGTATGATATGTAACATTATAAACTCCGCCGGGAGAGGACTATTAGTGATGTTCTTCAGAAAGGTCGGGTGCGAGTGCTCGCAACCGACGGCGTGCGTGTGTGACTAAATGTAGGAACGTAAACGAAGCAAGGATCGTAGCAGGTAGCGTTCTGTAGTTTCTGCCTACCCCCATGAGAGGAAGGCGTGTTTATAAAAGGCGAAGATGAGGTGAAGGTGTACATTATAAACTACACCCCTTTGCAAAAAAAACGGGCGGTTTTGATTTTTGTACATTATTGGTAATCATTTTGTTGTAAAGAGGTTTTAATAGCCAAACTATGTAACTGGCACTTAATAAAGAGTCTGGGTAAGAAAAAAAGTTAATTCCAAATTCGAAACTTTTGTTTAAAAACAATAATAATCCCGTTTTCCGTTTGTGACTTTTACTAACATTTTGCAGGTTTGCGGTTAGAAGGTTATCCTGGCAACTAAAACTAACTTCTCGTTATTTTTAGTAGAATCATTTATGTTTGTCGCATAATCCAGCCTTTTTGTGACTTAAAAGTGATATCTTTGTTTCGATTGTAATGGCAGAAAAAGCAATAAGAGCTAGTAAAATTGTAGCGCTGCTGGAAGAGAGGTGTAGCCAAAAAACTATATTCTTATTGATTATAACAAATTACTAGTCATTTATGCTAATGACACAGTAAAAATATTAATATTATCCATACAAAAGCCAATGACTGTTAGGGTGCCCGTTTTTTTTGCAAAGGGGTGTATAAGTTAATTAATATAAGATTTAATGCTGCATTTAATTAACTTTTAGTGGAGGTAGCCTTTACATAAAAACTGCTTATTAACAATGAATAATTAAATTATAATTGTGTATTTAAACATAAATTATTATCTCATAGTAGCTACCTAGTAGATACATTATGCAACTGGCCAACAGCTGCAAATATGTTCTAAGAACAGCAACTAATACATGCATTAATAATGAAAAGTGATTTGACATCAGTGCTAACACTAGAAACTTCAAAATGCAAGCTCATAAAATCAAAAGTCATTTATTCAAATTAGGCTGAGAATCAGCACTCGTTTTTTTTTAAATATAAATTGGTTTTTTACTTACCGCCTTCAAAAAGGAGGAGGTTCTCAATTCGACAGTTTTTTTTTGTGTAGTGTTTTTTTTAAAACAGTTCTTAGTTTTTTTTTTTTTTGCAAAATGTTTTTTATCTAAAAATATGCACTCACCAAGTGTAGAAAGGTTCTTTCAGTTCGGCATAGGGAATGTTTAATGTTCCCTTCACGGTGTAAACAGGACTCCATTGCGGTGGAGCATCTACAAAATTGAAGAAAAGTTTAAATATCTGTCATCATCATCATCTGCCTAGCCTTTTCCCAACTATGTTGGGAAAAGGCTTGGCAGATGATTGTTGATGATTGGCAGATGATTGTTAGTCGGCTTCCAGTCTAACCGGATGCAGCTGAGTACCAGTATTTTACATGGAGCGACTGCCTATCTGACCTCCACAACCCAGTAACTGGGTAATACGATACCCCTTGGTTAGACTGGTTGTCAGACTTTCGTGCTTCTGACGACTCGTAACGACTGTCAAAGATCCACAAATGACAGCCGGGACCAACGGCTTAACTTGCTTTCCGAGGCACGGAGGAGTCTCGATATGTGAAAATGGTCACCCATCCACGGACCAACCCCGGCAAGCGTAGCTTAACCTGATGTATCGACCCGAGCGGCTGTTATTACTTAGCCACGAGCTCCTCCAAATAAAATAAATATCTGTCATATCAGGAATCATTTCAATTTTGTTCCCAGTGTGGCCTGCGCTTTATTGTTTTGCTTGATATTTTGATTAACCTACCTATACATTATTATTTTCATGCAATGTATTTTTGATTATTTTAGTGTTTTCATCCTTGTCAAACTTATTGTACCTACCTGGATTAAAAGTTAATGATGTGTTTTCCTTTAATTAGAAGCGTACACTAGTATTTGTCCCTGATTTTGAAATGCATGTAATTGTGTAGCCTCTGTTGGAGATTCTATAAATTAATAACTTGTGAATGTGAGGAAAAAGTATTATTTAAGTATTGTTTTTTTTTCTGTTTACCCTCTAAATTAAAAAGAACACAAATTAGGTTTATTTTATAACCTTTTATATTTATAAAAAATATTTTTTATTTATAGTTTAATTAGGAAGTACCTACGTTCATAAATAAATCATAGTTCCTTATCAACAAAACAAAACATGATCAACTCCATTTGTTTTGTAATTTAAAACTCATTATGAGATAAGCACACAATAAAAAGTTTTTTATTTAATTACATCAGCTTGAAGAATTTAAATACATACAGAAACAATAAGTATTATGACTTTGATATTTAAAAAAAAAATGTAGGTAGTGTTACTAAAAGATGATGAAAATCTAAGTATGGTCATTTTTAATGCTATGTAGGTCTGAACTTGAACCGATTCATTTAAAGATGGCTAATTACATTGTCCTGTTATTAAAACATAAATAATGACGCTAATAGTGTTAACATCATCAAGAATATTCTAAATTTAGTTACTCACCCTTATCAATATATCCGACGGCTGAGCCGAGGAGAACACAGAATATCGGCAACAGAAACATCTTTGGTGACCACTCAGGACCGCAGCCCTAGGCAGAATGACGATTTAAAAATAATAATTGCAGGCTTGCGAAAATCTCGCATTGTTAGCATAAGAATCTAAAGCATGTAGGTACACGTGTAATTGTTATCTATTTGATATTTTTAACTGGAATTCTTTGCTTTATAGTTTTGAGTATTTCGGAAACAATTTTTTTGATAATTCGTAAAAAAACAAGACTTGACTTGTGTTTCTTATTCAATTCGTAACAATTTTTAAACTTAATTTTAACGCTCTCATTTTTGTATGCTTACCCAATTTTTTTATTCTTCTGCTTTTCTCGTATAATCTAATATGCCAGAATTCAAATACTAGCAGGAAAATACCGTACACTTTTTTGTTGACGATAAAAATTGATGAATGAATCAGTCACTGACTGGCAGTGACAGTTCGTTTACGTCAAAGTGCTTAAAAACTGCATGTCAACCGACAATAAAACGCTGCACCATTCCAAAATTATTAAACAATTGGATTGCAGTCATTTTTATTTATCAACAATAATTTATAATTTTTCGGTGATTTGAAAATGGTCATAAAATAGTATATTATGCAATTAGTGCATAAAGGACGGATTTAAAGCGAGGGCCATAGGTGAATCACGAGCAAGTGAAGGATTTTAAAATATAAAAACAAAACGCCGCTGTTTCAATTTGTAGACCTTTGTCACTGCCAACCCTATTATTTCTATCTCTGTCTTGTCTTTGTGTCTTCGGTTCATGCGAGATTGCGAGACAAAGATAACATAGAAATGCAAAATTTATGAAATATTATTTTCAAAAGTTACTGTAATGTTTTTTTCATGACAAGATTGATTTTGACATTTGCAAAACAAATCAATTCGTGTTTGTGTGAATTTGCGAGTTTGCGAAAATTGCGAGCAATATTTATGGTCGACTGGTTATTATGGATATTTCTTTTCATTTGAAAAAAGTATCCTTATCTGATAACATTATAATTTAGGTATCACGATAGTTACAGACGTTAGTAGTACCGGATGAAAAATCAATGTCAAATTGAAATAATTAACAAATAAGCAAATACAAGGACCATCAAGTCTTCAAAGATGCACAAGAAACCAATTTCCTTCGGGAAAATCAAATTTAACATCACCAAAACAGGCGAAAACAGTAATAAAAATGAAGCCAACACGTCTGGTTTCGGCACTTTCGGGCGAACACCCATCCAAGAACACAAGGAAATTGAAGAAATAGCTGAAGACCTGGAAAACCAGCACGTTCAGCAAGTCATGGGTATCAGAAACTTCGGCAAAAAAGCTAAAAACTTCGACCTCGTCGAATTGGTGGAACAGGCAAAGATAAACGCGCAAGAAGCCAATAAAAAGAGGTTAGAAGCCGAAGCTGCAATGCCTAAAAAACCAGAGACTAAAGATGAAGAAAGTGATGAAGATGTGATTGGCCCATTGCCAATAGAGTCATCAAAAGAAGATGATGAAATTGGTCCACCAATACCACCGGGGCTGTTGAATAAAGATGATAAAACGAAGAAAAGTAAAGGTGATGGTGAAGACAGTTATGATGAGTTAAGCGGCTCTGATGATGAGGATTTGCCTATAGAGAAAAGGATACCAAATAGCCATGAGGTAAGATCATTTCTTATAAACAGGAAAAGACTTTGATGAGACTTTTGGATGGGACTCGCACAGACTAGGGAAACATGGCACAAAAGGGTAGGGGCCTATACTCAGCAGAGCAACGAACCAACTGGGTGGAACAACGCTGCCAATGATCATGATCAAGATAAATTCTACCAATCTATGTTTTTCTTGTCAGGCTAAACCATATGATTTTATTAAATAACTAGCTGCTGCCCGCGACTTCGACTGCAACCCAGGATTTAAGTAGAAGAAGGCATTTCTTCGGGTCATGGTCTACCCATGTGCCAAATTTCATCCAATTCCGGCCAGCTGTTTAAGCGTAATAAACAAACTCACTTTCACATGTATAATTATTAGGGGATATTATAAATTGCATATCAAATAAATAATCGCCTATCAATACATACTCATCATTTATATTCTTATTTACATCTAATAACTTACTTCACTACAAATAAACTAAATGTTTAACAAAACTCAAACTGCAGATAATTCGAAATTATACATCAATATAACATTACTTTTTTCCTCATAATGCAATACAGTTAAATTTATTTTTGTACAAAAATACTACATACATAGCATAAATACTGACTGCACAGCAAGTTTTCCGTATTTCATAGAAAAATAACTATCCCAGTCGCATATTAACCAGTAAGTACAACAAAACCTGTTCATCATATTTGTCTTAATTTTCAAGAAGCCATGCTCAGCAAATTTAATGATTATACTTTTATTTGTTTTCCTATATTTTCTCAACATAACCATCTTTTACACTATTATTCAAAGTCATATCTTTTTGTGTAGATTTCCTTTTATTCATAATAATCAGTATTATATACATTAATTTTGCGTAAATATAAGGCTAAAAGAGTCTTGGTGTTTTTTGTCTCCGACTAACCGTTTGTCGTAAAAACGTTGTGGAAGGGAACCATAGGTTAGGTTAGGTTAGAACTGTGACCAACTACGCACGAGCCGAGCGAGCGAAGCGAGCGTGCCGCGGCAGCGGCCGGCGAAGTGCCAGAACCGAATCAGTCCTAGACGACACTCTGACCTTCTGAATATGAGTGAAAATATTATGGTAATTGTGTTTAGGGATAAAAGGGTTATGATAAAAAACAGTAGGATTTTAAATATATTTACATTAATGATATTATTCATTACAATTTTCGGAAACATGAGTGTTATGAACATCGCCGGTAGCACTACAAATAGTATGAATGAAAACTTTAGGATGAAAAATTTTAGGAAGAGTGATCATTCGTATTACAAATCATTAGGAAGAACAATTTCGGGTAAAGAACTTTAGGTGAGCCAATATGGACCCGTTTGTTTATATTCATTCGGTGTACGTTGCGCCGGCGGCCCGGAAAGATAATCATATAAAAACAATAATTGCAATATTTGTGTGTAATTAGTGTGCATTTGACTCTTGAGTTTATCTAATGTTAATTTTAAGAACTATATGTGCAAGCATATCATCGGACTTGCGATCCGACTCAAGTACGTGGCGCCACCTGCAGAAGCTAAAAATGTGCCTATTGGGCAAAAAAGGAAGCGTGGACGCCCCGCGAAAGCAAGACCCGCTTTAATAATTCAATAAATTACAATTTTTTTATCTAATTTTATATTTTTTTTTGCTGATACCATTATGTGGTAATTAATAAATAATAAGACGACTGTGACTAATAAAATGCTGTTTTATTTAGAAAAACTGCTGTACATAATATAAAAATAGAAGCTATATTTAAAAGAAAAAGAGTTACCATGTATAATGTGCATTAAGATTATTAGCTGTGCATTGATGAAAAAGCTTTTGCTTTAGGAAAAATCGCTGTACGCTGCGAAAATAAATTGTAGTGTGTTTAGTGATATTTTGAGTTGAATATTTTGCTGTGCAATCAGTAATTTTGATGGGAATTCGGAATCTTATTGCATGGAAAAAGGATATTTTTTGATTTGCGTTTAAATACTACCCAATTATTAGTTAGAATGAATTTCTTGTTTAGCTATACTCTAGAAACTCCAACTTATCTTATCCTCTGGAATACTCTGGATGCTAGAAAACTATGCTGGAAAAGTCAGTCAAAATTAGTGGTGGGACTTAAATTTAAATTAAATATAAACAGGGAACGCCAGTTCACATGACTGAAATAAAGCTTTTAGTCAAGTTTTCCCCTGATTCAAATCTTCTGCGCCATAAAGTTTGGTTGTGGTGCATCTTTTCTGCTGATGTTAGAAATAGAAATCTGTGTTGTACTTTTGTATTTTATTATTTTGGTTTTTTTTTTCTGATGTGTGTGCGTTTCGTTTGTGCAGAATAAACAATTTTTCTTTCTTCTAAATCCTTTATTTACATTAATGATATTATTCATTACAATTTTCGGAAACATGAGTGTTATGAACATCGCCGGTAGCACTACAAATAGTATGAATGAAAACTTTAGGATGAAAAATTTTAGGAAGAGTGATCATTCGTATTACAAATCATTAGGAAGAACAATTTCGGGTAAAGAACTTTAGGTGAGCCAATATGGACCCGTTTGTTTATATTCATTCGGTGTACGTTGCGCCGGCGGCCCGGAAAGATAATCATATAAAAACAATAATTGCAATATTTGTGTGTAATTAGTGTGCATTTGACTCTTGAGTTTATCTAATGTTAATTTTAAGAACTATATGTGCAAGCATATCATCGGACTTGCGATCCGACTCAAGTACGTGGCGCCACCTGCAGAAGCTAAAAATGTGCCTATTGGGCAAAAAAGGAAGCGTGGACGCCCCGCGAAAGCAAGACCCGCTTTAATAATTCAATAAATTACAATTTTTTTATCTAATTTTATATTTTTTTTTGCTGATACCATTATGTGGTAATTAATAAATAATAAGACGACTGTGACTAATAAAATGCTGTTTTATTTAGAAAAACTGCTGTACATAATATAAAAATAGAAGCTATATTTAAAAGAAAAAGAGTTACCATGTATAATGTGCATTAAGATTATTAGCTGTGCATTGATGAAAAAGCTTTTGCTTTAGGAAAAATCGCTGTACGCTGCGAAAATAAATTGTAGTGTGTTTAGTGATATTTTGAGTTGAATATTTTGCTGTGCAATCAGTAATTTTGATGGGAATTCGGAATCTTATTGCATGGAAAAAGGATATTTTTTGATTTGCGTTTAAATACTACCCAATTATTAGTTAGAATGAATTTCTTGTTTAGCTATACTCTAGAAACTCCAACTTATCTTATCCTCTGGAATACTCTGGATGCTAGAAAACTATGCTGGAAAAGTCAGTCAAAATTAGTGGTGGGACTTAAATTTAAATTAAATATAAACAGGGAACGCCAGTTCACATGACTGAAATAAAGCTCTTAGTCAAGTTTTCCCCTGATTCAAATCTTCTGCGCCATAAAGTTTGGTTGTGGTGCATCTTTTCTGCTGATGTTAGAAATAGAAATCTGTGTTGTACTTTTGTATTTTATTATTTTGGTTTTTTTTTTCTGATGTGTGTGCGTTTCGTTTGTGCAGAATAAACAATTTTTCTTTCTTCTAAATCCTTTATTTGCTTAAAATGTGCAATGGGAACAATAGGATGCTTGATATTGTATCCAACATGTCTTGTTGTCTGCATGTAACGGAGCTAACGTCGAAATTCTGGGTGGCAAGATTCCTGCTGGGGTGACTATTAGAAAGAAAGAAATAAAACAATAAAAGCAAACATTAGCACTAGCAAAATCATGAAAACAAGTCATAAAAAATAAAATAAAACATTAAGGCTTAACACAATATTTAAAAAAAAACAAACTCTAAGAGGATAAGAAGCTATATCTCAGCATAATGCTACGATATTTGAGAAAAAATAAACAAATACCGCAGTGCTGGTATTCAGATAGGGTCCGCTGTGAAATGGCGCACAAAATAAATCCCACAGAGGAATAAAAGTAATAACTATTATGTTACTAAAAGTAGGTCATACTATTGAGATTGCCATTGACACTCTATGGAGATAATGTAGGTATAATAAGGTGTAAATTTGTAAAAACTCATTATATTTCTAGGTGGAGATGCTGCATGGCACTAAGGCTGTGGTGGCACTGGCAGTTGACCCTTCAGGCGCTCGGCTGGCAACAGGATCCATAGATTATGATGTATCTTTTTGGGATTTTGCTGGTAAGTCAAACATCAAGCTCAATGTTTTAGTTGGAGGAAGAGTTCATGAAAAACAATATACAAAAAAATAAAAAAAATGTGAAAATAATGTTTTAACAATAATGTGTGCCTCACGGCTGCGCCAAAAAGGTTCATTTCAGCATTAATGCCAGACAAACGCTGTCTGACGCTGGTTTTCTAATGAAACCTTAGGGACAAGTGACGGTTTGAAAATGCTTATATTCTTGCAATCTTCTAGGTAATTGGCTTGCCTGATTTGCCAACCAACATGATCTTCCTTTCCCAGGTATGGACTCATCAATGCGTTCATTCCGCACTCTGCAACCTTGCGAGAACCACCCAATCAAGGCCCTGCAGTACTCCACAACCGGGGACTCCATCCTGGTGGTCAGTGGCGCAGCTCAGGCTAAGGTGCTGGACAGGGATGGCTTTGAAGTGCTTGAATGTGTGAAGGGAGACCAGTATATAACGGATATGGCTAAGTAAGTGTGTTTCTCTTGCTAAAAAAAAATCAAGTAATAAAAACTAAAACCCAACTACGACTTAAAAGGTATAAACAAGACACCACAGACAGACAAATTAAAAATCCGGAGACACACGTGTTAGGGCATAAATCGAACAGATTACGTGTGACTCCGGATTTTTAATTTGTCTGTCTGTGGTGTCTTGTTTATACCTTTTAAGTCGTAGTTGGGTTTTAGTTTTTATTACTTGATTTTTTTTTAAATTCTTTTGGGGTTATAATATGTATATTTTTGAAATGTGCTCATTAAGCCCTTTCATTTGATACCCAACATGGTGCGATTAAACCATATTTTTTTTTAAGGTCCTCGCTTTATGTCCTCTAGAGGGCGCCATTTTTAATTTAATGTGATTTCACATAGCCTATAACCAGCGGACAATCACGACACTTCTAACGATACCTCATTTGTCAAATTGTGATAAGTGGTTTGGAAGATACGAGGGAACAGATGAACATACATACATACATACATACATACATACATACATACATACATACATACCGGTCAAAATCATAACCCTCCTTTTTTCTTCGCCGTAGTCGGGTAAAAATATGTCAATTTTCATTTTTGATGGTCTGGAAAGAGATTTAGCTATACGTCTTGTAGACCTTCATCGCTTTTCTACACTGAAGTAATATTAGGTGTCCGCAACTCCACGTCTGAGCGGATATCTTGCGTACCAGTATCTATAGTAATGGATACATTGCCTTGATAATATGACAAGTGTCCGTATATATAAGTTCAAGAGGCATCTAACCGCTTGCGCTATTGAACCAACAGGTTGGGAGAGGCTCGCTTCACGTAGATCGTCTTGGCTCTCTATTACTATTTACGAAAATGTAAAAACTTTCGAGAAAAAGCGAATCGATACATTAACCGAAAAACGCAAAATACGTAAAGAGAGACCCGAGCCCTCCTATACCTATACCTTTAACTCTGCCGGCTAACTCTATTGCATTAGTTGTGACCGGGTATTCAAAACAAAATTCGGTCTAGCGAGTCATATTACACACGTGCACACGCTAGGAAATAATAGTTTTAAAGGGTCGTCGTTATCGAAATCGATAAGGAGGACTATATATTATATGACAAGTATATGTATAAACGTGCGGCGCGTTACACCCGAGCTTGTCTGCTTGTTAAACCACAATTTTGCGGTTTTTATGCTTTCTCCTCTTTTTTGTACCTAGCAAAATCCAATTATAAGAAATTGTAAAATTGTCCAATTTTTATAAG
The DNA here is from genome assembly GCA_947522985.1 of Lithophane socia. Classification (NCBI taxonomy): domain Eukaryota; kingdom Metazoa; phylum Arthropoda; class Insecta; order Lepidoptera; family Noctuidae; genus Lithophane; species Lithophane socia. The sequence goes on from OX383273.1 coordinate 12,874,456, forward strand.
TCGTAAGAAAGACTTCTAATAATTGTTACTTACTTCTCTCACAGAACAAAAGGCCACACAGCAGCCCTAAACAGCGGCTGCTGGCACCCACAAGTCCGTGAAGAGTTCATGACATGTTCCCAAGACGGGACCCTTCGACTCTGGCTCACTGAGAACCCAAAACAGCACAAGGCCGTCATCAAACCTCGACAGCAAGGAGGCTTAAAAGCCAAACCAACTGCTTGCACCTTTTCTAGAGATGGCAACACCGTAGCATGCGGTTGCTATGACGGTTCTATTCAAATGTGGGACCATCGGAAGAACTTCGTCAATACAACAGCGTGCGTTAGAGATTGCCATCAAAAGCAATCAGAAATCTCCAGCATATCGTATTCTTACCTTGGCTCTTATTTAGCCAGCAGAGGTAATGATGACACAATGAAGATATGGGATCTACGGAACTTCAGAAAACCTTTGCATGTGTTTGGGGACCTGTTCTCAAGGTATGAGCAAACTGACTGCGCTTTCAGTCCAGATGACACTTTAGTTTTTACTGGAGAGTCCTTACAAAGGGGGCAGGATGTAGGAAGACTAATATTTTACAACACAAAGACTTTTGAACAGACCACGCATATAGATGTCACCAAATCCCACGTCATAAAAGGCATATGGCACGCGAAATTGAACCAGATTTTCGTTGGGTGCGGGAATGGCGTTGTCAAATGCTATTTCGACCAGAAAAAGAGCTTGCGGGGCGCTAAACTGTGTATAGTAAAAACACATCGAAAGAAACATTCAGTAGAGGTTGTAAGCGCACAGCAGATTATTACTCCCCATGCCTTACCTCTGTTTAGGCAGGAGAAACTTCGGACTAGCAAGAAAAAGATGGAAAAAGATCGGCTAGACCCTGTGAAGTCTCACCGACCAGATCTTCCAATCACATCTGGACAAGGAGGTAGAGTAGCTGCTTCTGGTAGCACCCTCAGCTCCTTCGTCATCAGGAATCTAGGTCTTAGCAAGAGGGTGGATGATGAACAGGATCCAAGAGAAGCTATCTTGAAGTATGCGAAGGATGCTGAAGAGAATCCGTTCTGGGTGGCCCCGGCTTATAAGAAAACTCAGCCGCAGCCTATATTTCAGGCTGGATCTGAGGAAGATGGGCCGTCTGATCCTAAAAAACCTAAGTCTTCGTAGATAGTAGATGTTTTATAGATTCAGAACTTCAGAAATCAACATTTTGGGTCATTTCGACTTTAGCATCATAATCAGTGTTGCTGTACAACCAGAGACTTCAGGGTTGTCTTTGTTCTTGTTTGAACTTTAGGACACTGAAAATAGAGTTTACAATTCAATGGCATCAGAACGTCCTGTTTTCGGTCTGAGCTGAGCCTAAAGCAAGTTGTAGTGCATGTGTAGTCTACACCTACATAGTATGAGTTATGACAAAGAGTTCTACCCACCTATAATGCCATAGTCACCTTTGACATCCTCTATAAAAGTTGGCCTACTGCCTTTCCTTCCGAGAACCATTCATCAATTTTAACCTATAACTGTGTAGTGTATTATTAGACCATTCATTCAATCATATATTTTTCATTCAATTACGGTAATTATTTATTTATTTCTGATACAAATCAGAAATACCTTTTTTCTAGTACTGGGTTAGCAATGGTAGTATATTTCGATTCTACCTTATTGGCATGGCGGCTGGAAAGTACGCTACTCGCTGCGCAGTACCCCACCCCTCATCCCCGCTGACCCATGAATTCGTTACTGCGCAGCGACTCGCCTCATGTTTCGAGTACATAATAAAGGAAAAGAAAAAGAGGGCGCTCTTTTTATTGGGACGAAAGACTATGAGATCATGGAGTAGAAAAGAATGGAGTGCTAACGCATGAAAATGCGGCTTACCGTTTTCATCCTTTGAATACGGAACCCTGAAAAAAGTTGCGAGTACCAAGAGACTTTGACTACGATATTCGCAAGGGTCCTTCGCGTATTACAATTCGATTCAAACTCAATGGCGGCTCGGAAGTTAGCTACAAGCTGCGCCGCAGCTGTAGCTAACTTCGCAAACTGCGCAGTAGGTACCCCACCCCTCACCCCCCGCTGACACACGAAATTGTTACTGCGCAGCGACTTTGCTCATGTTCCGAGCCGCCATTAAGTTTGAATCGAACTATAGCACTCCATTCCTTTGTTTTAAATGATGGTGGTAATGGGAACAGTAGACAACCTCCGGTTTCTGAAAACCTAATTCGTAGACAAGTCACTAAATAATAATGAGACAAGGACACACAAATTACGATATAATTTCTTTGAAAAGTATTGTCCAATTACATTAGATAATAATACCAGCTAGGTATCTAATTGCGTAAAATACGATCAATCACAATCTGAATCGTTTTGAAACAGATAGCAATCTGTTTTATCCATTGAATCATAAGTTCGAAAAAAAAATGTGCTCAATAACGTTAATAACGCAATGAATTTTGTTGAACTGTCAAAATGAAACAGATTAGTCTTAATCGTTTACGAAAACAGTTAGCTGAGGCCTTAGTGCGAGTTTCTTTTAACTATCTTCAATTTACGCATCGACCGCGTTCGGCGCTCCGATTGGCCCTTCACTGGCCTTCACTGGTGAAGGGCCAATAGGAGCGCCGAACGCAGTCGATAGGGAAGGCCTCTGGTTATTCAGTAGGTTTTCAGAAAACGAGGGTTTTATAAAAAAAGACTAGAACTTAATTATAAAGTACTTATTAGTATTTTAAAAATAAATCTTCGTGTCTATAGAAAGGTCGATGAAATATAATAATCCTTTAGTATTTTATTGTCGTTTCAGATATCTGTAAATATTATGTACTTATAAAATAAAATTTTAATTATGAATAATTCTACTATGAGGTTGTTTTAATTTACATTTGAAATATCAAAATACGAACCTATGAATAATCACTTAGTAACTGCTTTAAAAATGGTGGAAAACGTATGCTGGCGCCTGTATTGCTGAAGGGTAGGTAGAGTTAAAAAATGCATCCACATTTGCGAGTCCCGTAACCCGTGGAATAGGGCAAGCTTATTGCCACTTATTAGGCACAAAAATATCGTAATCCTAACTAATCCATACTCCATCCATACTAATATTATAAATTCGAAAGTAACTCTGTCTGTCTGTATGTTACCTTTTGACGCCTAAACCACTGAACGGATTTCGATAAAATTTGGCAAGGAAATAGATAGCATCCCGGAGACGGATATAGGCTATGCGAAAGTGAGTTTGTTTGTTTGTTACGCTTTCACGCTAAAACGGCTGAACGGATTTGGATGAAATTTGGCACAGGGGTAAATAATAGAATCATAATAGAGCAGTGGTGGCGCGACTCACCGAGTCATAAGTCGGAGGTTCGAACCCAGACGAGTGCCTTACTTTCTGTAGATAATTTCATCACCACTGCTCTCAAAACGGTGAAGGGAAACATTGTGAGGAAACCGGCATGTCCTAGAATCAAAAATTGGAAGACATGTAACCACCTTGCACCACTAACCCGCACTGGGCCGCGTGGTGGATTACGGCCCGGTCACTCTCACAGAGAGGAGGCCTGTATCCCAGCAGTGGGGACATTATAGGCTGATTATGAGGCACAAATCTAGACTCTAGGTTGCTACTACTACTGTGTGCCCTGCCAGGGTTGCGGGAAAGTCCGAAAGAGATACCGTGCCAGGGTTGCGGGAAAGTCCGAAAGAGATACCGTGCCAGGGTTGCGGGAAAGTCCAAAAGAGATACCGTGCCAGGGTTGCGGGAAAGTCCGAAAGAGATACCGGGACCCTTGGCAACAGGCAACTGAAGGAACACGGGTAGTCTGCAGAGCGGGAGGAGCCAATCGATGATTTCCCAAGCTCAAAAAAAAAAGCTACTGTGAAAACAAAAAACACTTCCCGACCTGAGTATCGAACCCAGGACCTAATGCACAGCCGTAGCGCTTGCTAGCAACCAGGCAGTCCGGATTTCGGAACTCTAATAGCTCCTCGACTCAGGGATAGAACTCAAACCAGCAATCACGCTTACAACCACTGGACCAATGATAACTTGACAAAAAAAAACACTTGTAGGTAAATTCTTAACACTTGTTTTATTAACTTAGAGATAGCTAAACTACTTATAATTACGGACTAATATAAGGTACTGATCTTGTTCACGCCTTCATCTTCATTGCTATGTTTCCAGACTCTTCGGTTTCCACCGCTTTCGGGATTGGTGATTTGACGGCATTCTGAAACGAGAAATACGAAAATGAACACTTAAAAAATAAAGAAAAATGAAATACGGAAAATTCCATCGAGATATAAGTACTAACGTACTAGAGAAGACACCGTAAATTCCTACTTTGTCTCGTTCAACTGCGGCGATCGCGCCGCAGTTTGTCGAAGAAAACGCGTAAGTGCCGTGATTAACATGGCGCTTAAGACCTTTTTGCCGAGAATAAATACACTTCCGCAGCAAATCTAGCACTGTGGTAAATTAGGTACGGTTTAGACGAATTGTTATTATTTTAGCGCTGCAGCGAACTAAAGATTCAATACGAAGAATAGGACAATTCAGTTATTTGACGTAGCTTCTCTAGTGCGTTAGTACTTATATCTCGATGGAAAATTCCTATATCGTGGTTACATTTTAGACCAATATATGACCTAGAACCCAAGCCTAAAGCCAATAAGTAGCTAAGACTACGTATTGGCTACGTACTAAGAAGAACTAACTAAGTAGTCAATTCGGAACAAAAATTTTCCGTAATTGGGAATTCATGTGATTCAAATATGGGGCAAATATTTTTTTTTAAACTATATTACTTCAGAATTAAGCCTCCATCAATATTTTTGAATAAAATTTATTTTTGAGCGAGAAATGAATTTTTTTAGAAGTCCAAAAAAACTGTGGGTAATTCAAATACTTGAAAAGGCTAAGAGCGGATGTGACGTAACAATCCGGGATAACAATCAAAATGTCAATGTCAAGTCAATCAACAAGTGTCAAGTCAATGTCAAACGCTCCTACAAAAAGGAGTGTTTGACGTTGACTTGACAGTTGCTTATCTGTTTTCACGGACTGTGACGTCACCACACCAAGCGCGCCAAATGGAGGGCGTTTAAATAGCCCGGATCGGTTGGATATTTTTTTAACTACTTTAAATTGCTTTTTTGCCGTCGAATTTTTTTTAACTATTATTTGACGATGTAAACTATCGAATAAAAATATTAAAAAAATACATGCATATTCCCTTTACCTAATTGACTACAAACTTAAATGTGTCTGTATACTAAGGGTCAGTACAGACCGCGACGTGAAGCGACTGCCTGCGCGCACTTTTTAACAACTATCGAACTTATTTTCTTCACGAAAAGGTATAATTTCAGTGCAAGCGTTGACACGTGTCAAAGTACGCCGAGATGCGCGGCGCGTGTACCTTTTTTTTTTTGAGGTTGGGAAATCATCCTATGACTTCTCCCGCTCTGGGCGGAGCGGAAGGGCGTGTCAGCGCGTGTACCTTATTGTGTAGTAAGTAAATTCGATGTAGTGTCGCGATTAGACAACCAATTAATTTCCCTAACTGTACTTAACATCACGCCACTATCCTCGAAAGTAACGTTGCGTAATAAACGATCAATCACAATCTGAATCGGTTTGAAAGAAATTACTAATCCATTGCATCATAAGTTCGAATAAAAAATCTGCTCAACAACGTAAATAACGCAATGACTGTTATTTAACTGTCAAAATGAAACAAATTAGTCTTAATCGGTTATCGTACCTACAAATTCAAATCATTTATTTCGAGTAGCTTATACTCATAAAATAGGCATAAATTGACAAATTAAATTAAACGAAAATTAAATTAAAACAAAATTACAATAAAATTTAATTTTAATAAAATTTTATTGTAATTTTGTGTTAATTTAATTTTCGTTAAAATTTACAAATAATTTTATTAATTAATTGGCGCTTATCACGCCTGGAAGTATAAATGTTATACTACAGGACCTCAAGCTTACCTTCGATTTAGCTTCGAGCTTACCTTCCCTTGATACGATGGTATGACAAGATGGCGTAGGAAATTAGGATAAAAATAAGGCTCTTACCAATTTCTTAGCTCTCTCGGTGAGTATTGAGAAGGCAAAGTGATTGATAATGACGCCGGTTGGTAACGCGACGCCTTGGAACCTGTAGAGCTGCTTGATGTCGCCGTCTGCTGATCCTGAAAATGGCTATGTTTAATATCATGACGAAACGATGGGAGATTATTTATCATTTATAGGGTGCGCTCCTTGTGGCTAAGTAATAACAGCCGCACAAGTCGATCCATCAGGTTAAGCTACGCTTGCCGGGGTTGGTCTGTGGATGGGTGACCATCTTTACATACCGAGACTCCTCCGTGCCTCGGAAAGTACGTTAAGCCGTTGGTCCCGGCTGTCATTCGTGGATCTTTGACGGTTGTTACGGGTCGTCAGAAGCCCGAAAGTCTGACAACCAGTCTTACCAAGGGCATGGGGTCTCAACTCGAACAAATTATAATTAGTCTTGAAAAAAAATCATAGATGGCAGCATAAGTAACAATTTGTGAAATTAATAATCATTATAAAGCGTTATACGCCAAGTTTTGGCTGAGGTCATATTAGTAAAAATCAAACCATCTTTGTTTAATGCTGATTTATGTATTTACACTCATAAATCTCGTATTTTCAACAAAAAACTTAAATTAAGCCGTTTACTTCAATTCGATCCCTTAGAATGTTATAGTAGCCATCTGTTAATCATTTTGTTGAGAGCTCTTTACAATAGATGGCGTTTTTCTCAAGTAATGACAGGGTCACTTTAAACTTGCATTTAAGTCGTTTCATTAAGGAAAATCAAACAACTTTTTTTTTTATCTAGTACTTTACGTAGAAATATAAAAATTGAACACCTAGGAAGAAAAAACGTAAAAAAGGAAGAAAAACATTTAGGGAGTCTTGCGTAGTATCTAGGCAAGACTCCTAGATGGCGTTGTAAAACTACAGTCTCTGGCAATTTGTGAGTCGCTGATGCTGCCATCTGTTAAAAAAATGGAGGATGAAAAATAGCCAGCTCAATAGCCAGACTTAGGGTGGTGTCATTTCTTTGTATGGGATTGGGTATCTGTACGTAGTATTATAATATCTGTGCCAAGGGGTATCGTATTGCCCAGTTACTGGGTTGTGTAGGTCAGATAGGAAGTCGCTCCATGTAAAATACTGGTATTCAGCTGCATCTGGCTAGACTGGAAGCCGACCCCAACATAGTTGGGAAAAGGCTAGGCAGATGATGATGTGTCTTATCTTACCATTTAGCTTGTGTACGGACGTCACTGCTACCCTCCCGATCTGTTTGGTGTTACTGATCATGGGCCCTTTTGAGATATCTACATGTTTCCCTACTTTGTACAGCGTCACTTTACCTGTGAAACAAAAAATACAATAGACGCTGATATATTTAGTAACCTATTCCGCTTGACTATTCTTCAAGAGTCATAAAAACCCTGTAAGAAATCGACACGTGTTTCACCTCTCAACGAGGCATCTTCAGGATGACGATTGACCAATTGCAAACCAGAACGCGACGTGTTACCACACCGAGCGCTGGACGCAGAGAAACAAATATAAGTTAGTATTAGTTTGTTGTTGGGTCGGTTATTTGCTTTGTTGGACTACTAGTCCATACTACATACAGTATTTTTTGGCAGTAAATCTTTAGCATGATAGTTGATTCATCTGCCCCGTTGGTCTCGTGGTCGCTGCCCCGTTGGTCTCGTGGTCGCAAGCGACTGCTGAGCGTGGGGCCTGGGTTAGATTCCCGGGTCGGACAAAGTGTTATTGGGTTTTTTCATTAAGAATTTCGTAGTAACAGCCTGGAGTTTGGAAGTTGGCGGTGTGATACCCCCGTGACTCGCGCGCACGTTAAGAGGGCTATTACAATTTTTCTTGAATTTGAGCGTTTGACGCTAGTTTTGATGTGTGATTATGATTAAGTTATAGCCTCAAACTTAAAAAAAAAATATGTCCGAGGAAGTCTCATTATATATCTTGACAGTGTTTTAAATAAATATTTCAATTTGTTTACACAAATCAGTAAAAAACTTGTCTTTGTAAAGGATGTTTCATAAAATTTAACTTTTGGGCGTCTTTTGATGCTTTGTTACATCAAAGATACAGTCATTTAATCATTTATAAAAATGTCCATGGTACAACTGTATCTTGAACTTTGGAATGTATAAGTCAATTTTTTTATGTTTCATTTAGTAATACACCAAAAATAATTCCGTAACACAGATTGACAATTTGACAATTTTTCGTCCGAAATTCTATTTTTTATCTATGAATTTACTTTCCAAATTTTAACAAAAAGTATTTAATAACATAGGCTACTATCTAATCTTGCTTGAAAAAAAAAATTAACTTTTTTTAAAGTAATATAATATTTTTAAACAATTGTTGTATGCAATGCTAAAAATAACAGTAACACGAACTATAAATAACTGTAACTTAATTTATTTCAAAAGTAAAGTGGAAAGGATCAAGTTGATCACGCCCGGTTTGCATGTGTGCGTAGCGTACTTCAATAGACTCACACGAGCGCATCTTTGCCGCGCCCCGTCAAATTTACCTAAATCTGCACTTCGATTTTGTAATAGCGCTCTTAAGCTGTTGGTCCTACGCCTGATCTCTCTCCGCTCGTGTTGGATTGCCGTCCCATCGGATTATGAGGGTGAGGGAAGACAGAGTGCACCTGCGTCTGCGCACACACGCCTGCACCTATAATATCTCCCGCGCCGAAGGCTAGTCTCCGTTAAGATTGGCCGCCGACCCGCCGTAGCCGAAAATACGGTCTGGAGGACTATTATTATGATGCCATTCAAAGTGATTGTTCCTTTCAAAATCCTTGACCAAAGCAAACAATGCTATAGTTATAACCGGCCAAGTGTGAGTCGGACTCGCACTTTCGTACCATTATTTATAAAAACGGCAAAAAATCACGTTTGTTGTATGGGAGCCCCCTTAAATATTTATTTTATTCTGTTTTTAGTATTTGTTGTTAAATCGGTAACAGAAATACATCATCTGTGAAGATTTCAACGGTCTAACTATCACGGTTCATGAGATACCGCCTTGTGACAGACGGATAGACAGACAGAGGAGCCTTAGTAATAGGATCCCGTTTTACCCTTTGGGTACGGAACCCTAAAACATAATACGTATAACCCTAAAACATAAAACGTCACTCACCATTACTCCTAGCAATACTAGGTATCTGCCTGGTCTTATGCTCATTCTCCACAAACATCTCCAAAGCCAGCTCCTCGCCAACTTCCAGCCTCTCAATCGGCTCGTTTCGACGCAGCAGCTTCACATACTCTGCACTCAGGGTCACCAGCTCCTGGGGGGACGGATTCCAGTCACCCAGGGTTGGGAGGTCCACGTCGTAGATGAAGGAACCGCTGCGGACTGAGGTTTAGGTTGGTTAGATGCTGGAGATTTGAGGGTCTTGTAAAAGAGATAAACAATTTTGTCCTGTACAATGTTGCTCCAAAATTCGTACTGAAATTTTATGATTATGGCGATGGAATCATGTAACTAAGTGTAAAGACTTGATGATGTTTTTCATGTGACAAATTGAGGTTAATTACCTCAATTTTCGTTGACGATTTTTTAATTACAATTCAATAACGTTATTCTAACAATAATTGTTGGAAAAAGTGATGTGGTATAAAGTTGAAATCTGCTTAATACAGATAAATGTGTAATTTCTTTTAGTGAGTGATTGCGTAAAGATGTGTCCAAACATTCCGCGGCAATCGTGCGCGGCTGCCGCGCGCGCCGTGTCGCACTGTTTTTAGACGTCCGCCGCGCGCGAACGCTTCCGTCTACCTGCCGCGCACAAATATTTCTAGTTCACATTCGTCAGTAACGTGTGTTTGGACGAATTAAAAGCTACGTTTTTATGCCAAAAGAAGTGCGTGGCGTGTCCCAGACATGCCCCGCAGTACTGCCGCGCAAACATTCGCCGGTTTAGTCCACATTAAAGCGCGGCAGAAATGTGTCCTGCAAACGCCGCGTTGCTGCCGCGCTCTTGCCGCGCAATGTTTGGACACACCTAAGAATACAACCTGAACAGGGTTAGTTTACACTTTCATAAAATACTTTTTGAACAGACTATTCACTACAGCGAGCGACACATCTGCCAATATTATGCTACGGAGAGATCGGCGTGTTAAGGCAAAGCATTTGTGTGCATCGCAATGCTTTTTAAATTACCTATAACACATGACCGAAATTGCATAATGGATCCCACAAACAGGCGCGACAAAGGTTGCGCTGTCGCAAACGTCGCGTAAATTTCGGCAGGGTCGTCACTGTCCATAAACATGAGAATTATTTAAATATCTTGAAGACAGGCTTACTATCAGGTCCAGGGAAACTGTGTAGTTTGACAGACACGGTGTCTTTGAAGGCTACAGTAGCGCAGGCGCCAAGCATGAACGAGCATGTTCTCCAGAACGCCCTGTTGACTTGCTGGGGCTCTTCTATGGTGAAGTTTTGGAACTGTTGAGGACGAGAGTGAAGGAATTAGATTTTAGTATTTCATTAGTATCAGATGTTAGTCTAGATTTCAGATTTCAGATTTATTTATTTATTTGCCATCAATGTAGGTACAAGTTTAAGATGATACAAATAGCTGAAGGTTATCGCTACATTCTACCTTACGGCATGCAAATTCTAGTGTGATAGGTTGTCATACAGGTCTCAGACCAAATAAAAACAAAGAAAGAGTGCTGTCAACCGGGCCGTGACGCCGGTTAGTATTTTTAATGCTGCTAGAAAAATGAAATTAAATTTAAAAAGGTGGATATGAGTAACCTTTTTTTTTGGCGTTTATTGCTAAATGTTGTATGGTTGTACCGAACCCCTCGTGTGCACTCGCACTTGGTTTTGATGAGATTTTGGTTTCTGTTGAAGTTGGATATTGAGTTGATACTTAGGGGCTATCCTGCCACTGTTGCGGTACAAGTCCGAAAGGGATACCGGGACCCTTGGCAACAGGCAACTGAAGGAACACGAGTGGGTTTTAGTCAGTAACAGTCTGACACGCCCTTCCGCTCCGCCCAGAGCGGGAGAAGTCATTTGAAGATTTCCCAAACTCAAAAAAAAAAAAAGCGTGGCAATAAGCATCCATTGCCCTTAATAATCAGACATGAATCTAGACTTTTTAGCTAGATTTCAATTGCAGTTATAACAGAATCTTGTAGTTCTAAATCGAGATTTTTGAGAAAAAGGCTTACATGCTTGCTTTACATAATAATTATGTATTCATTGTCTAACCTACTTACTACAAAACTTACTACTTACTTCTAAAGTGCAGTTTTCTGTCAACGGTCTGTGCATGTCCCAGTATACTGTGCCATCAAGCAGAGCCAAAGCACTGGTGTCAGTATGCCATTCACTTAGATCTGAAATATGTAAGTAATAAATTATTATTGTGCCCAGTTATTGGCACTGCCAAGAAGTCTATAGAGGATCACTGATCGTTTGGCTTGTCCAGCTCGTTTCGTCATCATTCTACGGCTTCTGCCGCAACCGCAACGAGTACTAGCTGTGTAATACTTAGTGTACGTGTGTAGTACTTATTTATATTTAAACAATAAAACTTACGTCTCGCACAGTCGTAAGGCGTCGAGATACCCTTGTTCATAACCAATGTGCAGTCATTTGGTACACCTTTGTACTGTACTTCGATTTTCTCGATTCTGCCGATTTTATCCAACTGGCGCTTCTTCTCTAACGTGAAAAGGTGATAACGTCGATCAATAGCCTCTTGGGTACTTAGAAATCCTAGAAAATAACGTTAAAATTAAAGTTTTATTCGGTCGGGAGAAAATAGTGTAATTTGAATTACAATACGACTCGTTTTACATACTCCTCAATGGAAATGTTTTTGTGTAACTATTTAGCGTAAGTTTTGTTGATAAACATAAAATTTGACGCCTCATTTTGAAAAATAAATGCAATATTTTTAACAATAAATCGGACAAGAGTTTTTAGGTTATCCGCAGATGATCATGATCATGACATTCATGACATGAGTTTGACAGTTGCGTCCCAGACACATCTCGTATAGTTAATTTACAATTTTGAGCATAGGATTGTTGTTTCGATCGTGCAATACTATTGGGTTTTGGTAATGTCGCAGACTGTGTTACCCTGGCCCTTGGCTACCTCCCCCGTCTCACCGCTCACATACCTCAGGGCGTGACTACAATATAGGGCTCTGTGGGTGACTAAGGCCCGTAAAATACCGTGTATTCCCGTTCGTCCCCTCGACTTCGTCCCCCGAGGGGGACGAACGGGAATTTACAAAAATAATATTTAATTTGTTCCCGATCGTCCCAATCCTAATTCAAGAGAGGACGAATGGGAATATGTTCTTCGATTAGTGCCATTCGTCCCACTAAAAAGATTTGTGCAGAAAATATGTTTATTCGATGTTTCGTAGTTTACTTTTAAATTAGTTTCTTCGTTAGATTTAATCATTATTTTACAAAATTCTTCTCTATTTTTTTATGATTTATAAAACGTATCCTAAGTTTATCATTGTTTCATTATGTTTACCTACACTAAATATAGCAACTCTGACGGGAAGCGCCGGCGATTCTGGTAGTTAACAAAAGAGTGCCGATAACATTGTGTTATTTGCGTAAATCCTATTGGTTTACCTGACATTCTCTCCCTTTCCTATCCTTAAATTAGACCGGTCGGGTTAGTGTTGACAAAACAATGAAAGTGCACGGGTGTTAATGTAATAATATATATTCGACACGAGTTCTGCGGAAAACTACTGATGTAAGTACCTACATTTTTGTAAGTTACAAATATTATTAGATTGTTTATAGTCAACTAGCTTTTGCCCGCGACTTCGTTCGCGTGGAATAGTGACTTCCGACAGATTTTTGGTTTTACCCGCATGGCGCATAGTTCCCGATCACGCGGGATCTCTTCAAATATGAACGGAACCAATTTTAAATTTACGAAACGATCAATCCTCAATTCTACAACAGTACCGAAGCGCTCGGCCGATACCCAACCAAATGCGTGTAACGAAACCATAGCGCGATCTATTTCGATCCCAACGCCATCTATCGAGCATAGTGACAACTCGGATTATTTATCTATACTCCGTTCGGGCATTTTCTTTGTACTAAAAGTTTTATTATATTGATATTATTTTTTTCATACCTTTTTACTATTTATTTACTTTTTTCCGTGAATTAAAACAATAACATGAACCGAACTCGTGTAACGATCGACACCATTGCGCGATCACCAACTCGACATATAGTACTAATAGAATTATCTATACTCCGTTAGAGCATTTTCTATGTACTAAAAGTTGTATTATATTATATTTTTCATACCTTTTTACTATTTATTTACATTTTTCCGATGAATTTTCAGTACTGAATTGATGCCGACTCTTGACCAATAGATGGCGCTGTATGTCCGGAATAAATTTTATTTTTTATTTTATTTTTTGTAATAAAAACTATCCTATGTCCTTTCTCAAGTTCCAAACTATGACTGTACCAAATTTCACACAAATCGGTTCAGTAGTTTAGGCGTGAAGCAAAGACAGACAGACAGACAGACAGAAAGACAGACAGACAGACAGACAGAGTTACTTTCGCATTTATAATATTAGTTTGGATACTATATTGTCTCATGTCTTATTAATTTATGCTAATAATGTACGGTATCAATATTTGTATTCAATTTTAGTATTTTATTTTATATATTAAATATCATTCTAAATTATATTAATAAGTGTGTAATTATTGTCTCCTGTTTGTTAGAGCTTAACAATGTCACAAGAAGCGCATCCTGGTCCCTCTGGTAGTACAGGAAGCTGTTTGCAGTATATACAAAGAAAAGGTGGAATCGTGCTTCTGCGTGCTGCGTTTTTTTTTGTTATTTTTACCTTGATTTCGTGATATTTTAGGTATTTTATTTAATTTTGCTTTTGAAAGTGTAATAATTTACTGACCCTATTTATGTGTTAAAATAATGAGTAGGTAAACTTTTCTAATCACTTACATAACGTAGAACGTAAAATCTTGCCACCATACATATAAGCAACTCTACGAAAAATAGTGACTTATATTTCAAAAGGAAACAACCTGAATGGTAAAAAGTCTGTTTGTAGTGTTTAATTGTAATATAATACAGACTTTTTTTATTATAAGCTCTTTACACTGATTTTTTAATCATAATTTTAAAATCATATTTATAAGGAGAATTTTATTCTTAATTAAAACAATATTATATATAAAAATATTGCGAGTTATCGCAAAGTTGATTCTGTGATTTTTATTCCTTAATAAATGACTGATTTTTATTTCAATTTTGTTTTTTTACCAATTAAAACCACCAGTCTTATATTATTTAGTGGGAGCAATAGACCCAAAAAAGAATTAATAAATTATTCCCATTCGTCCCCCCAAAAAATTTAGAGGGACCATCGGGAAAATAAATAACGAATTCCCGTTCGTCCCCCTCGGGGGACGAAGTCTAGGGGACGAACGGGAATACACGGTATCCAGAAGGCAAGGCCAGAACCTCACTCAAAACTCAAGTATTACTTAAAACTCGTTTATAGCCTTTTGATTGGTTGAAACTAGTTTAAAGTAATGCTTGAGTCTTAAGTGACATTCTGTGACATGGGCCTAACAGTCGCACGCGGACTATATTGTCTAAACTATACAATGAACTTCAGTACCTACCTAGCAGCCTGGAGTCTTAGTTTTATTTGTGCCTGATTGATGACAATCGACGCGCCTAATAATACATGAGACTTGTAAGCTGTAATACGCGCTGTACATATACGGCTAACTATGATGATGGCTGTACTAAAAAAACCTGTAGGTACGCATCTCTTCGGAGAAAGCATGCGTGACGTTGTGCGTAAGTATAAATATTTTATAGTAAACAAGTACACATAAGTGTGTCAATTAAATTTTACATGTAATTGCATCAGATTTGGGTACCTGCACGCAATCGTCGGCTTGCAGAAAAGAAGAGCCTGGAGGTCAATTGCAATTAACCAACCACTGCTTTTATTATTAGTAACTATTTGTGGGGTTGATCAATCTGTGGGTTGATCAAATGAAATACAAAGGTTCAAATTAAAAACTTTATTCCTTAAAACTATCCAACCATGGTTCTTTTCCTTCCTCTTGCTCTGACTTCTTCAAACTTACTTATTGTTTCTCCTATTTGCTTCTTACTTTGCTTCTTATAGGCTTCTAAAATCTCATCAAACAGACGTGGGCAGTCATTATGAGTACTAATGATTGCTCTTTCCAGTACATACAAGTCTACACCTTTATCCTCTCCACTTGAACCAATGAATGATAGACCAAAGTCAATCATTACTATGTCTAATTCCCCATCCAGCCATTTTTCATCATCACTCTTTGCTTTTGGAACAAGTAACATGTTAGAAGTGGTCAAGTCTCCATGAATAATATTGGATTCATGTAATTTCCTCACAGTATGCCCAATCAATTTACTTATTGTGTGTAGTTTCGTTTTGTCTGTTTCATCTTTTACGTGATTTATTATAAAATCCTTTACTGTTATACTTTTTTCCAAATGTTCCATGTAAATTCGGGATCTGTGGAAATCAACTAGATATAATGCTGGAGTTCTAACCGAAGCAGCTTTGCACCGGACTATGGAACGCGCCTCATTTTTAATCCGTTCTTTGGTTATATTTTCATCCAAATCTGGGTGCCGATACTTTTTCTTGAATCTCTCTTTTATCAATGTGGGCATTCCAAGATAGTTGCAAATATACAGCTTTCCTTCGGCACCTTGTTTCAATATTTTCAAGTCTTTCAAGTCTTCTCCCATTTTGACACAAATTAATTTTCTACAGTTGCTTTACCATTCATCCAAATGTAATGCAAGTAGTATTTGTTATTAAAAACACTCTTATATACCACTTTTTACACTTTATTCTTCAATATAGTGTAGCAGATTGGTTTGTTGATTTACGTATAAAATAAAATAAACACGGCATGATTGGTGACAGTTGGAGTTGACGGACAACTGACAGAGATTTTTGACAAGATACGTTTAGTTTACCCGGTTGGATAAAGAAAATTACAGATATTTTCTTTGGTAATCCACGTGAAACAATTTAGAATTTGGCCCCAGATTAACTATTTTTTTGTTTGTATTTCGTTTCTGTCTTATTCATTTAATCACAATTACTGATTTCGGAGCGTTTGCCAAGTACGAATAACTTCCGTATTCATAACAAAACGTGGCGTAAACCTACCCTCTTCCTTAAAACGGAACGTAGAAAATACTGAAAACGAAAATCATCGTCTACAAGCCGCACCTTACATTTAACACGTAGGTAGGTATTGGGATGTTTATCTACTTTCTATGGCTATATATCTGTATGTATTCACTCACTGGAGAGCGAGGGAGGCTGTGGGCGTGATATTGGTTGCTGCACCCGGGCCGACCGCCGGCACCACGTTATAATTTCATTCAAACAATAACTCCCATCAAATACTTAATGGAAACAGTGATTTATCTCTGTAAAATTTAGTGCCGGTACGACGTTCGAACGATCCGCTAGCTCTACATGAAACTATAATACCGTAGTGTGTTAAAACCGGTAAAAATACCAAAAATAATAATTTTAGTGTTCAATTGTGATTTAAATAAATTGTGAGAATGATGTCCGAGGGTTTAGAATACGAGACCATTGTGCAGAATGGACCACGAAAAGTAAGTGTTTTTTTTATTCCAATCCTGGCATGAAGGAACAATGTTGTGCCTCTTAGTCATGGCAAGCGTGCCTAAGTTATATATATCGCTAGGTTCGAATGGGGGGAGGTAGAGGTAGTGTCCTATAGAAATGTCTGGGTGCATTTTCGTAGATATAGGATGCAGCCGTCTCGAAATGCCGGCTGATACGATTTCCTGCGTTCCCGTTTTATGCAAAAACGTTGGCGGGAAATTACGTGGGTCGGGATATTTCATGCGGATATAAATCGTTAAGGAACCATATACAACAATAAAACATTTTATTGGTCAATAAATATGATTTATTTCGGTCATATATTTTGAATTTTAATGTCTTAGATTTCAATGTCTATTTATATTTGATATTTGTTTGTACCTATGTAAAATTGATTGGATAAGCCATAAAGTAAACGATAAAACAATATTTATGTTTAAAATATTAGTAACAATAAAAATAACGCACCTCTCGTCTTTGCGTTGAAATACTTGAAATTCTAAATAGAATCATAGATTATTATTCGCTTTATCGCTAGCTCGTTAATGAAAAACGTACATAATTGTATCCTTTAGAGCACCCTTTCCTTTGCCTATTGTGTGTAAGTGTAATATTATAAGTTACCGCCTGGAAAGGAGCGGAAAATTAAAAATGAAACCTTTACAAAGGCTCAAATGAATGCAATGGTTGTTTGAATGCTAGGATCATAGACAATTTTATAATTTTAAAGCCAGAACGCATACATGTCGTTCTGTTTTCTAATTTCTAATAAACTTGGCTGGTAATTTTGGTAAATTATACTTCGGTGACACACCTATTTTTTTTTTATAATAGTGACTTATATTGCGATTGTTTTAATGAATGTGTAAGTAACCCCTTTCTCATAAGTTTATAACTTGTATTGTCTACTGATGCTAAAGCCTACGACCTGGATGACGAATTAGGGCTCTACCTTATTATTCTAAGGCTGTACCTATGTAAAAGCGATGATACTATTGTATTATTTCAAAAACTAAGTATAAATATTCATATCATTTTCATAATCTCGTGAGCTATACCCTATTAGAGTAGGTTTAAGTACCTAGGGTATCTACTAGTAAGACAATAGAAGCATAGACTATCGGAATGATAATAAAGCCTACATGATCCGACTGCCATCATAATGGATATAAACAATAATATCAATAGAGTATTATGGCATTATGTGTGATCCGACCATATAAAAATATTGAGGATGTTTATCGCTGTTGTAGAGTACGTACGTATCTCAATAGGCTTAGCATTTAAGGCATCCCGCTCTCAAATCTATACGAGCATCAACCATAAGGGTGGTAATTCTAATTCTGCAAGATTTTGCACCAGAATACAGTAAAGACTACTAGTAATTGCTTAATCATAAATTTATCTTAATTTATTGAAGGGTTAAACTGACGTTATTCTTGACTTAACTTGAATAATTGTTTGACATCTCGTAGGTCAACCTGGCGGGTTGTCGCTATCCTGTGGATGCGAAGCCAGGGCATAAAACTTATAAACTGTAAGCGACTACACGCTAAGGGCGCTCTGTGGGGCACGGTCGTACGGACCTTGGCTTAGGGCATCCATGGGAGCCATGGGAGCCCAGCATGGGATAGGCTGAGTCGGATCGTGATAAACAAAAATCCCACAATTTGGTGCCAAGAATACTAAGATAAATAAGTATATGATTAGTGAAATATTTACTACGGCAACAACGATTCTAGAGATACTCGTATCATGCCTACGTCCTAGCGTGTGACCCGTCCCTTATGAAATTATTCATAACCAAACCCTTTTCAAATGTCACCATTGAATACAGACCGCCATTACAAAAGTGTCACCATGCCCATTTTTACCTATATCACTAGGCCACTAATTAACCTAAATTAGACATTCCGTGAAATGGAACGTGGGCGACGTTCCTTTTTTAATTGTCAAAAATAATACGCGCGTAAATATTTAAAAATGTTGTTTTTGTTAAAATAGAATACCACATTCTATTTTTAACTCTTCCGTATCTATGGTAAGATGCAAAAACGGAGGCAATGGCCGCGTCAGGAAAATTTTAGTTAAATTTTTATTGGTCTGAGGTTAAATATATACGTGACCTCCATTTTTTTTTTAAATCTGTAAATAGCAATCATTATCCTCCCACACTTCTAAGCCTTTTCCTGCCGGGACGGGTGGATCCACTTGCTTCCAGTCTCAGTTCGATTGAAAATAAATATTTTATGACATAGATTGACACCGAAACATCGGTTTTATAATTAAAAGGACTTGTTTATTGCATTAATCTACTAATTTTGTTTTAATGTGTAATTACAACAAATAACATCACACTTCCCTATGACTTTGTCTGGAGCGTGAAACCATCATGAAATAGACCAATATACGCGACAGATCTCAAGCGGAACCAGAGCAAATCATAGACTCTCAGCAGTCTTGAGATTTTGAGGTAACCTCCCACATAATACTAGTTAGTTGGTAACGGTATTTTAAAATAACCGTGTGATCTTACGGGTGTTGACTCACTGGTAACTAGGACAGGTTAAAATTAAAGATCAGAAATATACTCGGGTATTTAATCTTAACGAATATTAATTAGTTATTCCAGTGGGTTATGGCAGGTACGGAGCTAGGGGACCGCTGAACGTGGGTTCTCGATTTCAGCGAACGGCAGCGTGGAGAAAAGATTTATTGACTTTTACATAATCTCAGCTGTCGCCTATTTTCAACCTTAGATGATGAAAATAGGCGATGAATAATGATGAAAAACGACTACGTTTAATACATAGTTAATGAGCCTAAACAAGCCAAGGTGCTATCTTGTTTGATTGAGGAGTTCCTATGGCCAACTTCCGGATTCATCATCAGACCAGTTATGGTATCATTTAAAAAAATGTCTCGGTAGTTATATTATTAGTATGCCAAGTTTCAGCTCAACCGTATGCCAGGAAGTGCTTGAAAAATGGATGACAATTGGAGTAACCGGAAACACAAAAAACAAGCAGAGCAAGCTAATAATGAAGCTTGTAAAAGTTGGCCAAGCGCGAGTTTCTGTGAAAATTCCAATCATTATCCTCCCAGACTCCTAAGCCTTTTTCTGTTGGGAACGTCAACTTCCACCTGCTCCCAGTTCAACTGAGAACGAATATTTTACTTTTTAGGGATCCGTACACGAAGGGTGTCAAACGGAACCCTATAACTAAGCTTCCGCTGTCCGTCCCTCTGTCGATCAGAGGGCGGTATCTCATGAACTGTAATAGGTAGACAGTTGACAAATACAAAATGAAATAAACCCCTTATAAGAAACGAGGTTTTTTCGGCGTTTTTTGCTCGATAGTCGATCTTATTACGGTACGGAGCCGTTCGTTTGCGAGTCCGACTCTCACTTGGCCAGCTTTTGCTATTCCGCCATCTGCCAAGGCACATGGCACCAACATCAAGAAAGAAGCTACTGTCCACAGAGGCCAAAGAATAAAACCATTGAGTACCGTTATAAGACTATTTAAATGTAATCAGGAATATGTTTAATTAATGAGGTCAGTCCACCCGTTGCGGGTCGTTGCGGGTCGGTGCGCGCGCTCCTGAGAAATATTACATAATAATTATTATCATATTAAGTTTACTATCTGGTTGGCCTAGTGGTAGCAAACACGACTGCTAAGCATGAGGTCCATTAAGTTCATTCCCTGGACGGATTTTTCCATTTATTTCTCAGTAGCAGCCTGGGGTCCGACTTTGTGCCCGGCTGATGGCCATAGGCTCGTCCCCTATTACATGGGACTTAAGCATAACTGGCGAAAAGTGAAATCAAGAGGACTAAGTACAGCTGCAGACCGTCCGCACGTCTGTGGTAACACTTTGACCTTCAGCTGGCCTAGCGTAGTACGGACTGTACGGTTCCAATAGTTTATGAGCCTAGACAAGTGACAATCGCTTCGAAAGCGTTTCGTATTTCTACAACGACTTTCAACAGAATTGACATAAGCTTTTCGATAGCTTATGTCAGTCCTCTACATTTTTGCCTTTTCCATCATCGATATCGCTGATAGAATGTCTCTTTGTCTAGGGCCTCAGGAGCTTATACTGGTTTTGTTAGGAGCTATGACTGTCATGTGGCCTAATACTGTACCCATGAAAGGATACCCACGTGCATGTGTGACGTTTTTTGTTCTCTGCCGATACCCTCGGGAAAAATTCGTGCGTTAATAATAACGCGTAATAATAGCGTTAATAATAAGATATGTTTGAGTATCTCTACACATTATTTATCGATTTATTGCAGAGTATAGATATAATAAAGAGTCGTGTGCAGAGGATGAATGTAAGGCTAGGTATTTACAAGACAGATAAGAGTGGAAACGCAGGTAGGGGACGCCCCGTCCTTAGTAAAGACATATTGGTGATGTTCTTCAGATAGTTTAGGTCGAGACCAGAAAATAAGTAAAAGGGATATACCTATAAGGATCGCTAGTGAAAAGCAAAGACACCGACTTCAGAAATTAAAGTTTTTTTTTTTAGGTAAAAAAAAAATTGTAAAAGTATGTACACACGGCTACACATCAAGCTATACATTTCCAGTATAAGCTGACCTCGCATTGTACGAAAATCTTACACAATGCGAGATCAGCATAAACTGGAAATGTATAGCTCGATGTGTAGCCGTGTGTACAATACCTATTTGCATTAGAGTATCTTCATCAAAGTGCTCTCAACGACTAACAGAACAAATTATGTAGTTAATACTACGAGCACCTCTCAAAGATGGCGTCTATTTGATAGATAAATAATTATACCGTAAATCTACCAACAAAAAAGTACTTACTTTCACTACGCAACCTTCTCACCGGACACGTTATCATCAGTTATCGAACACCCTTATCAGAGGTACACACGGCTACACATCAAGCTATACATTTCCAGTATAAGCTGACCTCGCATTGTACGAAAATTCTATACAATGCGAGATCAGCGTAACCTGGAAATGTATAGGTTGCTTGATGTGTAGCCGTGTGTACACCTCGTATATTACCGATGAGCCTACCTACTCGCAGTAAAATGAGTAAAAGATTGGTAAATAGAATGAGTACAATAACTACTAACGTACGTAAAAAAACCGGCCAAGTACGAGTCGGACTCGCGCACGAAGGGTTCCGTACCATTATCTATAAAAACGGAAAAAAAATCACGTTTGTTGTATGGGAGCCCCCCTTAAATATTTGTTTTATTTTAATTTAATCGTTTATTTTTAAAGTGAATAAGTAACTAAATATTCTTTGAATATTTCAAGCGTCTACCTGTTGTCGTTTTCAATATCGAGCAAAAACGAGCAAAAAAATCACGTTTGTTGTATGGGAGCCCCCTTAAAAAAATATTTTGTTCTGGTTTTTAGTATTTGTTGTTATAGCGGTAACAGATATACATCATCTGTGAAAATTTCAACTGTCTAGCTATCACGGTTCTTTTGATAAAGCCTGGTGACAGACGGACAGACAGATAGACAGCGGAGACTTAGTAATAGGGTCCTGTTTTACCATTTGGGTACGGAACCCTAAAAGAAATGCTTAGCGTAGTATGATAAGACCATCAAGTTCCATGCAACGGGCTATATTTCCTGTTTTGGTGGTCATAAAAAAGAAGCAATTTAGGTAAAAGCCATCCATTCTCAAGCTTACAGCTGGTGATCTGGCTATACTTTTCGCCGTGGTTTGAATATAAGCCAGCAGATCCAATAGATAGCCTAAACAGGCCAAGCAAAAGAATACGGCAGACATTTAACAATTTTACCAATTCTTTTTATTTTCGAAGCGGTCTGATTTTCGTAAAAGGTTTTCCTGTCATCTGTGGGCCTAAAACGGCCACTTTAGCTAGGTATTCCTATAAAAGCATTTCATTTCCTGAATTTCCAGCTGTCATTAGCAATTCCTACAATTTGACACAAAAGCAATTCATAATATTTATGTAGACCATTTTAAGAATCTCCACAGAAAACAGTCAAACAGATGAATTATTTCGGCATAGGAATCGCACGCAGCATCATTTTATTTATCAGAATTGTCAGTTTGTGACATTTTACGATGATTCATAATATTTTCCTATTATGATTCTGCCAAAGTGACTGTTTTATTTTAAGCCCCCTGGGCTCTTTAGACTCTACCAAAAACTACTATCAAGAAAATGTAATTTGTTACGATACTTTTTTTATGCACGTGTTCAATTCCAGTCCAAATGTCTGACATAACAAGTTAATCTGTGATCCTCTATGGTTGTCTATGATACAATCCCAGACCAGACGAAGGTCGATGACCCCCACCTACGACGCGCTACCTATTGAACTAACAAATCCGGTATGTTTAGGGTTCAGTACGCGAGGGTTTTTCTTGAGTAAATTATTAATTTTTGAATTGAGAAGGTCGAAGATCGATGAAGGTTTTCTTGTAGGTATAAATATTTTTTGTATTTACTTTTTTGAATGAAACCATCTTATTATGTAGGTACATATATGTATACAAATGTGTCAACTTCATCTATCAGTAAGTTTTTTTTTTCATTTTCCGTTACTCGTACTACTCGTAGAATAGAATCGGGTATATTTATGCTATAAAGAAATATATAAAGGCTCAGACCAAATAATTGGTCTGAGTTAGCATTTAGATAGTCTAAATGGGTCATTCATTAGACTCATTAGCAACATTATCTATACAATATCAACGCTGAGATAATCTCGCAGATCAATACATCCCTAATCACTAAACCAGGATTTATAGAATATCACTACGCTTGACATCTTCTCCTGAACCTACCTAAGTATACATACATAGTATGTTATCTAACTAAGGGCGTTCCCGATAAACTGCAAATGGTAGATATAGAGTCTATCAATACATTCTAAAAAAATATTACTTACCGTTAAAAAAAAGTGTTTAAATTTTTTTATAGCAAAACATTCACTAAAAATATTAAATTGATATGGAAAAGAAACACTCTGTACACGCACACTTGTATTTCAACGTAGAAAAACAAGAGAGTCTGACTGTACAGAGTGTTTCTTTTCCATATCAATTTAATATTTTTAGTGAATGTTTTGCTATAAAAAAATTTAAACACTTTTTTTTAACGGTAAGTAATATTTTTTTAGAATGTATTGATAGACTCTATATCTACCATTTGCAGTTTATCGGGAACGCCCTTAGTTAGATAACATACTATGTATGTATACTTAGGTAGGTTCAGGAGAAGATGTCAAGCGTAGTGATATTCTATAAATCCTGGTTTAGTGATTAGGGATGTATTGATCTGCGAGATTATCTCAGCGTTGATATTGTATAGATAATGTTGCTAATGAGTCTAATGAATGACCCATTTAGACTATCTAAATGCTAACTCAGACCAATTATTTGGTCTGAGCCTTTATATATTTCTTTATAGCATAAATATACCCGATTCTATTCTACGAGTAGTACGAGTAACGGAAAATGAAAAAAAAAACTTACTGATAGATGAAGTTGACACATTTGTATACATATATGTACCTACATAATAAGATGGTTTCATTCAAAAAAGTAAATACAAAAAATATTTATACCTACAAGAAAACCTTCATCGATCTTCGACCTTCTCAATTCAAAAATTAATAATTTACTCAAGAAAAACCCTCGCGTACTGAACCCTAAACATACCGGATTTGTTAGTTCAATAGGTAGCGCGTCGTAGGTGGGGGTCATCGACCTTCGTCTGGTCTGGGATTGTATCATAGACAACCATAGAGGATCACAGATTAACTTGTTATGTCAGACATTTGGACTGGAATTGAACACGTGCATAAAAAAAGTATCGTAACAAATTACATTTTCTTGATAGTAGTTTTTGGTAGAGTCTAAAGAGCCCAGGGGGCTTAAAATAAAACAGTCACTTTGGCAGAATCATAATAGGAAAATATTATGAATCATCGTAAAATGTCACAAACTGACAATTCTGATAAATAAAATGATGCTGCGTGCGATTCCTATGCCGAAATAATTCATCTGTTTGACTGTTTTCTGTGGAGATTCTTAAAATGGTCTACATAAATATTATGAATTGCTTTTGTGTCAAATTGTAGGAATTGCTAATGACAGCTGGAAATTCAGGAAATGAAATGCTTTTATAGGAATACCTAGCTAAAGTGGCCGTTTTAGGCCCACAGATGACAGGAAAACCTTTTACGAAAATCAGACCGCTTCGAAAATAAAAAGAATTGGTAAAATTGTTAAATGTCTGCCGTATTCTTTTGCTTGGCCTGTTTAGGCTATCTATTGGATCTGCTGGCTTATATTCAAACCACGGCGAAAAGTATAGCCAGATCACCAGCTGTAAGCTTGAGAATGGATGGCTTTTACCTAAATTGCTTCTTTTTTATGACCACCAAAACAGGAAATATAGCCCGTTGCATGGAACTTGATGGTCTTATCATACTACGCTAAGCATTTCTTTTAGGGTTCCGTACCCAAATGGTAAAACA
The DNA here is from genome assembly GCA_947522985.1 of Lithophane socia. Taxonomy (NCBI): domain Eukaryota; kingdom Metazoa; phylum Arthropoda; class Insecta; order Lepidoptera; family Noctuidae; genus Lithophane; species Lithophane socia. The sequence goes on from OX383273.1 coordinate 12,899,832, forward strand.
GGACCCTATTACTAAGTCTCCGCTGTCTATCTGTCTGTCCGTCTGTCACCAGGCTTTATCAAAAGAACCGTGATAGCTAGACAGTTGAAATTTTCACAGATGATGTATATCTGTTACCGCTATAACAACAAATACTAAAAACCAGAACAAAATATTTTTTTAAGGGGGCTCCCATACAACAAACGTGATTTTTTTGCTCGTTTTTGCTCGATATTGAAAACGACAACAGGTAGACGCTTGAAATATTCAAAGAATATTTAGTTACTTATTCACTTTAAAAATAAACGATTAAATTAAAATAAAACAAATATTTAAGGGGGGCTCCCATACAACAAACGTGATTTTTTTTCCGTTTTTATAGATAATGGTACGGAACCCTTCGTGCGCGAGTCCGACTCGTACTTGGCCGGTTTTTTTACGTACGTTAGTAGTTATTGTACTCATTCTATTTACCAATCTTTTACTCATTTTACTGCGAGTAGGTAGGCTCATCGGTAATATACGAGGTGTACACACGGCTACACATCAAGCAACCTATACATTTCCAGGTTACGCTGATCTCGCATTGTATAGAATTTTCGTACAATGCGAGGTCAGCTTATACTGGAAATGTATAGCTTGATGTGTAGCCGTGTGTACCTCTGATAAGGGTGTTCGATAACTGATGATAACGTGTCCGGTGAGAAGGTTGCGTAGTGAAAGTAAGTACTTTTTTGTTGGTAGATTTACGGTATAATTATTTATCTATCAAATAGACGCCATCTTTGAGAGGTGCTCGTAGTATTAACTACATAATTTGTTCTGTTAGTCGTTGAGAGCACTTTGATGAAGATACTCTAATGCAAATAGGTATTGTACACACGGCTACACATCGAGCTATACATTTCCAGTTTATGCTGATCTCGCATTGTGTAAGATTTTCGTACAATGCGAGGTCAGCTTATACTGGAAATGTATAGCTTGATGTGTAGCCGTGTGTACATACTTTTACAATTTTTTTTTTACCTAAAAAAAAAAACTTTAATTTCTGAAGTCGGTGTCTTTGCTTTTCACTAGCGATCCTTATAGGTATATCCCTTTTACTTATTTTCTGGTACCTGACCTAAACTATCTGAAGAACATCACCAATATGTCTTTACTAAGGACGGGGCGTCCCCTACCTGCGTTTCCACTCTTATCTGTCTTGTAAATACCTAGCCTTACATTCATCCTCTGCACACGACTCTTTATTATATCTATACTCTGCAATAAATCGATAAATAATGTGTAGAGATACTCAAACATATCTTATTATTAACGCTATTATTACGCGTTATTATTAACGCACGAATTTTTCCCGAGGGTATCGGCAGAGAACAAAAAACGTCACACATGCACGTGGGTATCCTTTCATGGGTACAGTATTAGGCCACATGACAGTCATAGCTCCTAACAAAACCAGTATAAGCTCCTGAGGCCCTAGACAAAGAGACATTCTATCAGCGATATCGATGATGGAAAAGGCAAAAATGTAGAGGACTGACATAAGCTATCGAAAAGCTTATGTCAATTCTGTTGAAAGTCGTTGTAGAAATACGAAACGCTTTCGAAGCGATTGTCACTTGTCTAGGCTCATAAACTATTGGAACCGTACAGTCCGTACTACGCTAGGCCAGCTGAAGGTCAAAGTGTTACCACAGACGTGCGGACGGTCTGCAGCTGTACTTAGTCCTCTTGATTTCACTTTTCGCCAGTTATGCTTAAGTCCCATGTAATAGGGGACGAGCCTATGGCCATCAGCCGGGCACAAAGTCGGACCCCAGGCTGCTACTGAGAAATAAATGGAAAAATCCGTCCAGGGAATGAACTTAATGGACCTCATGCTTAGCAGTCGTGTTTGCTACCACTAGGCCAACCAGATAGTAAACTTAATATGATAATAATTATTATGTAATATTTCTCAGGAGCGCGCGCACCGACCCGCAACGACCCGCAACGGGTGGACTGACCTCATTAATTAAACATATTCCTGATTACATTTAAATAGTCTTATAACGGTACTCAATGGTTTTATTCTTTGGCCTCTGTGGACAGTAGCTTCTTTCTTGATGTTGGTGCCATGTGCCTTGGCAGATGGCGGAATAGCAAAAGCTGGCCAAGTGAGAGTCAGACTCTCTTGTTTTTCTACGTTGAAATACAAGTGTGCGTGTACAGAGTGTTTCTTTTCCATATCAATTTAATATTTTTAGTGAATGTTTTGCTATAAAAAAATTTAAACACTTTTTTTTAACGGTAAGTAATATTTTTTTAGAATGTATTGATAGACTCTATATCTACCATTTGCAGTTTATCGGGAACGCCCTTATTTAGATAACATACTATGTATGTATACTTAGGTAGGTTCAGGAGAAGATGTCAAGCGTAGTGATATTCTATAAATCCTGGTTTAGTGATTAGGGATGTATTGATCTGCGAGAATATCTCAGCGTTGATATTAAATAGATAATGTAGCTAATGAGTCTAATGAATGACCCATTTAGACTATCTAAATGCTAACTCAGACCAATTATTTGGTCTGAGCCTTTTTATATTTCTTTATAGCATAAATATACCCGATTCTATTCTACGAGTAGTACGAGTAACGGAAAATGAAAAAAAAACTTACTGATAGATGAAGATGACACATTTGTATGCATATATACTTATGTACATAATAAGATGGTTTCATTCAAAAAAGTAAATACAAAAAATATTTATACCTACAAGAAAACCTTCATCGATCTTCGACCTTCTCAATTCAAAAATTAATAATTTACTCAAGAAAAACCCTCGCGTACTGAACCCTAAACATACCGGATTTGTTAGTTCAATAGGTAGCGCGTCGTAGGTGGGGGTCATCGACCTTCGTCTGGTCTGGGATTGTATCATAGACAACCATAGAGGATCACAGATTAACTTGTTATGTCAGACATTTGGACTGGAATTGAACACGTGCATAAAAAAAGTATCGTAACTAATTACATTTTCTTGATAGTAGTTTTTGGTAGAGTCTAAAGAGCCCAGGGGGCTTAAAATAAAACAGTCACTTTGGCAGAATCATAATAGGAAAATATTATGAATCATCGTAAAATGTCACAAACTGACAATTCTGATAAATAAAATGATGCTGCGTGCGATTCCTATGCCGAAATAATTCATCTGTTTGACTGTTTTCTGTGGAGATTCTTAAAATGGTCTACATAAATATTATGAATTGCTTTTGTGTCAAATTGTAGGAATTGCTAATGACAGCTGGAAATTCAGGAAATGAAATTCCTTGGCTCCCACAGAGTAAATTTTCCGGCTCCCCTCAGATAGATAGAGTGACTGTCACCCTCACCAGCCAGTGTCACTCTTATCCAACCTTTTCGGTGATTCTAGTAACTTCGCAACAAAAGTAGACGGCGGCGCCACTTGCTGCGCCGCCATATGGCGGCGCAGCAAGTGGCGCCGCCGTCTATGAGATGGATGGTCTATGGATGGGATTCACCGAGCTATGGGTGATGTTTTATGACCCGTCATTGTTCTAAATACTCTCAGATGAGCTTCCTGCCAAAGCTGTTAGGAGTCAATTGAGATGACTCGGCTAATGTGTTAATTGTGACGATCAAATAGCTTGTCACTACTCCAATTTAAATGTTTATTTTAAACTGGTATTAGTTGATTACTCCCCTATCCCTAAAGGGTCAAATTAAACTAACTAAAGTCTGTTTTAATTTCATAGACTAATTTGACAGGTGAAAATGTCAAACTCCAAATTGAAAAACCAAACAACAATCACTTGGAATGTCAAATTTGTTTAGGAGATTAAAAAACAAGCTCCAGTGACACTTCAACTTCACCAAGGAAGAAATTGCATCAAAACCGGCCAAGTGTGTCGGACGCCCAGTGCAGGGCAGGGTATCGTCATTGGTATGAATATTGACGCATGCACATTTTATCGACTGCATAAATATGTGGAATATCATAGAATTTCTCACAAAAAAACTATGACAACAAAGTTATCACTGCGATCGTAACCGAAAAGATTGCATTTCTCAAAAACCATTGGCTTAAATAAGTTAAGTGAAAGTAGGTTTTTACCTACAATTAAATTCGGTCCAGTCGTTCTTACTAAGAGACGAAATTATACAAATTGTTATGGTTGTTATCGTTAAATAAATTATGCAATCTTTACGCTTTTTTCTTACTTAATTTTGGGATTTGGAGATGATTAAGTATTATTTAAGACGTCTCAGTTTTATATAAGGTAATCAGCTTGCAACGCTACTTTTTCTAATTAATTGAATTTTTGCAAAGTTAGGGGCAGTGGTGGCCCAGTGGTATCGGCCCCAACTTACGTGTTGTAGGTTGACTAGGTCGTGAGTTCGAACCCAGGCAGGTACTTTACTTAGTGTATTTAATTTCATCACCAAAAATTCCGCACTGGGCCCGCGCCGCGTAGTAGATTACAGCCCACTCCCTCTCGAAGAGAGGAGGCCTATGTCCCAGCAGTGGGAACAGCAGTGAACAGCTGCTTATAATATTGCTTTTGATTTTGATACTAAATGCAAACAGAACTATTTGCATGAAATTCATATGATAGCCGTATCAAATGAATTTAGAGCAAGTTTTTGAGTTGTAAACTCGTAACATAAAATAAGATTATTATTGTTTTGAATGTGATTGAAAAAATTTAGTAAGTAATCACTTTTAGTTGTGTTGTGTTAACGAATGAATGAAAAAGAGATTCATACTGGCCTGAAAAATCATTACGAGTATTAAATTGTATGGGTAAAAAATACTTTGACATAATTAACAATATTATTCTAAATACGGAACCCAATTTATTGTATCTGTCTGTAACCTATATCAATGACACACTTGGTGTGGTGCCTTAATTCATCGACATTTTAATGAGACTAATCTACCTACCTTAAAACTTGCCAATTATAATATTATAATTTAGGAAAAAATAATTTGTATTCTTTTATTGGTGTTTATGAATTAATTATTCAACAAACAGAAACCCCTTTTTAAAGTAACACCAAACTAAAATAATTTCCCAATAATTATTCTGGTGTGGAATGTAGGTACAAACATTATAATTACGTTTTTTCTATGTATGTAGCTGTGCCTGTTTTTTGTAAAGTACCTGGTGGACCGAGCTAAGAGGGCCTAGACTAGACAAGTTTAGTGAAAATCGCTTCGAAAGCGTTTCGTATTTCTACAACGACTTTCAACAGGACTGACATAATGCTTTTCGATAGCTTTTTATCAGTCCTATAAATTTTTGCGTTTTCCATCATCGATATCGCTGATAGAATGTCACTTTATCTAGGGCCTCAACTCGGGTGAAAATAGAGAAAACAAATTTTCCCAGATATGAGACCTGGTAGATCCATAATCGCCCCGTAAACCCCTTACAACTTGCATCGAAATCGTTTGAGCTGTTTTCGAGAACGTGATTTCAAATACAATAAAATATTTATACAAATATTGCTCATTTAAAAGTATAGGATATTTGTCATCGTAAGTAAGTATGTCATACGGATTTATTTAGAATTGAGATAACACTTTTATCCTGTTATTCAAGCTAAAGTTATAAATGTATTACAATAGCAATTTTATTGTTAGTTGTAATGAAAATCTCTGGCACTCTTAAATTCCTGGGTTCGAATCCCAAGTAGCGCAGTATTGCATTTTTGTAGCGAAAATTAAAAGCTGCCAAGAAAAATATAGAGTAATCAACTGAAAATGGTTTTCTTGAGTTTAACGCCGTCGTATTGAGTGTTACCCGGTGGGTTGACCCATTACCGGGTCTACGGGGAAATTGGGTAAATTAGCACTAGAAATGACAAAGTAAAACCCAAACCGTCTCTTGCACATTTTTTCGGTTTCGCATTTCGCTCTTGACCGCTATAAAGCGCAACAATGCAAGATAATTTCTGTTCCCAAATATGGTTGACCAAAAGGTAATGAGATAGCCTTAAAGATGCCCATATTAGGGCAACCGGCCCCCAAGGTTGACGCGAAATATTTTATTTACTGTTGATAAAATCGGATAACGGGTTAAAAATTTGAAATTCATTGTGCATGACGAGTATTTTCGTCAGTATGGCGCGAAAATTTCTAGCTGTGGTTGGCAAAATGTATCAGCATAATGTAAAAATAGTATTTTTAGATGGTGAACAAAGACTTGTTTTGTTATTAATTACCTATGTTTTCAGAGTCATCATCTTGAATAATATTTCTTTGAATTTTCTGTGTGAAACTCAAATGAGAATCACTTTTTATTTGCGGGCCAGTCTTTGTGCCACAGGTGCCAGACGTGCCTGTATCAAACCATCTGTATTTGTGCAATCACATATGAAATTCGAAATGCAGTAAAGCCAACAAACAATAACGTGTATAAGTGTTTTTTTTTAACCAATTCATAGAAATAAATATCATTTTATCATGTAGGTTACTACTACTTATTATTTTTTATCAACGACGAATATGACCTACCACAACTGTAATCTTTATTCCATCTGGTACTTTTGGTACCGTTTCTCCCTCCTCTCCTTATTAGATTCCGTATCCATAACTTCAGTAACGAAAAAGTAACATTTAAATGCCATTCCAAATTAACGTCTAAAAGCGTTCTCATATATTCGCTATAATTAGAAAAAAAAATGCATTGAACTCACGCTACGCATTCACGTGTCCACCATAACTTGACACTTCGGGGTAGCGCTGCTTGTCAAGGAAAATTTCAACAACCTGTCAAATTCAGTACATTTTAAAATTTAGTTCTATATTCCGCAGCTTTCCTTAAACTGGCCTTTTTAGTGTTGTGACCCCGAACTACACTGCGTTTGGACACCCGCCAACACAGATTTATTATTAGAATTGTTATTAAAGGATCACTTTAGGGGAATTTGGTATTTTCAATGTGGAATGAGAGATATGTTAAGTAGAATGTAAATAGAGAAGGAGGATTGGCTTTTATGACAGTGGAAAATATGGCGGGATAGAAATGGAGTGGATTAGGGAGTATTTTATTGGAAACGGTATGCGCATCGTTATTTATTCTAACTCGTAGATAAACCTCGTCAAATGATATTAGGAAGTTTGCTGAGAACTGTAAATTATAAATTCCACACTTTTACACCTACTAAAAGATAAAAATAATTGGTTTTAGGTCCCGACGAGAAACTTAACTGTTTAAACAAAGGACGATTTGGCCCAGCAATAGGGATATAATTATTAATATTAATTATTCAGTCATCCCTCATTGACTTGCATAAGAGAGTAAGACAGAAGATATGCTTTTCATCCTAGAAAAATTACTTTAGACAAATGCCAGTAACCCCAACTCCCAAAAACGGACAACGAAACTCGTTCACAAAATATCACTTCGAAAATCGAAGCCACTTTTAAAAGCAACAAAAAAAAAAACTATCCGGAAGTGATGTCCCAGCCACATGTGTGGCTGCACAAAGCTACATTGTATCGCTGGCCAGTTATGGCCACACATAGAGGAGTGACAAGCCAGTGCAATGAACCGAGAAAAAAAATCATTGTTATGGATCATTCGGTTTGAGGATAAACTGCCATTCTGGTTTTTTTACGATATTTTTAGACGGGTATTTGAATAGGAAAATCGTTTAGTACTTAGTTGATCTTGTTATAAGTTATAACTGTATTTACATACAGCCTTGAGGCTTTTTTTTTTTTTTGATGGTGTGATATCATCCAATGACTTCTCCCGCGTGGAAGGGCGTGTCAGACTTTTACTGACTAAAACCTACCCGTGTTCCTTCAGTTTTCTGTTGCCAGGGTCCCGGTATCCCTTTCGGACTAACCCGCAACCCTGGCAGACAGCCTGGAGGCTGGAGTGCTAGACTGCAACACTAACATCTAGGCGGCTCTTTCTTAGATTTTAAAATACAAGAATCAGTATTTATTTATTTAGGATCTCCACCTACATCACACCTACATTATATGTGTGATGTAGGTACTTAAGTAGTGTCATAGAACTGTAATGTTCTCACTGCTGGAAACTCAGCTTCCTCTATGACAAAGAGTAGCCCGAAGGGGCCACCTCAGGTCTCAGTGCAGCTTGTTAGAAGTCCATATCTTCGAATTTTTGGTTATTTGACATTTCGTTTTCATCTCGATGTTTTTCTTCACCGATTTAAGTGCTCCTGCATGTTTAGTTTCAATTACTAATTAAGGCTGATCAAATCGGTAATTAGTAATGAAATTAAGCAATTAATTAATATCGCAGCAGGTAAACAATGATCTGTAGCTATTTGAAAATTGGAAAGCGGTGTGCGTTCCGCGTCGGAAGAGCATTGTCTCGTGCAGTACGGTAGGTAGGACGGCTACACGCGTGCGATTAGTGTCGTGGAAATAATTATACTACGCACTGCGACAAATCACTACAAGCCATCGGGTGACATGAAGACAAATGTAGATAAAGGGTCAGTCGCTTGATAAAATATATTCTGAATTTTGACAGCTACTGCTGCTAGCTTGTATTTATATTATGTATAAATTGTAACTCTTACGACTCTTATGATATGTCATGGGTTTTTTCAGAATTAAATTATATAATTCTGTAATAAAATACCGTCCTAACTATTATTATATTACATTCTCAGTATTAAAAAAAACTACGCTAATATTATAAATGCGAAAATGAGTTTGTTTGTTACGCCTTCAGTCCAAAGCGGCTGTATGGATTTGGATGAAACGCACAGGGGGAGACCTTTACCTGGAGAAGACATAGGCCAGGCTTTTTATCCTGGATCACAGACGAAGTCGCGGGCAACAGGTAACTTTTAAAAGTGAAAATGGACCATAATCCCGTTTCGACAATCTTAGTGTACCTAAAAGTTCAAGCCGTGAGGAAGGTAATTGACACTGATAATAGATTGTAGGTTTTCGTTGCGCATGAGACGACTTGTCGAGCCTACACACCGCCTACAACTGTACCGCTCACTACTAACTACAACTCATTTACGTAAATTGGCACTAACAGCTTCACGTGTGGTCCGGTTAAGAATGTGGCAGACCATTTCTTTCCGTGGGTGTCGGCAAAAGTAATAAATTACTCCACCGCGCACCGCATCTTTAGATATATGAACCATTTGTGGCTATCATCAAATAATAATTACTATTACGAAGCTATTATGAAGGACCGTGTGAAAACAGCATCTCAAAGTTCCTGATTCTTCGATTCTTTTTAGTTACTAAGTTAGTATAGAGATATTTAGATACCTATCTAAATATCTCTATACTAACTTATGTTACGTTACGACTGCGATCACCAAGTGTACTTTTGTGGTAAAAATCTCACCGTGAAAACTGAGGTGAAGTGAGCTTTAGTGAGCTTTAGTCAGTGTCTATCTGTCAATAGTGTCAATTCGCATCAGGTGGATGATGACAGCACACTTCACATCACATGTTTTCAAGGTGACATTTTTACAGAAAAGGTCGGCAGGCGCGTCAGTTACACGGTAACACCTACTAAATGAATTCATTATGGAAATTTTATAACATTCATTTTATAACGTAACAAACATTCAGAGATCTAATCTACGCTAGCGACTCATCGCATAGAAATCCGACAAGTCGTCGGTGTGTGGGCGGCCTAACATCAAGCAATACATACATATATCAAGTCATTACGAGAAGTTTCACTCATTACCGTTATATGACAGAAAACTTAAAATAAACGTAATAATAGAACGTTAAGAGAGAAAATATTAATTAATTATTGTTGACCAGAAAATAGAAAGTTTGCACTAGTTAATAGTTTTATTTAACCACTAGCTGCGCCCCGCGGTTTCACCCGCGTATGTCTCGATCCCGAGGGAATATCGGCATAAAAAGTATCCTATGTCCTATTCCAGGTCATGGTCTACCCACGTGATACATTTTATTCAAATCCGTTCAGCCGTTTTAGCGTGGAAGCGTACCTAACAAACAAACAAACAAACTCACTTTCACATTTTATAATACTATAGTTAGGATTGCGAAATTGAAGAATAAAAGATTTATTCATTGTTATTAAAGACCGCTGACGCTTTGGCGTCATCATGACTAAACATGACTAAAGTATTTAGAGTCACGATCAAACAAAAGCCTTGCTATGGTAGCATCAAGAAATCAGCAACCAGCAACCATCATCAAATTCAAACTGATGGCTCTCGAGCTAAAAATTAAATAGGGACACTTGGCACCTAAAAGTGTCATGCGTGACTTTATTGACTCACAGTTGAGATCGGATTAGCTGCCAAAATGTATTTCCAACTAGAACTTAGGGGGAGCCCCATAAGTTCCAGTTGGTATGACATTTTGTCAACATTATTAACATGAACTTCAACATTATTGACTAAATAAGTAGCAGTAGAAAATCGCCAACCCGTTGTGAGCAAGCGCGGTGATCAGTGCTCGTGCTTTCTCTGTATGAGAAGAGGGTTTTGCCCTGCAGTGGGATAATAGGTACTTAATAGGCTGCTTATTATTCAGCAACCGGTTTCCTTTTAATTAGGTTACTTTTTGAATGGCTAACTTGCTGAATTCGATTACACTTGTCTGAATTCTGTTACTGAGCCATTTAGACGAAATCCCTTTATTAGTGCCACATTACCCAATTTGTAAATCTGGCACTACTGGGGGAGGCCCTCAGCAACATAAGGATATTGATTTGATTTGATTGATATTATTAGCTAAAATAAAATAAAATGTAATAATTCATAATCATAAATTCATAAATGACAAGTCACTTGTTTTAATTCCAATCGTTGACTTTCAAAGTTTCTTTGTAAAAATAATGATTTCATCCATGTTTATCGTGATTTTAGTAAGAATCGTTAAATGTTTATTAGTTTTTGTACAATTTTCCTTTGAAACACAAATGAGTAATGTTGCTGCGGCTAATTATGATTGATCCCTAACGTAAGGCCTTTTTCTTTAGATAAGAATAAGATTATTTTGAATAATAATAATAAGATTTGCATAGACTTGGGTACTTAAAGTACGCGGTCTATAAGTTCGCGACCTTACTCGGCTCGCCATCGGTGACACACGGGAAGCTTGCTCACAATTTAATTGTCAAATTGGCTCGCGGCGATGACACACGGGCGAGTAAGCTCGCCGAGCCATAAATACGCGTACTTGCTCGCACGTCTATCACCCCTTTAAGAGCTTAGCAAGGCCTGTCCTTTTTTTTCCGTGGTGGAAAATCCTCAAGGATGTCCTCGGCCCTGGGGCCCTGGGGCGGGCGGAGGGGTCTGCCAGACTCTTAAGCCGGCGTCAGACATAGCAACAATATTTGAACACTTATTTGAACATGCGAACACGGGGTGTCTGGTTATTTGATCTCACATTTATTACCGTACCTCGCAATGTTCAAATAAGTGTTCAAATATGTGACTGTGTCTGGCGCCGGCTTTACTGACTGAAAACCACGTCGGTGCAGTTTTCCCTCCCACCCTTGGGCCGGGGATCATGAGATCTTGTGCACCTTCCACCGTCCACCTGACTAACCACTACATGGATAGCACTTGAGACCTATGAATTTGCTTTATATAGGTACCTACTTAATGATTTAGGATTCTACAGCGCCTAAAGAAGTTTTCACTTCAAAAACAGAAGAAAAGCCGTAGCGTAGAGCTATCTGCATAAACCATTGACCAAAGACGGGTACAACTACGAACAAGTACATTACATTCCTTGTCAATTTCTCAGTAACCAATCGCTTTGATAGCATTCATATATAGTTTACAAATAAATGACATTACCACAGATAAGATATTACTCGAACGATTCCCGAGTAAGTATAAGTGTACGAAGATTAGTTTGCGAGATAACTAGTCTTGCGGTAAAACTGACTGTGATGTCAATTCAAGGTTAGTAAGACAGTAGAGTTGATAGGTTAGTACGGCGGGGGAGTGCGTGTGAACGGGGCTTTGAATTTCGTGCTGAAAAGTAGCGTGCGTAAATAAATAATAAAGTTTCCTAATATTAAATTTTAATTAAGAGTACCTAAGTTCTAGTGTTTTTCCGCAGTTCCGCACAAGGAAACGACCTCGAAAAAAGCATAGGTAGGTGCCTTTTTAAAGTAATATACATACGAAACAAATGCGGCGACCAGCAGCAGAGCCACTGCTCAACTGGATTTTCCAATTCACTATCAAATGCTAAGCTCTAATAAAATTATGACCCCATTCGACACCTTCCTTTGTCAAAATTATAATTACTTAATGATAGATATATAATTTAAAAAATATAATTAATCCACGAATCAAATATAATTAATAATTAATTATAACATTTAAATAATTTTAATAATTATTTTAAAGATTCGATAACATATTTTTTTTTTTTCATCATACCAAAAATATATACCATTCCTTGTCCCACTATTCCATTTAAAGCGTAGTCCAGACAGAAGCGCATGCTCATCGGGAGATGACACCGGACCAAGGTTAACACTCTATGGATCTAAATAAAGTCAATGACGCATGCGCCGGAGTTGAACGAACGATCGGAGTTAGGTTCGATCCAGACGGGATGCTGAGAATGCAACGTGTTGGTTTGTGAGCAACTTTTTTGTGATTATAGATGTGTTTGTTTTGGAGGAGCTCGTGGCTAAGTAATAACAGCCGCTCGGGTCGATCCATCAGGTTAAGCTACGCTTGCCGGGGTTGGTCCGTGGATGGGTGACCATTTTCACATATCGAGACTCCTCCGTGCCTCGGAAAGCACGTTAAGCCGTTGGTCCCGGCTGTCATTCTGCCCATTCTTCTCCATACGAAAACTACCTTTTGGAAGGGGCAACTAGAATCAGTTCTATTTCTATGTATTTGACGTTCAAAAGTGCCTTTAATGTGCCTACTTGAAATAAATTATTTGACTTTGACATTTGTGGATCTTTGGCAGTCGTTACGAGTCGTCAGAAGCACGAAAATCTGACAACCAGTCTAACCAAAGGGTATCGTATTACCCAGTTACTGGGTTGTGGAGGTCAGATAGGCAATCGCTCCATGTAAAATACTGGTATTCAGCTGCATCCGGTTAGACTGGAAGCCGACCACAACATAGTTGGGAAAAGGCTAGACAGAAGAGATGTGTTTGTTTTGACTTGAAAGTATTTAGACGAATAGGCTGCCGGGAGGAAAAGTGTCTCTTGATAAAAATATGGGAAATACTTAAAGGATTACGAATTTTTAATTCGACTCGGGACTTGTGATGTTTGTCATTATTTCATTCAAATTACAGTCCGGCTGTCGAGAGAATGCGTCACTGACATCTGTCAGTTGGAAAATGTCTAGTAGTATTAAGGATCAAACACTCGTTAGTATGAAATAAGCCAAAATGGCTTAATGTTTTATTACGTTAATAGTTATTAATTAAGTTAGTAATTTAATTCTCTAAATTGAATTAACCCCTATATAATTATAATATTTCTTGCATCCTTTAGCAGCCAACATGCGCGTGCAGTTGCTCGTCTGTACAAACCCTTAAGCCGAAATGTAAACAATTTACAAGGAAAACATTTAAGTTTTTAAATACATAATAATATTTAGTCTACCAGATGTCGAATGAAAACTAAAGTCGACTAAGAGAATACAAAATTAGAATAAACTAATGATTATAGACAACTAGCTGATGCCCGTGGCTTCGCCCGCGTGGATGTCGGTTATTATATACTAAAACCTTCTTCGAGAACCACTCTATCCATTGGTGAAAACAGCATCAAAACCGGTGCGTAATTTTTTGAGTTTACCGCGAACAGACAGACAGACACGCGGCGGAGTACATTGTTTTATAATATGTAAAGATATTGGGTTTTTCTATCACGAATTTCTCAGTTATATTCAATATTATGTTCCTATTTGAAATAAATTATTTGACTTTGACTTTGCAAGTTATCTGCCTGTCTAACAAATAGCTTATTCGACTGTACACACGGCTACCCATCAAGCTATACATTTCCAGTTTATGCTGATCTTGCATTGTATAGGACTTCCGTACAATGCGAGGTCAGCTTATACTGGAAATGTATAGCTTGATGTGTAGCCGTGTGAACAATTACCTACTGTATTTACCCATTTCCCGGTTTAGAGTACCTACCTACCTAAACAAAAAGTGACAAAACTAAGATTGTAGAGACAGTATATTAATTATTGTGAACTCCAATGACTATACGCAGCCTCCTCTTTGGTGAACTCCAAATAGAAAATTACTTAATAAGTACTCAGCCCTAATATAACATTAATTTTCAAAACTTAATTAGCTATTCGTTAACGTAAATATGAAGAGGAAACCCTGATTCTTAATTAATTGTATGAACTTATTAATTAATGTTTGTACTATTTACGCTTGTAAATTAATAATTATGCCTTAGGGTAAAAATAATCGATTTCTTTCCTGTTTGTCTGTGGTTACGCAGCGTGCAGCGTTACAAAGTTCTTTTGGCGTGTGGCCAAAGTCGGAACTAAAGCCGCCATCTTGTTTTTTTTTAAAATAAAGACGTGGGCCACCCACCAAACTGCACTGGGCCCGCATAGTGGAAAACGGCCACCTCTTGTAGAGAGGAGGCCTGTGTCCCAGCAGTGGGACTATTATGCTGTCCATTCTCCTGACATCCCCACTATCTTGAATTTTACGAAACACGGAAAGAAACGGACGATTTATTACCAACTAAAACATACTCGAACGACTATTCTCTGGAGACCGCGAATCGGCAAACGTAACGTCCCCAGGCTAGGTGGAGCGACGATCTTCGCAGGGTGGCTGGTAGCAGCTGGATGAGAGCTGCCGAGAATCGAGCTGAATGGCGTGCAATTGGAGAGGCCTATGTCCAGCAGTGGACTGCTAATAGGCTGATGATAATGATAAAAACACACTCCAGCGATTAAAATCGTATACAATATCCGACAACTTTCTTTTGTAAAATAAACGTTAATCGAGTAAATAAACTGTTGAACAAACATAAGATAAATAAAAATATTTCCGTTTGTCATCTACATCTACTAACACTTAGGGTGCAAGTTTAGAGCGCGTAGCGGTTTTGATTATACAGGGTGTCTGGTAAATAATGGATAACCTTGGAATAGCTTTTATTACAGTTTTTTTTTTACTTCTACCCCAGATATTAGAATACTACGCTTCTACCAAAAAAGTATAAAAATTAAAATATACCCCAAGTTACCGAAAAAACGATTTTATTTCTAGTCACATTATTTACTTTTGAAAACTTATCAAAGAAGATGAAAACCGAAAGCGAGTAACAAATAATTTTTGTAAATTTTCTTGTGAAAGGCTCGATAACATAACCAAATTTGTCACTAAAAGAAACACTACAAAAGCATACTTGACTGTGAACTTCAGCCTTGACTTCTACGGCTATAATACTTCGCGACGGTTAGTCACACATCACATACCTATCAGCGTCATACCTTGGGTCAAGGTTAATAAGATTGGCGGGGGTGACCGAACGCTTGATAGCAAGGGCGGCGACTAAAGCACTTTGCTGGAATTAGATAAAAGTAAAAACACGAGTATAATTCGATTGCTCAGTTGATAAAAGCTATTTTCAGTTCCGTCCGTAGGTACCGTCGACCGAACGTCTGTGGTAACGCTTTGACCTTGAGCTGGCAAAGCGTAGAGCGGAGTTTTAATAAAATAAAGGCTCCCACAAATAGGCGCGATATCGCGGGCGCCAAGGGTTGCACTGCCTGTCGCGCCCGCGATACCGCCGGTTTTTGTACAAGGCCTAAAGGTGTGTCCATTCCATGCGCGGCAAGAGCGCGGCAGCAACACGCGGCGTTTGTAGTACACATTTCTGCCGCGCTCTGGTTAGGTAAAAAATTTTGTGCGCGACAGGTAGAAAGAAGCGTTCGCGCGCGGCAGATGTCCAATCACAGCATTCACAGCGTGACAGGCCGCGCGCGGCAGCAGCGCACTAGTGCCGCTTTATGTTTGGACATACTAAGAGGACAATCCCGCCAACCACCCATGGCCCCACCGACATCATGTCATATGGGCCGAAACTCAAGGAGACGGCTGCGGACATAGCCTGCCTAGATAGGCACGTTATCACCGCAGTCGCTGCTTGACTCCTTTACAATCTCGTCTTTATACTAAGAGGACAGTTTAAACTGGTTGTGTTACCATTTGCTTGTAGCTTAATGCACTTAGAGTACCTATAGGTATAAATTCTCAAAAAGACATGCTGCGCCGACTCAAAGTAAATTGGGATAAGGCAGGAGAATTATGGCGATGTTTTTCGGCATTCTTTATGAGTTATTTGGCAACTTTAAGCTGTAATAAAGCGCTCTTGCCGTGATCATGGTGGTGATCAGTCAATTTGTAGCAGGGCTGACAGATCAGATTAACCAGTCGCTAACCTCAAACACTTTCTATCACAATCCGAAGGATTTTGAAGGAAATCCGTAATCCATTGCTTCATGTTTGAAAAAATCTTTTGCCAGACAAAGTCAATAACGCAATGAATGTTGTTGGATTGTCAAGATACATACACGGAATTGTAATAGATTTTTTATTTTTTTTATTTGGGCCAGCTCTTGTCTTCGATCTCGTCTGATGGAAAGCGATAGATGAGGTCTATGATGGAACTAAGCCCAAGCCCCTTTCCATGGGCACCGCCCTGGATTTATCTGAGGGCCTAGACAAGTGACAATAGCTTCCAAAGCGTTTCGTATTTCTAGAACGACTTTCAATAGGATTGACGTAAGCTTTTCGATAGCATAAGTATACATTTTTGCCTTTTCCATCATCGTTATCGCTGATAGAATGTCACTTTGTCTAGGGCCTCTGGTCGTGGGTCTTACAATGCACCCTTTTTTACGCCAAAGTCCTCAATTCTCTCATACCTTGCACCGCAGCACGTTTGCTCCAGTTCCTTAGATGTTTTCGCTCAAATGAAAGTGATCCGCGATCTTACCGTGTAGCGTCGCGGTCGGACGCCCGTGTCGTGCCGCGATTGATAAACTTTTTGCAAAATAACAGTTTTTTTCCCGCGCTTGTCTGCAAGATGGCGGCGGAATGTGTGCAACGGTAATGCGATGAAAGTTTTTGTTCTTTTTTCGCTAAGATATATATAAAATATGACGGTGTCAGTTATGAGTGGCTCGTGGCTAAATAATAACAGCCGCACGTGTCGATCGAAGGTCGTGGTCGGTTAGTGGATGCTTAACTATCCATTACCTATTGAGAACTCTCCGTGTCCCATCTGTCATTCGTGGATCTTTTGACAGTCGTTACGGGTCGTCAGAAGCCTTACCAATGGGTATCGTATTACCCAATATCTGGGTTGTGGCAGTCGCCCAATGTAAAATATTGATATTCATCTGCATCCGGTTAGACTGGAAGCCGACCCCAATGTAGTCGGGAAAAGGCGAGGGAAAATTTACGGTGTCAGTCATGTTTTTGAAATGGAATGAATCATTGCTCTCTGTGTTAGGTGTTACGAGTACGTCCGGTGGACCGTGTTGCAAAAATAGATTGTTTCTGTTTTTTTCATTCTTGTTTCATTTTGCAATATTCTGTAAACGGGCCATATATTTTGTCATGTAGTGTGTAGCTTCGTTCAGATACACAATTTTTTTTTTTACCTTATTTAAGTGGGCAGTAAGACCCACTGCAGTGGGCCAATTCTCATAGTTAAAAAACTGCAATCTGTCAAACTTGTCAAAAATGTTGGTAAATTGATGGTTTTTTTGACAGATTGCGAATGAGATGCGAATGTAAACGTTCTTAAAAATAAGGCCCCGCTGGTCAAAGGCCTTTGCCTTGAGTGGGACAACACAGTCTTTCAGCCAGGCAGCTAAGGAACGCTTTATGATATTTAAAAATCATAGGTACCAAAAAGGTTCAGGCTCTAGCCTTCAAATACTGGCCCCAAAAAATGTGTAAGTAAATAAAAAAACTCCAAACCCCAATGTCAAACATGACAAAATCGTGAAATCAAAAACCGTAAAACACATCGTTTAAAATGTACAAGTTCTGAACCCTCAAGTTGAATATGGACGGGGAGGAGATTCACCATATAGAAGTTAGCTACAAGTTACTACAGGACCATATACAAAAGTTGACAGAAAACCAGACCCATATCATTGGCAAATTCGAAGTTTTGAACAAAAATGTAGACGACCTGAGGAAAACTTTGGCGCAGTTTTCCGAGAAAATTATAGCCTTAGAAGAGGTTTCTATTGACAGGAAGAAGCTTAAGTCCGAGATTAAGGTCCTGAAGAACCGGATAGATGAGCTGTATGCGATCGTGAAGGATGGAAAGGAGGACGACTCGTGTCCCGATACGGATGAGCCGGAGTTCCGGACGGAGGACGTCGAGTCGTGCCACTCAGGATTCTCCTGCTCTTCTAAGGTATTGGTTGAAGCCAAAAAAACTACGAAACTCGACATAGATCAGTCGACGAAATAAGCCTATCTATTTACTTCATTTAGGAAGGTTAATCACCTTGAAAAGCACTTGATTATTTCGTTGCCTCGTTGGTCTCGTGGTCGCAAGTGCTACTCCTGTGCATGAGGTCCTGGGTTCGATTCACGGGTCGGGTAAAGTGTTATTGCGTTTTTCCATCTGGAATTGCTCAGTAGCGGCCTGGTGTCTGGATGTATGCCCATTTGATGGCAATAGGCTCGCCCCCTATTACAACCCTTCGGGGAATATAGGCGTGATGTTATTTCTTCTAAAATAACTTAATGTAGATAGTTGTTCTACTCTTGCCAGTTTCAAATGAATTTTCCAGCGACCTGTCACAGTCTTCTTGGCTCACCTCGCTGTTACTTCAGTGAGCTTTACCTTGCTGATGTAACATCGTAAGACAGCGGTATTATGAGCTGACGAACGTTTGGGGTTCGTAAGTCAAACTTAAGACAGTTAATTGATTCAGGCGTGACTTTGCGGAAATCCATTATAAAATACAATAGACGCAGATATATTTAGTAACCTATTCCGCTTGACTATTCTTCAACCACGTGTTACCACACCGAGCGCTGGACGCAGAGATATCTCTGCGTCCAGCACTCGGTGTGCCGTGTGGTAACACGTCGCGTTCTGGTTTGCAATTGGTCAATCGTCATCCTGAAGATGCCTCGTTGAGAGGTGAAACACGTGTCGATTTCTTACAGGGTTTTTATGACTCTTGAAGAATAGTCAAGCGGAATAGGTTACTAAACATATCTGCGTCTATTGTATTTTAAACTTAAGACAAACAGATTTAAAATTTAATCAAATAATTATTCTAAAATTCCTAATCAAACCGTACGATAATATTATATCTGTATCGGTTTTAACTAAACCATCAACCACCCAAGATTCAAATGAGGTAGCTTGGCAATTGGCGAACTAATCACTAACTCAAAAAAATAACATCGATTGCCGTCAATTCGATAAGAAAATGAAAAAGATAGAATCGATTAAACTCGAAAAAAAAGTCGAAACAGATCCGACAAACTCCGATTACTTACAAAAGAAATGGTATAACAGTTTGTAATCGATGTCTGTCGTTTATCGAAACCGCAAGTCTAGCGAGACAGTTCGATATCGAGTTACGAAATATCGTATAAGTATTTGTGTAGATTGAGATTTATCAATCAAAGCGTTCAGAATGGAAACCAATTTCATGGATTTTAAGGTTACAATAAAATAAATCAAAAATTGGGACTCTCCAATTTAAATGTCGGTACCTAATTCAATCAACACTTAAGGGCCTTACCACATAGACACTTGTTCAACGCGTGTTTAATGTCGGTTTTATGTCAAACTCCATACAGAAATGTCATATTTAAAAGGTGTTTAAACAATTGATAAACACGGTTTTGTGGTGGTAAATCTACTTAGTATTTTCACAACTTACGCTGATTGTATTCCGCTGATTCCACTGCGATGTGTTAAAGGGCCAATCTACTTCAAACAAATTTTTGAAGCCATTCTTTAATCTTTTGTTTCAAATAAATAAATGCGAAAGGGCGAAATTCAAATACCACTACATGCTATGTAAATAACAGTGACGGAGTAAGTTAATACATCGTCCATACATACCTACTAAGTGGAGAAAAATATGTAATATTGAAGCTAACTCAAAAACTACGCAAGCAAAGTTAATAATATTTATAGATAGATAAGAATCACCACAATTCATAATTTGGCGGAGTAAACGCGTACTTAACAGAAAAAAAAAAAACTACAGACGAATTGAGAATCTCCTGTTTTTTGAAGTCGGTTGAAAACGTGCCGCATCGATGTTACATCAAATTGGTTCGAAGACCCACTTCGTATTAGTCGCCTCTCGCCTTCGTCTAGTGCTCGCAAACGCTAGGTACTGCCACAGTCTATACATATATCTTTTTAGGGTTCCGTAGTCATTTCAAAGTCAAAGTCAAAGTCAAATAATTTATTTCAAGTAGGCACATTAAAGGCACTTTTGAACGTCAAATACATAGAAATAGAACTGATTCTAGTTGCCCCTTCCAAAAGGTAGTTTTCGTATGGAGAAGAATGGGCAAGAAACTCCACCGTTACTCTTTAAAAAAAATGTGTTACAATACTTGGTATACATCAATTATATAATTACATGTGAAGACGATGCACCGAGAATACAATTACAATAGGTATAAAGTATTAAAAATGGAGCAATGACGAATAAATAATATTATATTGCGGTGCATTATACTCCGGTACTGCTGAGCATAAAACAAATAGGCTCGCCCCCTATAACATGATGGGACTTGAATTAAACATAATTCGCGAAATGTGGGTGCACTATAGGGGTACATCTTTGCCGAACCCTTCGGGAATTACAGGCGTGATGTTATATTATGTTGACACTACTAGAAAATGAAGCCATGAACCTTCATAAAGCCAACTCTGAAAAGTGTAATTTGCCTGTGATTTTCCTAGCCTACTTTCCGAATTAATTGGATTATTGCAGAAGTTGGAGATGTCATTCATTATTATGAAACTCTTAGATAAGAGTTCATTGTTCGCTGAATTGGGCTGTGACTGTCAACGGATTGTTTTTTTTTTACTTGTTCTCGAACAAAAGTATCCACTACAGAACATTTCAGCTAGATTGCCAAAAAGTCGAAAGCTTAGTGGTCTTGGCAGAAAACAGGAAACTTTTAAATGGAAGGATTGTTCCGAAATCGTCGAATGTTTTTCGCTCGTCTGTTGCTTTACAAAATGCTTTCTTCCTCCATCTTTCGTATTATGAAAATAGCTCAAAGTGTGTAAAAATATTAACTACAGTCCGGCCGTCGAGAGAATGCATTACTGACACCTGTCAGTTGGAAAATTTGATGACCAGGATGGGCTAAAGCACAGATAATATAATACTAGGTGAAACGTACAGCTTGCAACGGAAACTTGAAAAAACTCTGAGTGAAAAATAAAAGCTTCCATACATAAGTACTGACTCACAAAAAGATACCTACTTCAACTTCTTAATTAGGGACCCAAATTATGTTCCTAATTTCCAACAAACTTTCGGGAAAGTAGGGTCTACCTGAGCCCGTTTTTGTCGACCAAGCAACGTATTATATTTCCGAGTGAAGGTCAATAAATTGGAGAGATAATTCTGCGTCCAGCGTCCAGTATGCGTAGCATAAAAACCATAGAAACGGTTTTTCTACGGGTTTTGTCGACGGAAGAATAGACAAAATTACAGATTGTGATTGTTTTGTTTATCTGTCATTTTGTCTATTCTTCCGTCGACAAAACTTGTTTCTAATGTAGTCATGGTCATGTTAAGCGTGGAGTTCTCATCAAGTACAGCGAAAGTATTACCGTACCGAGGAAATACATGTAGGCCTAGAAGGTGCCGCAAACATTCCGCGACAAACACGCCACGCGGGTTATCGGCACCTGGCACCGAAAATTAACTAACACGCGCTGCGTGTCAGCGGCATCTGAGGCACATGTCCCGCCTCCCGGCGATTAATGAAAAGCTAGTAGAGCTACAGACTAAGCAACTAGTAACAAGTAAAGAGAGCAACGAGCGGCGAGGATAACTCGCTGGTACGCTTATGATGGGTACCAAGAGTGAGGCTCTCAGCGAGTTTTATGCCCGCCAAGCGAACGTCTCTTTTGATAGCTATTGTCGCTGCGACAAACGAGAAGTCAGCGGTGTGAACAGTCAGCGATCAACTTTTAATATACTTATGTATGTTTTTTACTTATACGTTTCTTGAGTGAGAAAATCGTTGATAGCTAGTCGCTAATCTACGGTGGCAGGAGAAAAAATTACAAAGACACGCGAGGCGTGTCAGCGGCGGCACTGAGAGTGGTCTATGACGCACTTCCTTTTCATTTGGCATGTGCTGACGTAATTTTGTAATTCATCAAAACTTTATCGCGTTTTCTATCTAATTTCCTCAAATAAAAGATTAGTAGGTTTATTACAGAAACGATTTCATGTTAGGTCCGTCTTTCGCTGCCTGCCAAGGTTGCGGGTTAGTCCAAAAGGGATACCGGGACCTTGGCAACAGGCAACTGAAGGAACACGGGTGGGTTTTAGTCAGTAAAAGTCTGACACGCCTTTCCGCTCCGCCCAGAGCGGGAGAAGTCATTGGATGATTTCCCACCCTCTTCGCTCAGTGAAGCCGGTATCGACGATACTAAGCCAATTATAATTTTAATAAGTAAGTGAGTTATTACCACTATGTTAGGTAGTAAGACAAGAAGTATCTCCTCAGTGTCCTCATTGTTTTTGAGGTGTAACTGTGTTCACATATTAGTCGATAAGCGTGCCTTTCTTTGCGAAGGAACTTGACCGGGGAAGCCCCATTAACTACCATAATTAGTACTTATTTGATACAGGCGTGACTTTGCGGAAATCCATTATAAACAATAGACGTAGAATTATATTAAGTAACCTATTCCGCTTATCTATTCCTCAAGAGTCAAAAAAAACCCCTGTAAGAAATCGACCTCGAAACCTCTCAACGAGGCATCCTCAGGATAACGATTGACCAGTCGCGAACCCGAACGCAACATGTTGCCACGCCTAGCTCTGCGTCCAGCGCTCGAATAAATACCTATTCCTACCGCCAAGCAGCGTGGTTGTGTTCTGGTTTGAACATCGAGTTAGAAAAAGGTTTGAAAAGTAGTATGGGAGCGATTTCACTTGGGTAATACCGGGTTGGCTGTTTCACCTACTCATCTTTGTTAATTGTCTTCTTGTTACTAATGCATATTGTTTGCTTGTTCCAGGTGACAATGACTACTGGACTGGACAGGGATACGATACGGGCCGCCTACGATGATGTAAGATCTGACACATCGCCTACTGAGTGGTAAGTTTTAATCTATCTAAGAACGAGGTCCTCCGAGTATCCAAATTAAGAACCTCCTCCTTTTTTTGAAGTCGGTTTAAAAGTAATGAATTCCTCAGGGCGGTGTTCAAATTCGACGGTGCCCGCATCGTTTGTTCTGCGCGCGGCTCAGACTTCACGGAGTTCCGCACCCAGTTCTCTGATGACGACCGCGCTTTCGGATATCTCAGGTTAGTTGAAAATTGGTCTATTTATGGTTGGTATATGTTAAAGTTGATCCGTTGGTCCTGCGCCTGATCTCTCTCCTGTCGTGTCGGATTGCCGTCCCATCGGACTATGAGAGTGAGGAAAGAGAGAGTGCACCTGTGTCTGCGCACACACTTGTGCACTATAATATCTCCCGCGTTCCGTTGCGCTGGCTAGTCTCCGCTGAGATTGGCAGCCATGGCTGAAATTCGGTATGGCAGACTATTATGGTAGGAAAAAAAAACAAAAAAAATGTGATAAGGTGGAATAGGGGACAAGGTCGCATACACACGGTTGCCTACGAGAAACCACGTAGGCACTTTACAAGAGGTTTTGACCTTCAGTGGTCTTGCTAGAATGCTAAGTTGTAGAGTCAGTGGCTAGCTAAATCTCGCTTTGCCCTGCCCTAGAAACACATCATAGGATTCATAGGCGAATATGCGATAGCTATAAGTACGCACCCTTTTTTTTATTATTATTTTTTTTGGTCTTCCACCCTTGTTTCGGGTCTACTCCCCCCGTACCCTGATAAGGCATCTATACCCATCTATTGAGGGTCAAACAAACTCCGACCGCGGCTCTATAGTCTTTGGCTTCTCCTTATCTTCTCGATGGCAAAATCGACACATAAGCTACGAGAGGCCACTGTAATATAACATTGCTGAAAAACATTCATTAAGAATATCTGACAGTATGCTGCGGCCTAATTATGCAACTGCATCTAAGTAACAGGTGAAGCAAGTGGTGTAACGCGATTAAATCACTAAGTGGTGACCGACTCACCAACCGTGACGGTACTGGTGACACAATTGTAGTAGACAGCTAGATAGCGCATTACTATCATGATTAAGAAACTACTACTAACTGATACTTTAGAGGAGCTCGTGGCTACGTAATAACAGCCGCACGGGTCGATCCATCAGGTTAAGCTACAATTGCAGGGGTTGGTCCGTATGTGGGTATGACCATCTTTACATACCGAGACTCCTCCGTGCCTCGGAAAGCTCGTTAAGCCGTTGGTCATTTATGGATCTTTGACAGTCGTTACGGGTCGTCAGAAGGCCGAAAGTTGACAACCAGTCGTACCAAGGGGTATCGTCGTATTAACCAGTGACTGGGTTGTGGAGGTCAGATAGGCAGTCGCTCCATGTAGAATACCGGTATTCAGCTACATCCAGTTAGACTGGAAGCCGACCCCAACATAGTTGAGAAAAGGCTAGGTAGATGATGATGAACTGCATTCTGTTCTAGAGCAAGTAAATAACTTATAATTATTTCCGCCCAGGTTGCAGATGGGCGACGAGATGTCAAAACGTAAGAAGTTCCTGTTTGTCACGTGGGTGGGCCCGAACGTGTCGGTCATCAACCGGGCCAAGATGTCCACCGACAAAGCCATCATTAAAGACATCATCTCTGTAAGTACACCTCTTTTTACCACCTATTTAGTATAGTAAACATTACGCCTCTTCCATAAAGGAGAAGACAGCGAGCGGCGTTACATCATGGTACCTAAAATAACTAAACCCACATTTCGGAAGTCCCATGTACGTAGGTAAATAATAGGAGGCTATTAGACTATTGCCTTTTACTGGCCACAAACCTATGACGGTATGAGCGTGTAAATGCTGTATTTCTTTTACCTGCACACAAACAATTTTTAATCTGCGCCGTAAAAATACTTTCGATAAGGTTGTATATTTTTAAAACCTTGGTGATGGCATAACTACATTACACTATTGCCATATCCAGTCGTTATAGATGGCAACTTCAAACAGATTTTATCGCATCGATAAAATATACGTAGGTAGAGCATCGTTTTGTAGATTCGGCACTTGTCAAGCCTACTACTAGGTACATGTTTATGAGAGGTCAAAAAAAACTGAGCAGGCGAACGCGAAACTTCCGTCAGTTTGACCGGAAGCACAAAATACACGAAACAGATAAAATACCCGGATTTCCTATGCGTAGGGCATCCACGGTAGGTATACGTACAGTGGTAGCTCGCGAAATTCAAATTTTCTTACCTTTTTTGCAATTTGCAGGTCAGTGTCAGGTTGTACCTTGATCCAAGATTTGTTCTGAACTGTCATGATTTCATGAAAAAGTCATTCAGTCAAATCAAAAGTCATTTAATGAAACTAGGCTGAGAATCAGCACTTTTCGAACGTCAAAATTACATAAGACAGTCCCCCTAACTCCCGCCCTTCACCACTTCCTAGTGCTTTAGACTGGGAAGAAGTGGCGCAACAAATTCCATAGACGGAACAGATTTAACATGACAGATTTTAAATTCGAGCCCGTTGAATTGAACTACCTACTGCGGTTTCGCGCGGAGGTTTGCTACTGTAAGAGATGAGGCAAAAGTAAAGTCATCTCTAAATTGTGCATGGTAACCTTATTAACAGAGCCCTTGACTGTCTCTTAGATATGCGTGTGTCATTCGGCATTCATACAAATTGTTTTGGCAGTAAATTAAATGTGAATCGTCATGATTCATACCCCGGGAATGATTGGAATAGGCAGATTTACGAGTCGTTTTTATTAGCTGCCAGAGGTTGGTGGTAACATGACTAATGTATGTAATCTTTATTGATGAGGACATAAAATAAATGGTAATACTGGTGCCAATACGAATGTTAAAAGAAAAAGTAAAAAAGGATTAGGATTTTCAAACATTATCTATTAAAAATGCTACAAATAAATACAAAAAACAAAATTCAGATCACATAAAATCATACAAATACTTTCTAACATTGAAACCTACAGTTTGAGCGACAGCAGAGATGAAATCGTAACCAACTATACATTTGTACTTTGCTGTATCCAAATCTATCTCTTTGCTGCCAGCAATCAGTTTTAATTCAACTAAAGTAGCAATTTGAGCCAGCAAATTACTTGTCAAACCGATTTTTTCTTCTAATATTGCATAAAATATGGCCAGTAAGCGGTCTAGAGTAAAAACTTTTGGACCAAGTTGTGTGTTTAACTTTTCAGTAATCTTTGCCTTAGCTCTCACTTGCTGCATCCTTTTGCGTTGCTTTCCATGATGCTTCATAAACAGTCTTTTATCTTCCTTTGGTGGGTTGTAACTGGCTAAGTATGCGGCAATCAGTAGGAATTTAGCATAGTAGGGTAGTTCGAAACTTTGTGCGAATGTCTTGGTTGATGTTAATTCTTCTTTTAATGTGTTTTCAAAGTTGTGACTTGGTGGGTTGTCTGCATCACAGTTTTCTTTCCCTGGTGATGGTTTGGTGGGTTTAGAGTTACTAATACGTAGGTATAGAAGTTCTAAACTTGATTTAAGAATTGGTGATATGTGACGCCAGAGTTTTGATAAATCGGATGCATTTATTTCTTTTTTAATTATCGGCTCGCAGTATTTTATAAAGTTGACGCATGCCATGTGCTGCAATTCAATCAGATCGCGACACGGTCTATAAAATACGCTCAAAAATGCATTGAGAAAGTTAGCAAATAGCTCTGGTTTCTCTAATTCTTCTTTAATATCTTCATTAACTTTATAGGTTACAAGTAGGTGATGTATAAATCGTTCTTGGTGCAGGAAGATTATTTTGAACAGCTCCTCTTTGTTATAATTCGGGAAATACAGCTTGATGGGCTCTCGAACACCCATTTTGAAATAGAAGTTCTCATAAACCAAATGTGTAATGAATATAGTGCAAATGTTGAGGTTAGAAACCTCTTGAAGTCTTAAATACGTGCTCATTATGTTATGGTCCATGCTACGTAGCCTCTCGGCCCTATCAAACACTAATATGACCGGTTCATAACCTATTTTTGTCTCTTGTAGCCTATTCAAACCGTTTGTTAAATCCATCAAGGTTTCACATTTAACGTCGACTTCCTCATCTTCTAACGCCGACAGGATACTCTCGAACATTATTTTAGGTGTATAGCACTCGATACAGTCAATAACAACATGTTTATAGTTTAAACTTCGTAGCACAGAGTTTACGCATAAAGATTTTCCCGTTGCCATACTGCCACTGATAAATATAGAACAAGGTAAACATTCATCACCTTCGCCGAGTAAATTAAACAAGTCGTTCAACTGCTCTTCTCTACACGGCACTTTGTTTTGTAATTCTTCCATTTTTGGTTATTTTTTCCGGTTTTTAAAAACAACCTTTCTTTCGTTTTCGTTCGTTGTTCACTTTATTTCTTTTATTTTGACAGTTGGCTATTTTGGCGGTCGTTGATGACATTTGGCCATTTGACGTTTGATTTTAACGTTCCGTTTTCCAACCTGTCATTCTTTTTTGCAACGCGTCCGGTGCCGGTGCGGTCTCACTACGTTATTTTTAGGCATTCCTCCCTCAACTCAAGCAATCAATACTGTAAACGCAAAATAACAAAATAACGATTTTATTATTGTTTTTGTTTTCTTTTACAGAATTTTGCAGTGGAGTTACAATTGGAAAATCAATCCGAAATAGACATCGATCAATTCAAAGACGCCTTGAATAGAGCAGGAGGAGCAAACTATGGGACTGGGGTCAGAGATTTATGAATTGCACAATAAAATATCCGCCTATAACCTAAAACATATCAGTACTTTGATTTTAATAGTCTCCTTCACTTACAGCGAAAAAAATGTGAGTGAGAGATATAACTTTAGTTAAAATCAAAGTTATGGTAACTTTTTAAATAATAATTAGGCCATCATCAGGCCCAAAATTGATTTTTCTATAGAGGGATGTGCTTTTTATTTTTAAATTTTTATACTGGTGTGATTTATGTTCTGCATTATTCATTTTATGCTGTTTCGGTCAAAAAGATACCTATTTATTTTTTTACAAAATTGATATTGGAACAAATTTTTTTATTTAGGGAAATTGTAAAATTTCAATAATTTATTTTTTTAAAGTCATTGTGCAATTTATACTCGATTTAATCTAACGTAAGGATTTGCCAAAAAATCTTAAGTGAATGTTGCCATGTATAGGGCGCGTTAAGTGCATTTATTTTTTTGTCTACCTGTATTTTACTGTGACGAAATTTTACAATGTATTGTATACAAAAGTATTTGGATTTTAAACTGGCTTTTATATACATTGACTAGTGTTTTTACCCAGCATTATTGGTAAACGAATTGAAGTAAATACATACATTAACCAAACGACCAAAGTTTGTTTTATTTACCCGTTTATACAGGCGTAACTAACACAATTTATTAATTTATAAAAATGAAGAAGCTTACAACTGCCTCATTTTTTTTTTTTGTCTTTGTGGACAGCAATATTGTTTTTTTACCTGGTAACTATTTTCAAGCTTAATACTTCTTCCTTCTCTTCCGTTTCCGTTTCCTCCGACCTTCATAATTTTATAATCGCTTGGCTAGATTGTCGCTCCTAATTTTTTCGAAATTTAACGTAACCAGTAACTTTGATAAATGGAGAAAGTTGTGCGGTCAGAGTGGGCGGGTTGTGCGAATGTTGTTAAAATGGAAAGAATTACTTATGTAAAGATAAAAGCAGACTTTTTATAGGAGAAGCAGGTATATCTGAAAATATATTTGTCTAATAAATAATCCTTATGTATCAATTATATCTATTTATATAGATAATCTGAAGATTAACGTACAAATAATATGGAGCATCCGCAGTAGGTCATGGCTACTATAATTTCCAACTAATTGCTTCAATAAGAACACTCAGGAACAGTCACAGAGTCACAGGACGAGGACACAATGTTTTACGTAACATTCCAGCAGCTAAGTATTATTTACTCAATCAGACTAATAAAACGAAAATAAAAACAAAAAAAAGTCTACCCCCAACTTCAAAAAAAAGTGAAGCGCATCATTTTCTAGGGTTAAAATTAGTAACATCCACCCTAGTGACCATTATTATGACCTAATTATTGAAACTTCTAGAAAAATAGGTATAGACGTATCATGATTTGATTTTTGATTAGATGAAGCAAAAAAAAAAAAAAATTTTCATCTTATTTCCTGTCTTTTTCCCCGTTCTTTCTTTTTCTTTCATGGTCTAACTGGCTGAATTACATATAACTTCTCTTCTCGCACTTCGTTTTTTACTTGGTGGTGGGAAATAAAATCACTTGATTCACCCAAACTCGTCGCGAACGGGCAATCAGAGGCCCTAGACAAAGTGACATTCTATCAGCGATAACGATAATGGAAAAGGCAAAAACGTATAGGACTGACATAAGCTATCGAAAAGCTTATGTCAATTCTGTTGAAAACCTCTGATCATGTCATAATGTGAAGTAAAGGAGTAAGAGAAATACCTACATATGGTCTAATTTTAATCATACTATTTTATTTCAGGTTCCCAATGTTTCATACTCCATTGAGGGTGAAAGAATTACAATCAAAATACGGATTAGACACGGAAAATTACCAAAACGAGTCAGTGAAAACTGACGGAGCTCCATACAAACCTTTTGTGCTTATTACCCAAGTTGAAACCTCTGCGGCCTAGGCTGCAAGAGGAACAACATGGGTACAGGCACAGGTCTAAATGTGGCGAGAACCATATTCAAGACAAAACACGCAACAAACTAACGAGGACCTCGACATTGGGTAACACCAGTGGCGGTCTCGTCTCTAAACAACCGAAGCTGGGTAAAACCAGTAACGGTCCTAAACAACGAGGACCACGACACAGGGTAACACCAGTGCTGGTCCTCGTCCACAAACATTGCCACTGGGTAACACCAGCAGTGCAGTACCTTACCCCTTTCCAAAACAAACACAGGAGCTGGGTAAAACCTGTACCGATCCTAAACAACGAGGGCCACGACACAGGGTAACACCAGTGCTGGTCCTCGTCCACAAACATTGCCATTGGGTAAAACCAGCAGTTGCAGTACCTGTCCCCTGTACCTGTCCTATACACGAACCCCCTACCATGCAACGAAAACCACGACTGGTCAGTATCAGTCCCACTGCTGGTCAGTTTCTATACAGCTAGCGCTGGATGACATCATTACAATTCCTCTTCCTTTAACATCAGCGCTGGGTAAAACACCAGGGACCGTATCATGACGTATTAATGTCACCATTTTTCCAGTTAGGAGAGACGGAGCTATACAGGCCGATAGCGCCATCCTTTTTTCGCGGTGGAATAATGATGGCATTAAGGCCCTACCCTACCTCAAATTGCTTAGTATGATCCTCCGATATGCCGAAAATACTGCAGTATGCATTTTGAAATAAATATTTAAATTTGAGGATTGATGCTAGGTCCTATGTTTGGCGGAAACAGGATTATATAAATCTCAATAGAAAAAAAATCCAAAGTTACCTTAAACAGAACTATAAACCGCTGGTATTAAAAAAATACTTCAAATTAACTTTGCATAATAACTGAACTATCTATAAAGCACGTCTTATGTTTTTTATTTTTTTTTATTACTATTATTTGCACTGGCTAGGCACGCAGATTTGCACCGTAAAAAGCAATTACCTAAACTATTCGAGGCTTGAGAGCCGCTAGCGCCCCACTCCGTCTCGCTCTCACTCATGCCGCGAGTAGTAGGTATGGTGTGAGCGAGATAAAATCGGAGGTAGGTACGGCCTTAATACTTCATAATACGGCCCAGCACCTTTACTACGACTTATTAATGCCACCATGTTTCCAGTGTTAGTGAGAGACGGAGCTATACAAGGCCGCTAGCACCATCCTTTTTACCCGACTACGGCGAAGAAAAAAGGAGGGTTATGATTTTGACCGGTATGTATGTATGTATGTATGTTCATCTGTTCCCTCCTATCTTCCAAACCACTTATCACAATTTGACAAATGAGGTATCGTTAGAAGCGTCGTGATTGTCCGCTGGTTATAAGCTATATGACGTCACATTAAATAAAAATGGCGCCCTCTAGAGGACAAAAAGTCAGGAACTAAAAAAAAAATGTCGTTTAGTCGTACCATGTTGGGTATCAAATGAAAGGGCTTAATGAGCACATTTCAAAAATATATGTATTATAACCCCAAAATAATTTTTATTACTTTAATTTTTTTTTTTTCTCATTGGAATAATGATGACATTAGTACTTCATAGTCAGCCTCCTGTACTGGAGCACATCCATACAAACATAAAAACACTGGGTGTGACGCCAGCATCTATCCTCGTCCTTGAACTTCCTTTCATTCCTCAATTTCTTGCAGACGGCAGTGTCTGGTCAGTCAATTCGTCAGTCTCCAACTCATAAAACAAACAAATTCTGTGTGGTAGCTGACGTAAATTAAAGTAACGAGTTCCATTTAAACTGTATCTGATTAATTTAATTTCTAATTTATTGTTATTCATGAAACTGTTTTATTAATTTCTTATTAACTTAATTTTGTTTTTATACTCTATTTTTTATTAGCTTAATCTTGTTAGTCGCCAAAAAATTAAAATTGGGACTAAATTTTTGTATGGAATCTCAAGTTCTTCTAACCATAGAGTATAGTAACTAAAAAGGAACTTCTAACTACCCAGACAGCTGTGTTGCTGGGGAGTTTGTTCCGCCACTTCTTCTCCCCAGCTAAAACACATAGGAAGTGGCGAAGGGTGGGCGTTTTGGGGGAGCTGTCAATGGTAACTTAGTACTTTCAATAATAAAATGATTTTGATTTAATTACCAATAAGTATGTGTTTTTTTACTATCTTTGTTGATAAAGTTCGATTCAAACTTAATGGCAGCTCGGAACATGAGGCGAGTCACTGTGCAGTAACAATTTCATGTGTCAAGTCACTTCCGAGCCGCCATCGAGTTTGAATCAAACGGTACCTACCTTTATTTTGAACCATGCTATATACTCAGACCAAATAAAAAACCGCTATATATTGCCAAATTCTGAATATACACATAATGAATTAATTACCCAAAGGTCACGGTCAAGGTCAATGAGGGTTACCCTTTTGCCCAGTATGTGCGCCCAAGATTTTCATGACATTTTGCCCAATTCTGAATATACAGATACTGAATCCAACAATAGGTCAAGGTCAATGAGGGTTACCCTTTTGCCCAGTATGTGCGCCGAAGATTTTCATGACTTTTTGCCAAATTCTGAATATACAGATACTGAATCCAACAATAATTACCCAAAGGTCACGGTCAAGGTCAATGAGGGTCACCCATGAGTCTGTATACTGAGATATCAGGGGGTGTTGTCCAAGGGGGTGATGAAAATTTCATATTATTTTTGGCCTAGGACGTCTAGTTTTTGAGATATTTGCGGAAAAATGAACAAAAAAGGAATTCAAAGTTATCCATTTTAGAACGCAACCAAACCGGGTCACTACACGTGATTTGGACATGTACCGTGCTACAAAAGCGAGAAGTCATCACGAAAGTCTCGAATATTGTACGCGGAAAGGGAAATATGCGGAAGTAGTTAGCCTGCATCATCCCACTATTGGCCAAAGGCCTTACGAGTTCCAGTGCTTGCGATCCAGAACGAATGTGGACCACTGGTCGTTTATTTTGACCAGCTCGTCTCGCCATCTTCGGAGCCAGCCGCGACGCCTTCTAGCTGATTCAGGTCTCCATAAAGGAGAAGGAAAATCAAAAACCATTGTATTCAAATACAACTTTATTTTAGAAAAGTCATCACTTTCTCTTATGACTACATTTTATTGACAGATTATTCGTTTCAAAATGAATAAAAACCTACAAGTTAGTATTTTTATTGCTTATTGAAACTAAATGCTAGATTATGTAGTATAAAAATATTATGGCTTATGTTTTGGCTCAGAACGAACACATTTTAAACTTATTGCTAAACATTTTTGGAACGAAGTTTCTTATCAATCAGTAACAAATCCAGACTTCGGACTACTACATACAATTAGGACTATTAATTGTTTATCAAATTGACGTAGTGTGTCTGTCAAAGAATAACAGTTGTGATTTTAATATACGGACATTTAAGTTGGTAGTAAATTTACTGGTATTTAGCTCCTTCTGGTTAGACTGGAAGCCGACCCTAATATAGTTGGTAAAAGGCTAGGCAGATGATGAATCAATTTGCTGGACAATTTAATTTCCTTGACTTTTCATCGTGAAATATTGGTTCGAAGGTAGATAAAGCGGACGGTATTAGTAATATTATTATAATATTGTCTGTTTGTCTGTAACAGGTAACTGCAAATAACATTAACTTTAACATTTATTATTGTACATTATTTATTGCTTTTCTAGCATGTTAGATCTAGCATGCATTACACTCGCTACATGGTTGAGGGCTGTCAAAAACCCAGATATAGGAAGATTTAATGCAAAGAGAACGTAACAGAGGAACCCTGACGCATTTTATAGTTGATTTAAGTTACATTCGCGGCGAATCTCTGTTTTCCCGTACAGTTCGATTCAAACTTAATGGCGGCTCGGATGTTAGCTACTCGCTGCGCAGTACTCCACCCCTCTCCCCCGCAGACACATGAAATTGTTACTGCGCAGCGACTCGCCTCATGTTCGGATCCGCCATAGACAGACGCCATTAAATTTGCGCGCCTTTCGATCTTTATGAAGGAGGTACATACATCCATTATATTTGGTATATATAGAAAAGGGAGGATCCTCCGACCAGACGGGTGTCCTGTCTGGTAGGCAACAGCCCGACGATTGATGTTGGGAGGTTATGCTAAACTCTAAAGCCATAAAAATCCTACCTTTTCAAATGTATGTTAGGGTTGGTACCCTCCAAATGCAGCTAATTACGAATATTCCATGTAAAGCGACTTACTGAAAACAGATTTTTGACAACCCTGCAAGGCGACTCTAGTAACTAAATTAGTCCTTAGTTATATAGAAAACTTTGTTATAACAGTATTATTATAAAGTTATTAGCCGTTATATCTACTATTCGGTTATAAAGGTATAAAATCTTGTACAGGGCGGTATTATCAGATAGCCACAATATTATTATTATATTCAGATTTCATAATATTTTTTTCTAGACAACAGTTTATAACTAAATCTACATTTTCTATCTAACACTCCAAAAAAAAATTAAGATCTTATTTAGCCTAAAAAAATAAGAAAAATATCTAGTATTCTTTGATATTACCTAGAAAATTAAGCTTATTATTCTAAGGGATAATTAATTATAATTAGGGTGTAGTGTAAGCATTGTTTAACATTTGCATAAGACATTGTTTGTATAAATTAAAAATGCTTTTTGGTTACCTTATGGCTTCAAACACAGATAATTCTGTAATTTCGGGACTTTCTTGCCCGTTCTTCTCCACAGGAACCTTCTATGCTTTGGAATGTGCAACTAGCTTCATCTTTCTGACTGATCCGTTGAAAATATAAAAGTGCCTGTTATTGATTTATTTGAAATAAATGGTTTTGAGTTTGATATCTTCAGTAATTCTGAGATTTGTTTTCATTATAATTTGAAAGCCACGTCTAGTCGTTTAAAACAAATATTGACGTGTAAGTGTACAAACCTACTTACAGAAATAAAATCATTTATCAAAACTTTCAAAATCAAGGTCTTTAAAAATACAGGAATGGCTCTTCAGACAGAACACACCATATGAAGAGAAAAAACTTCACTTTCTAGGGTTCCGTACACGAAGGGTGCCAAATGGACCACTATTACTAAGCCTTAGCCGTCCGTCTGTCTGTCAACGGGCTGTATCTCATGAACCATAATAGGTAGACAGTTGTTTTCACAGATTGTGTTTTTCTATTGTCGGTATAACAACAAATAAAATAAAGTTAAAAATGAAACTCGGACCCCCTTAACAAGAAACATATTTTTTCGACATGTTTTTTGCTCGATTTTAATACGGTACGGAATTATTTGGCCGGTTTTTTTATCGTCAAAGGAACTTAATTTCAATTTCATTATGTTTAGAAGCCATAAGATACCAAATTCTTGTAACTAGCGACTTATTATTGCTGTAGATAATATTATTTTATTGAAATGGAACTCTTGTAAAGGCTGTTTTAAAGGCTGGATGTCCAGTAAATTAGAGAATCTTTTTGATTTCCGAAATGAATGACTGCATCTCTTCTCTCACTTTAGTGGACGCTGGGTATCATATCTGTGGAATAGAATTAGAAAGCATTTTTTAATTTACATAGTTTTCACTAGTATGGCTTTATTCCCAGTACTTCGGTTGACTATTTGTACTCAGGATTTCGTAAAATGAGAGGTCAGCTTGTACTGGAAATTTATATACAGGGTGTTAGTGTAAACACCGTTATCCTTGAAACCAGTGGTTTGGTTTCATTTATTGAACGTAAAATAAAAGGAAAAACACAACTTTTTTTTTAAAAGAAAATCTACATTTTTCCACAAGAATATTTCACCCTACACGCAAGGGCAACGACCGGCCGCGGCCGGCGGTTGGCGGGGGCGGGCGGGCGCGCGGGACGTTACATGACCGGCCGTCAGCTGTTTCGCAGCTCTCTCGAACGCGTAGCCATGAGTATCGGGACAGTGACGGATATTTACTTTTAAAAATCTTTTTATGAAAATAAGGTTTTTTTTTTTTGTTACCGGGTCATTTATTTTTATATTTAAGTCAACTACCCATGGTTTCAGTGACAACGGTGTTTACCCTTGCATACTGTATAAATATTATGATATTATTCTTTCGGTTTTATTCATAAAAAAAGTTTATCGAAGGTTTAAGAAAATATAACTTATATGTATTGAAAATGAAACAAAGATATAATAAAAATAAACAATAATAATTAATTGTAACAAAATAAATAATAATAATTAATTTTAATTTATATAATTATGTATATTTTTTTTATAGTGTGTGTGCATTGTACAAATGTACAGGTATCGCGGAACTTATTATAAGTACTAATCTATAGTACGACACAACTTAGATGTAGCATAAATTTGAAAATTTGCATTCATTCTTTTCAATTTTACGAATGTATTTGGTTATATGACTTTACAAGTTATTGCGTTTCGTAAAGATAATTATCACCTGAAGCAGTAATAAAGATTGGAGATAGAAAGTGCACTCAGTTCGGATGGTGATCGGTTTTACGAATGTTGACGATGCTACATCTAAGTTGTGTCGTACTGTACCAATGTATACAACATGTAGTGTACCGGCTGCTCACAGCGCGCTGGCGGGCGCGAGCGCGCGCAGCAGGCGCGAGCGCGTGTGCGCGCCGAACAGCACGCACAGCAGCGACACGCCGTATCCTGTCGCGCGCTCGCCCTGGGGAGGTAAAGGATAATGTCAGAATATTCAATAATTAACGTAGAACATTACCCTCCTCTCTCAAAACCTCTCAAAACGGTGAAGGAAAACATCGTGAGGAAACCGGTATGTCTTAGAACCAAAAATTCGAAGACATGTGACATCTACCAACCCGCACTGGGCCCGCGTGGTGGATTACGGCCCACTCCCTTTCACTGAGAGGAGGCCTGTGTCCCGGCAGTGGGAACATTATAGGCTGATTATGATTACCCTCCTAGGAGGTTCGCCGCAGTGGAGTAAACATCTCATCATTATCTGCCTAACCTTCTCCCAAATGTGCTGGGGTCGGCTCCCAGGCTAAACAGATGCAGCTGAATATCAGTATTTTACATGGAGTGACTGCCTATCTGACTTCTACAACCCAATTATTGGGTAAGTTTCCGAAAAACGGAGGAATCTAGGTATGTACTGGATGGTCACCCATCCACGCAAGCGCAGCTTAATCTTCGATCAACCCGTTATTACTTAGCGGCGAACCACAACCTGGTTCTCAGAACATTACGGCTAGTTTAAAGGTAGATAACTCACGCAATGCGCCGGCGCAGCCATGTCGACGTGCAACCAGTTGCCGGGGAAGTCGAAGCCGAGGTGCGACAGGATGAACAGACCCGCGCAAGACGTCTGCGCGTTGTTGCGATCCTGGAATACCGCATTATTATAACATTAATATTTACAGGTTAAAATTAAAATAGCTAGCAAAACTTCGCAAACGTATTCTCAATCTGTGAAAATTTCCACTGTTTTTTTTATCTATTACGGTTCATGAAATACAGCACGCTGACAGACGGATAGACAGCGGAGACTCAACAATAGGGTTCCGTTTGACACTCTATTGTTAACCGCAGCGGGGGCAAGCTCGGGTACGGAAGCTAAAAGCCAATAGTGTTTAATTGTTTAAATACGTACGGCCACACTGTTCTTCATATCGGCGACGCAGCTCGTGAACTCGGTGAAGTGCAGCTCGGGCGCGAAGGGCAGCGCGTGCGCCAGGTCCCCGCACCTGAGCCCGGCGCACACGCACAGCGCCTCCAGGCGGCTGCTGTTGGACACGATGGCGGCGTGGTACTTGCCCGTCGCGGTGCCCTGCGGGGGGGGGGGACGTGTTACGCTGATGTTATAATAGCACGTTTTGAGCTGCAGTTC
The DNA here is from genome assembly GCA_947522985.1 of Lithophane socia. Taxonomy (NCBI): domain Eukaryota; kingdom Metazoa; phylum Arthropoda; class Insecta; order Lepidoptera; family Noctuidae; genus Lithophane; species Lithophane socia. The sequence continues at coordinate 12,937,755 of OX383273.1, forward strand.
TAAAGCCGCGTCATCTTTAAAAGCGATCGACGCGCGAGCGCGCGTTCGCCTCCCTATTGTCACTTTTTATTCGGAAAACCGGATAGCGCCCTCTGTCGACGCGACCGCGCATTCATATTCACCGAACAAAAAGGACGCTTGCTGATCAAGTTCCATGAATAAAATTAAAAAACAAATGTATCTGACATACCTGTGCCCCAGTCAAAGTAGCGACATCTACAATGGTATCAGCTTTCAGATCTCTAGACGCGTACACCACGCCGTCACTGAGGACTAGACGACCTGAAAAATGATACAAGAACATTATAACAATGTAAAACTAGCCGTTATCCGCGGTTTCACTCACATTCTACATAGCAGAAATTTATTTACAAAATGATGGATCTTTTCTTTAGTAAATCTCAAATTAGGAGTGACATATTTATACAGTGTTGATGATAGGATAGAGGTAGTCAGGAAATATCGACTCCATCTAGCTTATTTATTATTTTATTTTTTTCTTGTAAATGTTATTCCGATATTGACAAATATTGTGCGTGCTTGAGTAACAAACATCGTCACAGATCTTTTCTGTGTTGATGACAGAATATTACCTTCAGCGTCCGTGTTGTTGATTTCAACGGTGCGTCCTGAATACAGCGTGTGGATGTCATCGGGTCTGTGAATAAGTAAAAACATATTATTACACTGAAAACCAAGGAGTCTCATGCTGCCCAGTAACTGGGTTGTGGAGGTCAGATAGACAGTCACTCTATGTAAAACACTGGTATTCATCTGCATCTGGTTAGACTGGAAACCGACCCCACATTGCTGGGAAAAGGCTAAGCAGATGATGATGATAAAAATAATACAGTTCTTATATAGAGGGTGTTAGGGTACAGTAAAAGTCTGACACGCCCTTCCGCTCCGCCCAGAGCGGAAGAAGTCACTGGATGAATTACCACCCTCAAAAAAAAAAGGGTGTTCGGGTAAACACCCTTAAAACCACCCTAAAATATCCTTGAAACCAGTGGTTTGGTGTCATTTATAGAACATAAATTAAATGGAAAATTACAACTTTTTTTTTAAATTACATTTTACCACAAGAGTATTTCACCCTTTCACTATGCGCTAGGGCAATGAACTTGCGTCTCAACACAGGTGGGGGGCGCGGGACGTGACCTGACTGACCGCGAGCGCGACCCCTCCCTCAGTCAGTCAACTGTTTCGCTAGCGAGCTCGGTATCGGATAGAAAGTTTTAAAAATCTTTTAATGAAAATGAAACGTTTTTTTTTGTTGTTATTCGGTCATTTGTTTTTATATTTAAGTCAAATACCCATGGTTTGAGTGACAACGGTGTTTACCCTGATAACCTGTATCTATGAGTACCAATCCACATAAGTTTATAAGACTCGCTGTTTCTGACAAGGGACAGAGACATCTTTAGACCCCAACACTGCAGATTGTTTGATAATACCTGGTAATATAATATCTGATAATACCTGGTAGCCAGAGGCCCCACGGCGTTCTCCGCGAGGCACAGCACGGCGTACAGGTTGACGGTGGGGCGGCTGCGCACGGCCAGCGCGAAGGCGCCCAGCACGGCCGCCGCGCCGCCGCAGTCGCCCTTCATGCCCACCATGGACGCCTGCGGGGACGGGCTAGCGTTACACCATCATACCATACTACTCGCGTTATGGACCGAGTCGGCGGGCCATACATGTAGCAATAAGAATGCAGTGATAGCCTGGTAGTGTGACCGTAGGACTGCCAAGTTATCCGTCCACTTTGTAGTCAACAATACATCTTGGTTAGATACACAACACAAACAATACACAATGGTAGATTTAGTAAGCAGGTGCACACCATGATAAGATTTATCCAAGATTAGTATGTTAATCAGTGTTGGTGTGTAGTTGTAAAAACAATAGTGTGTGGAAGCAAACGATTCATTACATTCAGACAATAGGGCATATGCATGTATTTTTTTATTCGATAGTTTATTTATTTATTTATTTAAACTTATAGGCACTCAAAAAAAAAAAAAAGGTACAAAGGCGGACTTAATGCCTTAGGCATTCTCTACCAGTCAACCAAGAGTGGTGCAGAGATTAGATAATAAAATATGATGATTACATAGATTGTTACGTCACATTCGCTCTGACCAATAGCGTCGCTTCAAGTATTTGAATTTACCACAGTTTTTTGGCACTTTCAAAAAAATTATTTCTCGCTCTAAAAGGAATTTTATTCAAAAATATTGATGGAGGCATAATTTTGAAGTAATAATAAAATAGTTTATAAAAAAAATACTTGACTCTTTTTTGAATCGCATGCATATTCCCTTCCTAATATGTGAAACCCACACCGTGGAATGATCCTATTCATTAATTCAAAAGATTCATTACATTCAGACAATAGGGAATATGCATGTGATTCAAATATGGGTCAATTTTTTTTTTTTATAAACTATTTTACTTCAGAATTATGCCTCCATCAATATTTTTGAATAAAATTTCTTATTGAGCGAGAAATAAATTTTTAAATAGTCCCAAAAAACTGTGGGTAATTCAAATACTTGAAAAGGCTAAGAGCGGATGTGACGTAACAATCCGGGATAACAATAAAAATGTCAATGTCAAGTCAATCAACGAGTGTCAAGTCAATGTCAAACGCTCATACAAAAAGGAGTGTTTGACGTTGACTTGACAGTTGCTTGTCTGTTTTCACGGACTGTGACGTCACCACACCAAGCGCGCCAAATGGAGGGCGTTTAAATAGCCCGGATCGGTTGGATATTTTTAAACATTTTTTTAACTACTTTAAATTGCTTTTTTGCCATCGATTTTTTTTTAACTATTATTTGACGATGTAAACTATCGAATAAAAATATTAAAAAAATACATGCATATTCCCTATTATGAGAATCTTTTACCCACATGGTGAAGTGCTGGTGTAATATTCTAAAATCCCAAATAGAACCGGTTGCCGACTGAATTGATCACTTTTTAGAGTTCAAAGTAAGAATTCTAGTATTTTTAGGCGCTCTAGTTAAAGATCCTGATGAATGAATATTATTATAAATAATAAACTACAATAGAAGTAGATATATAGTGACCTATTCTTCAAGAGTCATAAAAAACCCTGTAAAAAACCGACACCTGAGAACCCTGCTCTGCGTCCGGCTCTCGGCGATACATCGTGTTCGGGTTCGCGACTGATCAATCGTAAACCGGAATTTTTGGATTTGTGATAGTTTTGGTCCCCGACCCATCCAAACCAGAAAATGACCACCCCAACCGGTTAATGACCCAAAAAGCATGAGAAACCGCCACAAACTCACCCTTGCCTTAATACTGAGCCCGCCGGTGTCGTACACGATGCCCTTCCCGACCCACGCCACGGTCTCGGCGGCGCCCGGCGCGCGCCACGCCAGCGCCACGAGCGCGGGCGGCGCCTCGGCCGCGCGCCCCACGCCGTACAGCCCGCCCATGCCGCGCGCGCGCAGCTCCTCGCCGCGGATGATCGTGGGCTCCGGGATGTCTAGCTCTTTTGCTACTTTGCATGCTTCCTATGATAGGAAAAAAGAGGAAAAAAAGGGAAAAATTAAAAAAAAAACTGCGTTTTTACGAGAGAATTCGTTACAACATAGATTTACACGCAATACTTACATAATCCTACTAATATTATAAATGTGAAAGTTTGTGTATTTGGATGTTTGTTACTCAATCACGCAAAAACGGCTGAATGGATTTGGATGAAATTTGGCAAACAGATAGTTTATAACCTGGATTAACTCATAGGATACTTTTTATCCCGATATTCTCACGGGATCGAGACTTACGCGGGTGAAACCACGGGGCGCAGCTAGTGTAACATATATTTATTTTACCTCTCATTCTGCATCAGTGATATTTTTTTTTAGTTACAACAAAGTTTCTGCCTAAAAACATGCAGCTTAGAAAATCGGCTACACTCGAATAAGTATCGCCATTTTATTACTTTAAAGTATGCAATGTAATTTATCTAAAAAAAAAAAAACTAGTATCCTAACTAGTATTTAATATTATAAATGCGAAAGTGAGTTTGTCTATTACGCTTTCACGCTAAAACGGCTGAACGGATTTGGATGAAATTTGGCACATGGGTAGGCCATGACCTAGAATAGGACATAGTATACGTTTTATCCCGGTAGTACATTCCCATGGGATAATTTCCAACCTCCACGCGGGCAAATTCGCCGGCAAAAGTTAGTATTATTATAATAGGGAACCGAACAATTAGTATTTTATTACATTTAAAGAGACCGAAACTCTCACTTACCATGCGACTTTTACGCATCACTAATAAAGCTAAATTAAACCCTATTCCCTTGCAAATAAAACACAAATCTTACCTCAATAAACTTATCCACATTCATTAAGTTGGCAGGTGTGTCAGTGATCCTGGCAGCGAGTCTGGTCGCGTCGGCCGCATCTTGTAGCGTTTGGACCTCTTCGGCTGATAACGTGTTATCACATAGCGCGGGGTCTAGGGGACCAATGCCTTCGTCTTCTGATTCGCCGTCTGAAAGACGGCTTTAATAAGAAACTAGTAGCATCTGGGCTGGGTGGACGAGCAGCGAGCTTAGTGGCTATTGGAGAGGTAAATATTCAGCAGTGGATAGGGGAACATGAGAAAAAGCATGCCAAGATTTTGTAGAAACTTAAGTGTATAAAAATAGTTTAGAATTTTATCCACCTGATACAGGCTGATGATGATAAACACTAAGGATATGCGCACGCGCAAAAGGCATCTGTGACCAGAGGATATAGTGGCCAAAATCGTCTAAAAACTAGTGACCGACTGATGCTTCGTTTTTATTTTAGGCCATTTTCGGACCAAACAATCATGATTTGTCCTCAAGCCAACCGAAGCTTCGGCCAGGCAAGGGTAGCAATGCTGAGCGGGGCGGAGTGAGCTCATGACGTCACACTCACCCTGTTTGTCCTCCTTGAGCAGATGTATCTCGACGGAAACGGCTCTGGTGTTTTGCGGAGCGGGCGTGGTGCTGAGCGGAGCGGCGGCGGAGCGAGCTTGGAACAGCGGGAATGAGCGGGCGATACTGACGGCGGATGCTAAAGCATCGCGTTTGCGGCATACCAGCTGTTGGAAGAAATGATGTGTTGAGTTGTTTTGTAAATTGGATGTCGCCTTTTTTATCGTCAAGAATGTTTATTCTGGTTAAAAGAGTTTTTGCAATAAACAAAACGCGCACAATGAAGTTGAGAAGGGTGCACGTTTCGGGGGTTGTCTTTGGTAATTACTGACGCAACTTTTGATTTGATTTTGAAGCAATTTCTGCAGGTGTTTATCAATTTCAGTACCTTTTTAACCGATTTCTTCAAAAATGAGGAGGTTCTCAATTCGTCTGTATGTTTTTTTTTTTGTTTGTTTGTTACGCGATAACTCCGCCAAAATCGATCAATCGATTTTGATGATTCTTTATTTGTTTGGTAGGCCATGCTTCCGAGGTGGTCCTATATATATTTTATTAACTTTGCTTGCGTAGTTTTTGAGTTAGCTTCAATATTACGTATTTTTTCCACTTAGTTTATCTAGACGATGTCATAATTTACTCCTTCACTGATATTAAATTGCAGGTAGTGGTATATTCGAATTTATGTGGGGTAGGTACCAAAAGTGAATAATAAAAAATAAAAATAAAAACGATTTCCAAAAACTAACACTAAAAAGTGAAAAGTCGGTGGCAAATAACGAAAATTGAAAATTTATTTTTCACTTTTTAGTGTTTTTTTTGGAAGTCGGTTTTTTTTATTTGAATGAATGATATACTAAGTATGACGGTTCAATGAAATGTTCCATTTTGGCTTCTTTTTTTAAGGCATTCTTACCACAATGGTCTCATCACTGGAGCGCTGCGTAGACCTCACTATCTTGGCGAGGGCATAGCCCCTGGCCGGGGCGGCGTGTCGGGAGCGTCGAGCTGGTAACGACGCGACGGAGACGGCGCGGGGCCACAGCTCGCAGGAGTCTCCGGGGGATGATGTCACGCATTGGAGCCCGCGGCGCCATGCCTGGGGGAAGAGAAAGTTGTTGTACTGGAAATGCACACGTGTATAAAGACAGTTTGAAGTCATTCAACATTCGAGCAAGATTTTTATTTCCACAGAAAATAAAATCTTTAATTAATATTATAAATGCGAAAGTAACTTTGTCTGTCGCTTTTCAGGCCAAAACTACTGAACCAATTTATATGTATACAGATAGTCAAGAGCCTGAGAAAGGACATACAGTGATGTTGTAACCAAATTATAAAAACTAATAAATACCAAAACTAATTTATTATGCGCAGCCATTGAACGGTAATCAGCGAAAAGTTGGTTGTCAGCTAACCAGAACAAAATGATTTACAAATCACTAGCTTCCACCAGCGGCTTCGCCCGCGTGGTGTGTCGCGATAAAAAGTATTGTATGTCCTTCCCCAGATTGCGATTTATCTCCTTGCCAAATTTTGTCGAAATCCGTTCAGTGGTTTAGGCGTGAAAAGGTAACATACAGACAGACAGAGTTACTTTCGAATTTATAATATTAGTATGAATTGTACACCACAAAAATACATAACATTAAATAAATCAAACACTACAAAATATACAATGGGCGGCCTTATCGCTTTCTGCATTCTCTGCCAAGAAACCTTGGAATGGACAGTGATTTGCCTAGTCATAAAATGGGGCTATGTCAATAATACAAATTCATCCTACCACAGTGTATTGATCTTACCTCCTCACTGACTCTCGGCTCCAGCTTGCACCGCACATCGTCCCAGTTCAAGGCACTGAGGTGGGCAGCCTGCCCAACTATGAGCACCGGCTGTTGCTCAGGGTCTGAAGGGGTCAGACCACTCCGGAACTTTATGCTCACTGACGCGTTGGACATTGTGCGAACTGCGAGAGAAAAGTAATTAAAATATAGTTTTACTAGCTCCATGTAAAATACTGGTATTCAGCTGCATCCGGTTAGACTGGAAGCCGACCCCAATATTGTTGGGAAAAGGCTAGGCAGATGATGATAACTAGCTACCCACTCATGCTTCGCAAGGTTTTCACTGCTTGACAAAACATGGAGAACTTGTAATATGTGTAAGTTTAATATTAATGTATTATACATATAAACCTTCCGGGGTAATTTCTCTAGATGATGTTGAAAACGGTAGCGTGCAACTAAGCGGTCCCACAGACAGACATGAAAATCGAGTTTGATTTACAGGATTCCTTTTAATACATTTATGACTATTTTTTACTTTTCTGAAATTAAGTTTCTTTTAGTTTTCGACATTTGTCAGTTGGAATGGAAGCCTCTATCATCCATTCGAATACTCCACACCTCTGATGGTATGCCAAGGTGGTTGCTACCAAGGAGGAGTAACAATAGTTATTACGCCAACTTATGTAATATGACGAGGCCATTTTTTGCCAGCTGGTCCATTTACATGGAAAGTATTCAAAAACTCTGTAACAAATTCACTATTTGCACTTGTATTAATTTCACTTGCACACTCTCACACTTCATTTATTTTACACTTCAGCTTTTATTGCACAACTTGCTAAATAAAATTGTAACATTCAAACTAGCTAGAAATAAGGCTATTTTATACAAATTACTTTGTCTGGATGACCTTCTGGAATTAGGTTTTAATCTATTCAGCATTTTTGTCAGTCTGCATCAATCTCTATTGAATAAATGACAAGAAAATTCAAATTCCTATTTAAAGTTAACACACTCTTAGATAATTATTATGAATAATATTCATATGAAAATGTTGTAAGACAAGCTTCTTATCTTAATTGAATTTTAAATGCATTCATAAGTGATTCATATGTTCCATGTGTATGGAAGTTGAAGAAAAAAACTAAATATCATGAGATTCACACATTACATGAATAAATTAATTAGTGAACCAAGAGGTGTCTCTCTAGCCAGTAACCATACCTAAAGTCTTGTCATATCATATTCACAACTTTCCACCCACTGAATGGCACAGGCCTGGGGGGACCTACCACCACCTCTAACAGCAGTATTATTTTAATCTTACTTCAATGGGGGATAGAGATGGAGCTATAACGTCCTATAGAGCTTCATCTCTTTCCCACACTGAAGTAATGTTCTAATACAGAAAAGAAACAAACATGCTTGCTCCCTCCATCTTGATAACATCAGTTCAGTATTATCTAAAAGGATGATGGCAGAGCCAGTTATGAAGAAAAATAGTGGAGATTTGATAGAAAATCACTAATATTCTCATGCCATTTGAAAAGAATGTTAAGCACCACTAAACTACAAAAAATTGCATTATCAAAAACTAGAACACATTTAAAAAATATCTTCAGAGAAAAGTTACCTTCTTTGTAAACCAAACCCATCTACTTCAGTTCACTTTAACAACATTTCTGTCACAAAACATTAAGCAAAGTGATAAAAAAAAAACTATTTAAAGACATCACAGACAATACATGCTTAAATGGACATAAACATGTTGTATTTTTTACGATGTATTGATGCAGTTGTTATGGCAATTTGCAGTTGACTATGGGAAAAGTAATGACTTCTGAGTAATGCATGATGGCCACTGGCTGGTTTTATTGTGCAAGACGAGTTCCAAGTTTGTAAAAATTGGACTTGCTGTAAATGCTTTTATGATACAACTCATACCTTATCTATTTACCTACATACAAGCAAAGAAATGATTTTTATACAAATTCAAATTATTTTATTTGAACTGCACTCACTGACGTCATAAGGTCATCAAGTGCACAGGTAACAGGGCATGCGGCGATGGAAGGTGGGCAATTGTCTGTGGGGAGACGTTGCATACACACTTGGGATCTGAGCCGACCATGGACCGGGATCTGTTGAGGTTTTCTTTGCTTGCACCATAAATATGAGCAATTGACTTCTGCCTGCACTACAAATTACAGAGTGTATTCCATCACTGACCAAAAACTTGTGCAGTCTACAGTTAGTCTGGGTTTTAGCATAATGAAAGCACAGAGGCAGGTTCAGGAAAGAAAAAAAATGTCTTGCTAGTGAAAACAATCCTAATAACATACATTGAGAAATTGAACTTACTTTAATCAAAGACATTGTCTTTTAATTAGTTACCAGCTCATGTTTCTGAAAGTCATATTTTACCATTATAATAGCAAGCATAAAAGTTGATTGATGTTTGTGATTAGTTAATAGATTGCATTAGAAATTTGCAATCAATCCACAGGTATTGAAACAGCAAGTGAGTCCACAAATAAATGAAATAACTTTTTTTTTTTGCATTTGTTTTGTAAAGGTTTTATCTATCTATCTATCAATGTGGGTAGCTAAAGCAGTGAAGGAAAGAGTCCGTGTCCCAGCAGTGGGAAAATTATTGGCTGACTATGCATGAGGCAGGTAAAGCTGTTTTTGGCAGTCATTCTGAAGTATTTCTGATTACTGTTTTTTGCAACTTTTAGGGATATTTTTAAGTAATCAATCAAGATTATGGAAGAAATATAAGTTAGTTACACTTATTTTTGTATGTTTAAAATATCTAATTGTTAATTAATTTATTCAGCCGTGACTTTGCGGAAATCCATTATAAAATACAATAGACGCTGAGAACGCAACGGGTGTTGTCTATCATCATCCTGAAGATGCCTCGTTGAGAGGTGAAACACGTGTCGATTTCTTACAGGGTTTTTATGACTCTTGAAGAATAGTCAAGCGGAATAGGTAACTAAATATATCAGCGTCTTGTGTATTTTATATATAATTGTATCAGATATGTTATGGAATAGCCTTAAAGTAGCCTTAGGGACACTATCCTATGACCGCCCCTTATACCCAATGACCGTTTTGTTTATTTTAATGCATGCAAGCAGGTTATAATATTCAGTTGGTTATAAAAACATAAGTTCTATTAATAAAATAGGTTTATGCAGTGGAACAAGTGGTTTTGATAAGCCAGTCTCGATAGCAGATGCCCTCTTTGACATCAATTATGATTAAACACAACATAAGCTTTATTTTATAAGCACTATTAGTGTGTTGTGAAGCATAATGACACACATTCACGATTTTTAACAAAGTTTTAAGCATTTTCACTCAGAAAACGATGGAAAACGTGGTATCTGTGTCACAATTTTCCAGATTATTAACATACGTGTCTAAAAATACGACAGATTTATTAAACTAGTAAAAACGTTTAGGTCATTCACCTGCCACATAAGTAGGATGTTTAATTACACTTATATACTTATTAAATACTCTTAGCAACAGCATGATAACTTATATAACACTAAAACATGACAATATACAACACAAACAAGGTTTTTGAGCATCAAAAGCGGCTCGAGCGGACGACCGCTAACTTTAAAAAAAACACTCACCGTTTTTCACATTCGCTTCTTTTAGGAAATATTTTATCGTCAGAAATACATTTGATAGTGATTAAATCGTGTAGAAGTCTTTATTTTGTTTAATTACAAACGGTTTATTGTTTACTTTCGTTAAAAAGAAAGTAATAGCTGCACTTTCATAAAACTCCAACTTGCCAAATCATTGGATATTTTCGTTCTGTAATAAAATGGTCAAATGAAACGTCATCATCAAAATAGTAGATAATGAAATTGTTAGCATATTTTTTAGTTTATTGGTATTATGTACCTGCACATAAAGTTATGTGTAGTGTAGGTGTTTGATAATATTGAATTGACTTAATTAAATTGCAAAATCCAAGTGGTAGTCATCTAGTCCTTGTTTTCGAACGAAAATAAATTTCCACAGCGCCACGTTTTACGCAGAAATATTGAGACTGTACTACTTATTGATACAACTCTGGTTTCTTTTTGCTTTCGAAAAGGGGTGATAGACGTGCGAGCAGGTACGCATACATATGGCTCGGCGAGCTTACTCGCCTGTCTGTCATCGCCGCGAGCCAATTTGACAATGAAATTTTAAGCAAGCTTCACGTGTATCACCGTCCACCGACGATGACGAGCCGATTAAGGTCGCGTACTTTAAGTACTCATGTCTATCACCCACTTTACGACTCATGTTTTTTCTCTGAATTACATTTGTACACACGGCTACACATCAAGCTATACATTTCCAGTATAAGCTGACCTCGCATTGTACGAAAATCCTACACAATGCGAGATCAGCATAAACTGGAAATGTATAGCTTGATGTGTAGCCGTGTTTAATTTAATTTTTGTATAACCGCAACTGTGTACATTTTTATTCATTTCAGTATTTTACAAAACACTCAATTCTATCAACGCCTCTCAGTCATTCTTTACTGCAATTTAGTCAGGGTTCGAAAATCAAAAGCAAGCGCTTACTGTGCTATAACAAAGTTACTTTACTCTTTGGTGCTTAGAAAAAAAGTCAATCTCACTCAAGCATAGGTATGGGTCGTTACGTGATTTTCGCGAAACGTAACGTAACTAGTGACTTAGAACGCGTCACCTGTTTTGAAAACTAGTGATTTTAGTAACTAGTTATTTTTCAAATTCTATTCGGTGATTCAACATGGTGATTATATCGAAGTAACACAGTTAGTTGCGAAACGAAAATATAAAAGGTTACTTAAGTAATACGTTACATTACGTTACGTTAGCTTTAAGGTTTTTGAACAAATACGTTTTTTTAGCTACAAGTAGTTACATAATATTAGAGCAGTAAGTACATAATATTACGCGCGATAGAAACGACATGCGCTTGCAACGTTCTTTTGTTTCGTTTCTCGCTGTTCATTCGATCACTGCATTGCAATGTAACTAGTTATAAAAATAACGTGTTTATGTGTGACTCGAAACTAGTTATTCGGTTACATGCCCTGTAGCCAGTTATTGTAACTAGTGACGTGAAATAACGCCCATACCTACTCAAGCATGACATGGCGCCAAGTTGAAAATTCGGGCTTATTTTATTCGGGTGTTCGTTTCTAGTTTGATTAATGGTTTGTAGAAAGAAGTAAGAAGCGATGGCTACCTTAGACCAACCTCAATAGATGGCTCTGAATAAAAACAGGTAGGTACCTACTTTACTCTTTGTTTATTTCATACAAAAAGTTTGTTTTGTGGCGTCGATGTTGGTGGGAGCTTGTCGCGACGTTGCATGAAGGCATACACCAGGGGCAAAAAAAAATGGTAGTTGATAATTTGGCCAATCGACAGTTTCAGGGTTATCCATTATTTACGCCGCACCCTGTATATATTATTTTTGAAATGTGCTCATTCATTTGATACCCAACATGGTACGATACAATATTTTTTTTAGGTTCCTGACTTGTATGTCCTCTAGAGGGCGCCATTTAATGTGACGTCACATAGCCTATAACCAGCGGACGATTAAGACGCTTCCAACGATCCCTTATTTGTCAAATTGTGATGAGTGGTTTAGAAGATAGGAGGATACATACCCAAGGAACATATACTCACCTACGGCGAGTACATACCGCTCAAAATCATAACCCTCCTTTTTTCTTCGCCGTAGGGTAAAAAAATAACTTTAATTTCAGAAGTCGGTGTCTTTGGTTTTGTACTTTTTTGTGGATGTTGCCACCGACTTCCGAAAAAGTTATTTTTCCGTTAGGACCTAGTTTTTTTTTTTTCTTCTAGCGTTTTTGTGGGTCAGTTTATAATTTATCTAAGTTATAATTACAATAGCCTAATGTGCTCATCATCTTTTTTACAAAATATTGCTTTTCCCGATGAAGGGCCGTTAATCGTTGAGGAGTTCTCCTGGTACCTTTGCTCGACTCCTGGGGGTCGTAGCGTGATGTTGAATTGTGCTACGAAATGCAAAAAGAATTTAGGAACTACAGAAGAGAGGTCAAATTCATTAAAACAAAATAATTAAGTCGAATTTTCCTTTAATAATTCATCATTATCAGCTACAGAACAGAACCACATAACAAATGTCAACCGTAGCACTTCGCGTTAGCTTATAATTAGATACATATTAATAATTAAGCTTCATTTAATTATTTATACAATCTTTAGAACTGTTGATGACTGTACTGCCTGTAAAATAATTGCGGTGCAGCAAGCCTGGTTGAAAAATAGACCTTACTATTTAAGAAATTAAGTTTATTTTCGCGTGTAATGGAAGTCGGTTAATTGTGAGTGGTGAGTGTCAAAATGAAGTGATCATTTACAAGATAGATGGATGTAATTTGTAAATTCATTATTTGAGTACCTATTGAAAGAGTAGAAGTAAATTCAAGTATAGTACTTACATAAAATAAACTGCAATAAAAAACATTCATTTATTGTTTGGCATCTATACACTATAAGTACAATTATTTTTATAATTATGTATAATAAATTCTGAAAAACTCTAAAGGGAAAAATAGACTGATTACCGTAACAGTCATTTTATTTAGACTTCCATTACAAATTCCCAAATATCCGAGATCCAGTCCTAACAATAGACTTGAATAAAACAATTAATTATTAATAATAACTGTAATGTACTTACTTATAATTTAACTATGGAAGCGCCTCTTTGTAATTTATCGATGGCTTAACATTAAAGTGTAATTTAAGGACACTACACCGCAACTTATACGGATAACTACAAAAAAAAAAAAAACGATTCTGCGATCTCAAGAGACTGATAACTAATAAAAAATAAGATTGTGGCAACATCGAGGTAGAAAAACTACCTGCCAGGGTTGCGGGTTAGTCCGAAAGGAATACCGGGACCTTGGCAACAGGCAACTGAAGGAACACGGGTGGGTTTTAGTCAGTAAAAGTCTGGCACGCCCTTCCGCTCCGCCCAGAGCGGGAGAAGTCACTGGATGATTTCCCACCCTCAAAAAAAAAAAAGGTAGAAAAACTAAGTAACCCAGTTGGAAATGGAGAAGCCTGAGAAAAAAGCGGCCAAGTGCGAGTCGGACTCGCACATGAAGGGTTCCGTACCACCGTACACTATTATATTTTTTTGAAATACTTTGGTAACGAGCAAAAACACGTTTCTTGTAAGAGTTTACGCGTAAACTCTTCGATCTAGCTCTTGAACTATACCAAAATTGAACTCCTTATATCTTCTAAAATAAGACCCGACTAAATCTGTGACTCGGCTAAAAATTGCGACTAATTAGCGACAAAATTTGTAAGAAAACAGGTCTTCGCTAGGTGCCCTAGCTTTTTGGGCTAAGCTCTTCAGATCGGTCACCTGTAAACCCTTATAACTTTTGAATCAGTGACCGACAAATTCTGATATTTGGCGACAAGTTAGCGACAACTTTCTTGGGTTATCAAAATTAAAATCCCTGATGATGGTGGCCATAAAGTGTCAGTCACACTGATCAAAATATGATTCGCGATCATAAGGCTGCGGTTCCACGGCCCGTTAACTGGCAGGCCGCGCTAGACGTTGCCACGCCTGTCGGGGCTTGTTGCAGCCGAGCATTCCCACGGCTTTTCAGCCTGGTGCGGCCTGTTCGCCGCTATTCCAACATGCCAAGTGATACGGACTGCATGGCTGCGTATGCAACCGCTGTGGATATATTCAGTAGTCAAAATTATGGATGAAATTGTGGATTTTAAATTCTTATAATTATTGTTAAATAGTGTATGCCCTAATGGGTACGTTTTGAGTTACCATAACCTAATTATAGGACCTACTGTATCACCAAAAATCACACTAATAAATACTTTGACTTTTTCAAAATTTGATAAACAAAGCAGAATAAGGCAAAAGAAACGCGCCTGTACGGGCCGCGACAGGCGCCTGTCGCACCGCGCCTTTGAACTTACCGACTCCCGACGGACCGGATGGGCGACGACAGGCCATCGGAGGCCTCATCGGATGCGATGGTTCTCACGTCCTGTCGGCCTAGCTTGGCGCGATCGGGCCTGCGAGAAAGTGGGCCGTAGGACCGCAGCTTAGAACTTGTAATCATTAACATCATCAATACAAATCTCTAAGTTAGAATTGGCCTCACATGTCACAAATTCATGATATAAATACTAATTCAATAGGGTAATTTGATAAATCTTCTCGAAAATAATCGTTCTTTAAATCGTCATGTCATGAAATATTTTACAGTCCCTTGAGTCCGATTAAATTAAATTAAAAAAATAAATGTATTTGGCATACATATTGAGAGAAGAGTGATGAAAATCAATTGTACAGTCAGCTGCAAATAAATGAAGTCTATTACTTGTAAACATCGAGGCTTTAAAGTGGAACAAATGTAAGACTTTCGTGATTTTTCCTTATTTTAAATAGTTTGTACAATAAAAGATTTATTTAAATATAAATAACATTTATGGACGATTATCAAATATGTATGCCAAAATGTAGCGTTGTAATGCTTAAAAATTGAAATGATAAAACATTATTTGCTAATAAACTGTCTATTAAAATCAAACGGCAGGCAAAGGCACTTATATACTGTGTAATAATTTTTAATACATTACTGTAAAAAAACTTGTATACTCTAGAAACGCCGAAACTAATACAGTCACATGTGAATTCTATTATAAATATTTAAACTACGAATTTCTTACTATACTATTTACTGGTACAAACCAGTTCATAAAAGTTTGTTAAATAAAAATAAAAATACAAAAATATAATACAACTAAATTTTATTAACATTTGAACGAGATTTTACAATTTTTTATTTATATTTTAACAAAATTATAAGGGTACGCACCATAACAAAGCAAAATATTTAAATTTAAATAAATATGGATATAACTAAAATTTAAGTACATTAAAAAATACCAAGAGTGATTTCATGTACAAAAATCAAACGATAAAAACGATAGCCCGATTTAGGTACAGTTAGCGGCATAAACATGTTATTTGTGACGAATTTTACTAAGCCCCAGTATGCGCGAATAATTAAAACAAAAACAGCAAAATTGATAAATTTTTGCAAAAACAAAATTCATGTATTCAATAACATTGTGATATTCACATACCACACTCAACGAGGTTGGTTACGGTAACATATTTACGTAGCCGACTGTACCCTTTATTTTAAAAGCGTAAATCACCAAAATAATAAGCACTAACAAGATTTATTTTAACACTAAAATAAATTGTAAAAACCAAAAGTCAATAATAACAAGAAAATTTAAATTGTACTTTTAGTAATTAAAACACTTTTAGCCCCCTCCCTATACTTACATAAAATTCACTAGCCACGATTTTATAATTAAAATTGTTAGTTCTTTATTAACTATAATTAATGTTTTTTTTTTCTTCTTCAAAAAATGGGAACTTGTACTACCTACTGATCAGAAAAATTCAATGAATAAATCACATTCTTATTATGCTACAGTCCATTTTTCTGGTCAGTTAGTATAATTATTATACTAATGCTACATAATTCAGTATTTTCTTGGGACAGCACAGTGGCATTTTAAGCGTAGGTTAACACTATACAGGTATGTTCAAGAAAATACTGATCACAGCTGATTGTGGTATAATTAAAGTAATATAACTGTACAAGGACCTTATGGCGCGTGGCCAAAATCGGATCTAACGCCGCCATCTTGTTTTTTCAATACGTTTTACAAAACATTTGCACAAATGTTTACCAACAGCGCCCCCCTGTAAACGTCATTCGAGCGCCAAAAGATCCTTGTAGGCAGGTTTGAATTGTCAGAAATGGTAGGTTTAAAAGCAAGAGGTTTTATTTGGAGATAAATTAATACCTGAATGGCCGTAAAGAGAGCAGGATAGCTGGAAGGAAAAATTGATGGACTTTTGAATGCCCATACGCGACGTCAAATTATTAATTTATACAGATTTACTTACAATTTATATATATTTTTAACTTTTTAAATTAATTTGTTCTGGGCCTTAAAAAATACGATAAAAAAAGTTATAAATTACATTGTTAGACATCTTATAAAATACTTATTTCTTTGCGGGCATTCAAAAGTTAAACATTTTCAAAATTGGCAAATAGTGGTACTACATTAAGCTTATTTTAACTAAGCAAAAAATAACTCACACTTTTGCTTAGTTATAGAACAGGAAAAATTGGCAACTGCATAATTTCGTTACGTTAATTATTATTTTTAGTATCAATTAGTTGACAATAATAATTATTTATACACAAACACAATAGTGTTTATTGTCAATTTGATATTTTTTGAAAATAGTTTATAGTGTTTCAAGTTAACATAATAATCTTTCATAATATGGCGTTTGGAGCCAAAATGAATTACTTTTAGATTCAATTATGTAAAATACCTCTTTTCTTCGATGGCCAATTAATTTATGTCCCAAATGTAGCAATTCCAATAGCGTAGGTATAGTAATTTTTGTATGCATATGCGCCTAAAAACTTGTCTTTTATAAATGATTAAAATGTTCACTACACAATGTTTTATTTCATTTCGTTGTTATTACGAATAACGTACAGTAAAACTAGAAAATGTATGCGCTTCGGTTATCTTCGTGATTCCGAATTACCAAAGCAAAAAGGCACAGCTTCTAAATGTACTGCCGCGCTTTGTAGTAGTGCACCTACCATTGCGCACTTGTATGAAGTTTTCTCTCTGTCTGGTCAGCTACTCTGGTTGGAGATCGTTATTTCTCACTAAGTTTTTTGGAATTAATCTACAATTTTGTAATATTATAGGCAAGTACTTCCATCTATATTAGATCTCATCATAAACGAATATTCCCGATGCACATACTTTTCTTGGGTTAACTGTATAATATATTTAATTAATAAACTAAAGGACAGTATCTGGTCTACCAGATAATATTAGTTAATGGAACGGATTTTTTATAAAATTATCTGTCAGATTCATAGACCATTATATTAGACATAAACACTATAAACCATTTTCATGAGTTGATTAGATAACACTGTGACCTGGTTATTGTTATAATAATTCAAAAACAACCAAAACACCCGTATGGTAACTAAAATATTTAAACAATTAAAAACACATGCCTTTGTGTCACATAATCTTTCTTTCATATTTTTAGTGGCAAATGAAATACTTGCTGTTTGCAGTAGGTATATTAAATTTTCGTAAGCTCTGGACACATAACCACTAAAAATATAAAAGTAACAATAAGCCGATGAATCATGGTCGGTCTGAACATACGCTATCCGAACTTTCGCGCATGTTCTCTCTGAACATACGCTCTCCGAACATTCACACATGTTCTCTCTGAACATACGCTCTCCGAACATTCGCGCATGTTCTCTCTGAACGTACGCTCTCCGAACTTTCGCGCATGTTCTCACTCACACTAGTCTCTTGTTATTTGGTTCCTAAAAAATTTTACTGCGCATCCTTCTGTGTCTAAGTTCGGACCGGCCGGCTATGATTCATCGGCCGTATTGTACGAATGTATACATGACATAAAAGCATTTCGGAATTAACGAAAAATAATGATCAGCTTTTATAATTATAAAAGATATTTGCACACCTGTTTAGGTAGAATACGGTTAAAGAACTTTGTTGTATGTATCACCTCATGTACCCATATTCAAGCAAATAAATTATTTGATTTGATTTGTCCACTCTGAAATGACGAGCCCCACTACCGCATTTACGGTACACACGTCAGAGGGCCTAGACAAGGTAACATTCTATCAGCGATAACGATGATGAAAATGGCAAAAATGTATAGGACTAATAAGCTATCGAAAACCTTATGTCAATCCTGTTGAAAGTCGTTGTGGAAAAACGAAACGCTTTCGAAGCGATTGTCATTTGTCTAGGCCCTCTGTTCTGAGTGGACAAACTATACTAGACTTTCGTCAGTAAATGTACCTCGCGTTTCATTTCAATTAATTTCAATATTATACCGGACTCTAATGACGGTGACTTCAATTAGTTTTTGGAAGAATAGAAGCCAAATGATACACTTTGGAAAAGGCCATGCAAAAAAAAAGGTGCAATTTACCTTATCACCCGATAATATTCCGCTCAACGCTTCTCCTTGAGAGGGGTTGGCCCATAGTCAACACATGTGAGCCCGGTGCGGGTCGGTCAATTTTACTTCAGAAAGTTTAAGGGCCAGTTTCTCTAACGAAAATGATGGAAAATGAATATGAAAAATTGTCGAACGCGCGTAAACTCCTGCGATTGGCTCTTGATACATCATTCAACCAATCACAGCAGTTTACGCAAGCTTGAAAATTTGTCTGGCCAGTCTCAGCCAATATATAATTTCATCTATGTACAAATATATCTAACACTAGCCAACGACACGTACAGCTCACGAAGACATACATTTATGTTACAAGAAGCGCTATCTTACTTAGACGTAGCTCTTTATACTTTATACAACGTACTGAGAATTTTACGAAGGAACTGTCGTGGTGAAGATGTCAACTGGCATCCAAATATTTATTGATCATTAATGGTCAGCCCGAAATCTGTGTCTGCCCAGTACGTGGCATTTATCACCTGGAACTTATGTTTAAGTTTCGTCTTTGGCGAGACCCTCAATCTTCAGGTAATTTCAGTAAGTAATATTGAAATAAAAAATGTGTCCAGTACTTTTCACAATTAGCGTAATCTCTCTTATGTAATCGTTCGGCAAAGTAAAATGTCCATTGTGTGTTGCGTGCGTCCACGTTGACAACGGGTTAGTCGGCCTTCTACAAATTATTTAGGTACATTCAGTTTTTTTGTTGCTTCGTCTAATTATTAATCTTATTCGTTATACAGCGTGTAAAAATAACCCTGTCCGATCCGTGAAAGTGTTGTTTAGAATGTATTTATGTGTTTTTTTGTATGTATAATGTATGAATGTATTTATGTGCTGAGTCTTTGTGGTTTTTATTATACGAAAAAAAAAATTGCCGCTTTTTTTTTCAATGGGGAGATTTACCAGTTTATTAGATGGGGCGCGGGCGACAGTCGTCTAGCGGGTAACTTATAACTTCTGTAGAAAATTTGCTAATTTATAATGAAATTGGAGTAATTTTGGTACTAAAAACGTGAATTTTAAATAGATATATCTAATTTCAAAAAAGTTATTGCGATACCAAGGCTAGCTGTTCGGACAGAGTTTTTGTTACATGCTGTATTTAAAGTATTATTTAATTATGTGAGTCGGACTCAGGTGTGAAACTCGTTCTTGTAAATTACTTTCTCACGCTGTCTATACATAAAAGAATATAGTCCTGCATTTATGTGTATATTTACATAATTAAGTTCTCGAAATTGCCTATTATTTTGTGGTTTTATGTTACATTTTTGGTAAAAACCGTGGGACAATATAGTATTTAAATTCAAATTAGCTTTTTCTAATTTCAATTTGACGCAAGCAAATATAATATTTCCTTCTTTTCAAATGTGTTTTGAGATTTTGCCTTCAATTATTTTTATTTACCAGCTGACAATTTCACCACGGGTAAATTTTTTTTTTCAACAATAAACAAGATTTTGTCTTTTATATTTCGCAAACCCGTAATAACCCCGCAACCACACGTTTTAAATTTTACTTTATTTAACAAATTATTACTTATTGTGCTCCTTCATTATGTGCAACCATACTGCATTCCCTAAATTAATTGACGAGAGAATTTTAACTAAAAAGGTTTCAACAAGTATTATTTTTAGGAAAAGCATTACTACCCGCTTGTTGTATTTTGTGACTTCATAAAATATAGTATGCTTATTTTATAATTTGTATTAGTGCAAGGTTACTTCATAATTATACAAAAAAGTAACACAAATTTCACCGTGGGCGTAACTTCGTAAAAAAAAACAAATAAAAAACCTATTTTTTGGAAATGGAAACATCTCACAGCCAAAAAATGTTTTGAAAGCGTGTCAATTTAATTTTCTTTTAAATTAAAGTGTATTTTGTTCTTTAATAGATAAATAGCCTTTATTTACTGTACTAACTGTAGTTAGTGCAGATTCTATATAAATCTGAACTACCTCGCAAACTGCGACTGCGACAGCTTGACGACAAAACGCTGACACGTCGCATGCGATTGTCATCATGTGCGCGCATGCACCGTGCGTTTAAGACGCTGCGACAAGTAGAGAGAGCGTACGACTTCCCTAGCCTGTCGTTGCGACTCTGCAACTCGACGCCAAGTATCCGGAGCTTGGAACAAAATATAAATGAAAATTGTCGGTCGCAGCTTGTCGTTGCGTCTAGTCGCCGAGCTGTCGCAGTCACATGTCGCATAGTCTGCGAGGTAGATTATATAACGCAACTCAACTGAAGTTAGTTTAGAAGCTATAAGTCGAAAATGCGGCGTTAATTGTAACTATTCTCACTCGTAAGAAAACGTACCTCACAGGTATACAGCCTACCCAAAAATAACAATAACAGAATAAAAAAGTATAATAACATAATATCTTCGTTGAATATCGTAAATGGACTGACAGGACTACCGACTCGGTACTGTTCTTATTTACATTGTTCTCTTATTTTTAAACTAGGCGACAATTGTTGACTCTTCTTCGTGTCCCTGCCACGACTGTAGCCTTAGGATGACTATTGACTTGTCGCGAACGATGTGTTGCCACGCCGAGCGCAGAGAAAATTTGTTTTTTTTTTCACGATGAATTTTGTGGCAATTTACATATTGCTGGCCTGTTACTGGTCAACAACTGTCACCAAGTCAACCCATTTCGGTTCGTTTTGATCTCTTAGCTTTTATCACTTACTGATGTAGCCTTTTCAGTACCAGTAAGTAAGTAATACTAAGCCATTAGTTACATGCTCATAAAAATAATTGTATCTCACAATGTATAATTAAAATCCTCTGTCAAAGTTATATTCATAAAGGTTTTATTTTGTACTAATGTATGATATTTCTTATTTGTGTATCAATATTTAGGATTCACAGCATTGTCTTTTTATTGCAAAAACCTATATCACACTGTGCTTAGCTTACAGCATCGGGCATAAGATACGCCCGATTTCGATTCCATACGAAGTTTAATAATTTAATAATATCATTTTTTTGTATGGTATGTTGCAAGAAAATTGTCTGCAAAACCTTTATAAATATACCTTTAACAGATTACAGGTACCTGACGCATATTTTTATAATATTTCGAATAATTATTATACTTAATAGTAATTTCTAGTAACCAACTCCTTTGTTACACATTAGGGCCGAATATGCGAGGAAATTGCGCGGGAAAAACGGTAAATTGGGAATTATAGACCTTTATCTTTGATTTATCGTTTGTCATTATGCTTGTGGAGGTCATTAAATGTTAAATTTTAAAAAGCTTTTCCGCTTCTCTATATGCCAAGATCGACACTAATAAGGTCTCTGACAGAACGAACACTCAAACAACAAACTTTAGATGGATCAGCCCTTTTTTTTTTTTTGAGGTTGAGAAATCATTTAATGACTTCACCCGCTCTGGGTGGAGCGGAAGGGCGTGTCAGACTTTTACTGACTAAAACCCACCCGTGTTCCTTCAGTTGCCTGTTGCCAAGGGTCCCGGTATCCCTTTCGGACTTTCCCGCAACCCTGGCAGGCAGATGGCTCAGACCAAACATAAGTATTTGGCATGTGTCATTTTTAACCGACGAAAAAAAGAAGGAGGAGGTTCTCTAGTCGATCCGTATATTTTTTTAAGTTCTAAAAGTGAACTGAGTATAGTTTATGTCACTTTTCGCTATACTATAGTTTCCCGCGCAGTTTTCTCGGCTATACTAGCCTTCAACCTTAAAAACATTGTCAATTAAATAGCTACGTATGTAGTAAATAGTTACCCATCCTCCATCTCATAATCACGACCAATTACAGTAGGATATTCCCGTGTTTCTGAAAGCTTATTGGATGAAATATCTTGTCAATTTACATGATTGGTTTTTATTATTCTAATCCACCAATCACAACACCTCACACAATACTTGACAGCACATTTGCTTTTGAAAGTCGAACAAGCTTTCAGGCACATGGGGGTAGGTAAATTATTTAACGATAAACATTTCATTTTCTCTCCCTTTCAAGCGCAATTTTATCAAATAACGTTGTCTTACTCTAATACACATAGTTTTTGAATATCATCGTTAAATATTATACCAGTTTATAAAGATGGCGCGTTTCTGATGACAGAATGAATCTTAACCATTCCCTAGTTTTTTTTAAAAGCTCTATTATATCATTTAGGCCCCGTTCGTAGGATATTTTACGGCTAAAAGCTGGGATCACATTCCAACATCCCACTGTTCGTAAGGCTGGAAACAAATGCAGTATGAAACTACCACGTGATCTCAAAATTGTACAGTAAAATATCGTAACGTATCGTACTGGTAAGCGCCGTGTGAACGAGGGCTTATAGTAATAAAACCAGTTATTCAATCCCCCCTGTCAACATTTATAAGCGCCATCGGTAAACCCATTAATCTGTGATTGAACTCTAGTTAGCCCTCACAACAAACAGAGATTAAAGGCTATAGTAAAACTCTAGTTAACGCTAAGCGGGAAGCGCGACACAACCATCTAGCAGAGCCATTCGCACTGCGGTATACGCTGTAAAAGAAAATATTGGGAATATTAGTTTATAGTTATTTATTTAAGGCGGTACCCTGAGCAAAATAAACTTGAGCATTTGTTCCCTCTTCGCAGACTGAAAAGCCCGGTGAGATACGGTAGTGAATACGCCCAAATTTTAGAATAAAATCTTTATAAAACCAAGACATTTGAAAAAAAAAAATTGTTACAAAATGTTCATTATTAAATTGTCTATCCATTAGTGTCATTAGCAAAATTAAAAATATGTTTACTTTACGAGGAGATGCATGTTATCAATCATTATTTCTCATTTTTATGGTAGCGTTGTAAGATATACTAATTAAAAAAAATAAAGAAATGCACAATTTTGGAGTCAAGATTATGTAGAAATTTAATTTATTTTTATTATTTGATATTTCTTTTTAAATAACAAGTAGATAGCTTCTAAAAACTACACAAAAAGCGGCTAGCGTGGCGTTTTGCTCAGGGTACCGCCTCAATCAATGATTCATTCAATCGATAGATTGACAAAAATATGGACTACAGTCGTAATCGATTGTTCATTCCGTATCGATATATCATAACATATAACATCACGCATGTAATCCCCGAAGGGTTAGGCAGAGTACACCCACATTTCGTCAGTTATAAGCACCTAGTTCCAGTTAATTTCTGCTTTCCTGGTAGTTTGAATAACTAAACAATTAGGACAGTTGAATTTTAAAACGTCTATCGATATCATTTGTTACAAATCTGTCGTGCTCTTCTCTATGTTTCAAGGTGCGTTTCGTTTCGAGGAATACTTTAGTGGCGCTTCATCGGTTTCGTTTCAATGTAGTTGCGCTTCGAGGAATACCCCAAAAAAAGTAGCAACATGATTCACTCAAGTCCAAAGTAATAGGGCGCGAGCCTAATGCCCTCAAGCGGGCACAAATCATATAATAATAAAAAAAAAACTAATATTACATCATAATTAAAGATATATATTTATTAAATATAAGTGTATTATCGTATTATTTGTTTTATTTTATTAAGTGAATTGTTTTTGATTTTATGTATTTTACTTTCTCTCGAATCTTACACACGGTATCTACTTTCCTATCGCAGGTGTGCTGGAATTGATATCTTTAGAAATAAGCATCACCTTTGTACGTTTTTTTTCTGTTCTTTTCTTCTTGTCTGTTTATTATGTGTGTACATAAATGGTTGAATAAATAAATAATTCTTTGCTCGACCTGGGAATCAAACCCAGGAGCTCATGCTCAGTAGTAGCGCTTGCGACCACGAGACCAATGAGGCAGCAATAATTGATTCCTATAGTCATAATCAATTGTTCATTCCGTATCGATATATCATTTAAAACTCTAATCACAATTTGGACAAATCTGGCAGACTTATCAACTGGCACACATCGAAGCGATGCGAAGCGAATTGTTTAGTCAATTATACTAACATAGACTGTTGCGTTGGTCTAGTGGTCGCAAGCGCTACTGCCGAGCATGAGGTCTTGGGTTCGATTCCCGGGTCGAGATAAGTGATATTGGATTTTTTTATCTGGAATTTTTCAGTAGTAACCCGGTGTCTGGATTTGTGCCCGGATGATGGCAATAGGCTCGCATCTATTACATGGGACTTAATATTATCATGACTAGCGAAATGTGGGTGTACTATAGGGACACTTCAGCCCAACCCTTCAGGGAAACAGGGCGTGATGTTATGTTACTAACATAGTCTTAACTACGGAGTTTCTTGCCCATTCTTCTCCACACGACTACCTTTTAAAAGGGGCAACTGGAATCAATTCTATTTTCTTGTAAATTTTGTCGTACAAAATTGCCTTTTAAATAGAGATGCCGCGAATAGTTGTTATAGCGAATAGTCGAATACTCGTCATTATTTTTGGACATATAAAAACAAATATAAAAAATAGTTTATACTCAAATAATAATATCACACTTGTCTCTTGAACTTGTCAATAACTACTGTTTTTAATCTAAAAAAAAATCTAAGATTATGAGAAAAGAAAACAATGAAGTTAAAGAAATAAACCCATATGAATGGTAGGCAACCAATATGAATGAATTCCCCATTTTAGTAAGTTTGCTAAACTATACATAATCACACCGGCAAGCTCTGAGGCCCTAGACAAAGTGACATTTTATCAGCGATAACGATGATGGAAAAGGCAAAAATGTATAGGACTGACATAAGCTATCGAAAAGCCGAAACACTTTCGAAGCGATTGTCACTTGTCTAGGCCCACTGTTTATTCAGAAAGACTATTTTCTGAGGCATGTTTTACTTATGAAAAAAGATAGCAACCGACATAATGACGTGAAAACTAGTTTTACTGCACCGTAATCTGCCCCTTTTGGAATTTAAATATTAAAATTTTCGCAGCATCTCTACTTTAATAGCCTACTTGAAATGAATGATTTGCCTTTGTTACTTACAAGTATAAGTAGACGCGGTCACCAGATCGCGGGCGCCACGTCATCTGGGAAGCCTGCCTCCCGCGCCTTCCAGTACTCCCCGTTGAACACCCACGTCTCCTCACCGCTTTCCTGGGTTCTTCTGTGAAAATACATACATGGTACTATTTTGAGTCCTGTGGCCGCATTAAAGGGTTCCATACATAACATAACTTTACGCTAGTTAGTTTCCAAAGGGTACTACAACTGTAACTGGGAGGTGTAACTGTAGGATGAAACAGAGAAATTGAGAGTTTGTTTGTTTGAACGCGTCAATCTCTGGAACTGCCAGTCGAATTCGAATTTCTTTTTTGCATTTGTTAGCCCAACTCTTGAAAGAAAATAGGCTTTTATTTAACATCACGCTACGATTACGTGTGATTTAGCAGGGCCGTGGCATATAGCAGGCACTGACGCACCGTCGTCGCGGGCTCGGACACGGACTTGTCCGATGAGTTCATATGAAATATATAGATATTTTTTTTTGAGCTCCTGTCTTATCCCTGTCCATTGACGTCTCGGGCACGGCCCTGATATATGTAAATATACCTGAAAGCTATGGGTATACCAATTGAAGCAAAACTGATTTCGCAACAAACTGTTTTTTTTGTTGCATTGTGTTGTGTTGTCTGTGCTAAATAAATGTATTTTCTTTCTTTCTTCTCTTTATTTCGATGTTTCGAATATTTTTGCAATTTGCAGGTCAGTGACCGAGATCAGCACCCTAATTGCGTAGCACAGTTTCAGTCACAATCTGAGAGGTTAAAGGATTATTGCTTATTCATAGGTTTGAAAAATTCGTCTGCGCAACAACGTAAATAACGCAATACGCAATGTACAAGACTGTCAAAATTAAACCCATTGCGATCATTTTTCATGTAAAGTGTAATAATAATAATAAAAAAAAAGTGTGTTACGCAATAACCCTCTAGGTTGTATGTGGATGAAAGTATGATTCACGATCGTAACAAATATGTATTTGCAGAATTATACTCATCAAAATCATCAAAACATTTTTCTAAGTTCAAATTACCCTATTTTCATGACATTTGAGACCAATTTTCTAACTCTGTAAAATTTTTTAGTTATCTGTTTAAAATAATAAAAAAGAGTTATTGTTAAGAAAATTCTTGTTTATTAGTAAGTGGGTGTATTGAATCTATAACACAAGTGTACCTAGTACATAGCTTCTCTATGTGTGCCGTTGTGCATACCACACTATAATATTGAAAAGAAAAATAAAGTTTAGTTTGTGGCAAGCCAGCCTGTGTATCATTTAATTACTTCATGTGTATCATGCAACTCTTAGTAGTTTATTTGTTTTTTTTTTTTTTTTTTCTTCGTTTTTAAATATTGTCGATTAGGATGCATAACTCGTGGTCTTCTTTTGGGTAATGAAATAAATTTACCCTCTATTGTAGGTGCTTTAGTTATTTCTTCTGTTGGAAAATCACCAGGTAAATTCACAAGTTTGTCTTTATGTGGTTTTCTTGGTCTATTTGGTGGTCTAGTTGGTTTATCTGTTGCACTAATTGGATTTTCTGGTGTAAAATAGCCTAGAATAACTTGAAATACTCCAGTTCTTAGAACATCCAGGCTTTTCTTAAATTCTTCAAAAAGGTTATCTACATCCGCTGCCACTTTAGTTTTCTTTTCCTCATCCGGTCTACTTCTACCGCATCTATTTCCAGTACAGTATATGCCTCTTTCATTATAGTCTCTATTCCTGCCGCATCTGTCCCCAACGCAACGCAACCTACTTCTGTCGTCTTTACCGTCATATCTGTCGCCCCTGTCATCTCTGTCTCTGCCGCATCGGTCACCAATACAACGTAAAGTATCTCTGCCATCATCTTCATCTCTGTTTCTATTACATCTATTTCCAATACAACGGAAGGAATCAATACCATTTCTGTCACTATCATCTCTGTTCGAACGCAAAATATGGTTGATATCTTTGTTAAAACTATCGTCATTGTTTCTGACGTGGTTGTCGTCGTCATCTCCGTCATTCGTTTTTCTACTGCACCTGTTTCTGTAACATCGCAGATTATCTCTATAATTCCTGTCATCATCATCGTTATATTTATTATCTCTGTTACCGCTGTCATCTCGGTCACTGTTGCGATTATCGTCAATTCTGTCTATGCCACAATCGTTACCATAGCAACGCAGTTCTATTTCGTTTTTTCCATCTAGTTTCAGGGTTTTATCAAGATCGTTTAGGAACTTCAGAACATTTTGAGGTGTGACATGAACATCATCATCGTTTTCTGAATAGTTTCTTGTCTGAGTATCATCATCATCTTCCTGCTCTTGTCCCGTGTTACTTCGGGGCGGTGTTTTTGTATCAGTAAAGTTCCATACTAGTTCTGTACATGTCCCCCATTTTTTCATACAGTCTTTTGTATCATCATTATTTTCTTTAGTTTTTATAGTTTCGAGCTTGTTTCTAAGGAATAAATTCAAGTTTTGAATGCTTGGTTGATTGTTGTAGTTCGAGTTCTCTCCACGTACACTTTGGTACGACTCTGCATTACGGTATTCATCATTGTAATAGTGATAAATAGGTTTGCCACCATTATAAGTTATTTTTGTTATATCCTTATGATGAGTCCCCGGGCCATCTTCGTGGTGATTTAACATTACATCGTATTTACCTTGTTTTAATAGCTCCTCCATCAAGTTCTTGAGCTCATATTGAGGTTCGTCATGATAAAAATCTTGTCTATGGGTAGGATTCCCATTTGTAATATTTATTATTCCGAAAATAATTAAATATGAGATCTTTGATCTCATTTTTTAAAAGTTTGATTCCATACTGTTGTCTGCGCGAAATAATAATGAAAACCTTCATTGTATCATTCCGTTATGCGCAGATAATTGATTATGAAATTAGTTAAAGATACACTACATAGCTAAGCTTGACATTAGAAATGAAAAACAAGTGGTTGGCGTGTCATCTGATAGACATGAGACATATTTACTAGAACATACCTAGTGCGCATACGCACTAGGTATTTTCTGGACTAGGCCGCACCTAGCGCGACGCGTAAAGTATGTTTATCGAGTATTTTCTAACAAAGCAAGAATTTTATCAAAATAGTATACAGGGTGTAAGGGACAGCCCTCCGCAAATTAACAGGGGGCATTCAGCCCCTAATTTTGAATCATATTCCATCGCAAATTTACTCAGGAAAATTTCATTTTTTTTTTCGTTTTTTTAGTTATTATTCCTTTATTTCAATGTAAAATTACATTCTCTGTACGTAGCACTCCATTTATGTAAATAAAACAGCTAAAATAAAAAAACAGCAATGGATGTTAAAATACTCGAGCGCGCCCCCCGACACGGGGAGTGCGGCTACGCGGGTTTTGCCACGGTAACGATACATTGCGCGTGAGGTAATAATACAAATCAGGTTTATTGGATTCCCATAACGGTCCTGAAATAATTTCATGTACCGATCGTCTTAGTATGATAATGCTGAATTCATCCCATCAGTCTGCGGAGGGCTGTCCCTGGGTTATTAGAACATTTTACGTGTTTATAATAATAAAATACTCAGCTTTACATAAAAACTATCGTGATTGAATGTTCTCCGATACAGAACGCGATCCATTTCCATTGAGTGCGTATTGAAGTATTCGAAGTATGATTTTAGCTATTTAAACTTTTTGTGTGTATTACTAACAACCCTACTAACAGCTTCTTTCTATGTTATAATTTTTATGGACTGTGCGTCTGAAATAAAGATTTAAAAAAAATTTGCATACGGCGATCGAGTATATGCAAATTGCTATTCCAGTCTGTTCATAGACCACCGACTTCCAAAAAAAAACACAAAATAGTGACACCACAAAAATTCGAATACCAGTACCTGCTATGTAAATAACAGTGAAGGAGTAAATTAAGATATCGTCTAGATAAACTAAGTGAGGAAAAATACATAATATTGAAGCTAACTCAAAAACTACACAAGCAAAGTTAATAAAATTTATATGGGACCACCTCGGAAGCATGACCTACCAAACAAACAAAGAATCATCAGAATCGATTCATAATTGGCGGAGTAACCGCGTAAAAAACATACAAAAAAAAACATACAGACGAATTGAGAACCTCCTCCTTTTTGAAGAAGTCGGTTAAAAATTGTACGCAATCCCTGGTTCATATTATTTAGCGCATTATTATTTACCCCACACAAATTCGAATACCAGTACCTGCTAAGTAAATAACAGTGACAGGAACTTATCATAACATCATCCATATAGTTTAAATTGAAGCTAAAACAAACAAAAAAAAAAAAAGGACTTTATGCAATTATGCCTCGCAACCGATTCGCAGTGGGAAGGACGATACGATACGTCCCACCGTATGCAAGACTATCTGATTTTGAGTAAATACTTAATAAATACTCGGAACAGGTATTTGGACTAAGTATTTTTCGTCTAGGTGGACCTAGTTCGGCACACCTCTATCTGATAATTATTTATCTGTAAACAAAATTGGTTACTACGATTGATTTGATTTTGAGAACTCTTCGAATTTTAGAATGAAGTTTAGCCCATGCTTAAACTAAGGTGTTACGTACTCAAAAGTATACGATTACTTTATTAGGCCACCACTAATTGCTAAATGCGTTTAAACCGGGCACAAACCTAGACTTTGGGCTGCTACTTGAAGAAAAATTAAAAAACACAGCCCGCCTGGGAATGGAACTCGGGACCTCATGCTCAGCAGTAGCGCTTGCGACCACTAGCCCAACGAGGCAGTCAAACTTTTTCATAATTTTGTTTTAATTGCTTGCAGTTGGCCGATGCACGTGCAGATGTAGCATGACGCTTTCTATCTCTACGAAAAAGGATTTCTACGGTGCGATGTCAAAAAATCAATCAACAATCTGTCATTTTGTCTTTCGTTTTCTAACGATCTTCGTCTAGGTCTTTTTTTAAGTACACTATTTCGGAAGAAAGTTTTCTACTCAAACTGTCAAAATCACACTGACAACTGACATTTGTCTAAGGTAGTGAAGACAATTTGATTTTCAAATCGAATAAAATTGTAGTAGTTGACGTGACTTAATCAGTAAAAATTGAGAATCAAACAGAAAAACAAAGAATTCTGGGTCGAATTATGTAAATGAGTGAAAAGTGCAGTTGACTCTTTCTACTTTGCTGCCGTCGTTGTACTGTCTACACGAAACGTTACTTGTGTCTCTACTCTTCCGTCGACAAAACGGTGCTCATGGTACGCCTGCAGCACTATGCTGAGATAGAAACCTTTTTAGCCTCACAATTAAGCCAAAAAAGTTAATAATCGTACAAAAAATAGCCGGTCGTATGTCATAGGATATGACAATATTACCAATAAGCAAAATTTCCAAGGTTACAATTATTTAGCAGGTTTGCAATGCGTGTCTAGTGTCGTTTTTATGTAAAATTTCCGTACAGAAATGTCGTGTTTTAAAGGTATTTAACTTGACATTAGCGAGCGGGTGGTGTGAAAAGATTTCTGGAGAAAAGAGATCTTTTGGATTTGTGGTAAACTTTATTGCGAGAGGAGCTCGTGGCTAAGTAATAACAGCCGCACGGGTCGATCCATCAGGTTAAGCTACGCTTGCCGGTGTTGGTCCGTGGATGGGTGACCATCTTTACGTAACGGGACTCCTCCGTGGCTCGGAAAGCACGTTAAGCCGTTGGTCCCGGCTGTCATTCGTGGATCTCTGACAGTCGTTATGGATCGTCAGAAGCCCGAAAGTCTGACAACCAGTCTTACCAAGGGGTATCGTATTACTCAGTTACTGGGTTGTGGAGGTCAGATAGGCAGTCGCTCCATGTAAAATACTGGTATTCAGCTGCATCCGGTTAGACTGGAAGCCGACCCCAATATAGTTGGGATAAGGCTAGGCAGATTGATAGTGGTAAACTTTATTGTACATGATGTGGTCTCCTATACAGGGTGGAGTTTTGAGATGGGGCATTCAGGACACATCCAGCTGACAGATCCAGCTCGCTGTAACCCTAGATTCTCGCGAGTTCCTGCCGTAGTGAAGGATGAATAGTAACAATAAAGGAATGGAGATAGTTGTTTGTTCTTATAAGATTGAAGACATCTTCACCCAATGGTATGCGTTTTCATGACATTAAGGGGTTTATTCATAAACGATGATTGAAGTTAAGCAATGATTAGCGACTGGTTAACCATACATTTTTGACGTTTGAACATCACTTAAATTTAATCATCGTTTATGAATAAACCCCATTATCTGTTTTGTTTTGATGCAAAACTGCTCTTTTCCTGTTAAAAAGTTTCTTGCTTATAAGTTTCACTAGCTTCTAAGATTTTTATAAAACTCAATGGAGCCCCGACCCACCGTGTCGAATCGCATCGCCCGCCCGCGCTTTTCTGACTTTTTATCCTTTTGCTCGGCTCCAGAGGGTCGTAGCGTGATTTTGCATTGGGCAATCAAATGCAAAAAAAACTACGCGCGTTCAAACAAACTAACTCGTCAGCTTTATTATTAGTATATGATAATATAAACACACACACCCTTAATATAATTTAATTAATATTACATCACTAGTGCCTGAAGGTAATGAAAACACACTTGGTTCTTTTGATAGCATCTCCTGTATACGAATTGTTTCTATAAAAGTCTTCAGGTTTAACGAAGTTAGCTTAGCA
The DNA here is from genome assembly GCA_947522985.1 of Lithophane socia. Lineage (NCBI taxonomy): Eukaryota > Metazoa > Arthropoda > Insecta > Lepidoptera > Noctuidae > Lithophane > Lithophane socia. Next base: position 12,970,373 of record OX383273.1, read on the forward strand.
CATAGTCTCGAAGAAATCGGGTTTCCAAATTTTTCTTCGGAGACCGTTATCTCACGGTATTCGTCTTTTAATATTTTAGGTGTATGAGGAACAGGGTGTGAAGTTCACTCATCCACCATAGAGAAGAGAGCGGTAAACTCTAATTGCGCGATGCAGGATTTATGTGACGTCAGGATTTTTGTGTGACGTCAGATCTTTGATGCGTAGTTCGCATGTGGCGATGTAGATGCCGCCACAATATAGTAGAAAGTTGTAAATTGTTTTTATTAGTATATAAGGTGTTAAAAAATTATCGTTGCTAAATTTACTTTATTTTACTATGGGACCAACTTTAGTATGGAACAGCAGATTTCTTTTTTGCGATTTCAAAGTTGGTTTTTCATAGTAAAAGTTATTTAGTTCGATCGATGGTCTAAAGCACCTTTTAAAGTTTGTAAAGTAATTTTTTAACACACTTATGTATAATTTTAATTAATTATGGGTAAAAGAAGTTGAAAAGTTCGGATAGTGACAGCTAGCTGTCAAATTCTTGGACTAGTGATAGAAGCGACATCTAATCCATTTCTTAATGTGCATCTCTTGGTAGTTAATTTGCTGATTTTTTTAACCAATGATCGTAAATATTGTCTGGTAATTCCTTCCTGCTCCATATTTTTATAAACTCTTTCCATAACTTTGGTAGAACAGTAATTTTTGATGAATGCCTTTCAATAATTTTAAGTACTAGATCTCTTAGAACAGCCTGACCTTTTTTAAATTCTCTAATGTGTATTTTTTTGGCTTTCTCTTCCGTATGTCGTCTTTGCTTAAGCATATCTTTAAGAATTTTATCTATATCCGCCACTACTTTTGGGTCAACGTTATAAGTTTCGGATTCAAATTCCTGCTCTTCCTCATCCGATCTACTTCTACCGCATCTATTTCCTTTGCAGTATATGCCTCTTTCATTATAGTCTCTATTCCTGCCGCATCTGTCCCCAACGCAACGCAACCTACTTCTGTCGTCTTTGCCATCATATCTGTCGCCCCTGTCATCTCTGTCTCTGCCGCATCGGTCACCAATACAACGTAAAGTATCTCTGCCATCATCATCATCTCTGTTTCTATTACATCTATTTCCAATACAACGGAAGGAATCAATACCATTTCTGTCACTATCATCTCTGTTCGAACGCAAAATATGGTTGATATCTTTGTTAAAGCTATCTTCATTGTTTCTGACGTCATTGTCGTCGTCATCTCCGTCATTAGTTTTTCTACTGCACCTGTTTCCATAACATCGCAGATTATCTCTATAATTCCTGTCGTCATCATCATCGTCATAATTATAATCTCTGTTACCGCTGTCATCTCGGTCACTATTGCGATTATCGTCAATTCTGTCTATGCCACAATCGTTACCATAGCAACGCAGTTCTATGTCGTTTTTTCCATCTAGTTTCAGGGTTCTATCAAGATCGTTTAGGAACTTCAGAACATTTTTAGGTTTGACATGAACATCCTCTTCGTTTTCTGAATAGTTTCTTGTCTGAGTATCATCATCATCTTCCTGCCCTTGTCCCGTGTTACTTCGGGGCGGTGTTTTTGTATCAGTAAAGTTCCATACTAGTTCTGTACATGTCCCCCATTTTTTCATACAGTCTTTTGAATCATCATTATTTTCTTTAGTTTTTATAGTTTCGAGCTTGTTTCTAAGGAATAAATTCAAGTTTTGTATGCTTGGTTGATTGTTGTAGTTCGAGTTCTCTCCACGTACACTTTGGTACGACTCTGCATTATGGTATTCATCATTGTAATAGTGATAATTAGGTTTGCCACCATTATAAGTTATTTTTGTTATATCCTTATGATGAGTCCCCGGGCCATCTTTGTGGTGATTTAACATTACATCGTTTTTACCTTGTTTTAATAGCTCCTCCATCAAGTTCTTGAGCTCATATTGAGGTTCGTCATGATAAAAATCTTGTCTATGGGTAGGATTCCCATTTGTAATATTTATTATTCCGAAAATAATTAAATATGAGATCTTTGATCTCATTTTTTAAAAGTTTGATACCATACTGTTGTCTGCGCGAAATAATAATGAAAACCTTCATTGTATCATTCCGTTATGCGCAGATAATTGATTATGAAATTAGTTGAAGATACACTACATAGCTAAGCTTGACATTGGAAATGAAAAACAAGTGGTTGGCGTGTCATCTGATAGACATGAGACATATTTACTAGAACAGCCTATAATACCTAGTGCGCATATGCACTAGGTATTTTCTGGACTAGGCCGCACCTAGCGCGACGCGTAAAGTAAGTGTTTTTATCGAGCATTTTCCAACAAAGCAAGAACTTTATCAAAATAGTATACATGGTGTAAGGGACAGCTCTCCGCAAATTAACAGGGGGCATTCAGCCCCTTATTTTGAATCATATTCCATCGCAAATTTGCTCAGGAAAGTTTTCATTTTTTTATCGTTTTTTCAGTTACTACTCCTTTATTTCAATGTAAAATTACATTCTCTCACTCCACACTCCATCAGCACTCCATTTATGTAAATAAAACAGCTAAAATAAAAAAAAAAACAGCAATGGATGTTAAAATACTCGAGCGCGCCCCCCGATACGGGGAGTGCGGCTACGCGGGTTTTGCCACGGTAACGATACATTGCGCGTGAGGTTATAATACAAATCAGGTTTATTGGATTCCCATAACGTTCCTGAAATAATTTCATGTACCGATCGTCTTAGTATGATAATGCTGAATTCATCCCATCAGTCTGCGGAGCGGAGGGCTGTCCCTTACACCCTGTATTATTAGTACAATGTACGTGCTCATAATATTAAAATACTCGGCTTTACATAAAAAACTATCGTGATTGAATGTTTATCCGATACCGGACGCGATCCATTTCAATTGAGTGCGTATTGAAGTATTCGAAGTGCGATTTTAGCTATTTAAACTTTTTGTGTGTATTACTAACAACCCTACTAACAGCTTCTTTCTATGTTATAATTTTTATGGACTGTGTGTCTGAAATAAAGATTAAAAAAAAAATTGCATACGGCGATCGAGTATATGCAAATTGCTATTCCAGTCTGTTCATAGACCACCGACTTCCAAAAAAAAACACAAAATAGTGACACCACACAAATTCGAATACCAGTACCTGCTATGTAAATAACAGTGAAGGAGTAAATTAAGATATCGTCTAGATAAACTAAGTGAGGAAAAATACATAATATTGAAGCTAACTCAAAAACTACACAAGCAAAGTTAATAAAATTTATATGGGACCAACCTCGGAAGCATGACCTACCAAACAAACAAAGAATCATCAGAATCGATTCATAATTGGCGGAGTAATCGCGTAAAAAACATACAAAAAAAAAACATACAGACGAATTGAGAACCTCCTCCTTTTTGAAGAAGTCGGTTAAAAATTGTACGCAATCCCTGGTTCATATTATTTAGCGCATTATTATTTACCCCACACAAATTCGAATACCAGTACCTGCTAAGTAAATAACAGTGACAGGAACTTATCATAACATCATCCATATAGTTTAAATTGAAGCTAAAACAAACAAAAAAAAAAAAGGACTTTATGCAATTATGCCTCGCAACCGATTCGCAGTGGGAAGGACGATACGATACGTCCCACCGTATGCAAGACTATCTGATTTTGAGTAAATACTTTATAAATACTCGGAACAGGTATTTGGACTAAGTATTTTTCGTCTAGGTGGACCTAGTACGGCACACCTCTATCTGATAATTATTTATCTGTATACTACGTTGATTTCGAGAACTCTTCGGATTTTAGAATGAAGCCAGCCCATGCTTAAACTAAGGAGTTACGTATTCAAAATTATACTATTACTTTAATAGGTCCGTTTGCACTACTTATTGTAAAATGCGTTTAAACCGGGCACAAACCTAGACTCTGGGCTGCTACTAAGTAATTCCACATGGAAAAATTCAACAACACTTAGCCCGCCCGGGAATCTAACTAAGGACCTCATGCTCAGCAGTAGCGCTTGCGACCACTAGCCCAACGAGGCAGTCAAACTTTTTCATAATTTTGTTTTAATTGCTTGCAGTTGGCCGATGCACGTGCACATGTAGCATGACGCCTTCTATCTCTACGAAAAAGGATTTCTACGGTGCGATGTCAAAAATCAATCAACAATCTGTCATTTTGTCTTTCGTTTTCTAACGATCTTCGCCTAGGTCTTTTTTTAAGTAGACTATTTCGGAAGAAAGTTTTCTACTCAAACTGTCAAAATCACACTGACAACTGACATTTGTCTAAGGTAGTGAAGACAATTTGATTTTCAAATCGAATAAAATTGTTGTAGTTGACGTGACTTAATCAGTAAAAATTGAGAATCAAACAGAAAAACAAAGAATTCTGGGTCGAATTATGTAAAAGAGTGAAAAGTGCAGTTGTCTCTTTATCGCTGCCGTCGTCGTACTGTCTACACGAAACGTCACTTTTGTCTCTACTCTTCCGTCGACAAAACGGTGCTCATGCTACGCCTGCAGCACTATGCTGAGATAGAAACCTTTTTAGCCTCACAATTAAGCCAACAAAGTTAATAGTCGTACAAAAAATAGCCGATCGTCTGTCATAGGATACAATATTACCAATAAGCAAAATTTACAAGGTTACAATTATTTAGCAGGTTTGCAATGCGTGTCTAGTGTCGTTTTTATGTAAAATTTCCATACAGAAATGTCGTGTTTTAAAGGTATTTAACTTGACATTAGCGAGCGGGTGGTGTGAAAAGATAATTCTTTTGGATTTGCGGTAAACTTTATTGCGAGAGGAGCTCGTGGCTAAGTAATAACAGCCGCACGGGTGGATACTTCAGGTTAAGCTACGCTTGCCGGTGTTGGTCCGTGGATGGGTGAAAATCTTTATGTAACGGGACTCCTCCGTGCCTCGGAAAGCACGTTAAGCCGTTGGTCCCGGCTGTCATTCGTGGATCTCTAACAGTCGTTACGGATCGTCAGAAGCCCGAAAGTCTGACAACCAGTCTTACCAAGGGGTATCGTATTACCCAGTTACTGGGTTGTGGAGGTCAGATAGGCAGTCGCTCCATGTAAAATACTGGTATTCAGCTGCATCCGGTTAGACTGGAAGCCGACCCCAATATAGTTGGTATAAGGCTAGGCAGATTGATAGTGGTAAACTTTATTGTACATGATGTGGTCTCCTATACAGGGTGGAGTTTTGAGATGGGGCATTCAGGACACATCCAGCTGACAGATCCAGCTCGCTGTAACCCTAGATTCTCGCGAGTTCCTGCCATAGTGAAGGATGAAAGGTAACAATAAAGGAATGGAGATAGTTGTTTGTTCTTATAAGACTGAAGACATCTTCACCCAATGCTATGCGTTTTCATGACATTAAGGGGTTTATTCATAAACGATGATTGAAGTTAAGCAATGATTAGCGACTGGTTAACCATACATTTTTGACGTTTGAACATCACTTAAATTTAATCATCGTTTATGAATAAACCCCATTATCTGTTTTGTTTTGATGCAAAACTGCTCTTTTACTGTTAAAAAGTTTCTTGCTTATAAGTTTCACTAGCTTCTAAGATTTTTATAAAACTCAATGGAGCCCCGACCCACCGTGTCGAATCGCATCGCCCGCCCGCGCTTTTCTGACTTTTTATCCTTTTGCTCGGCTCCAGAGGGTCGTAGCGTGATTTTGCATTGGGCAATCAAATGCAAAAAAAACTACGCGCGTTCAAACAAACTAACTCGTCAGCTTTATTATTAGTATATGATAATATAAACACACACACCCTTAATATAATTTAATTAATATTACATCACTAGTGCCTGAAGGTAATGAAAACACACTTGGTTCTTTTGATAGCATCTCCTGTATACGAATTGTTTCTATAAAAGTCTTCAGGTTTAACGAAGTTAGCTTAGCACATAGTCTCGAAGAAATCGGGTTTCCAAATTTTTCTTCGGAGACCGTTATCTCACGGTATTCGTCTTTTAATATTTTAGGTGTATGAGGAACAGGGTGTGAAGTTCACTCATCCACCATAGAGAAGGGAGCGGTAAACTCTAATTGCGCGATGCAGGATTTATGTGACGTCAGGATTTTTGTGTGACGTCAGATCTTTGATGCGTAGTTCGCATGTGGCGATGTAGATGCCGCCACAATATAGTAGAAAGTTGTAAATTGTTTTTATTAGTATATAAGGTGTTAAAAAATTATCGTTGCTAAATTTACTTTATTTTACTATGGGACCAACTTTAGTATGGAACAGCAGATTTCTTTTTTGCGATTTCAAAGTTGGTTTTTCATAGTAAAAGTTATTTAGTTCGATCGATGGTCTAAAGCACCTTTTAAAGTTTGTAAAGTAATTTTTTAACACACTTATGTATAATTTTAATTAATTATGGGTAAAAGAAGTTGAAAAGTTCGGATAGTGACAGCTAGCTGTCAAATTCTTGGACTAGTGATAGAAGCGACATCTAATCCATTTCTTAATGTGCATCTCTTGGTAGTTAATTTGCTGATTTGTTTAACCAATGATCGTAAATATTGTCTGGTAATTCCTTCCTGCTCCATATTTTTATAAACTCTTTCCATAACTTTGGTAGAACAGTAATTTTTGATGAATGCCTTTCAATAATTTTAAGTACTAGATCTCTTAGAACAGCCTGACCTTTTTTAAATTCTCTAATGTGTATTTTTTTGGCTTTCTCTTCCGTATGTCGTCTTTGCTTAAGCATATCTTTAAGAATTTTATCTATATCCGCCACTACTTTTGGGTCAACGTTATAAGTTTCGGATTCAAATTCCTGCTCTTCCTCATCCGATCTACTTCTACCGCATCTATTTCCTTTGCAGTATATGCCTCTTTCATTATAGTCTCTATTCCTGCCGCATCTGTCCCCAACGCAACGCAACCTACTTCTGTCGTCTTTGCCATCATATCTGTCGCCCCTGTCATCTCTGTCTCTGCCGCATCGGTCACCAATACAACGTAAAGTATCTCTGCCATCATCATCATCTCTGTTTCTATTACATCTATTTCCAATACAACGGAAGGAATCAATACCATTTCTGTCACTATCATCTCTGTTCGAACGCAAAATATGGTTGATATCTTTGTTAAAGCTATCTTCATTGTTTCTGACGTCATTGTCGTCGTCATCTCCGTCATTAGTTTTTCTACTGCACCTGTTTCCATAACATCGCAGATTATCTCTATAATTCCTGTCGTCATCATCATCGTCATAATTATAATCTCTGTTACCGCTGTCATCTCGGTCACTATTGCGATTATCGTCAATTCTGTCTATGCCACAATCGTTACCATAGCAACGCAGTTCTATGTCGTTTTTTCCATCTAGTTTCAGGGTTCTATCAAGATCGTTTAGGAACTTCAGAACATTTTTAGGTTTGACATGAACATCCTCTTCGTTTTCTGAATAGTTTCTTGTCTGAGTATCATCATCATCTTCCTGCCCTTGTCCCATGTTACTTCGGGGCGGTGTTTTTGTATCAGTAAAGTTCCATACTAGTTCTGTACATGTCCCCCATTTTTTCATACAGTCTTTTGAATCATCATTATTTTCTTTAGTTTTTATAGTTTCGAGCTTGTTTCTAAGGAATAAATTCAAGTTTTGTATGCTTGGTTGATTGTTGTAGTTCGAGTTCTCTCCACGTACACTTTGGTACGACTCTGCATTATGGTATTCATCATTGTAATAGTGATAATTAGGTTTGCCACCATTATAAGTTATTTTTGTTATATCCTTATGATGAGTCCCCGGGCCATCTTTGTGGTGATTTAACATTACATCGTTTTTACCTTGTTTTAATAGCTCCTCCATCAAGTTCTTGAGCTCATATTGAGGTTCGTCATGATAAAAATCTTGTCTATGGGTAGGATTCCCATTTGTAATATTTATTATTCCGAAAATAATTAAATATGAGATCTTTGATCTCATTTTTTAAAAGTTTGATACCATACTGTTGTCTGCGCGAAATAATAATGAAAACCTTCATTGTATCATTCCGTTATGCGCAGATAATTGATTATGAAATTAGTTGAAGATACACTACATAGCTAAGCTTGACATTGGAAATGAAAAACAAGTGGTTGGCGTGTCATCTGATAGACATGAGACATATTTACTAGAACAGCCTATAATACCTAGTGCGCATATGCACTAGGTATTTTCTGGACTAGGCCGCACCTAGCGCGACGCGTAAAGTAAGTGTTTTTATCGAGCATTTTCCAACAAAGCAAGAACTTTATCAAAATAGTATACATGGTGTAAGGGACAGCTCTCCGCAAATTAACAGGGGGCATTCAGCCCCTTATTTTGAATCATATTCCATCGCAAATTTGCTCAGGAAAGTTTTCATTTTTTTATCGTTTTTTCAGTTACTACTCCTTTATTTCAATGTAAAATTACATTCTCTCACTCCACACTCCATCAGCACTCCATTTATGTAAATAAAACAGCTAAAATAAAAAAAAAAACAGCAATGGATGTTAAAATACTCGAGCGCGCCCCCCGATACGGGGAGTGCGGCTACGCGGGTTTTGCCACGGTAACGATACATTGCGCGTGAGGTTATAATACAAATCAGGTTTATTGGATTCCCATAACGTTCCTGAAATAATTTCATGTACCGATCGTCTTAGTATGATAATGCTGAATTCATCCCATCAGTCTGCGGAGCGGAGGGCTGTCCCTTACACCCTGTATTATTAGTACAATGTACGTGCTCATAATATTAAAATACTCGGCTTTACATAAAAAACTATCGTGATTGAATGTTTATCCGATACCGGACGCGATCCATTTCAATTGAGTGCGTATTGAAGTATTCGAAGTGCGATTTTAGCTATTTAAACTTTTTGTGTGTATTACTAACAACCCTACTAACAGCTTCTTTCTATGTTATAATTTTTATGGACTGTGTGTCTGAAATAAAGATTAAAAAAAAAATTGCATACGGCGATCGAGTATATGCAAATTGCTATTCCAGTCTGTTCATAGACCACCGACTTCCAAAAAAAAACACAAAATAGTGACACCACACAAATTCGAATACCAGTACCTGCTATGTAAATAACAGTGAAGGAGTAAATTAAGATATCGTCTAGATAAACTAAGTGAGGAAAAATACATAATATTGAAGCTAACTCAAAAACTACACAAGCAAAGTTAATAAAATTTATATGGGACCAACCTCGGAAGCATGACCTACCAAACAAACAAAGAATCATCAGAATCGATTCATAATTGGCGGAGTAATCGCGTAAAAAACATACAAAAAAAAAACATACAGACGAATTGAGAACCTCCTCCTTTTTGAAGAAGTCGGTTAAAAATTGTACGCAATCCCTGGTTCATATTATTTAGCGCATTATTATTTACCCCACACAAATTCGAATACCAGTACCTGCTAAGTAAATAACAGTGACAGGAACTTATCATAACATCATCCATATAGTTTAAATTGAAGCTAAAACAAACAAAAAAAAAAAAGGACTTTATGCAATTATGCCTCGCAACCGATTCGCAGTGGGAAGGACGATACGATACGTCCCACCGTATGCAAGACTATCTGATTTTGAGTAAATACTTTATAAATACTCGGAACAGGTATTTGGACTAAGTATTTTTCGTCTAGGTGGACCTAGTACGGCACACCTCTATCTGATAATTATTTATCTGTATACTACGTTGATTTCGAGAACTCTTCGGATTTTAGAATGAAGCCAGCCCATGCTTAAACTAAGGAGTTACGTATTCAAAATTATACTATTACTTTAATAGGTCCGTTTGCACTACTTATTGTAAAATGCGTTTAAACCGGGCACAAACCTAGACTCTGGGCTGCTACTAAGTAATTCCACATGGAAAAATTCAACAACACTTAGCCCGCCCGGGAATCTAACTAAGGACCTCATGCTCAGCAGTAGCGCTTGCGACCACTAGCCCAACGAGGCAGTCAAACTTTTTCATAATTTTGTTTTAATTGCTTGCAGTTGGCCGATGCACGTGCACATGTAGCATGACGCCTTCTATCTCTACGAAAAAGGATTTCTACGGTGCGATGTCAAAAATCAATCAACAATCTGTCATTTTGTCTTTCGTTTTCTAACGATCTTCGCCTAGGTCTTTTTTTAAGTAGACTATTTCGGAAGAAAGTTTTCTACTCAAACTGTCAAAATCACACTGACAACTGACATTTGTCTAAGGTAGTGAAGACAATTTGATTTTCAAATCGAATAAAATTGTTGTAGTTGACGTGACTTAATCAGTAAAAATTGAGAATCAAACAGAAAAACAAAGAATTCTGGGTCGAATTATGTAAAAGAGTGAAAAGTGCAGTTGTCTCTTTATCGCTGCCGTCGTCGTACTGTCTACACGAAACGTCACTTTTGTCTCTACTCTTCCGTCGACAAAACGGTGCTCATGCTACGCCTGCAGCACTATGCTGAGATAGAAACCTTTTTAGCCTCACAATTAAGCCAACAAAGTTAATAGTCGTACAAAAAATAGCCGATCGTCTGTCATAGGATACAATATTACCAATAAGCAAAATTTACAAGGTTACAATTATTTAGCAGGTTTGCAATGCGTGTCTAGTGTCGTTTTTATGTAAAATTTCCATACAGAAATGTCGTGTTTTAAAGGTATTTAACTTGACATTAGCGAGCGGGTGGTGTGAAAAGATAATTCTTTTGGATTTGCGGTAAACTTTATTGCGAGAGGAGCTCGTGGCTAAGTAATAACAGCCGCACGGGTGGATACTTCAGGTTAAGCTACGCTTGCCGGTGTTGGTCCGTGGATGGGTGAAAATCTTTATGTAACGGGACTCCTCCGTGCCTCGGAAAGCACGTTAAGCCGTTGGTCCCGGCTGTCATTCGTGGATCTCTAACAGTCGTTACGGATCGTCAGAAGCCCGAAAGTCTGACAACCAGTCTTACCAAGGGGTATCGTATTACCCAGTTACTGGGTTGTGGAGGTCAGATAGGCAGTCGCTCCATGTAAAATACTGGTATTCAGCTGCATCCGGTTAGACTGGAAGCCGACCCCAATATAGTTGGTATAAGGCTAGGCAGATTGATAGTGGTAAACTTTATTGTACATGATGTGGTCTCCTATACAGGGTGGAGTTTTGAGATGGGGCATTCAGGACACATCCAGCTGACAGATCCAGCTCGCTGTAACCCTAGATTCTCGCGAGTTCCTGCCATAGTGAAGGATGAAAGGTAACAATAAAGGAATGGAGATAGTTGTTTGTTCTTATAAGACTGAAGACATCTTCACCCAATGCTATGCGTTTTCATGACATTAAGGGGTTTATTCATAAACGATGATTGAAGTTAAGCAATGATTAGCGACTGGTTAACCATACATTTTTGACGTTTGAACATCACTTAAATTTAATCATCGTTTATGAATAAACCCCATTATCTGTTTTGTTTTAATGCAAAACTGCTCTATTACTGTTAAAAAGTTTCTTGTTTATAAGTTTCACTAGCTTCTAAGATTTTTATAAAACTCAATGGAGCCCCGACCCACCGTGTCGAATCGCATCGCCCGCCCGCGCTTTTCTGACTTTTTATCCTTTTGCTCGGCTCCAGAGGGTCGTAGCGTGATGTTGCATTGGGCAATCAAATGCATTTTTTTTTTTTATGTATGTAGTCCCAGAGATTAACGCGTTCAAACAAACTAACTCGTCAGCTTTATTATTAGTATATGATAATATAAACACACACACCCTTAATATAATTTTGTTAATATTACATCACTAGTGCCTGAAGGTAATGAAAACACACTTGGTTCTTTTGATAGCATCTCCTGTATACGAATTGTTTCTATAAAAGTCTTCAGGTTTAACGAAGTTAGCACATAGTCTCAAAGAAATCGGGTTTCCAAATTTTTCTTCGGAGACCGTTCTCTCACGGTATTCGTCTTTTAATATTTTAGGTGTATGAGGAACAGGGTGTGAAGTTCACTCATCCACCATAGAGAAGGGAGCGGTAAACTCTAATTGCGCGATGCAGGATTTATGTGACGTCAGGATTTTTGTGTGACGTCAGATCTTTGATGCGTAGTTCGCATGTGGCGATGTAGATGCCGCCACAATATAGTAGAAAGTTGTAAATTGTTTTTATTAGTATATAAGGTGTTAAAAAATTATCGTTGCAAAATTTACTTTATTTTACAATGGGACCAACTTTAGTATGGAACAGCAGATTTCTTTTTTGCGATTTCAAAGTTGGTTTTTCATAGTAAAAGTTATTTAGTTCGATCGATGGTCTAAAGCACCTTTTAAAGTTTGTAAAGTAATTTTTTAACACACTTATGTATAATTTTAATTAATTATGGGTAAAAGAAGTTGAAAAGTTCGGATAGTGACAGCTAGCTATCAAATTCTTGGACTAGTGATAGAAGCGACATCTAAAGGGAGCAAGTGGCAGTTTTTATCCCCATTTCTTAATGTGCATCTCTTGGTAGTTAATTTGCTGATTTTTTTAACCAATGATCGTAAATATTGTCTGGTAATTCCTTCCTGCCCCATATTTTTATAAACTCTTTCCATAACTTTGGTAGAACAGTAATTTTTGATGAATGCCTTTCAATAATTTTAAGTACTAGATCTCTTAGAACAGCCTGACCTTTTTTAAATTCACTAATGTGTATTTTTTTGGCTTTCTCTTCCGTACGTCGTCTTTGCTTAAGCATATCTTTAAGAATTTTATCTATATCCGCCACTACTTTTGGGTCAACGTTATAAGTTTTGGATTCAAATTCCTGCTCTTCCTCATCCGATCTACTTCTACCGCATCTATTTCCAGTACAGTATATGCCTCTTTGATTATCGTCTCTATTCCTGCCGCATCTGTCCCCAACGCAACGCAACCTACTTCTGTCGTCTTTGCCATCATATCTGTCGCCCCTGTCATCTCTGTCTCTGCCGCATCGGTCACCAATACAACGTAAAGTATCTCTGCCATCATCATCATCTCTGTTTCCACTACATCTATTTCCAATACAATGGAAGGAATCAATACCATTTCTGTCACTATCATCTCTGTTCGAACGCAAAATATGGTTGATATCTTTGTTAAAGCTATCTTCATTGTTTCTGACGTGATTGTCGTCGTCATCTACGTCATTCGTTTTTCTACTGCACCTGTTTCCGTAACATCGCAGATTATCTCTATAATTCCTGTCGTCGTCATCATCGTCATAATTATAATCTCTGTTACCGCTGTCATCTCGGTCACTGTTGCGATTATCGTCAATTCTGTCTATGCCACAATCGTTACCATAGCAACGCAGTTCTATGTCGTTTTTTCCATCTAGTTTCAGGGTTCTATCAAGATCATTTAGGAACTTCAGAACATTTTTAGGTTTGACATGAACATCCTCTTCGTTTTCTGAATAGTTTCTTGTCTGAGTATCATCATCATCTTCCTGCCCTTGTCCCATGTTACTTCTGGTCGATGCTTTTGTATCAGTAAAGTTCCATAATAGTTCTGTACATGTCCCCCATTTTTTAATACAGTCTTTTGTATCATTAGTTTCGAGCTTGTTTCTAAGGAATAAATTCAAGTTTTGTATGCTTGGTTGATTGTTGTTGTTCGAGTTCTCTCCACGTATACTTTGATACGACTCTGCATTACGGTATTCATCATTGTAATGGTGATTATTAGGTTTGCCACCATTATAAGTTATTTTCGTTATATCCTTATGATGAGTCCCCGGGCCATCTTCGTGGTGATTTAACATTACATCGTATTTACCTTGTTTTACAAGCTTCTCCATCAAGTTCTTGAGCTGATATTGAGGTTCGTCATTATAAGAATCTTGTCTATGAGTAGGATTCCCATTTGTAAAGATTATTATTCCGAAAATAATGAAATATGAGATATTCGATACCATTTTTTAAAAGTTTTGTACCATACTGTTGTCTGCGCGAAATAATAATGAAAACCTTCATTGTATCATTCCGTTATGCGCAGATAATTGATTGTGAAATTAGTTAAAGATACACTACATAACTAAGCTTGATATTGGAAATGAAAAACAAGTGATTGGCGTGTCATCTGATAATAATTATTTATCTGTAAATGAAATTGGCCTCGACTCACGAATCGTAGGTCGTGGGTTTAAACCCAGACTGGCGCTTTACTTTGTGTAAATAATTTCATCACCACTGCTCTCAAAACGGTGAAAGAAAACATCGTGAGGAAGAAATGTCTTAGAACCAATCATTCGAAGACATGTGACATCTACCAACCCACACTGGGCCCGCGTGTTGGATTACAGCCCACTCCCTCTCACAGAGAGGAGGCCTGTGTCCCAGCAGTGGGAACATTATAGGCTGATTATGCAAATGAAATGTTTATTATAATTGGAACCGTGACGCGATTGTTAGCACTAAATTTTGCAGTCATATGTTTGGGGGTACTGTTCTGACAAACGCCATTTTGAACTCTATTAGTAATGAAACTAAGACGTAATAAGTAAGATATACATACCTGAACCAAGCGGCCTGGTGTGACGAGCTGTCCCGGCGTCTGTCTCGTTGTGACTGTTCTAGTTGATGCTTCAACTGCTCTGCTGCGTCCACGTCACCCTCTTCTAAAGCACGCTGGTCGGGCCTAGAAACACATAGCGAATTAGTTTACGCAACATAACATGGTAATGGCCGATTCCAATAGTATACGGAAAGTTATTGATTAAAATTAAGACTCTTGTATCTTTACCAATAATGAAACAAAAACCTCATATCTTGACATCGTAGAACCTCAATCAATCTGCCTAGCCTTTTCCCAACTATATTGGGGTCGGCTTCCAGCCTAACCGGATGCAGCTGAATACCAGTGTTTTACTTGGAGCGACTGCCTATCTGACCTCCACAACCTAGTAACTGGGTAATACAATACCCCTTGGTAAGACTGGTTGTCAGATTTTCGGGCTTCTGACGACCCGTAACGACTGTCAAAGATCCACAAATGACAGCCGGGACCAACGGCTTAACGTGCTTTCCGAGGCACGGAGGAGTCTCGGTATGTAAAGATGGTCACCCATCCACGGACCAACCCCGGCAAGCGTAGCTTAACCTGATGGATCGACCCGTGCGGCTATTATTACTTAGCCACGAGCTCCTGTTAAATAATTTATTTCAAGTAGGCACATTAAAGACACTTTTGACTTTTTAAGTCTGACAACCAGTTTTACCAAGGGGTATCGTATTACCCAGTTACTGGGTTGTGGAGGTCAGATAGGCAGTCGCTCGATGTAAAATACTGGTATTGAGCTGCATCCGGTTAGACTGGAAGCCGACCCCAAAATAGTTGAGAAAAGGCTAGGCAGATGATGACATTAAAGACACTTTTGAATGTCAAAAAACAACAAGAAATAGAATTGATTCTAGTGTTTGTGGTCATCATGTTGCAGTGAGATTTCGGACAGCCGTAATTTCCCTCACAATGCGACGCCATCTTTCTCTGCTGTAACATGTGTGTATTCGTGTAATGGGCCGACCACTGCGGAAGTAATCTCATCGGCCCATCACATGGGCGACCTGCCACGTGGGGTCGTTCCTTCGATCTTTACCTGTACTACAATATACACAAGAGGCGAGAGGCGCGGGCGTTACGCCGATCCTTTCATATTTCATACAAAATGTATAGGAGCGATGAGGCGCGGGAGATACACAGTCGCCTCGTCTCTTATGTATGTCGCGAGCCTTATGTATTAATACAGAGCCATCTAGTATACATTTTAGAATAGCTATTAAAAAACAAAAAAAAAAAACTTGAGCCCTTGAAACTGACTTTTTCGGGCATAACGCTTTTTCGTTACGTGACGATTTCTACCAGTCAACTCCTACGCAAGCCGCGTTAACGAACTTTGTTCCAAAATATTGCTTTAAGTAATACTAGCTGATGCCCGCGACTTCGCCCGTGTGGATGGCATTTATTATATACTAAAACCTTCCTCGAGAACCACTCCATCCATTGGTGAAAACAGCATAAAAATCGGTGCAGTAGTTTTTGAGTTTATCGCGAACAGGACGACAGACAAACGCGGCGGAGGACTTTGTTTTATAATATGTAAGGATCACAACACGTCTTTCGGCTGAAACAATGATGACGATTGGTACTTTGATGGTGTTTACCTGTGTCTGGTGTCTGTGTGGGGCAGTGTTTCTGTCATGGCGGGCTCCATTTCGTTCAGCTCCATCGCAAACCGTGTGAACCCGTAGTACATCTCATGCTCCGGCGGCATCGCACCTATAAACACCCAATGATATTATAAGTAAAGGAGTAGATAGGTTACCTACACAACATTCGATCTTCAAAATCAGCACACACACACACATAAATGACGTAACATTGTAATGTCACACTATACAAGGTGTTAGGGTAAACACCGCTATCCTTGAAACCAGTGATTTGGTTTCATGTATAGAACGTAAAATCAATGGAAAATTAAAACTTTTATTTTAAAAGAAATTCTACATTTTTCTTCAAGAGTATTTCACCATTCGCGCTAGGGCAACAACTTACGTCTCAACACGGGCGGGGGGCGCGGGACGTGACCTGACCGACCGCGAGCGCGACCTCTATTGGGTATTTATTCATGTGTTGTGTAGGTAGGTAGGAGGGGAGGCGACCTCGGGCGCATATCTATAAATCATGAATCGGACGGTGTCGATAGAAACGTTTAGAAATCTTTTAATGAAAATAATGTTTTTTTTTTGTTGTGACTAGATCATTTATTTTTATATTTAAGTCAACTACCCATGGTTTGAGTGACAACGGTGTTTACCCTTACGTCCTGTATTAGATGACTCGTGAAAGTAGGACAGCATGTCACAATTATCAGGAGCGAAAACGAGACATAATTATATTGTCACTGAGTCTAGGTTTGCTAACTAGCCCAGTTTTAACGTGCCACTTGCGGAGCGCGGCTACCCTATCTCTTTTTTAGGGTTTCGTACCCAAAGGGTAAATCGGGACCCTATAACTAAGACTCCGCTATCCGTCCGTCCGTCTGTCTGTCCGTCTGTCACCAGGCTGTATCTCAGGTACCGTGATAGTTAGACAGTTGAAATTTTCGCAAATGATGTATTTCTGTTGTCGCTATAACAACAAATACTAAATGACATAATAAAATAAATATTTAAGGGGGCTCCCGTACAACAGCCGTGTTTTTTTGTCGTTTTTATAGATAATGGTACGGAACCCTTCGTCCGCGAGTCCCACTCGTTTACTTATAACACCCAGTATTATTACTAAGAAACTGCTCTCAAAGCAGTGAAGGAAAGCGGTATGTCCTTGATTCCAGAATTCGACGACTTGTGGGTGTGGCGTGTGTTGGATTACGACTTCACAAAGAGGAATGCCTTTGTCCCAGCAATGAGTACATTTTTAGTATGATTATGCTTATTATTACTTCAAATCTACTTTAGTAAAAAATATGAGGTGATGTATTTTAAATAAAAATAATAAAATTATCAATATTACTTGCGAATATAACTGAAATTCGGTTTGAATTAGTCACATATCGTCACTCAGATGGTCTATGCTGATAAGTAGGATTTCAAAAATGATTCAATTGTTGAAAAATGTCATATCCAAAGAAAAGTTATGTCCTTCGGGAACCATCGTCTATGTCCGGAAATACGAAGCCGAAGATTAACGAAGCGCATTCCTTTTCTGGTTTATCTATACTGTACTAAGATTTTTTGTGATAAAATGGGTCAAGATCCATGACATGGGATGGTCACACACGTACGTAGGCACTTACCATCAGGTGCTGCTTGCTTGTTTGCATCTTATTCACATAAAAGATAAATATATTAATAATTACCCGCCTCTGCTTTGCACAGTTTTTACGACTTGATATCGAGATTTATACTTAAATGTAAGCTTAATATTAATCTAGACGCCCGCGTGCAGGGCTTCGGACCAGCGCCTAGAGCATGTGTGCGGTACGCACCCGGTCTCCACAGACAGCGCGCGGCGGGCGGGTCGCCCGCGTGCAGGGCTTCGGACCAGCGCCTAGAGCATGTGTGCGGTACGCACCCGGTCTCCACAGACAGCGCGCGGCGGGCGGGTCGCCCGCGTGCAGGGCTTCGGACCAGCGCCTAGAGCATGTGTGCGGTACGCACCCGGTCTCCACAGACAGCGCGCGGCGGGCGGGTCGCCCGCGTGCAGGGCTTCGGACCAGCGCCTAGAGCATGTGTGCGGTACGCACCCGGTCTCCACAGACAGCGCGCGGCGGGCGGGTCGCCCGCGTGCAGGGCTTCGGACCAGCGCCTAGAGCATGTGTGCGGTACGCACCCGGTCTCCACAGACAGCGCGCGGCGGGCGGGTCGCCCGCGTGCAGGGCTTCGGACCAGCGCCTAGAGCATGTGTGCGGTACGCACCCGGTCTCCACAGACAGCGCGCGGCGGGCGGGTCGCCCGCGTGCAGGGCTTCGGACCAGCGCCTAGAGCATGTGTGCGGTACGCACCCGGTCTCCACAGACAGCGCGCGGCGGGCGGGTCGCCCGCGTGCAGGGCTTCGGACCAGCGCCTAGAGCATGTGTGCGGTACGCACCCGGTCTCCACAGACAGCGCGCGGCGGGCGGGTCGCCCGCGTGCAGGGCTTCGGACCAGCGCCTAGAGCATGTGTGCGGTACGCACCCGGTCTCCACAGACAGCGCGCGGCGGGCGGGTCGCCCGCGTGCAGGGCTTCGGACCAGCGCCTAGAGCATGTGTGCGGTACGCACCCGGTCTCCACAGACAGCGCGCGGCGGGCGGGTCGCCCGCGTGCAGGGCTTCGGACCAGCGCCTAGAGCATGTGTGCGGTACGCACCCGGTCTCCACAGACAGCGCGCGGCGGGCGGGTCGCCCGCGTGCAGGGCTTCGGACCAGCGCCTAGAGCATGTGTGCGGTACGCACCCGGTCTCCACAGACAGCGCGCGGCGGGCGGGTCGCCCGCGTGCAGGGCTTCGGACCAGCGCCTAGAGCATGTGTGCGGTACGCACCCGGTCTCCACAGACAGCGCGCGGCGGGCGGGTCGCCCGCGTGCAGGGCTTCGGACCAGCGCCTAGAGCATGTGTGCGGTACGCACCCGGTCTCCACAGACAGCGCGCGGCGGGCGGGTCGCCCGCGTGCAGGGCTTCGGACCAGCGCCTAGAGCATGTGTGCGGTACGCACCCGGTCTCCACAGACAGCGCGCGGCGGGCGGGTCGCCCGCGTGCAGGGCTTCGGACCAGCGCCTAGAGCATGTGTGCGGTACGCACCCGGTCTCCACAGACAGCGCGCGGCGGGCGGGTCGCCCGCGTGCAGGGCTTCGGACCAGCGCCTAGAGCATGTGTGCGGTACGCACCCGGTCTCCACAGACAGCGCGCGGCGGGCGGGTCGCCCGCGTGCAGGGCTTCGGACCAGCGCCTAGAGCATGTGTGCGGTACGCACCCGGTCTCCACAGACAGCGCGCGGCGGGCGGGTCGCCCGCGTGCAGGGCTTCGGACCAGCGCCTAGAGCATGTGTGCGGTACGCACCCGGTCTCCACAGACAGCGCGCGGCGGGCGGGTCACCCGCGTGCAGGGCTTCGGACCAGCGCCTAGAGCATGTGTGCGGTACGCACCCGGTCTCCACAGACAGCGCGCGGCGGGCGGGTCGCCCGCGTGCAGGGCTTCGGACCAGCGCCTAGAGCATGTGTGCGGTACGCACCCGGTCTCCACAGACAGCGCGCGGCGGGCGGGTCGCCCGCGTGCAGGGCTTCGGACCAGCGCCTAGAGCATGTGTGCGGTACGCACCCGGTCTCCACAGACAGCGCGCGGCGGGCGGGTCGCCCGCGTGCAGGGCTTCGGACCAGCGCCTAGAGCATGTGTGCGGTACGCACCCGGTCTCCACAGACAGCGCGCGGCGGGCGGGTCGCCCGCGTGCAGGGCTTCGGACCAGCGCCTAGAGCATGTGTGCGGTACGCACCCGGTCTCCACAGACAGCGCGCGGCGGGCGGGTCGCCCGCGTGCAGGGCTTCGGACCAGCGCCTAGAGCATGTGTGCGGTACGCACCCGGTCTCCACAGACAGCGCGCGGCGGGCGGGTCGCCCGCGTGCAGGGCTTCGGACCAGCGCCTAGAGCATGTGTGCGGTACGCACCCGGTCTCCACAGACAGCGCGCGGCGGGCGGGTCGCCCGCGTGCAGGGCTTCGGACCAGCGGCCCTGCAGGCGCAGGCGCGTGCCGCCGCCCGAGACGAAGCCGCGCACCTCGTGACGACTGCTGGACCACGAGCTCGCCTGGGGACATAGTTTACTATGACATGCCGTATATTTATTTTAAGTCATAACTACCGCATTAAAAAAACATATATTTCTTAAAATAAAAAGATATAAAAAAGAAATAAAATAAAAAATTGAGTCCCGCAGGAGGCGGGATCAGGGTCCAAGCTACCGGTGGTTAGGACTGCAAAACAGTATCGAGGAGTACTACCTTCTTTATTATGTTTATTATTATTTAACTAGCACGGTTGAAAAAACATCGAGATTTCTTAGTTATATGTAAGTTTAATATTAACGTATTAACCTTCCGAAATAAATTCTCTAACCGATGGTGAAGATCTCATCAAAATCTGTTGCGTGGTTTAACAAGAAAAACGCGGACAGACAAACACGAAAAGCGACTTTCATTTATAATATGTAAAGATTCGACAAATCACTCACACACTGACAGCCCACACTACGGCATGGCAGTAGGATGTGTCACAAACTATGTGCAACCTCTTAAACCTGAGATACACTAGGGGACAAATGAAGAAACATGTTGCGGAACATGTCCCTCAAAAACTATGTGAAGTGTCCTGAGACAATTGTCGCGGAACATTTTGCCGGCCACACTAGTCAGTGCTCATAGAAATGTCGCCCGAGGAGGTTGCGGCTATTAGTGCTGCGTACATAGTAATTATATCCAGTGTGTTGAAACGTAAGAGAAAGAGAAGGTGGTAGATCGTTTGTGAATTTTACTCGAATGTCATCGGTGCCGATTCTGTTGTTCAAAACTAAACTAAATTTAAGTTCAGTGCATCTTTTTACTAGACTGCCCCAGAAGGAGGGTAATGTTTTTTCTGTCTGTTTCATTAAGAAAAGGACAGGAAATTTTAGTTTAGTCCTGTTAAATTAATCAGCGCCTGACGTAAATTGACGTTATTTTAGTAAGTAGATATAACCAGAAAATATTACAGAAGGCGCACTTCGCATTTTAGGTATGAAGCTACAAGTACGCGGTGGGCCCGTCTTGTCGCGCCAATTCAGTGATCGTAGTCAGAAGATATAAGAGTTACGCGATAAAAAGAGAGGCAACTTCTAGTTGAATGTAACTGTAGGTAATTAGCGCAGTGCGACCTGAATTGCACATTATTTAACGTAGTAAGAGTAGGTTTTTATTCAAATGATTTTGAAGAGTCTGTTCTGTGATATAACGAACAATGCCTTACCTTAATAAAGTTAAGTTTGCAGGTGATATCGGTTCCGTGGCAGGTGATGTGCATGTCTCCGTACTGGTCCACCCACCGCTGGCCGCCGAACAGGTTGTGGACGCAAGTCGTCACCTGTGAACGATGCAAAATACCTATGAAATTGGCGTTTTTTTTTCTCACAAATAGAGAACCTCGTCACTTCTATGATTTAAAATATTCATCAATTGCTTGGTATTTTATCGAATAATACACTTAAATTTACTCCACATTTTGTTTGCAGAAATGACCACTATTTTTTTTAACTTGGCCAAAACTTATTTTTGTCGCTTATCATGTCATGTTTTTCTATGTGGCATATTACCTACGTTATCTTAGTTTTTAAACATTAGTGCATAAAAGTTTTAAAACATTTGTGTTCATGGTATATTATATAAATTAAGAAAATGTTAGTATGAAAAAAAATTTGTAGATACAAATATCAAAATACGAGAATTTTAGAGTGTGAGGGTACAGGATGTAAAGTTCACTCATCCTTTATAGAAAAGGGAGGATCCTCCGACCAGACGGGTGTTGTGTCTGGTGGGCAACTGCCCAACAATTGTTGTTGGAATCTTGTATATATTTCATCACGTGGTAAACTGTAATTGCGCGATGCAGGATTTTGTTGCGGTTAGGTCTTTGATGCGTAGTTCACATGTAGCGATGTAAATGCCGCCACAGAACAAATAAATTGGGAAATGGGCAAGATAATGATAATATATTACAAGGATATATATTGATAGTCTAGTGCGCGAGATCCTTACAATATTCACGACACGTTTTTTTTTTGATGATTTTTCTTTGAAGTCTCAAAACCAAAATATTTTATTTCATATAAACCTACATGGGCACTTATGAAACGTCAGAAGCTAGGTGCACGGTTCCAATTGGTCGTTTCCTATGGAGAAGAGCCGGCAAGAAACTCCACGGTTATTCTTGTAAAAATAATTGGCTGTTACAATAACTGTCTGATAACAAACACCGTTGTTAACTCTTGTATTGCATCTGGTGTATTTCCTGATCTGATGAAACTTAGCAAAGTGATTCCACTGTTCAAGTCTGGCAGCACAACTGATCCCTCGAATTTTTGGCCTATTTCGATTTTACCTACGTTGAGCAAAATCTTTGAAAAATTAATTTTTAAACAGATGTTAGGACATTTTAATGCACATAATTTACTCCATCTAAAACAGTTTGGTTTTACAAAGGGTCGTTCAACTACAGATGCGGGCGTGGAATTACTGAAAAGCATTTTCGAGGCCTGGGAGGAGTCGCAGGATGCTCTTGGCATTTTCTGCGACTTATCCAAGGCTTTCGATTGCGTACATCATGATACTCTCATCAGGAAACTGTACCACTATGGTATGAGGGACAAGGCTCTCGACCTTCTGACTTCTTATCTGAACAACAGAATTCAGAGGGTCGATGTTAATGGCAAGAGATCTGCAGGATCTTCGGTCACCATGGGCGTTCCGCAGGGTTCAATTCTAGGTCCTTTCTTATTTCTCATTTATATTAATGACTTGCCTTACCACATAAGGGATAATCATAAGATCGTTTTATTTGCAGATGACACATCCCTCATTTTAAAAATCAAACGTCAGTAAGTCAACTTTGAACAAGTTAACGATGCACTCTCTAAAGTTGTGCATTGGTTTAATGTAAATAATCTTCTCTTGAATGAAAAAAAGACTAAACTCATTAAATTTTCAACGCCAAATGTCAGGCAGCTATCTAACAATGTTAAAGTTAATGGAATAGAGTTGGACCCCGTTGAATCGACAGTTTTTCTTGGAATAACCATTGACGGTAAATTACAATGGGGCCCACACATAGAAAAATTGTCAGGTAGGCTTAGTTCGGCCGCCTATGCCGTTAAAAAAATTAGACAGATAACTGACGTAGATACAGCCAGAATTGTTTATTTTAGTTATTTTCATAGTCTTCTGTCTTATGGGATTCTTCTCTGGGGAGCCTGTGCGAACATTAATGCTATCTTTGTTTTACAGAAAAGGGCTGTTCGAGCCATTTACAACCTAGGTCCAAGAGATTCTTCGAGAAAAATTCAGACAAATAGATATTCTGACTGTAGCCTCACAATATATATTTGAAAACCTATTGTACGTACACAAAAACATATCAAAGTTTAAGAAAATGTCCGATATTCATAGTTTAAATACCAGGAATAAACACAATCTTGCTGTACATCGCACTCGTCTCCACAGAGTAGGCAACTCGTTCATGGGTCAATGTATACGCTTTTACAACAAACTTCCCATTGACATTCGAAACTTACCCATTAAACGATTTAAAAGCTGTATTAAAACCAAACTTTGTAAAAAAGGGTACTATAAAATCTCAGATTATTTAGAAGACAAAAATGCATGGGATTGAGCTGCTCGCTCTGCTAAGCATTGTGACATTTTGAATATTATGGAAAACCATAAAAATATACCTACCAGTTTTATATACAAATTGACATTATTGAATATTATATAAAAAATGACATGATGATTACTTGTAAAGTATTGTTTTATTGTGAATGTGAGGACTATGTGGATATTTATTTTTCGTTCTGTTAGTTTTAGCGAAGGTCTGGCAATTTGAGAACTTTATGCGACCTACCCAAATGTCCTTTCTTTGGTATTGTTCGTCGAGTCGTTGAGCTCCTTAAGTTCTGAGTTGAGCTCCACTATTACTGACAAATGCTTGCACTGACTGGACAGGTCCACTCAAATCTGTGTGGTTCTTTCCTCAAAAGACCATTTCAGACTAATCTACATGGTCCTCATATGGCCTGACCAAGATTATGTCTGGACTTTAAAGGAGACGGTGACCTCTGAGTTTGTTTCGGCCTTTCTTCTCAGAGTAGTCAGATAGGAAACGCCGACCTCATCTAGCTTATTTTTACAACTTTTTAATATGACGTGTAAAAGTGATTCCAATATCCTATTTACATAATAAACAATTTCATTTCATTTCATTTCATTTCCGTCTTCATCAGTTAAAAATATTTTTAGACGCGAGTGTTTTTAGAACTCGTTTACAGAAGTAATATCATTTATCATTTACCTTATTCCAGCTATAATGGTCTCCAGTGCTCAGTAACCTAACATGCACCCTGCCCGTGGGCTGGAACTCCATGGACTTGCCCCAGAACTTGGTCTTGATGCGAGCCTCCTGCCAGAAGCACCACTTGCTGGACTCGGCGTGACACGCTGAGATTGGTGGGTGGTGGGACACCTGTGTGAAATAAGTATTTATAAATAAAGATTTGCCTGTGAAGGCTCGGGGAGTAAACATTATTTTGACATATTGCCAGAATCACAGAATAATAAAGAAAGAAAGAAAGAAAATACATTTATTCAGCATAGACTAAGAGGCACACAATACACATCAGATAAAATAAAATAAAAAAAGAAAAGTGTAAAAGTACAATGTAATGTAATACAGACCCTCCACATTTTAGGTATGAAGCTACAAGTACGCGGCGGGCTCGCCTTGTCGGACTAATTCAGTGAGCGTTACGTAGTCAGAAGATAATATAAGAGTTACGCGATAGAAAGAGAATCAACTTCTAGGTAAATATAACTGTAGGTAATTAGCGCTATGCGACCTGAATTGCACTTTATTGTGTCGCTTTTTATTTAAATGATTTTGCGGAGTGAATCTTCTGTATTATTCTGTGCCAGAATGATAAATGAGGATTTTTCTTTAATGATAATGATAAGAATAATCCACTGTTGTATTTTTTCTTTCGTATGATAAGTTATGAAATTAGCGTTACTTTGCGGAAATCAATGGCGGTAAAATGCTTTGTAGAAATATTTGATCTTATTGTGGAATATTAACACTATTTAGGTGTTAATATTCCACAATAAGATCAAATATTTCTTTTTACATAACATTTTGCTTTCTTGCTAATATTAAGTTTTTGGAAAAACACTATTTAGAGTACGTATAGCAAATTAGATACAGACATTGAGCGCGTGAACATAAACATATAGTTCTAAATGTATGCAACAGTGCAAACAGTAGAAATGCCTTTATGTCTGAGTTAAATAAATGTATTTTCTTATTTTTCATCGTTCAATTCTGATAAAAAGACAGAAAACCAACCAAAAGTTTCCGAAAAAACATGGTCAGTCTGCCTCTATTTATTACCGACCTGCTCCGCAATAAACCGGAAGCCCTTATCGTCGCGCACGCACTCGTAGGTCTCGGCCAGCAGCGGGTTGAAGGGCTTGGACGCGGCGCGGTGCGCGGACGACGCGTACGCGCTGACCGCGAACGCGCCCACCAGCGCCATGCGTTCTATTGCGTTCTTGCAGTCCGATGCCGAGTCTAGCAGCTCCGAGTATTCTAGTTCTTCGCATAGTCGCTGAGGGAAAATATTTTATACTGTAACCCTACATTTGCTTTGCGCAATCGCGAGAGCCCCCCCCCCCCATTGCTCGCGATTGCAAAAAACGGGGTCGTCCTTAGCTTTGCACAAAAAAACAAAATGGCGTCTTCGAACTTCGCTTCTCAATTTTCAATAAAAAATCGTTTTAGCAGGGCAGCGGATAGTTAATGCGATATTCAGATTACTTACATAAGTAGATTAACACATAGCATTGTGTAGTAAGCGTAAAAGTAATAAACCGACTTTATGAACACGAATTTTTGGAAATAATAACAATATATTGCTGTATTACAAAAAACAAGTTGCAAATAAAATGACTATCTAGAAAAACGTAAGAAGATTTGAATTTCGCTGGCAGCAACTGCGGGTCCACCATAATGATTAGAATCAAATCCTCCAAAAGAAATTGCAAAAAATTACAACTGATATAAAACAACATGTCACACACACATGATGTGTTGAAACGTATGAAATAAACTTTTTAATTAGCCGACACTGTCCTTTGGCAGCCAAAGGCCTCTCCCAAATGAATATATTGTCTTTACTAATAATCACATTGTACTGGGATTGATCCATCATCACTGACAGGACTATTGTTGCTAATAAGCCTGATATAGTGGTGGTGGATCGAACAGAGCGGCGCGCAATGATCATTGACATAACGGTCCCGCATGACGGGAACCTCGTGAAGGCCGAGAAAGATAAACAAATCAAGTATCTTGACTTGGCTCACGAGGTTGTCGACATGTGGGATGTGGACTCTGCGATCATTGTGCCGATAGTCATATCAGCCAATGGCTTAACTGCCAAGAGCCTCGACCAACACCTAAGGAGGCTCTCGTTGGGCAGCTGGATTAAGGGCTTGATGCAGAAAGCGGTACTCCTGGACACGCCTCGCATTGTTAGGAGGTTCCTCTCTCTGGAAGTCTGGAGCCCTGACCGCCGGTAGCTTGGACCCTGTTCCCGATACCGGTGGGCTACTATTTTTTATATTTTTAAATGTTTTTTTATTTTTTTATTCTAATATTTTAAAATATAATTTATATGTAAGAAAAATGAAATAAAGAAGATAATAGTATGTTACACAATTAGTGAATAAAGGACGGATTTAAAGCGAGGGCCATAGGTGAATCACGAGCAAGTGAAGGATTCTGACGACTGAATCACGCCCGTAGGGAGTGATTCATGTCAAGTGTTAGAATCCTGAGGGACGCGAGTGATTCATGGCCCTTGATTCAAATTAAAACACCAAAACAGTGATTAAAAGTGCTTTTTATTCAATATTTTCAGTGAATAAAATAAGCTATTTAGAGGGTGAATGGTATAAATAAATATAAAAACTCCATACCTGCAACATATTCAACGGCTCATTGATAGTGACCGGCATGGATATCTGGCTCAGGTCCTTGCCGATGTTCTTGTAGAGCAGGTTCCACAGACTGGGCCCGCCGGGCGTGGGGCGCGGCGCGGGCAGGCGCGTGCGGCGCGCCCAGCCCGGCGCGTCGCGCGCGCGCAGCGTCACCTGCTCCGCCGACACTACTGGCGGAGGGCGCGGTCACTCTATATTATCGCTTTTTGGGGAACGTGGGAGGGGTGTTTGACTTTGGATAATTTTGTGCATACTTTTTATATGACTTTATTGTCACAAAAAACGTAATTTTTCTTAAAAAAATATATGTTATGAAAAAATATATTATTAATACGGTGAGAGGAAAAGTTTTCTATATTTTTTTTAATACAAAACCAAGTGTTATTATGTTTTTGTATAACATCAGCGTAAAATAGTGTTATCTACGTCTAGGAAGTAATATATATTTTTATTTACTGTTTTTTTAAAGCGTTTGGAGATCTTAAGAAAGTACAGTCAAACACCCCATTAAGGACAATGCAAACTAAGGATTTCTACAGTCAGCAGTTTTGTGGGATTGCCAATTGAATGAGCTAAGAAGGTTTTTAAACGATAAGGGCTGAGAAAGAAAGAAAATATAGTAGTTTTAGATAGAAAGGTATTATGGCAACTGGCTTCCAAGATCAGTGGAAATGGATATGGATTAAAAAAAGGTTTGCATACAAAACGGTTCATTGAAGGATCGGCGTCGGATAGAAACTTCAAATGTTATGCCTTTGACCGCCGCGCCAGTGACAGCTCAAAACGTCATTAATACCCAATAATGAATCGTGCGCATATTGATAGTATCAAAATACTTAACGTCGGCAGTACGATTGTTTGGGTTTGCCGTGGCGGTCAACGGATACAATACACTAGTCAAAGTACAGTATCAGGGTGCTAATATGGTACATCAAGTTAACAAAGAGTTTTAATAGTATTTTTATCTCACGAAGCGACGCGCGCTTTACTTGTGGTTACCGAGTGTACAAACTCACTGTGAATGTGTGTGCAACTGCAGGAGCTCTCGGTACCGTCCGAGACAATGGCGAAGTCGGAAGTGTGTAAGCGTGTGTTATGTGCTGACGTTACTCGTTTTCACGCATACATTCACAGCGTGTTTTTACACTTCGTACCACAAGCAAAACCGCGCGTCGCTTCGTGAGATAAAAATACTGTAATACAGGTACGGGTGGCAGAGATGACGGTCTAAGGATTCAAATCCTTTTTTAGAAATTGGATGTGCCATATTAACAGCCGTGTGCGGTGGAAAGTTAAATACATGTTGTAAGTATAGTCCAGGAGAAGGCATCTAACATATATTAATGACCATTTTTTGTTGGAATATTCAAGAAGATGGAAAAAACAAATCATTAAAGGAAAGTTCATGAGGGCTCATCTACCGCTTTACTCACGATTTCCATTGAAAAAGCTCGCTTGCTATTAATACACGAACGATTAGTGAAGCTACACACACAAGTACAAACTCACTCGCACCATCAGAGTTGTCGGAGCTGGCTGAGCCTTCCTCGCTGCTGAGGGACCCGGCTTCCGATGAGGAGTCGCCTTCGAGCTCGATTACCCCGGACTGGAAAATTAATGTATGTTTGTATGCCTTTTGGCGCAGCACAGCTCGGATCTTATTATTTTATGAAAACATCTACTGTATGTACCCTCTGTGTTCACGAAATAAATGAATTTGAATTTGAATGATTAAGTAAGAAAAGATAGGTTAATTGATTCAGGCGTGACTTTGCAGAAATCTATATTTATAAAAATGAATCCCTATTTCCCTAGGTCACGCCATCACGCGTGAACGGCTGAACGGATTTGGATGAAATTTGGCACATAGGTAGACCATGAACTGGAGAAGGACATAGGATACCTTTTATCCCGATACCACGGAATCGAGACTTATGCGAGTGAAACCGCGGGGCGCAGCTAGTCCATTATAAAATACAATAGACGTAGATATATTTAGTACCCTGATAGTCATCCTGAGGATGCCTCGTTGAGAGGTGTACCACGTGTCGATTTCTTACAGGGTTTTTATGACTCTTGAAGAATAGTTAAGCGGAATAGGTTACTAAATACAGGCTGTAAGGGTAAACACTCTTGTCATTCAAACTATGGGTAGTTGACTTAAATATAAAAATAAATGACCGAACACAACAAAAAAAAATATTTTCATTAAAAGATTTTAAAAAGTTTCTATCCGACACCGTGCTCTCTAGCGAAACAGCTGACTGACTGAGGGAGAGGTCGCGCTCGCGGTCGGTCAGGCCACATCCCGCACCCCCCGCCCGTGTTGAGACGCAAGTTCGTTGCCCTAGCGCATAGGGCAACGAACTTGCGTCTCTTGTGGTAAAATGTAATTTAAAAAAAAAAGAAAAAAAAGTTGTAATTTTCCATTGATTTTACGTTCTATAAATGAAACCAAACCACTGGTTGCAAGGATAACGGTGTTCACCCTAACACCCTGTATATCTGCGTCTATTGTATTTTAAGTAAGGAAACAAATTATTAGCATTTTGAAAATCGGGTAGTATGGACAGTCGAATTGGCTGGTTTTTTTTTTGTTTTCTAATGCTACTGGTTTGCAAACTTGCTGATTGCTGTGTTGTTGGAAATTGATAACTTCTGGATTCCTGTTACATGTACAGGGGCTTGAGCATGGGTTGCCTACTTTGCAGAAACTCAACATTCGCATTAACAGTTTTCGAATAAGTTAAGAATCTTTGCGGTCATGTGATATCGTTTTCAATACAATAGTCCAAGAAGACGCGCCCAACTCCGCGATAACTGTACAAGCTATACTTTACTGTGTTAGCTATACTTTAGTACGGTGAGGGGCGAGTCTTCGTGGATAGCACTATCTATAGTATGGTGTGATTGTATTACACTGGGGCATGGGGTCCCAACTCGAACAAATTATAATTAGTCTTGAAAAGAAAATTATAGATGGCAGCATAATGTAACAATCATGAAATTAACAATTACTAAAAAGCTTTATACGGCAAATTTTGGCTATAGTAATATTAGTAAAAATCAATACATCTTTGTTTAATGCTGATTTATGTATTTATACTCATAAATCCCGTATTTTCAACAAAAAACTTAAATTAAGCCTTTTACTTCAATTCGAATCCTTAGAATGATATAGTAGCTATCTGTTAATCATTTGGTTGAGAGCTCTTTGCAATAGATGGCGTTTTACTAAAGTGATGACAGGTCACTTTACAGTTGAAACGTTTAGTCGTTTCAATAAGGATAAAAACTTTTTCCAAAAAAAACAACCGACTTCAAAAAAAAACACTAAAAAAGTGAAAAATAACTTTAATTTCGGAAGTCGGTGTCTTTGCTTTTTAATTTTCGTTTTTTGCCACCGACTTCCGAAATTAAAGTTATTTTTCACTTTTTTAGTGTTTTTTTTTGAAGTCGGTTGTTTTTTTTGGAAAAAGTTTTTATTTTTCACTTTTTAGTGGTGGTACCTACCCCATACAAGTTACTACCTGCTATGTAAATAACAGTGAAGGAGTCTAATAATGATATCGTCTACATAGACTGTGGGAAAAATACGTAATATTGAAGCTAGCGCAAGAACTACGCAAGCAAACTTAATAAAATTTATATGGGACCATCTCGGGAGTATACCCTTTCGAACTAAAAAATAATTTTTAAAATCGGTTCACAAACGGCGGAGTAATCGGTGAACATACATAAAAAAAAAAAAAAAAAAAAAAAAAAAAAACAAACATCCGAACGTAGTACCTCCTCCTTTTTTGAAGTCGGTAAAAATCAAACAACATTTTTTTTAAATCTAGTACTTTACGTAGAAATATAAGAATTGAACACCTAGGAAGAAAAAAACGTAAAAAAAGGAACAAAAAATCTAGGAGTCTTGCCTTGTACAGTCACGGACTTTAATTGACGAGCCACCTGGCACTGTTCGTATTTTAGCCGTTTAATGCAAATCGGGTTTATTCGGTTCCCGACACGCAAAGTCATGTGTCTTCGTATTAGAAGAAGAAAATTATATTTTATATCTTTACCGGTTGGCTAACCTGAGAGCCAGAACTACAAAGTTGACAGCAGAGTGACTGCCCAAAGTCAACCGATTGCAGGTCTAGCAACGATAAACAACCGTTGCTAGGTTACTGTTACGATAGTAACGTTAGCGTACGGAGAAATAATAATAGTCATTTAGACAAGTTCGAAAGTAACGTCTCTGACATCGATATTTCAACTGTCACTGTCTTCAGTTAAGTTTTCAGAATTATCGAGTTAATGAGCTATGATTCAAAGGAGGTCGATATCAAATAGATTTGACAAACTTAATGCAACATTGTATTTATTTTTAATTTTTTATCATTGAGAACTTATTAGTCAACCTGTATGGATAAGACTATTTTTAATTAAAAGTAATTTATTTGTCATCTTGTTTACGAGCGCGCGATTTGAGTTCGTGTTTAATCGTGTAATCTCGTGAATGTATGAAACTGCAAAATTGAAAAGTTCGAAGGTGGCTCATCAATTAAAGTCCGTGACTGTACCTAGACAAGACTCCTAGATGGCGTTTTAAAACTATGGTCTCTGGCAATTAGTGAGTCGATGATGCTGCCATCTGTTAAAAAAATGGGGAAGAAAAATAGCCCGCTCAATAGCCAGACTTAGGGTGGTGCCATTTCTTTGTATGGGATTGGGTATCTGTACGTAGTATTATAATATCTGTGACTGGGGTCACAGTAGCGAACAATTTTTTTTTTAATTCCTTAAAAAAAAAAGACTTTTTAAATATTTTTGCCGTCGATAAAATTGAGCATAGATTCCCTCATTTCGATATGTGCACATTATAAAGAATCGCACTGTATTATGATACAGTACTGCTATGGCAGTATTGGTCCGATTTCGCAAATCAAGCGTGACTATTGAGGTGCGGCTTACTAATAACACAATTATTATGATAATAAGAAGGAACCCTCACCTCGTCGGCAGCTATAATCTCCGTGGGCTTCAAGTCCTCATGCTCTTCAGCATCGAAGAACTCAGAGGCGGAGACACAGGAGGAACTGTAGCTCAACGACTGCCGAAACGGACGGTTGTTCGCCTGCCGGGGAGACATAGGGGTTAACTGAAACAAGGATTTTAATATGTATTAGTATTTATTCTTTTTCGAGTTATCTATCAAATAAATTGCACCTGGCATGTTTAGTCTCTGTATCACCCTAAGGTTGACTGGTAGTAAATGCCTCAGGCCTTAAGTCCGCCTTTGTACACACGGCTACACATGAAGCTATACATTTCCAGTATAAGCTGAGTTGTATAGGATATCCGTACTGCGAGGTCATTTTACACTGGAAATGTACAGCTTGATGTGTAGCCGTGTGTACAGTATTTTTTACTGGTGCATGTTTTAATCTACACTAATATTATAAAGAGGAAAGATTTGTATTTTTGTGTGTATGTTTGTAATGAATAAACTCAAAAACTACTGCGCCGATTTCAAAAATTCTTTCACCATTAGAAAGCTACATTCACCCTGAGTAACATAGGCACATAATTTATAAAGATTACACGCGGGCGAAGCCGCTGGTGGCAGCTAGTAATAAATAAATACATATTTGGTAAATAGATAGAATATGCTTTTTTTCAATATTTTGTTAGTTTTAAACGTAACTATTCTATTGTTTATATTTCTTGTGCGTGTTCCAAGTAATATATTTTTCTTTCTTTCTCACTCGGGCTACATCAAGACTTAGTACGTATTTGAAGCAATGTTTGGCGACAGTTTTTGCTTGTAAACCTACAGTTTACTAGAAGAGCGGTGGCCGCCACATACCGGCCGCAGTGACAACAGTCATGACAACAGTGAATGATGGCAGCGGGGTTTGACTTTATGGTGTTAAAAAGTGCTCTCTAAAACACACCAACTTACTTAATTAACGTTTTAGTGACGTCATTCGATAGTAAAGTGCGGACGCTATGTGGCGGCCGCCGCAGTCTTAGGAATCCTTAAGCGATAGTAATAGTGCTAAGTAAACTTACAGGATCCGAGTTGGCTCCGACAGAGGAGATCTCTGCGAGGTCCGATGCGTCGTGGATCCGCGAGAGCCGCGTGCGCAGTTCTGTGCGGAATACTTCACTCGTCATTATTTACGTTACGATGGTGCTGATTGTACTAGCGGTAAATAATAACGAATTGGAAAGTGTTTGTTACTACAGTCTGTTCTGACGGACTGCATCGCAGCAATTGCGCGCAGTCGATATATTCAACTGCATACAGTCGTGACTTCAACTTTACCCGGTCAGCTACAGTCATGTAGTGTCGACGCACGCTGTCCATCGCTAACCGCATACAGTTGAGAGTGCAGAGCATAACTGTCCACTGTAGCCTGTAGCCGACCGCGTAAAGTTGAAGTTACGACTGTATGCAGTTGAATACATCGACTGCGCGCGGTTGTTGCGATGCAGTCCGTCTGATGGCAGCCTTAGGGACTATTTTAGTTCGATTAGGGTGCAGTGAGATTGAGATACTGAGGTATGTGCATATTATCAGCAAGATAACAGAGAGACAGCCTCGTTAGATTAGTGGTCGCATGCGATATTGCTGAGCATGAGGTTCTGGCTTCGATACCCAGGTCGGGCAAAGTTTTATTGGGTTTTTCCATCTGGAATTGCTCAGTAATAGCCCGGACTCTGGATTCGTGCCCGGTTGATGGCAATAACCTATTACATGGGACTATAACATGACTAGCGAAATGTGAGTGTACTATAGGTACACCTCTGCTGTACCCTTTCGGAGTAAACAGGCGTGATGTTATGTGATGTAATGACAGATTATTTAAATTGATGTCTTACATTTTGTTATTGAGGGTTAGAGGGCAAGAAAATCATTTATCTTGTAAATTGAAAACATTTTTGGGGCGAATTGCACCAAACTTTTATACCGAGTATAAGTCTTATCCAGCGAATAAATTTTGAATTTTTGACAGTTTTTCCATACAAAAACTGTCAGACGTCAATGTTATTCCACGGATAAAAGTTATCTGACTTTGATAAAATCAGCCCTTAAAGTTTTAAATTAAAACAGGATTTAACTATAACTTCATTTGTTTATTTATATAAATCAAATTAGCATTAAGGTGTGTCCAAACATTGCGCGGCAAGAGCGCGGCGTTTGCAGGACACATTTCCGCCGCGCTCTAATGTGGACTAAATCGACGAATGTTTGCGCGGCAGTACTGCGCGGCATGTCCGGGACACGCCGCACACTTCAGTTGGCATGAAAGCGATTGCGGTTGTCGTAGCTCTGCTTATAATTCGTTCAAACACAATTACCGACGAATGTTTGCTAGAAATGTTTGTGCGCGGCAGGTAGAAGGAAGCGTTCGCGCGCGGCAGTCGTCCAAACAGCCCACTCCTTCACGCGAATAGACATTCAATTGATGTCACCAAATCAAAGCCCTGTTATATATAACCTATCTACGTTACGTATAATGCAGTCTCACCGGAATTTTGCTGCAGAGCCGTGCTGAGGTTGGTGCGCAACGCCGCCATCACGGCGCCCGGCGGCGACGACGACTCCGCCGCGTCCATCGCGGCGCGCAGGCGCCCGCGCTCGCATATCTGTGCAGATGGTAATACGTGATGAAAATTTTCAATGGGATTTTGTTGATATGATAGACGTGCATCCTTACATATTATAAAACAGAGCCCCTGCCGTGTTTGTCTGTTCGCAATAAACTCAAATACTACTGCACCGATTTTCATGCTGTTTTCACCAATGGATAGAGTGGTTCTCGAGGAAGGTTTTAGTATAATAACCGACATCCACGCGGACGAAGCTTCGGGCATCTGCTAGTTAGTTATAAAACTGCATGTGTGGCTTGAGTTCGAACTCGACACCTATGACTTGGCAGTCTGACAGTCACACCACTAGGCTATCACTACTTTTTACCCGACTACGGCGAAGAAAAAAGGAGGGTTATGATTTTGACCGGTATGTATGTATGTATGTATGTATGTATGTTCATCTGTTCCCTCCTATCTTCCAAACCACTTATCACAATTTGACAAATGAGGTATCGTTAGAAGCGTCGTGATTGTCCGCTGGTTATTGGCTATGTGAAGTCACATTAAATTAAAAATGGCGCCCTCTAGTGGACATATAGTGAGGAACTTAAAAAAAAATATGGTTTAATCGCACCATGTTGGGTATCAAATCAAAGGGCTTAATGAGCACATTTCAAAAATATATATTTTATAACCCCAAAAGAATTAAAAAAAAAAACAAGTAATAAAAACTAAAACCCAACTACGACTTAAAAGGTATAAACAAGACACCACAGACAGACAAATTAAAAAAAAATCAAGTAATAAAAACTAAAACCCAACTACGACTTAAAAGGTATAACAAGACACCACAGACAGACAAATTAAAAATCCGGAGTCACACGTAATCTGTTCGATTTATGCCCTAACACGTGTGACTCCGGATTTTTAATTTGTCTGTCTGTGGTGTCTTGTTTATACCTTTTAAGTCGTAGTTGGGTTTTAGTTTTTATTACTTGATTTTTTTTACTCTCCTTGCTAAAACCCCACTCTATTCTCCGTTGGGTCTTTAGGGATAATGGCCCTAAGAAGAACTACTAAATAAACACTAAACTCACCAGTGTAGACACAACAGTCTTCAAATTCCCCACTAAATCTTTAGCCAGAACTGTGAAATCTTCCCTCAGCTGAAGATCAGGCGTCAGACTGGTCAGGGAAGCAGGTCCTGGTACCGTGTTCAGGGTTTCAGCACCAGGTAGCGACTGTGGTCGAGCCGCGGCGCAAGCTGTAAGTCAAGAGTAAGTGAACTTTGATGATAATGAAATGGTTGAATGGATTGAGTGAAGTTTTTTATTGGTTGGGTACTGTGGGCAGTGTTGTGACAGCTAGAAAAGAATTTTTGTAACGTGCTACTGATGCTGTATTGCACTGTGGGTCAGTGTATAAGAATCCAATATTTGCGCAAACACTGCGCTTCTGAATTTTTCTACAGTTATGAATTTGATGGAAACCGTTCAGCAAAGACGGCAAGTGGAACTTTTAACACATGTGCACATGGCCGTTTCTTTTGTAGTGGCGCAGAGCGCAATTTTTGCGCAAACAGTCAGGACATCAAATTGTACAGCACAGCTCTCTTGTAGAAAAATTTTTTTTTTTTTTGAGATCTAGAGATTAGGCAAAGGTATTCAGTGAATAATAATGGCGGTTATCTGATCACTATGGCATTAATTTACAGTACGCAAGTGATATAGGGCTAAAATAACGCAGGCGAAATTCAAATTCAGTATATTACATGGGACTCAAGAAATACTGTAACATATCAAAGCATTTCTTTGGTTCGTGAAGCAACACATGCGTCAACAAGGTTTTGAAATGGAGGTGTTCGTTAAACTGTGATATTGTATTTAAATATACATTTTGTAGTTATGAAATGATTTAACTACTTGTGATTTATAAATCCAACATCATTTTAAAATCCCATGCGTTATAAAATCTTGATAGGATTTAAATCAGACGGCCTAAAAGGCCGATGAATATCTAGCATACCACTTTAAGTGGGCAGATTTTAGCATGATATGAAGCTCACACTATACACTCGAAATATGACTTAGCTCGCCCCAATTTAAAAGCATTGAAATATTATGTTAATGCTCAAACGTTAAAATGTAAAAATTTACATCGTATGAATTTAAAGATAAAAGTCTGTCTTTTCCTAATTAACCAGCGTTTTTATAGATGGTTCCCACTTTTCTTAAAGATTTAGAACAAGCGTAGTGATGAGGCTTATGCTAAGACCAAGATCTAGCAGTAATGCAAAAGCTTGTATGCTAGATTTTTCAAACGTGTAGATTTTAGCCTGCACTGCATCAGATATTTCGGACTCCCTGCACCTATACTACGACGTATTAATGCCACCATTTTTCCAGTGTTAGTGAGAGATGGAGCTATACAAGGCCGCTAGCACCATCCTTTTTTCGCAGTGGAATCATGATGGCATTAATACTTCATAGTCAGCCCCCTGTGTTATACAGTCCGACCGTCGATAGAATGAGTTTCCGACACCGGTCAGTCGGACAATTTCAAAGTAGTAATAAGGATGAAATTCGCAAAACACATAAGTAACTTATTACCACAAAACCGTGTTTATCAGTTGTTTAGCCTAAACACCTTTAAAACATGACATTTCTGTATGGAGTTTGACATAAAACTGACATTAAACACGCGTTGAACAAGTGTCTTAAGTTTTTGGTGGTAAGGCCCATGATCGTTAGTATGAAACTGTTAAGTGTCAAGAACGCATTAGCTCGACGGCCGGACTGTAGTTACTTTTGACGTGTGGTCACTGTTGGCGGATAGGAAGGTCAAAACGAAAGTCGGCGATATACAGCACGACGATGTAACACACAAGGGGACGCGAATCTACACGGACATAGCTTGCATACAAATTATAATGTACCTACAACGATTTGGTTTGCATGTTGCGTTTGCATCGCATAGGTAGTGTCGTAGTCCGAAGTGAATCGACAACTAACAATCGATTAATGATTTCCGATATATGCTCTCATCAAAGGAAACGTACTCGTGAACGTAAAATTTAATACTAAAAATTAAATGATCTATAATTGTGGGGATTTTAACATCAAATGGCTAATTTTTAAGAGGAAACGCGGTCGCGTTGTCATTGGCTTTCATTCCATACCAACGTATTCTTTCTGTTTTTTTTCCTGGTTAAAAAATCAATCTGCCCAGCCTTTTCCCAACTATATTGGGATTGCCTTCCAGTCTAACCGGATGCAGCTGAAACCAGTATTTTACATGGAGCGACTGCCTATCTAAACTCCACAAACTAGTAACTGGGTAATACGATACCCCTTGGTAAGACTGGTCGTCAGACTTTCAGGCTTTGACGACTCGTAACGACTGTCAAAGATCCACCACAATGACAGCCGGGACGGAGGTACGCAGTCCAAATATTTTTTACAATATAATGTATGCTTTGTTGTATCTATGTATGTTTTGTTTTTTGGCATAATTAGAATAATTTCAGAAAAAATATATATAAGTACGCCAAAGTCATTAACCAGGGAGAAGATAGAGGAACGCGTTTGTATGGAAGGAACTCCAACGACTACGTGACCACGTTTCCTCAAGAGGTGGAATTATACAAATTATTGCACATTTAAACCTAATATTGAGATACGACTAGCATATTTGGTACTTTACTTCCATTTCTAGAACCTATCAAAACGTAGTACTTGTGAGAACAAAATATCCCATTAGTTCTACCGATGGAACAGGTAGAACAAGTGGGAATAGAGACTCCCACTAGTTGCAAAAACTCCCATTAGTTCTATTGTAGAACTGTTCAGTAGAACTAGTGAGAACAAACGCATGTTTTGAGTCCCTGCTACAACCTAGCAAGATAAATAACAAAAATAATAAAC
The DNA here is from genome assembly GCA_947522985.1 of Lithophane socia. NCBI lineage: Eukaryota > Metazoa > Arthropoda > Insecta > Lepidoptera > Noctuidae > Lithophane > Lithophane socia. The sequence goes on from OX383273.1 coordinate 13,009,191, forward strand.
TCACAGTAACGATGGATTTCTTCTCTTAAAACTTGCACAATGTATTTGCAGATGATTCTGGCTAGAGGCACAAATATACCGTCACTTTCTTTAGACATTCTTATGTTATCAATTTGTTTATCAGGAAAATGTAAAGTTCTTGAAATGGTTTAATCTTGGCATAATTTTCTTATAATATTATTATTTCAGAGAGCATGTTACGTATAGTTTTTATAGTAAATATTAACTCATATTTTGTTCAAATAATTAAATATGTTACTACTATCTCTATTGAAATTAATTCACAAACTATTTCACAATATTGATTACGACACTATTGTTCTAACATCACGGAAAGTACTGGCGTATTATGATGACAAAGCGACCCATTTAGATCTTATTGAACTCCATTAAAAATAGACTTTATCTTCACAATATAAGATTGATATTGTAATGTTTGAAACAAAGTACTAGGATGTTGTAGGTATATTCAGATCATTGATAATCTAAGATTCTGTTTATCTATGATAAAGGAAGGCGAGAGATAAGTGTCAAGGCTATTCGTAATAATTCTAATTATAGAGTTTCGAATCTTATGTATTGAGACATAAGGTCGAAAGATGATCAATCTGATTTGGATTAGTGATTTTATTGTGTCACTTGTGTAAATCTGAAAAAGGCAGTTATAAAAGTAGTTCGGACTCAGAAGAATTCCATCAGTGATTCATAAACATCTCGACCTAATCGCAACCGCAAACTTTCTGTTTGTGTTAACGTTTAAACTCTTATTCCCGCTAAATTAGGAATTAAATCTGGTGCGAAATTCCATGTCACCATTTTTTAGAAGAAATAACAAACACCAAATAAAGATGAGATTTGTTAATTGATCATATATTACATATAGATGAAGCCTTTTTTATCCTTCTAGAATCTTATTATTTATGATGGCGTAATTTACAAAATAAATCTTCGCCGTTTTAACCCTATGTATTTCCCCCCTATCTCCCTTAATACGATCATATACTTAAATATCATAGTGAGGCGCATTCATAGCTCCATCAGCTAAAACCATGCACTATACAGGGTGTAAAAATACCCATCACATAGCCGTTATTTATGCATTGTGTACATCAAACTAAGCACCACAAAGGAAAATGATTGCTTGGAAAAATAAATGAATTTGCACAAAATAAATGAATTTGAATTTGAAATTACTTTTATTTTTTATGTAAAAAATCACTGTTTTCGTTACCACGCAAAACATTGTGCTTTTGGGTATAAGCAACGGTAGAAAATATTTAAAGTTAAGTTGCAAAATTTCAAACTTGTTTTCGTGAAAAAACAAAAAAAAGTATAAAAATATAGCAACTGTAACCTTCTATATCTCCGTAACCAAAAGGTTCCCAGATATAGTCCAGTACACACGGCTACACATCAAGCTATACATTTCCAGTTTATACAGACCTCGCATTGTGTAGAATTTCCGTATGATGCGAGGTCAGCTTATACTGGAAATGTATAGCTTGATGTGTAGCCGTGTGTACAAAAAAAAAAAACAGTCACGGGGAATACAAGAAACACTCGGCTTCCTAAAGCGTCTTTTTACACCCGTTAAACAGCTAGCGAAGTGAGCGTTGTATATACAGATAATGCGATGCGGTCGATTAGGAACAAGGGAGGTCCAAAAACGTAAAATAAAAACAGTCTTACGAACTAAGGTGGATGCCAGAAATGTTGAAAGAAACGCTGGAACGAGAAGAGAAGAGAATTTATTATGTACTCTTTTGGGAAGTGCGATTTGTGATGATATAGTTATGTAGCTCGGAACCCTATGGTTACTATGAGGTTACGGTGATTGATTTAGAAGGTATAGTTTTTAGATAGTTTGTTAAATTATGACGAGACGTTTATGAACGTTGAAAGGCACTTTTTAATTGTTAAGATGGCTCCTGCGTGCAATGATTCTGTTAGGCATATTGCAGCATGGAGATTAGAAAAAAAAAAGTTTTTAAAAATGGTCACAATTACATTGTTGGACCTAAAGAGATCTTAGGTACAACCGGTGCGCATTAACATAGCACCTGGCTCAATGACGTTTGGAGCTCCCCTCGCTTCCCCGCACGGCGACAGCCGGGGGCGGCGCGGGTAGCGGGGGGAGTATCGAGTTCCGACCCAGGTGCCATGTTAATGCACACGGGTTGTACCTACCTTTCTTGAGTTTCTTGGGAAAAACTCTAGAAATGGAAGTACTTAATATTCTTTTTCTAGTATTAATTTGTCAAAAATCAATGCGAAGCCAGTATTTTTTTACCGACGAAAAATGGATATTTTGTTCTCAAGTCGGCTTGTTTATTTTTTCCACTTAACCTAACTTTATATCATTGCATACAAGACCCACAAGTTATAGTAAATGGTTTTATTTATTTGTTGATAAGTACATTTAACTTGTTTATTAACTTTCATTTTGATTCGTCATTTCATGCTTTTGATGTACAGAAATAAATCAGCGAAATAGCTTTATCCCTGAAGCTATAAAATGTATAATCTTTGCCATTCTCAATATTCGCTGTATATCATCAAGATTGTTAGCAAGAAAGCATTCATACCATTAAAGTCTACCTACATCACAAATCATATAATGCATTTAACGCAAACCGTTTTTAAAACATCATTCTTTCGATGTTGCTGTCATCTTAACAGAAATAATAATCTATAATTGAAGTGTGTTTGTCAAAATAACAGCTTTTTACTAAATTCATATGAAAGTATATACCTACGGTACTAAAAACTTTGGTTTGTTTGTTCCGGCTAATCTCCGAAATGGCTAGGCCGATATTGTCGGAACTTTCACTGGCAGATAGCTAATGTTATAAGGGGTAACCTAGGCTACACTTATTATTGATAAAAAAAAATGGATATTAGGTTTTAAATTCGTGTAGCGCTAAATGCATTTAGTGATAATGTGGGGCAACTCGGCCGGCCTTAATAAAGTTTGAGGGCCGGTGCACACCTGGTAAGGCGCAGCGCGGCGCGGTTGTGACTGTTAAACAAATATCAACGTTGCGTGCCTAAAAATAAAGTTGAGAATAGATAACCTGAGACGCGCGCCTCTTTCCGCTTACGGCGCGCTCTCGAGCTGATGGAAGTTTATTTATTATCCACTTTATTTCAAGTGATACAAGGTAGATATTTGTTTGGCAGTGACGAATGCGCTGCGCTGCGCCTTGCAAAATGTGCGCCGGCCCTAATGTTTTAGTCATGAAACTGAGATGAAATGCTTGTAGCACCAACTCTACGGGAAGAGCCTGACATGCCTAGCCTAATGTCAACGTGCAAGTGATAGGCGCCATCTTGTTTTTTTTGTTCAGAGCCATGCCCAGGCGGCGAATCAATTCACCACAACTTACCGATTTCGTAAAATCCTTGCAAAGACATAAGTTTCAAAATAATTATTGTTTTTGTGAACAAAAAAAGAAAATTTTATTGGAACAATTTACTTCACAATAATAAATAATAATAAAAAAAACATGATTGTGTATACAATTAAATATAGGTATGTACATTGTTAGTAAATATTTTTGATTATTCTCTTGATATTTTTCGGTTAGGGATCAACAAGGAGTGGATTCGTTGGGATTCCTAAAAATAAAATGTTAATTTACATTTACAGTTATTTTGTTTGAGGATATGAACAGTAAGAGACCAGAATAGTACCTTTCCACTATTTCTTTCATAATTATTTCCTTTTCAAAAATGTCATTGTCCTTAAAAGAGGTGCGACATCCACCAAACCCGTAAGTACTGGGTTCGCATACAAGCCCAACAGTTATAAATAAATGAAGAAATAAACTAACATTGTTTTTTTTTTTTTTTTGTTCCCCCGAAGTTTTAGGCAGAGGCGTACCTATAATACACCCACATTTCGCCAGTTATGTTTTAAGTCCCATGTAATAGGGGGCGAGCCTATTGCCATCAACCGGGCACAAATCCAGCCTTCAGGCTGCAACTGAGAAATTCCAGATGGAAAAACTTAATAACACTGCCCCACCCGGGAATCGAACCCAGGACCTCATGCTCAGCAGTTGCGCTTGCGACCACGAGGCAGTCAATTCAGGTATTTCAGACCACTTAGTCCATATTAGTACAATTCAAGAATACAGCATTACCTACTTTAATCATTTGTAATTCAATTACATGCTAAATTTATACTTATAACAAATGATGTTATAATCTGATTCTATAATACAAAATTGATTCCAATCTTTTTACTGTCCAAATCCTCAACAAATAGCATGAGAAGCCACTAACACACACACAGTTCTAACACTCACACATGTACACACATAATACATAAAGTATATTTACTATTGTATGATATACAATGTGTCTTACCTATAGGCAGGGAGGCAGCAGAGTTGGGCATTGAGGACGCACCGCCGCCTGGTGAGGGAGGCGCTGTTAGAGCTGATAATGCCTGGGGACATAGCAAAAATATGATTAGCTAAGTTCTTTATTGTAAGGCCTACATATCTTACTCTTCTAAAATGTCTCCTCTAAAAAGACCATTTCAGACGCTAATCTACATGGTCCTCATATGGCCTGACCAAGATTATGTCTGGAATTTTAAGGAGACGGTGACCTCTGAGTTTGTTTCGGCCTTTCTTCTCAGAGTAGTCAGATAGGAAACGCCGACCTCATCTAGCTTATTTTTACAACTTCTTAATTTGACGTGAAAAATTGATTCCAATATCCTATTTTCAGAATAAACAATTTCATTTCATTTCATTTGTTGGCTTGCTGATAAAAACTAGCCAAGTAAAATTTTCAGCTTCAATTCATCCTAAGTGCTTTGTGCAAATAATTCGACTAATCAATGAAGTCATATTTTTAAGTAGCAAACATGTTATAGCAGAAATAACAAGAAATTAACTTTTAAATTTATTTTAGAATGTTGCATGTTCTTTATAAAGCGGATTATCTATAGAACTTGGCACCCATTTAGATCTCAATTTTTTTGTCGGCGAAGTCGACAACCACCCTTATTCTTAATATTGAATTTGGCTCCCATTTTCACATTTATGTTTTTGATTGGATCCTATTTATAAAATAAACAATCTTCTATATATATAAAACAAAGTCGGGTTTGTTCAAGCACTTATAACTCGAGAACTGCTGGACCGATTTTGATGATCTTTGATTTGTTGGATTTGTCTCCGCCCACAATAGCAGAATAACTATTAAAAAATTGGAACAACACACGAAATAAAAAATATGAAGAAAAATCGTTTTCTCATAAATTCTGTATAGAATGGTCTTTTGATAATATCTCGGTAGATAGGTAAGTAGGTAAGTAGGTAGGGTAGGTATGTAGAGAGGGTAGGTATTTTATTTATTTATTTATTTAAAACACATACAACTATCATCACAGGCTTACCTAATACAATAGTGTAGTTATAATTATTTAAAAATTAAACATCGAGACTTCTTAGCCATATTCAACCTTAACATTAGCTTATTATACACATCAACCTTCCGTAATAAATTCTAAACTATGGCTCTAATTTATAATATTATGTATAGATTATGAACAACCCAGAGATAATTTACAAAATGCGGCACGTGTGAATTCACTCAGAGAATTCATTCATTTAGAGTGGGTAGGTAGGGTAATGTAGGGCAGGTAGGTAGGGTAGGGTAGATAACTACTTGCTACCCGTGCGAAGCCAGGGCGAGCAGCTAGTTTCATTATAAAACTAAGTAAAATCCTAATTTGAGTAAACAATTAGGAACGAAGGCGGAATGCATTTCGCGCGTTTTTTATTCTTTACTACTCACCATGTGTGAGCTGGACGGGTCTATGTGAGTGTGTGACGCTTGTAGTTCCACGGACGCACACTTGCTGTTCGACTTCTTCTTCCTAAGGCCGAACTTGCGCCGGTCTTTCTTTACGTTTGGGGAGGCACCTTCCATTGATACCTGGAGATTGGAAAAGGAGAATAAGCATAAAAATAAAATATAAGTAAAAATCTTTTTTTAAACAAGCTGTTAATGAACTAAAATGGATTTTCCCATGGCCACCGTCTGGCTCCATCATCAGACCCTGTACACCACCTAGTGTCAAAGCACTTTTTACTATATAGCCAATGAGTCCAAACACGATGGTGCTATCTTGTTTGATTGAAGAGTTTCTATGGCCAACTTCCGGCTCCATCATGAGGCCAACTTCCGGCTCCATCGTGAGGCTAACTTCTGGCTCCATCATCAGACCAGTTCCAGGGTATCATTTTTTCAAAATGTCTCGGTTATTATATAAGTATGCCAAGTTTCAGATCAATCGGATGCCAGAAAGTGCTTGAAAAATGGATGACAATTGGAGTAACCAGAAACACATACGAACAGAGCAAGCTAATCTACATCTACACTAATATTATAAAGAGGAAAGATTTGTATTTTTTTGTGTATGTTTGTAATGAATAAACTCAAAAAGTGCTGCGCCGATTTCAAAAATTCTTTCACCATTAGAAAGCTACATTCACCCTGAGTAACATAGGCTATAATTTATAAAGATTACACGCGGGCGAAGCCGTTGGCGGCAGCTAGTATATTATAAAGCTTGTAATAATACTGGCTTGGAAAAAATCCGTAATAATATAAAGGACCGCAAGACAACAGCAGCAGTCTCAGTGTATCTACAAGATAAGTATTGGGTTTTGAATTTTGATTGTTTAAAATCACTTTTTGGAATTCTCTGTGATTTTTTCAAGTCTCAAATGTGCTGTCGAATCATGGTTTGCAAATGATGATACATGAATGGCTTATTGTCATTTTTCAGACACTGTCTAGAACTCAATTATAAGAAAACTAGCTTTCGCCCGCGGCTTTGCCCGCGTGGTATGTCGATAAAAAGTAGCCTATGTCCTTCCCCAGGATGCTATCTATCTCCTTGCCAAATTGTATCGAAATCCGTTCAGTGGTTTAGGCGTGAAAAGGTAACATACAGACAGACAGAGTTACTTTCGAAATTATAATATTAGTATGGATGGTCATCGTGATTTTTTGTGAACATTTATTTAGCTATACAGATATTACAACCCGTGTGCATTAACATGGCACTTGGCTCGTAGCTCAATACTGCCCTCGGTACCCGCGCGGCGCCCCTCACTCGCCGTGCGGGGAAGCGAGGGGAGGTACAAACGTCATTGAGCCAGGTGCCATGTTAATGCGCACGGGTTGTAACATCCGTTCGAACCACCCGTTGGCCAAGAGGATCCAATATTTCCATGAATACTTTAACTAAACAATAAGTAAGAATACTAACAGTGATTAAATTATTTCATTCTTTATATTCCACGGACTTCAACACATAAATAAGACATCAACTTTAACTTCCACATTCACAATTTGGGAACAACACGGACCTGTAATGTAATATCAGATAAAATAATATTACAACTATCTACTTTTATGACGTGACAGTCGGCAGACGTCAACGTCAACGCCGACAGACGTCAACGTCAATGTCAAGTCGCCGATCAGTCACGTTAATTTCAGGGACGTGCCTGGAACAGATAGTCAGTCAGTCAGTCAGTCAGTCATAGCAACGACTGTTACGTTCGTAGCAATTCAAGTTTTGACTTGCTGGTGACGCGATGTCGACTGAGACGCGCCGGTAGTGATATTATGTGGTATGTGTAGCAACGTCCTAAAACTTCTACGTGTTAGGGCGTGTAGAGTTAGTTTAGAAGCTTGGCTCTACATGAGATCTGATAACTTATTGTCTCGTTTTGGCAACATTTTAGATGAAAATGTTTTTGTAAGTTCTGAGTTGAGCTCCACTATTACTGACAAATGCTTGCACTGACTGGACAAGTCGACTCAAATCTGTGTGGTTCTTTCCTCAAAAGACCATTTCAGACTCTAATCTACATGGTCCTTATATGGCCTGACCAAGATTATGTCTGGACTTTAAAGGAGACGGTGACCTCAGAGTAGTCAGATAGGAAACGCCGACCTCATCTAGCTTATTTTTACAACTTTTTAATATGACGTGTAAAAGTGATTCCAATATCCTATTTACAGAATAAACAATTTCATTTCATTTCATTTGGTGGTATACCTTCTGACTACGTTACGGTCACTAAATTGGTCCCACAAGACGAGCCCGCTCCGTACTTGTAGCTTCATACCTAAAATGCAGGTTGCACCTTCTGTAGTTTTCTGTGGTTTACTTTCATTGGTGAAATTGGCACTACAGTCGGACTTTTAATTAGCTGCAGTAAAATGACACTTCTTACTGTCATTTCGTTACTATAACCCGTGCGCATTAACATGGCACCTGGCTCGGAACTCGATACTCCCCCCGCTACCCGCGCCGCGCCCAGCCGTTGCCGTGCGGGGGAGTTACAAACGTCTTTGAGCCAGGTGTCATGTTAATGCGCACGGGTTATAGTAATGAAATGACAGTAAGAAGTGTCATTTTACTGCAGCTAATTAAAATTCCGACTATAAGAGGAACAGAGAAGTTTCAAAAGACATCAACAAAATGCTCACCTATTTCCTAATCTTTTTTTTAGATTGCCGACGATTGTGCTCATACCGTTCGCCGTTTTTAAGACAATGCTGAGTCATGCAAGTGCCGTACAAAGTCACCGAATCACTCAAAGTGTAACGCCATACAGCTTCTTCATCGAGCCTGCAATCACGAGCACTTACATCAGTATCGTGGTGCAACTGCTGCTGCAGCTCCAGCGCATCCAGCAGCCGCTGCAGCTGCTGCACGGAAAGCTGCGCCTGTCCCAGCTCTCGAGACGCAGTGTCTAGTGGGCCACCTGACTCTGTGGAGTGGGGATTATGTTAGGTTTTGAGTACTATGTATTGGTGGCTAATAAAGCTTACACATGTGACGAAACGATGCCGTCCATAAATGACGTCACGCGAATTTCATGTTTTTGGAATCCTCGTCCTTGTCAAAGGTGGTAATATGTCTATACACCCCTCTCGCCTGCACGCTTAACATGGCCATACGCGTGCTGGGGGCCAAGTCTACTAATTTACAAACGTGTCAGTGGTCTCACAATGATCAGTTTTTGACAGATATGCCATACAAAATCTGTCAAAAACTCATCATTGCGAGACCACTAACACGTTTGTAAATTAGTAGACCCATGTGTGACGTTACATACTTTGCAATTTTACAATAAAACTTTATAATCGTTTCTAAAGAGTTGGTAATATTTTAAAGATGTCGCCCTGGTAATCGATAGTGTTTATATAAGACAGGTAATCTTTTGTAGACGACATAATATTTTTACCAACTCCCAAATATGATAGACTTAAGTTTCCTGCCCTGTCTTAAATTATTTCTTTACTTATCTAAAGCCTGCCTCGTTAGTCTAGTGGTCGCAAGCGCTACTGCTGAGCATGAGGTTCTGGGTTCAATTCCCAGGTCGGGCATAGTATTGGGTTTCTCCATCAGTAATTTCTCAGTAGCAGGCCGGAGTCCGGATTTGTGCCCGGTTGATGGCAATAGGCTGGGACTTGAACATAACTGGCGAAATGTGGATGTACTTTTGGTACACCGCTGCCAAACCCTTCGGGTATTACAGGCGTGATGTTATTGTTAATCTAAAGATTATTAAGCATTCTAACACATTCTAAGTTATCTATTTCTAGACCACAGTGGATATGTCTACGTCTATTTCTTCCAAAGTAATTCAAAACTTATGCAAAGGCAGGCAAGGTCGCTTTTTATTATTACCTAAAGGCATGTGCTAGGCTCATGCAAACTACCTAACCAACCATGCTTCACAATCAAAATAATCTATGGAAAACCATTCATGATGCATGTGTTCAGAGACTATTTTACATGCATAGATAAAATAGTCATTTGGTTTGAAGAGGAAGAATGATAGAAAGATAGACAGTCCTGTTGGAAACCAGTTTGTTTCACATTACAAGCTAAGACACTGACAAAGAAATATCCTGATTCAGACTTCCTGAAAATAAACACATTAATAAACGTTGCTTAAAGACGTTTCAACGTCAAAAAAGTATGGTTAAATAGACGCTAATCATTTCTAAACTTTAAGCGACGTTTATAAATAACACCCAAAGGTGTAGCAGTTCGTAGAAGCCGAATATTTAGAACACTTTCAAATAATTTATTTAAGCAGTTATGGCCATAGTAAAGGTACAATTTAGTGTGTGAAATTGCGTGCCAAGGTCCGGATAAGGTCGTAAGGCTGCCTTTCCACCAGAGATGAGCGAGGATGCGTAGCGAGGAATGTCTGTAAAACTAGCCAATAACAACGCTAGCTTAGCTCAAGCTATGACAGTGAAGCGATGATATTGGTTAGTTTCACACACATTCCTCGCTACGCATCTTCGCTCATCTCTGGTGGAAACGCAGAATTAAAAAGAGTTTTGGTTGCAATTTTTATTTTGAAACACCATTATTTTTAATTTTCTATATTTTGAAGTTTCTTGGCCGTTGTTCTCAATAGGAACCTACTATTTGGAATGGGCAACTAGATTCAACTTTCTGACTGATCGACTCATTGACAATTCAATTTAAAATATAAATGTTTTGAGTTTGTTTTTGGAGATATCTGGGGGCCCGCCAATGCCCCCGCCACGTCGCACACACTTATTTACTCTAGATATCTTTATTTAATCAAAATAATTGTATTGTAGAAATCATACCCAGAATTAAATCCAAATACGCGGCTTCAAAGAACATTTAAGTGGTGCTACCGTGCTACATACCTATAATCCATCCGGCGAAGCGTCCACCCGGCGTGCCCGACACGAAGCCTGCCTGAGGGCCCCTGATCGGTCCTGCGCTGGGACTCAACAGCCCTACAGACGAGACACGTCAATGTGGGGGACAGGGGGACCAGCGTTTTGGAATATATTGCGCAAATGTTTTCGTTGGTACACTGGCGTGTGCTGGCTGACGCGAAATATTTTGAAATGATAATTACTTTGTTTAGAATCAAGTTCATCTTACTTACTCGTAACAGACAGATCTGATGCTGGGGAGTAAGTTCCGCCACTTCTTCTTCCCAGCTAAACCACTAGTAAGAGGTGAAGGGCGGGCGTTTTGGGGGACTGACTTATGTAATTTTGACGTTCGAAAAGTCAGCACTTTTTTCTCAGCCCAGTTGGAATAAATGACTTTTTATTTTTGAAAGATTGATTATGGGTAGGCATGCCATGAAACTGGCGAAATTTGTGTACTATGCGGTAGACATGCCATGAAACTGGCGAAATTTGTGTACTATGTCGTAGACATGCCATGAAACGTGCGAAACTTATGCACTCTGCGGTAGGCATGCCATATAACTGGCGAAATTTGTGTACTCTGCGGTAGGCATGCCATGAAACTGGCGAAATTTGTGTACCATACACCTCTGATTACCTCTTCGGGGAATACAGGCGTGATGTTTATATTTTTAATAGAGCGTGAGAAAAAAAAAGAGTCAAAGAACTGGGCATTTTGTTTCACTCGACTACAGTAAAAGTAGACGCATAGCTCATGTCTCATAGTGACGACGAAAAGAGCGAATACGAAATTCGGACTGGAATGGTTTTGAAGATGTAAGAGAACTGAAATGATGACTGACGCGATATTGAAAAACATCATATATTTTGTGCAGTTCGTTTGAGAACTTTTTCTTCAAAGGGAGATGCTAAGGTATCCCGCGAAATTCAATTTATCTTACGTTTTTTGCAATTGGCAGGTCAGTGTCAGGTTGTATGTTGATCAAAATATGATTCGCGACTGTAACAAATATGTAATTATTTATATAATTATAATTCTTTAGAATCATCAACCCAACTTTTTTAGTTAGAATTGGGGAATTTGAATTTAGAGAGTTGTTGTGATGATTTGAATGGTTATAATTCTGTAAATACAAATTTACAATCGCGAATCACATTTTGATCAACATATAACCTGATGATGACCTGAAAATTGCAAAAAAACGTAAGAAAATTTAAGTTTCCTGGTTTACTTTTGCACTTTCGACGCCTCACCTACCAGCTTTGAAGGCCTGGCTGCATGTTCGTGTTCATTTTTCGTGTGCGAAGACGTGTTTAGGTAGGTGGCTGGTGATAATTATTTATTCTCTTAAATATCTCGTTTTTCTTTTGCCAATATATTCCATAACACTGCAATCACATACTTGCATGGGGGAAAAGGTGCGTGACACAAATTTTATGAACGACTAACAGTACGATACTTAAACATTTCTTCAAGGAACTTTTGGCGCTTGAATGACATTGACAGAGGGGCGCTGTTGGTAAACATATTTGTGAAATTGTATTGAGAAAACAAGATGGCGGCGTTAGTTCCAATTTTTGCCACCCGCCAAAAAATCTAGTACAGTTGTAACTCCATTCATATGATGGTAGGAATCATTGTAATAAATATAATGTAGTATGTTTGGTGATTATTTTAGTGACTCATTCACATTTCATCAGTTAATTCGACTGATATGGGTGTTCGAATATTTCAAGACAGTTTTAATTTTTTTTTGTTAATAATATTGACTATGAATGATATTCGATTGCATTAATTTTATGAAGAATTTCTTTGCGAGTTTTCACATATGGATATTGATTTATTTTAAAATTCTGTTATCAGAAAACTAATTCCCTTCTGGTACATATTTTAATGATATACAATGATTAGGACATTACCCCATTTTCAGGCTTCTAATACTTTGAAACATTTAATGAAATTTTTTTTTTTTTTTTTTTTAAAAACGTTGCCCCACACTAAGAATTTCTTCCTGTATCGTGGGTGCGTTTACAAACATAGAAACTCACATACACTAACACCCAGACCCGGAACAACTACTTGCAGATCATACAAATATTTGTTCCGTGCGGGGATCGAACCCGCGACACGTTGCGCAGCAGTCCATCGCTCAGCCACTGTGCCAACCGTGTCGTATATGACTCTTCGATATAAAGTCAGTCACGGAAATGAATTGTTAAGCAAATTGACTACTAAATTATTTTGTCCGTATATTCAATTCACAACTGTCACTCTTTGGCTGTATAGAAGGCTAAGGTTAGAAACTAAGGTTTTATATCAAGAAATGTAAATGAGTCATCGATTATTACTTGTGTCAAGGGCATTTTTCGCGTAGAAGTCATCAGTACTGTTAATTATTCAAAAAATTAAAAGAAGAAAAATAAATAGAATTCATGCAAATACTGAGAACAATTACACTATGGGAATTACTTCAATTATTCACTATGAATTACTCTTGCAAAATTCTGTAATTTACTAATTCTCATTTTTTCTAAGGATGATCGATCGTCGCGCGATTTCGCGATTGTCGCGTGCTTAGGACATTTTATTCCGTGGTCGCGCTGACAGAGGACGATCTCCGGTTTTCCGAACGAAAAAGTGACATAATTATGATCGCGACAATCGCGTATTCGCGCCACAATCGCTTTTAAATAGGACGCGAGATAAGACAATTCCCTACAATCTACATAATTTACTGCCTATTTTCTATTCTAAGTACTAATATCTATACTTTTAAAGACATTTAAAAGGACGAGTTACATTGTTTTGGAGAAAAATATTATTAAGTACTATTCTGCCGTAATTCGTCTTTTACAATATTTAGTGGGTCAATGAAATGCTTTACCAACAAGCCAATGGAAAACAAATGACTACATTGCTGCTTGTATGTATTTCTCTACTTTAGACTACATTAATTTACATGTAGTAAGAATTCAATATTTTATTAAGGCTGTAACCTACCTCAAATTTTATCGCGTTCGCACCATACTACTTGCGGCCTGAGTGAGAGCGAGACGGAGTGGGGTGCTGGCGGCTCTCAAGTATCAAATTGTTTAGGTAATTTTACGGTGAAAATAATGGTAATTTAAAAAAAATAAAAAACATAGGACCTGCTGACAAAGTTTCATGATCTAATTTGAAGTTTTTTTTTAATACCAGCGGTTTATAGATCGTTTTAGAGGTAACTTTGGATTTTTTTTCTATTGCTTTATAGTTAGTTCAGTTATTATGCAAAGTTTCATGATCTAATTTGAAGTATTTTTTTGAATACCAGCGGTTTATAGATCCTTTTAGAGGTAACTTTGGATTTTTTTTCTATAGAGAAAATTTTATGTAATCGTGCTTTCGCCAAACATAGGACCTAGCATCAATCCTCAACTTTAACATATTAATTAATGCTGCAGTATTTTCGACATAACGGAGGATCATGCTAAGCAATTTGAGGTAGGGTAGTGCCTTAATTAATGCTACATTATCCACCAACCCGCACTGGGCCCGCTCCCTCTCACAGAGATGAGGTCTGTGTCCCAGCAGTGGGAACAATATAGGCTGATTATGTTATGTAACACTACATTATAAACTAAACTGTCTAACCGGAACAATATGACGGATCACTTGTACAGCGATACAAAGTCTTCATGTCATCACTTGGATTTATTTCAACGTTCGATTCTGTCAGGGAGCTCGCCCTCGTGACATTAAATTTCTTACTAAGATACAGCTGGTACACATTGAAATCATTATCCAACACCTTCTCCCTCGCAAATCGCATCAACTTCCTATCTGTCTGCGATTGAGTTGAGACCTTAAACGCAGGTGATAACAGCGAGATTGCATTGTTCAAATCTTGTACCAGTTTCAAAGGTTTTTTCTTTGTCACATGTCCTTTAGGTTGTGATGCTTGCAAATTGGCGATTTGTTTTCTATTTTCTATCATGCACTTTATCATGGTAGACATGGAACATTCCTTCGTGCAGATATAGCGAAACCAGTTAGGGTTCGAGGTGGAATTGTCAACCGTCCGTACGTCAAAGTCGGTGAACGCCTGACTGTTTACGGACCCAGTTTCGGCCATATTCGTCATCAGAGACGTGTCAGTGTACGACGGTGCTTTGCGTTGACGTTTCATCAATAATTCTTCCGACTTAGACGTTTGGACTTCTGTATTCATCAGCAGTGTCAAATCTATAGCGCTGATATTCGCGTCTCTCAAGTTGTCCTTTTCTGGTATTTTTGCACTACTGCAAGTATTTACTGCTTTTTGATTGCTGCTGATTTCTTTGTTGTTTCCGAGACACGGCACGACGTCCCATTGAGTCTTGGCATCTTTCTTGCTTGTGCCACACGACTCTTCGTTATATATTTTACCTAATAGACTCAACCCTTGTATATTGACGCAGTTTTTCAGAATTTTATCATGTTTCTTCCTTAACTTCGTGTACAAGTTGTTGATTTCTTTATGTAAACTTGGTATATTCTTCGACAGTAAGGACAAATTTTCCAGCAGTAACAGTATAAACTTTTCGTCGATCACCCTTGGGGCTGGTTTTTCGAATATTGACAACTCAGTGTGCCTGATAGATGATCGCCGCGGGGATTCCACTCTTGGAGTCAGCAAGATACCGCCGCAATCTTTAAGTTTCGTTTTCTTTCTCGACTGAAATTTTGAGGTCATAACTTCTTTTTTGAATGACATCATGTAGCATGATTGAGTGCCTTTATTTTCGAAGGACTGTCCGATGATAGAGTCATTCCGGAAGGAGTTACTGCTATTGAATGAAAGGTCCAAGGAGTGTTCGCTTTCATGTGTCACTTTGTATACCTTGGAAGTAGCATCGCTGCTGCTCGAGTAAGGTTTTAAATCAAACTGTTTCGGGCAATCGATACAGGAATTATTAGGATTTTTTGGATATTTCTTCCGTTGGAATATCTCATTAGTCTTGTCTACCGGGTGAATATACTTAATCCAGTTATCATCAACGGCATATTCTCTTTTGGATTCCTTTTTTAGGCGTTGAGACTCTGCAAACTGCAGGCTCAGATGTGGGCGTTTAGTCTCGCCTATAGTCCCAGGTTTCTCCTTAAGTTTTATAGTAATGGACATAATGCCTTGAATAGCTGGATCATTGAACATGGAAATATGCTCCAGATCGAATTTAGTAAGATCTATCACAACTGAATTCTCGTCAAAGTTTTCGTAGATGAGATTCTTCCCAGGGTACTCCTTCACAGGTCGTCCCAATTCATCCTTTTGTTCGTTCTCTTTTAAAACACGGGATATGTCGTTTTCGTTGGATTTGTCATTCTTGCTATTTTTCTCATCCAATTGCTTTACTTTAGAGAATATCGTTGTTATTTTGTCCAGAATATCTTTCAGATACATCGTTCTTGGGTCTATGGGTTTTCCTGCTTCGACTGACTTGACCTCTACGGGCTCCGTTGGCTTGACAGTAGTGTCGGTTTGTGACGCTCTATTAACTACAGCTTCGGTTTGAACTTCGCACGAGAGCTCTTCTTTAGAAACTTTAGACATCATCGAGTGTTCACTGGACAGGGAACTGCTGTTCGCGCTTTTACTGTCGTCTTTGAGCAGCACGTCCAAGTACGCCCCCAAGAACTCCTTGGCAACATCAGGGGGTATGGAAGTCTCACTTATAAGGTGGTTTATCGTGTCCTGTATATTCTCAGTGGAAGAGTTCGAATTATCATTGTTTATGTCAGCAGGATTATCTATCCCTGACTTTTGAGATGCTTTTCCTATGTTATGTATCAAAGTTTTTGTGGTTTTGATATCTTTTTGTTTGCTATGATCATTTCTGATCGTGCCACACATGTAGACGGTGTTTTTGAGTAGTCTTTCGAGTTCTTGTATTCTCCGATCTTTCTCGAAGCTGCCTGGTGGACATGGGGAGCCCTGGTACATGAACGGACACTTACTCTCTTCTTGTAGCACGCGGGTTGAAGTTTTCGGAAAGGGTTGCTGTCTTTTGAACTGCACCAGCATCTCGCTTATCCCATGAAACTGAGTTTGTTTCGTGACGTTACTGAAATAAACACTCGATAGATTTTGATCTTTTGTAAAGAATTGATTCGATTGTCTGTCAATGCACTGGGTCTGTCTCATGGCGCTTTTGGCTGGCTTGGCGGAAGTATTCTTTAGCCAATACTCTAGTAGACTCCTAAATAGTGCCTTCACTGGATGCACGTCTTCGAACTTGAAGTCGTATAGATCTTTGACGACTTGTTTAATGTAATACTCTGCTTCATGAGTCTGAATGTTTTTATGGTTTTGGAATAAGGACACCAGAAGTCTTTCCGTGATGTTGTCATAATCTGACGATGTCATGGCTTCGTGTAGAGACATATTATCAAAGATCGTGACTTGCACTTCGTTATTTTCCAGCGGCACAGGGTCACACGCTACCGAGCAGTCTGTGCTCCTCTCAGTACCGCACTGTCTCGACACTTTCATCTTATACTTGCCTAGTAACATACATTTACTGAAAGGCCTTTTCAAAGTAGGTTCGGCCAATTCGTTTCTATACTTCATTAAATTCGTTGATTTCTTGCTCTTTCTCATTAGAGAATTTCCGGTTACGTTTGATTTTTTGCGTGAGAAAAAGAACAAAGTGGGGTCGATCTTGTCAAGGAATACTGGTCGTTTTGTGTCAGACGATACGGGTGAATATCGAACAGACGCGCACTGCTTGTTGACCAAAACTTCGTCTTCTTTGACAGTCTCTATAGTTCGTATAGAATTGATATCAAGATCCGTGCTATGTACTTGTCTTTCAGCGTCCGTGCTACCGGGAGATACGTTGGGAGACTTCCTCCTTTTTATATCATCTTTTGTAAACCTGGCTACACAACGCATAGAACATAGACTTCTGTGGCTAGTAAACAAATCTTTTACGTCAAAGAGTTTGGATTTTTTAGAGGGGCATTGTGATTCTTTGGATGGGTAGAAGGTGGATTGACAGTAACAGAACCTGTCGTTACATAATGCGTTGGTGGAATGTTCTGTGGGGCTTGGGAACGTAAAATCGTCGCTTGTACTTGATTCCATGCTGTCGTGGGATGTACCTTTGGGAGAGGAAGGGAAGGGTGAGATAGGAATGTTCAGCATAAGAGGGATTGTTGGGTGAAATTTAATTCATGGGCATCTCTTTTTAGGGAGTCATTGTACACATAATTATAAATAACTTTCCCTATGGGAACAATTCTGAAATCGCGAAAAAAAAAATCTGTTGTCCGACCTTTAAATTGTCGTATTCCTACTGCGTAGCATAAAGGTCGACTGCAGGCAGGAGCAGCAGGCGACGACGTGTCGCCGCGACACTACTGATTTCTATGTATTTCTATGAAATCGATGTGTGTGCTAGCTACGGAAGCTATTTCATAGAAATACATAGAAATCAGTAGTGTCGCGGCGACACGTCACCTGCTGCTGCTGCAGTCGGCTACGGACTTGTTCCTTTAGTCACTATTTCTCGACCTGAGACGCATTAGGTCTGTTATGGAATTGACAATACAATACAAATCCGACCTTATGCGAGACGCATTAGGTCTGATATGGAATTTACAATACAATACAAATTCGACCTTATGCGTCTTGGGTCGAGATTTTTATGATCGCTTTTGACAAATTAGGAACATTCCTTATATTCCTACAAAACCACACTCAATCAATCAAACTACCCTCCAAAACATTCATAATAAAAACATCTCTAATCTAACACCGTACGCATGCTTCACAGCAAATAATAGTAGAATAATAACACTATTATTAATAATAATAGTAGACTTACGAGACGAATTGTCTGTAGCAGGCAGGTCGTCTAGCGGCGCGTGGATCTTTGGCACCGACTCCCGCGCACCGAATGTTAGCAAGTGTTGGCGGTATAACCTGGAGAGAGATATATAGTAATAAATGTAAAAATCGTAGCAGAGTATCGTAGATAGTTATCTTATTGTAGGTGCATCGTCTTCACATAATTTAATTATAATATAATTGATGTATACAAAATACTGTAAAAAAAATTAAAAGAGTAACGGTGGAGTTTCTTGCCCATTCTTCTCCATACGAAAACTACCTTTTGGAAGGGGCAACTAGAATCAGTTATTTCTTTGTTTTTGACGTTCAAAAGTGCCTTTTATGTGCTTAATTGAAATAAATTATTTGACTTTGACTTATACATAATCTTTGGGGACCAATCAAGAGTTTATATATGAATATTATATTGATTACTGCTTTTCGTTCGGCAAACTTCGGGCATACGATCGTTATTCTACACAAATTCAAACAAAAAATACTAACCTATGTGCTTTGAGTACATTGAGCCACGTTCGGAAGACATCGGGCGTCTTCGCTCGTAGGTGGTATATGAACTCGTCTGCATCTATATCGATTCTCCGCCTTCTTGCTTTGGCGGATATAACGGACAGGCCAACGTCCACGGAGCCGTGTAGTCGGCCCCGAGCTACGTCTGTTGGGGAACGCGCGTAGACTAGTATGCCGCCGTCGACAACGAAGAAACGCTGGAAAAATAGAGAAAACGAAATTATTAAGGTGTGTCCAAACATTGCGCGGCAAGAGCGCGGCAGCAACACATGGCGTCTGCAGGACACATTTCTGCCGCGCTCTAGTGTGGAATAAACCGACAAATGTTTGCGCGGCAGTACGGCGCGGCATATCCGAGACACGCCGCGCACTTCAGTTGGCATCCCTGCCGTAGCTCTGCTTATAATTCGTCCAAACACAATTAGTTTGCTAGAAATGTTTGTGCGTGGCAGGTAGACAGAAGCGTTGACTTTGAAAAACTGCATAACCACTTAGGGCCTCATCACACTGGCGATTTGCGAGCAAGTTATCAGCGAAGCGATTGTTCAACGCGCTTGATGCGTGGTCGTAGCGAGCACGCCACGTTTGCGCAACGTGTTCTCCGCGTTTGCGTAACGAGAGCGATTGACCTGAGTGTACAAGACAGATCCAGACAAGCGAGTGCACAATAATATGAAACCGCGGCGTATACGTCGCGTAGTCGCGGCTACCTCGCTTCACACCCACGGAGAGCACGTTCAAAAATCGCCTCCCTGGAAAAACGCTGGCAAATTGTCAGTCTGATAACGCCCTTAGGTAAGCAACGTAACTAATTTATCGAACAAGAGTTGATTTTTAAGAGTTGATAGTCAGACCAGGAGCTTTAATTAGCTTCTGGAGGGAGGTGGGCTGGTTGGAGTAACCACGATGGCCGCCATGGCTCACGCACAATGGTCCACCTTTTAAGGACTAAGTGCGGAAACCAAACCCCATAACGAACGAACGAACGAACGAGTTGATTTTTATCAATGTGTCACTCTTCAAGTTACAAGATGTTTTTAGAAATTATTAGGGACTTTTCTGATGATGTATAAAATTACGTTATGAGACGCTCGTGGCTAAGTAATAACAGCCGCATGGGTCGATCCATCAGGTTAAGCAACGCTTGCCGGGGTTGGTCCGTGGAAAGGTGATCATCTTTACATACCGAGACTCCTCCGTGCCTCGGAAAGCACGTTAAGCCGTTGGTCCCGGCTGTCATTCTTGGATCTTTGACAGTCGTTACGGGTCGTCAGAAGCCTTAAAGTCTGAGAACCAGTCTTACCAAGGGGTATCGTATTACCCTTACCGGGTTGTAGAGGTCAGATAGGCAGTCGCTCCATGTAAAATACTGGTATTCAGCTGCATCCGGGTAGACTGGAAGCCGACCCCGACATAGTTGGGAAAAGGCTAGGCAGATTGATTGATTGTATAAAGTTACCTTGTGCCACCCCTTCAGAGGCCATTTCCTCTTCTTGTGCAGGTAACCGTTGAACACGTCAGGCCTCTTCTCAAACCTCTGGCCGTCCTTGAGTCCCTCTAGCACCTCCCATTCACTGCCCCGACGACGGCTGTCAACAAAGAATGGATTATTATAATCAGAAAAAACCGGCCAAGTGAGTGTCGGAAAATTTTATGTAATCGTGTTTTCTTCAGACAAAGGACCTAGCATCAATCCTCAACTTTAACATATATTTATTTCAAAATTAATGCTGCAGTAGTTTCGGCATAACAGAGGATCATGCTAAGCAATTTGAGATAGGGTAGCCCTGACACCCATAACACAAGTTTAATGTTAGCTTGGGTGTTAGAGGTTTATAATAGGAGTGAGGCGTATTTATCGTCACAGATAGAAATCACAGATATTATAAAATAGCAGATAGCAATTGCTCCTAACGATAAAAAATATCTGTTACTTAAAATCACAGATCCTCAAGACTGTTACTGTTAAAACTTCGGATACGATTTTCGACTTTAACGAAAAGAAATAAAGAAGATATTCAATTGAGTCAATACGTATTTATCGTCTGTACAAAAATCACAGGCTGTGATTTTATAACAGATAGATACGATTTTCGACTTTAAATCAAAAGGAATAAAGATGATATTCGATTGAGATACGTATTTATCAAAAATCACAGGCTGTGATTTAATAACAGATATTTGGATTTGTTATTTTTTTGTCACAGTCACAGTGATCACAGATATCGTGTTTCACCTGTTACAACCCATCTCTAGTTTATAAATCTGTATTAACCTAGAATTTTTATATTACAAAATCTATTTATGGTATACCAAGTGGTAAATGTAAATTGTAATCTGGAAATAAAGATATTTATTTATTTATTTTTATTTTATTTATTTATTTACTTTCACTTCATTGCACAAACAAAATTATACTTATTTATATTTAAATATTTTTGCTTTATCACAATCATAGAGTTATTTGTAAGGGCTTAAACATAAACACGTTACGACGACGCAACGTGTTTATGTGTTTGAGCCCTAATTCGGAACACGATTATAACTTTAGAAATAGTCTCCACGTGTGACCCTCATCAAAGTCTGCGAATTAAAAAAAGGTTCGAACATGTTAATATTAGATACGACCAAGTTTTAAGTTAATTGTGGAACGCTAAAAATGTCACATTTAAATAAGTTCCTTTTTGGTTTCGATCTATAAAATAATGAGCATTATCTTTCCTCTCAACTTTGAGTATATTATTATATAGGTACCTATAGTGTATTTATGTTTATATATTTAAGCTTTATGTATTTATTTAAGTATATGTTAATTTTCTTGCGTATATGTGTAGGTATATTTGATATTTTTAGTTAAGACTTCGCATAATCATGTTTTTCTCTTCTTGTTCTCACACACAATTGTCTACATTTCTCCTTTCGCAGGTCTGCTGGAAGAAATTTCTTAAGAAATAAGCAGTACCTTTGTACTCATATTTTAATTATGTCGTATCTATTTTGTATTTTACTGTGTGTACATAAATAATAATAAAAAAATAAAAAATAAAAATAAAATGTCATGGTTTAAATTAGACTGGAAATAACTGATTTAATTGATTAGTTATGGAAGTAGTACTGTGTTGCTAAAGTTGATTGACTTGCCTATTTGTGTATGGTTTTCGCTAACCGCATACAGTTAGTTTGCAGTTATGTTCTACACACTAACTGTATGCGGTTAGCGATGGACAGCGTGCGTCGACACTACACGACGTATACAGTTGAATATATCGACTGCGCGCGGTTGCTGCGATGCAGTCCGCCTGATGGCAGTCTGACTCTGTCCTACTCATAAAACTGTGAGGATTTTAATCGGTAGGAGCTCGATATAACCCTCTTTCCGGGTCTCCAAACAGAGGATAATCTATGACAGTTTCCAAAGAAAAAGAAAAGGCAATAGGGATTATGCATGTGATTCAAATAAGGGTCAAGTATTTTTTTTTTATAAACTGTATTACTTCAGAATTATGCCTCACTCAATATCTTTGAATAAAATTTATTTTAGAGCGAGAAATTAATTTTAATTTTTTTTTTGCCCAAAATCTGCGGGAAATTCAAATATTTGAAAAGCGACGCTATTGGTCAGAGCGAATGTGACGTATCAATCTATGACAACAATCTAAATGTCAATGTGTTTTGTAGGAGTGTTTGTCATTGACTTGACACTTGTTTGTTTGTTATCATAGACTGTGACGTCACCACACCAAGCGCGCCAAATGGACGGCGTTTAGATAGTTTCGGGTCGGTTGGCTATTTTTATTTTTTTATTTAAGTACTTTAAATAGCTTTTTTGCCGTCGATTTCTTTAAAACTATTATTTGGCCATGTAAATTATCGAATAAATGATTAAACTATTTTGATGTTTTCTCCTTACCCCCTGTTCTTCCCCACGCGCTGCGGCTGCGGCGGCAGGCGCACGGCGCGGTCGCCGCTGTCGGCCGACAGCGAGGCCGTCTCGCCCGAGCAGTCCGAGTCGGACGGCGCTCGACGTAACGCCGCAGCGCGACCGGCAGCACCGCGACGTCGCTCACCTGTAAATAAAATAAAAAAAGTTTTACAAAAAAAAAAAAAAACAAGCGACTTCCAAAAAAATACTAAAAAGTGAGAAATAACTTTTTAGGAAGTCGGTCCTTGCTTTTCAATTTTCATTTTTTGCCCCCGACTTCCGAAATAAATTTATTTTTCACTTTTTAGTGTTTTTTTTGGAAGTCCCTCGGATTGTGATTGAAAGTGTGTTACGCAATAAGGGTGCAGAAGCTCCGCAGTCGCACTGGATGTTGATGAAGAAAGTGCATGATTAATCTACGTCATTGTTGCGTATTTAAAGCAGATTTCGGAAATTAGGGATTTTAGATCTGGGTGTGATTCTAAAAGCAATCACTGTGAAAGCGGTCCATAGGTCCCTCTCCTATTTATTCAACTTGATATGACGTCCTACAATCAGATCTGAAACACTGTAGTTTTATTGAATCCCTGCTATCGAAATGATAACCAATTTTCAAATCATATTTTTTACCAATACCTAGCATGAATTTACATTTATGACCTAATCTAAGTAATAGCACAATAATAGTGACTTTGCGTTATTATTTTTTTCAAGATAAAACTTGATTTCAAATGTGACCTATTCCGGCAGTATTGATTCTCACGCCGTCTTCCCATGGGGGTAGGCAGAAACTACAGAACGCCACCTGCTACGATCCTTACATACTTCTTTTGGCTCATTTACGTTCATACATCTGGTCACACACCCACGCCTTGCGAGTACTGCACCTGACCTTTCTGAAGAACATCACCAATAATTCCTCCTAGGGTGTCCTCCTCCCTGCCAGGGTTGCGGGTTAGTCCGAAAGCGATACCGGGACCTTGGCAACAGGATACTGAAGGAACATGGGTGGGTTTTAGTCTGTAAAAGTCTGACACACCCTTCCGCTCCGGCCAGAGCTAGAGAAGTCATTGGACGATTTCCCACAACCCAAAAAAAAAAAAATGGTGTCCTCCCAGCGTCACATCTACCTTGTTAAGACCTGCTTAATAGTTATTTCAGTTATTATGCAAAGTTTCATGATCTAGTTTGAAGTATTAAATACCTTTTGTTAGTCGCCTTTCATTCATTCATTTCATTTCGAGGAGCTCGTGGCTAAGTAATAACACCCGCACGGGTCGATCCATCAGGTTAATCAGCGCTTGCCGGGGTTGGTCCACTGATGGGTGACATCTTTACATACTGAGAATCCCACGTTAAGCCGTTGGTCCGGCTGTTATTCGTGGATCTTTTTCAGTTGTTACGGGCTGTCAGAAGCCTGAAAGTCTGACAACCTAGTCTTACCAAGGGGTATCGTATTACCCAGTTACTGGGTTGTGGAGGTCAGATAGGCAGTCGCTCCATGTAAAATACTGGTGCCTGTGGTGGTGATACTAGACTGGAAGCCGACTCCAACATAGTTGGGAAAAAGCTAAGCAGATGATGATGAGTCGCCTTTCATTCATCCTCTCAACATGGCTAAACCATCTAAGCATACTCTTTTCAATTCTCTATCCCATATCATCAGCCTGTTTTCATTTCACAAAGATTGTCTTCACAACCAGTTTTACCAGCGCAGATCCTGCGTTAATGCAAACGCTGCGCTAGCGTTGCGTGGACATAGAATGTATCGACAATACGTGACGTTGACGCGGCTTTAGCGTCGCGTTTACGCTGCCTTCAGTACGACGAGCGCTTTCGCTGGACCACCGCCAGATGAACGGATACCCTAACTGTAAAAACTAGGACATGCCCTACGTCTTGAGAGTTCCCGATAAAGTTGAAAAGTATCATGTGCCTGTAATTACATCGACGTCCTTCAAAACAAAAGTTTAGGACACAGATGTGCGACGCGACTCGCATTTAGCTATGATCCGATATAATATCGAATTTATTTACTACACAATAAGCTTCAGGCGCTGCGCAGCACCGCGCATCACAGAGTACTTTGACACGTGTCAACCCTCGCACTGAAATTATACCTTTTCGGGAAGAAAATAAGTTCGATAATTGTTAAAAATTGCGGGAAGCGTCGCGTCGCAGTCTGTACTGACCCTTCGTCGACAGAAAAATACCGTATGGTGACAGTACAGTAGACCGCACGTCAGTGGTGATAAAACAAAGTTCAATAAATTAAATAAAGAGCATTAAGTTAATTTTACATAAACCGTGAAGTTCATTAACGATTTCACGCACCAAATAATTATAAAAGGCAATCTCTTAAGCAAACAGCATCGTCATCATTTGTTTGATCAACTTACATAAACCTTTGTTACGGTAGCGCCACTTGAGAAAAACAGATCTGAAGTAATTTTTAAATGAAATTTTATAACAATATTTTGGCAACGACCATCGCAATTTTCTTGACACTTAAGTTGGTGCAGGCAGGTGGCACGTACAGGAAGCCTAAGGGTCAGTTCACACCGAGACGCGACGCGACCCGCACTTTTTTATGATCCGATACAATATCGTATTTATTTACTTCACAATTAGGTACACACGGCTACACATCAAGCTATACATTTCCAGCATAAGCTGACCTCGCATGTAAGGAAATTCTATACAATGCGAGATCAGTATAAACTGGAAATGTATAGCTTGATGTGTAGCCGTGTGTACACGCGCTGCGCATCAATCAATGTAAAACAAGTAGTAGTGTTACATCTGCTAATATTTTTTCCTTTATCAAGATCAAATACGAGCTTAATTCTCCAGTAGTTTAGTGCTCTATGACCCGTATACAGTTCTCCTCCTCTTACTCCTACACGATGTTAAGTTGTGTAAATTCAAAACAGCGAACTTACCAAGACGTAAATTCACAGGATAAATAAATTTAACCAAAGCGAGATAATGCAGCAAACGGATTCTCGCTTGCCTGAAATTTGTTTTGTTATCGGTTTTTTTCTACCATTACAAGTTAAATTAAATTGTTCTTTTTTTTAATCCCCGACAAAAACAAAGCATCTAGTAAAAGATTTTATTTTTATTTTTCTATAGCTAAGAACACTCGATCAAGTCACGTTTTAAACAAAACCAAAAAAATCTAAATCGGTTCAGCCGTTTGGTAGCTACGCGATGGCGCAGACAGACACACAGATACACACGTTAAAGTTATAACACAGCTCTTTTTCCGTCGGGGGTTAAAAAAATACATTATCAGGTCAGGTGTCAATGGCGCAGTGCGACGTGAAAAACTAGTGCAACATAATGCGATTGTGATTATGGGCTGTAGGGTCTAATGCTTATACAGAGCTATCACGCGAGCAAAAATGTCATAATTTTAAGATTTATTTATTATTATTTATTTGATAGTCGTTACGGGTCGTCAGTCTGACAACCAGTCTTACCAAGGGGTATCGTATTACCCAGTTACTGAGTTTGTTGAGGTCAGATGGGCAGTCGCTCATGTAAAATACTGGTATTCAGCTGTATCCGGTTAGACTGGAAGCCGACCCCAACATAGTTGGAAAAGGCTAGGCAGATTTGAATTATTTATACTGTGCCTAAAGTAAAGAATCTACCTCATCAAAAATAACTGGCCAAGTGGGAGTCGGACTCGCGTACGAAGGGTTCTTCTACATATAAAAACGGCAAAAAATTACGTTTGTTGTATGGGAGCCCCCTTAAATATTTATTTTATTCTGTTTTTTATTTGTTTTTTGTTTTATTTCTTTTGAGATTTTTATTTTTATTTTCACATTTAACATAATAATATATTTTATCAGGGAATTGCAAATGTTTTGCGTTTTAATTAATTTATTTGATTTCTGTTATACTTAGGATTTATATTGTAATTGTTTTAATTTTATAATTTAGTGTAAAATTTCGATACAATGTAAAAATTGTTAATGAAATAAATAAATGAAATGAAATGAAATGTTGTATTTGTTGTTATAGCGGCAACTTAAATACATCATCTGTGAAAATATATGAATCTCAACTGTCTAACTATCACGGTTCATGAGATACTGCCTGGTGACAGACGTACAGACAGCGGAGTCTTAGCAATAGGGTCCCGTTTTACCCTTTGGGTACGGAACCCTAAAAAATATAGCTATTATTATAACAGATGGCACAATTGGTGCAATGTCCGAACGATTGACCTTTGCTCTTCGGACTTCGGGTCGCAGTTTTAACTAGACTAGACTCTTTACGACACATTTTACGGTCTGTAATGAGGTTTAAATTCTCCAAGAGACATTCACAAGCTTATAAGATGAAGTTACAAAGTTTGGGAACTTGAAATGTCGTTGAATAAACGATATATCATGAGTAGCGTGAGCTCTTTATGAAGAAGCTCATGGTTGATAAGCCAAGGGTAAAACGGGACGGACCCTATGTCCTTCTGTCACCAGGCTGTATCTCATGAACCGTGATAGTTAGACAGTTGAAATTTTCACAGATGACGTATTTCTGTTGCCGCTATAACAAAAAATACTAAAAAACAGAATAAAATTAATATTTAAGGGGGTTCCCATACAACTAACGTGTTTTTTGATCTAAACACTAAAACAAACAGGTTTTTTGCTGAGACCGTTCTTGTTATTTTGTTTTTGTAATTTTATATTATATTATTTTTATTACTAGTTTATTTATATTATAATTATTTATTAGGTAATTTAGGTATGTTGAAATTGTATGTACAGTCACGGACTTTAATTGATGAGCCACCTGGCACTGTTCGTATTTTAGCCGTGTAATGCAAATCGGGTTTATTCGGTTCCCGGCACGCAAAGTCATATGTCTTCGTATTAAAAGAAGAAAATTATATTTCTTATCTTTACCGGTTGGCTAACCTGAGAGCCAGAACTACAAACTTGACAGTAGAGTGACTACACAAAGTCAACCAATTGCAGGTCTAGCAACATTAACCTAGCAACGATAAACAATTGTTGCTAGGTTACTGTTGCGATAGTAACGTTAGCGTACGGAGAAATTCTCTGACATCGATATTTCAACTGTCAGTGTCTTCAGTTAAGTTTTTAGAATTATTGAGTTAATGAGCTATGATTCAAAGGAGGTCAGTATCAAATAGATTGAATAAACTTAATGCAACATTGTATTTATTTTTATCATTAAGAACTTATTAGTCAACCTCTACGGATAAGACTATTTCCGATTAAAAGTAATTTATTTGTCATCTTGATATTTCAACTGTCACTGTCTTCAGTTATGTTTTCATAATTATCGAGTTAATCGAACTCAAAGGAGGTCGGTATCAAATAGATTGGATAAACTTAATGCAACATTGTATTTATTTTTATCATTGAGAACTTATTAGTCAACCTCTATGGATATTTCCGATTAAAAGTAATTTATTTGTCATCTTGTTTACGAGCTTGCGATTTGAGTTCGTGTTTAATCGTGTAATCTCGTGAATGTATGAAACTGCAAAATTCAAAAGTTTGAAGGTGGCTCATCAATTAAAGTCCGTGACTGTACTTCCCGTCACTTGTCCTTATGGGTTCATTAGAAAACCAGCGTCAGACAGTATCTGTCTGGCATTAATGCTGAAATGAACCTTTTTGGCGCAGCCGTGAGGCACACACTATTGTTGTAAAAGCATTGTTTTTTATTCTTTATTTTGTGTTTCATGAACTGTGTCCAAATAAACGTTATTCTTTCTTTCTTTTTTGCCGTTTTTATAGATAATGGTACTTTTCCTTTTGAGGTACGGAACCCTAAAAATAGGCCATAAGGATGATGAAATAGGTAACTCACGTTTGTTCTCGATGCGCGTCGGCTCTGTAACGACATTCTTCAGTCCGCTTTGATTCATGACTTTGCCGCTACACGCGCCCAACAGTAACCATCTTAATTCAGCTGAAACAGAGGAAATACAACATTATTTATTTATTTAAACTTTTCGCACTAAAAAAGGTACAATGGCGAAAGCATGTCGCCTCCCTGATGCGGCGGGTGCGGGGAAGCGCCAACAGCCTCTTGATCACAGTAGCCGAAAGGGCGGAAGGTCTCCTGCCAGGGTTGCGGGAAAGTCCGAAAGGGATACCTGGACCTTGGCAACAGGCAACTGAAGGAAAAAGGGTGGGTTTTCAGTCAGTAAAAGTCTGACACGTCCTTCCGCTCCGCCCAGAGCAGGAGAAGTCTTTTGATGACTTCCCAGCCCTAAAAAAAAAAGGCGGAAGGTCTAATACTACCACACTGGACCAGGACACAAGTATTACCTTCAAAACGTGCCTTGAAATAATGTTTCTTATAACTTTTGTTTAATTGATTTGTATTATTAATGATTTTGATTATATTGGTGGTGATTTTGACATTGTTGCTATTAATTATTTTGACATTATTATTAATTATTATCAAGATTTGCCAAATATAATTTACTAACACTAGTGCGTAAGATGTGTGTGTAAATAACTAACAAATAAGATTGTATGATCTGTTAAATAAATCATATAATATTCATCTCAAACGTTGATAATCTTAGAATAAGCTCTTCCGGTGACAAGATATTTATACCTTTTTAGTTGACTTTATAACCCAGAAATTCTGAGTTCTCCCGGCAAAACTATATTATCATCTAGCCCGAACTATGTTGGGATCGGATTCCTGTCTAACCAGATGCAGCTAAATACTTACTAGTATTTCACATGGAGCGACTGCCTATAAGACCTTCACAACCCAGTAACTGGGTAACACGATACCCCTTGGTAAGCCTGGTTGTCAGACATATAAATAGAAATTCTATTGGAAAATCTTTTGGATACGTCTCTACACTTAATATTAGAGTGTTTGAATATGCAACAGGTTAATTGACAAAGGAACAAAGCCTTAATTTCTGAGGTATCGGAAATGGGACGTTGTTTTGTGCCAACAAACTTTGCGAGCTGGATTTCGGAGTAGATAGGTAATACTAAACACAAAAAACATGCGGGGCAGTCTTGGGGACTGCCGAAGTGCCGATAGAAGTGAAAGCTAAGCAACAATGCGTAACCTCAACGTAATTCATAGGGTAGACGGTAGATGGCGCTAAAACATTTCTTCAAGCGTGACGGTGACGATGACGCGAGTTCCATGATTTTTGTTCACTCAAAAAGTGCTCAACGCGCCTAACGAAGTTTTCACTTCAAAATCTGACCGTTCATTGTCGATCGGATTACACTGAAATAAACTAATCAAAACTGAGGAAAATAATCAGTTTATAATTATAAAAAAATGATTTTAACATATATGTTAAAATCATTTTTTTATAATTATAAACTGATTATTTCATGTATACATGAAAACAAAAATACTAAAGGAAGCCAGACTGAAGTTTAAAAAAGAAACATGACGTAATCTCGAACTTATTACTGCATAGCTGAGATCACCCATCATACTCTCGATAGTCGTAAAATTAACTCTTATTCACGGTAATTATGATTATCTATCTTTAATTGTGTTTTAGAGGAACAAAGACTATTCAAACCAACGGAAATGCGCTTCATAAATACTTGAACGCCTGGTGCATGCTGGGCAGTAGGCCTGGTAAGCGGGCACCAGGCCATCTCATTCTATCGAAACGCAGTACTACGCTAGGCCAGTCCAAAGTTCCAAAGGCAAAGTGTTACCACTAAAGTGCGGCCTAATGTATTTGCCGATACGAAAGAAGAATTCGCAGTGTCTGAAACCCTGATCAAGTGATCAGAAAATCAGCTGGCAAATGCCGTGTTAGCCATTCGACATCCTAATAAATGCGAAAGTGAGTTTGTTTGTTACGGTTTCAAGCTAAAACGGCTGAACAGATTTGGATGAAATTTGGCACAGGGTTAGACCTTGACCTGGAGAAGGACATAGGCTTTTTATCCTGGATCGCAGATAAAGTCGCGGGCAACAGCTTGTAATATTCCAGGTTTTGGATTAATTTGAAAGAATTCAGAAACCAGGGAATAATGTTATAGAATAAGGTTGGCACTAGTTTGCAGAAAGTTCGTATTTTAATTATTACGAAATGTGCCTGCTCTTGGCCCCGAACTGGCCTGATGGAAAGTGATGGACGAAGTCTACGTTGGAACGAGCGTGCCCTGAAGATGCCTGTTCACTCTTGGTTTGAAGGCTGACGGGTTATATGTGGAAGGGAACACAGACGCTGGTCTAGAATCTAGATAGCCGTAATTCGCTCAACGATAAACTACTGTCAACCGAAGTGATTACGTAGGCTCCCTCCATTTTATTAGAAGGGGACCGAAAGGGAGCTCATATAAGGAAGTCGGTACACGTTTATTTAGAGCCATCCGATAGCCGTGGAACCTCACTATACATTACGTTATAATATTTAAGGACCCCATCATCAAACGCTTGGACTTTTCCCAACTATGTTGGGGTCGGTTTCCAGTCTAACTGGATGCAGCTGAATACCAGTATTTTACATGGAGCGACTGCCTATCTGACCTCCACAACACAGTTACTGGGCAGCACGATACCCCCCTTACCTTGGTAAGATGCGATACCTACTGGTAACTCATAGATTTCTATTTTAACTAAAAACAAGGCAATTCTATTCACAAAACCTAAAATAACATTTCGTATTCGTTCTATATTTTGTAGGAAACTCCTAATGAGTCCTAGATTGAGCAATGCGACACAGTGCAGTCACAGAAGTAGGCCACTGTATGTAAAACAAATACGATAACAAAACAATATCTATTTTATATATCATTTATTGTGATAACAATAATATCTATATCTATACATTCTATAAATAAAACAATGGTGCCGATTCTTTTGTTCACAAACTAAACTAAATTTATTTATTTAATTAAGAAAAGGAACAGGACAGAAGATAAATTTTAGTTAAGTCCTGTCAAATTAGTCAGCAATGGTCTTATGATCCACATAGCTAATGTGGACGGAAATATCTGGCAGTTGTGGGAGCGCTTAGCTCAGCAGTAGTATTATAGGGTAGTATTCATGTATTTTTTGGTCTAAAGACTGAGCAGGAGCATCTGAAAACAATGGCTAACAAATACTGCGATCGCCGATTCCACTGCTAAGCGTGGTCTTCACCAAAATCAGAAGTCATTTATTCGAACTAGGCTGAGAATCTGCACTTTTCGAACGTCAAAATTACATAAGACAGTCCCCCAAAACGCCCGCCCTTCACAATAACAATAAGGAATCAAACACACATACTTGGCAATAGACGACATAGTTGTGTAACCAAGCTACAGTTTCCTATATAACCAACATTAGGCTGCCATCACACGGACTGCATCGCAGCAACCGCGCGCAGTCGATATATTCAACTGCATACAGTCGTGACTTCAAATTTACGCGGTCGGCTACAGTCGTTGTCAACACATGCTGTTCATCGCTAACCGCATACAGTTAGTTTGCAGAGCATAACTGCCCACTGTATGCAGTTAATGTTAACTTCACACGACTGCAGCCGACCGCGTGAAATTGATATCATGACTGAACGAAGTCGAACGTACAGTCACGGACTTTAATTGATGAGCCTGGCACTGTTCGTATTTTAGCCGTGTAATGCAAATCGGGGGTATTCGGTTCCCGACACGCAGTCATATGTCTTCGTATTAGAAGACGAAAATTATATTTCATATCTTTACCGGTTGGCTAACCTGAGAGCCAGAATTACAAACTTGACAGCAGAGTGACTGCCCAAAGTCAACCAATTGCAGGTATAGCAACAGTAACCTTGCAACGATAAACAATCGTTGCTAGGTTACTGTTGCGATAGTAACGTTAGCGTACGGAGAAATAATAATAGTCATTTCGACAAGTTCGAAAGTAACGTCTCTGACATTGATATTTCAACTGTCACTGTCTTCAGTTAAGTTTTCAGAAATAACGAGTTAATGAGCTATGATTCAAAGGAGGTCGGTATCAAATAGATTTGACAATCTTAATGCAACATTGTATTTATTTTTAATTTTTTATCATTGAGAACTTATTAGTCAACCTCTATGGATAAGACTATTTCTGATTAAAAGTCATTTATTTGTCATCTTGTTTACGAGCGTGCGATTTGAGTTCCTGTTTAATCGTGTAATCTCGTGAATGTATTAAACTGCAAAATTGAAAAGTTTGAAGGTGGCTCATCAATTAAAGTCCGTGACTGTACAACTGCATACAGTTGAATATATCGACTGTGCGAGGTTGCTGCGATGCAGTCCGTCTGATGGCAGCCTTATTCTTAGATATATCCATCTATCTATCTATCTATTCTTATGAAACTTATACGTCTACAAATTGCTAACCGAAAATCGATGCGCCATTGGCCATACCATACCCAACATTAATCACTTCAACCTTCACTTAATGTCGTGGCTTACGACGAGTTTAGACATTAAATAATATATTGATAATGAACTGCACTGGAGTGCTTTTAACTTAATACGATAAATTATTATGATGATAAGGATGATGAGGAGCTCGTGGCTAAGTAATAACAGCCGCTCGGGTCGATCCATCAGGTTAAGCTACGCTTGCCGGGGTTGGTCCGTCGATGGGTGACCATTTTCACATATCGAGACTGGAAAGCACGTTAAGCCGTTGGTCCCGGCTGTCATTTGTGGATCTTTGACAGTCGTTACGAGTCGTCAGATGCACGAAAGTCTGACAACCAGTCTAACCAAGGGGTATCGTATTACCCAGTTACTGGGTTGTGGAGGTCAGATAGGCAGTCGCTCCATGTAAAATACTGGTATTCAGCTACATCCGGTTAGACTGGAAGCCGACCCCAACATAGTTGGGAAAAGGCTAGGCAGATGATGATGATGATAAGTGATATTTCGTTTTTCTATCTTGAATTTCTCAGTAGCAAAACGGAGTTTGGATTTGCGCCCGGTTGATGGCAATAGGCTCGCCCCCCATTACATGGGGCTTGTGGGAAATGTGGGTGTACATGTTCTTATGAAGATAAGGTTATAAAAGTGCGCACGTACCTATTCGCACTAGGTTGAATGGATTTTTCACTTTCATTGTTGTAGCACAGCACTATTATCTAATTATTTTCACCATTCAACGGACACTGAAGGTAAAACAGTCTCATCAATAGCATTATTATATCCAAAAACGGATTACCATTTAATAAGAAACTATTTTAAATTACACTAAACACTATTATCACAAAAATTGCCCTAATAAACACATTTAATTTTATTATTCCGTTTTAGATTATTACGAAACAACGCAGTATCACTAGTGATGTACCTGTATTGTACTGAGGTTTTATCTATAAAATAAAAACGGTATCAGTTTTATCGATAATATCCAAGGATATCAATAAAAACATAAGAATTATCTACCATTATCTTGTGAACGCATGGATTACTCATCTCTTATCTTGAGGAAATACGCTGATTACTCTGACAAAATGTAAAGGGGGAATATTTTCTATTCAGTTATTGTCTTGAGGAGAAATCAGCACGCGTAGCATGTACACCGTAGAAACGGGTTTTGTCGACGGAAGAGTAGACAAAATGACAGATAAACAATCGCAATCTGTTAGTGTGTCTATTCTTCCGTCGACAAAACCCGTTTCTACGGTGCTGGGCAGAAATTGATTCTGGGTACCACATGCAGAGTAGCTTCGAAATCTTCAGTGGAAAGAACTGGCAATAGCTTCTAAAAGTATGCTAGGTTTCGGCTTCCACACTTATCAAAAAAAATTAAGTAATAAAAACTAAAACCTAACTACGACTGAAAAGGTATAAACAAGACACCACAGACAGACAAATTAAAAATCCGGAGTCACACGTGTTAGGGCGGCATAAATCGAACAGATTACGTGTGACTCCGGATTTTTAATTTGTCTGTCTGTGGTGTCTTGTTTATACCTTTTCAGTCGTAGTTGGGTTTTAGTTTTTATTACTTGATTTTTTTTAAAATTCTTTTGGGGTTATATGAGATGTGCTCATTAAGCCCTTTCATTTGATACCCAACATAGTACGATTAAACAATATTTTTTTTTTAGTTCCTGACTTAGCGGACAATCAAGACGCTTCTAACGATACCTTATTTGTCAAATTGTGATGAGTGGTTTAGAAGATACAAGGGAACAGATGAACATACATACTGTATACCGGTCAAAATCATAACCCTCCTTTTTCTTCGCCGTAGTCGGGTAAAAAGTCTGAACATTACAAAAAAAAAACAACCGACTTCCAAAAAAAACACAAAAAAAGTGAAAAATAACTTTAATTTCGGAAGTCGGTGTCTTTGCTTTTCAATTTTCGTTTTTGGCCACCGACTTCCGAAAATAAAGTTTATTTCACTTTTTTTGTGTTTTTTTTGGAAGTCGGTTGTTTTTTTGATTTGTAAAAAGTTTTTATTTTTCACTTTTTAGTTGTGGTAACTACCCCACACAAATTCGTATACCGTTATCTGCTATGTGACTGAGTCAATTAACATGTCATCAACATACGCAAAGTGGGAAAAATACGTAATTATTGAAGCTAACTCAAAAACTACGCAAGCAAAACTAATAAAATTTATATGGGACCACCTCTGAAGCATGACCTACCAAACAAAAAAAGAATCATCAAAATCGATTCATAATTGGCGGAGTAATCGGGTAACATAAACACAAAAAAAAAAAAAAAAACATACAGACGAATTGAGAACCTCCTCCTTTTTGAAGAAGTCGGTTAAAAAACACGAAAAAGAATCGTAAATAAACAAAATATACAAATTCGTGAAAAATAATCTTCATAAAAATCAAGATAATATAAAATGCACGTAATGCCGAAGTCAGTAGCCTAACAAGATGTAGACTATAGATGAAGAGGTCAAGTCTAGAAGTCAGGTAGCATAAGGTCTGTGAACCTATGGCAGCCAAGCCAAGAATGGCACGCTATAGAGAATGGAAGTGATTGACTTCAAAATAAGTGAATGACTTCGTAAAGTTCTTTTAAAAAACATGAAACTAAAATGCAGTTGGTCTGCTGGTGGGCGACATTGTTTCCATCGCGTATCATTCATCATCATTTCAGCCGAAAGACATTCACTGCTGGACATAGGCCTCCCCCAAGCACCGCCACTTCGACCGGTTCTGTGATTCTCGCATCCAGCGCATTCCCGCGGCC
This sequence comes from Lithophane socia, assembly GCA_947522985.1. NCBI lineage: Eukaryota > Metazoa > Arthropoda > Insecta > Lepidoptera > Noctuidae > Lithophane > Lithophane socia. Next base: position 13,045,442 of record OX383273.1, read on the forward strand.
TTCACCAGGTCATCGGTCCACCTTGTGGGGAGCCTTCCAACGCTACGTCTTCGGGTACGCCGTCGCCACTCCAGAACCTTTCAGCCCATCGGCCATCTGTTAGGCGAGCAATGTGCCCTGCCCACTGCCACTTAAGTTTGGAAATCCTGCGGGCTATGTCGGTTACCTTGGTTCTCCTACGGATCTCTTCATTTCTGATTCGATCACACAGGAAAACTCCGAGCTGAGCCCTCTCTATTGTCCTTTGAGTGACTTTCAGCCTTCTAATGAGGCCCATTGTGAGCGACCACGTTTCAGTGCCATAGGTAATACTGGCAACACACACTGGTTAAAAAAAAAATGGCGGGTATAGTCTGGATGAATCTGGCACAGGAGCGTACGGATTGGCAAAAGAGTTGCTTATGCGCAGTAGTGAGTGAAGTCACGCTGTGGACTGTGGGTGGATGATACAGTCACCGTCGCGTCGCAGTGGCACGTAACTTGACAAGGGTCGTAGATGCGCTGAATTCGTTTTTGCTTGTGCATGTCATGTTCAAAAACCATATTAATGACATGCAAAAGTGTCAATTTTTTGGTTGCAATAAGTGTAATGCGCAAACGTACTCCCCAATACGACAAAACTTTGCCAAGTTACGTGCCGGCGATTATAATGATGATGAAGATGCAACAGTGATTTAAAGTACGGTATCTGATGCAAGAGGATCAATGAGTCGAAGTGTATTTATAACAGGATCTTGCAAAAGCCGAGAAGCTATAAAAGCATTTCAAACTTCGTTTATTATATAAATGAAGTTTCATTTAGTATTCCAAGGTAAGGAGAGAATTGCATAAGGAGGCAGCTTCCATTTTACATTATAAGTCAAAGTTCACAGTGCATTAGCGTAATGCTACGGTAGCTTTACACCCACTATCGGTGTGGCTTCCAAAGCGATAAGTTTCATGAATTTTTGCTATGTATTTTATTTATCATACAATCCAAAAATACAATGGATACGAAAGGATTACGTAGTGTATGTATTAATGGGACACTGACGCATGTGCTGATATAATATGTTATAGATTCTGATGTGTAAACATTCAAATGTTAGTCTTTCTTAGAACTATAAAACAATAGATTGGATTCATTCAATTCTTATAGATTCCGCCATTTTTCAATTTAGATCGGTCAGTATCATTTTTCGGAAGATGCCTCTTGCAATACGTCTCGATAAAGACTTGAGAGATGAAAATTTAGATCATTTGCTTCATCGATTGCGTCAAAACAGTTCGGAAGCCGATGTGAATCGAATACAGTTCGGAACTTCGCCGGAGGGGAGCGTGTAGGAAGCGGATGGACAAGGGAACTGAATTGTCGTTCGGTTAGACTGGAAGTAGACACATATAGAACGCAAACGGATCCAAATAATATTGCTCCATTTATAAATCAAATCATATATTATTTAATTATACACATAAATATGAATAAAGGCTCGCGTTTGACCACAACGTCAAAATACTGTATTATCGTCATCTGATGAGATTGCAATCTCATCAGATGACAAACGATAATACAGTATTTTGACGATGGTACATGCTTGCCTAGAAAAACCTTTTTACTCGTGACCCTGAAGAACATGAAGAACAAAATATGAAACAACACTCTCAAATGAAACGAGGCTGTGCTCACGAATAAGCCTATGAACCAATGAATGCGATAAGTTTCAAATATTACACTAAACCTACATGGGCACATAAGAATCGTCAGAAGCTAGGTGCACGGCACGGTTCCAATTGGTCGCTTCCTATGGAGAAGAGCCGGCAAGAAAGTCCATGGTTACTCTTTTAAAAATAATTGGCTGTTACAATATTCCCAAATTACAGTGCTAATAGGTATGGGAGGACACTGAATAAGTACCAGGTTTCAATCGCGCTGTTCCGCTCCATATTTGGAAGTTTTTCAACATCTATGTTTTATACCTGCCATAATTTCCTTCCCCCATCTCAAACACTTTACCCATTGTACTGTTCTACCAACTTAGTTCATTAAACATTTGATTCACGCGATGTGAGTCGTGCAATTATGTCATGATAGTGACATCATCGTCTGGCGTTGTGTTTGCGAGCGAAACCTCTGTGGTTGGCTGTATAGTGGGTCAAATCTAAGGTGTGAATCAAGGTCGAGGTATAAATACCAGCAATTTTTTATCCTTTTGATTTTTTATTGACCTGTGAAAGCGTAGCCTAAGGCCGTTGGTCCCGGCTGTCATTCGTAGATCTCGTTACGGGTCGTCAGAAGCCCGAAAGTCTGGGTATCGTGTTACCCAGTAACTGGGTTGTGGAGGTCAGATAGGCAGTCGCTCCATGTAAAATACTGGTATTCAGCTGCATCCGGTTAGACTGGAAGCCGACCCCAACATTGTTGGGAAAAGGCTCGGCAGATTGATTAGTTGTAACACGGCTGAAATGATGATGTGTGAAAGATGATGCTGTGAAAGCGAAGCCTCATAAACACATACCTTAGTAGTTAGTTTCATAGGAATATTATTAGAAACTTTGTCATGAGCAGTCGAAGTTCTTCAGTTAATTTAACTTCAGGATTTTGATCAAACGACATTCATTCGGTTTAAAATTTTGATCCGCAGCAGCAGCTGGACGGTTTGAAAATAATCCCTCCTGTACATTTGAAATCTAAAGATTTTCTATAAATCTCTTATCAAATTCAAAGCCCAACTATGGAAAGAACATTCTTTTCGAGTCTCTTTGCTTTGTGCCTTTGCCTGATAGCCGACACGTCTTAACATAAAGAGCGGCGGGTATTCGGGTCAAGGTTGCGACACTTTTCGGGAGATTCACTGTAGCTATTCACTGTGCGCTTCGTTTATCCATTGACCGTTTCTCGAGCATAATAGCGGAGTTCATCTTTTTTTAGAAACGGATAATAGTGGCAGTATTCAATGGCGATAAAACTTGGGAACTTAATAATAATTGTAGTTAAATAAAATATCTCGACTTAGCACAGGAGGTTGTCGACATATGGAATGTGAGCTCGGCTATCATTGTGCTGATTGTCGTAACGGCCAATGGCCTGATAGCCGAAAGCCTCGACCAACATCTCTCGAGGCTCTCGTTAGGCGGTTGGATCAAGGGCCTGATTAAGAAGGCAGTACTCCTTGATACGGCTCGCATTGTCAGGAGGTTCCTGTCTCTGCAGCCCTAACCACCGGTAGCTTGGACCCTGTTCCCGATACCGATGTGGGCTCCTATTTTTTATATTTATAAATGTTTTTTTTTTATAATTTTTTAAAAATATTTAAAAATGTAAATAAATAAGAAAGAAAATAAACAAAAATTGTAGTTACAATCCTACGGATCAAGAGAAACGTTTCCATTCTTTATTACACATTTATATTTACACACTTATGAATAAATCAAAGGATAGATAGAGCCTTGGGGAGGATCCCAAAATGTATGTAAGTCTAAGTTTACTGAATTTCATAGTCACTCGACAGCAAGCATTTACCATAAATAAATAAGACAACAAACACTCTTCAACAATCTTGTGCTTTTTCGAATCAGCATTTTGGAAACTTAAAATTGAACAGTTACAGAATCATCATCAGCCTAGCCTTTTCCAACTATGTTGGGGTCGGCTTCCAGTCTAACCGGATGCAGCTGAATACCAGTATTTTACATGGAGACTCTGCATATCTGACCTCCACAACTCAGTAACTGGGTAATACGATACTCCTTGCTAAGACTGGTTGTCAGACTTTCGAGCTTCTGAAGACCCGTAAGGACTATCAAAGATCTACGAATGACAGCCAGGACCAACGGCTTAACGTGCTTTCCGAGGCACGGAGGAGTCTCGGTATGTAAAGATGGTCACCCATCCGCGTAGCTTAACCTGATGGATTGACCGTGCGGCTGGTATTACTTAGCCAAGAGCTTCTCAAAAAATACAGATTAAAAATGATTATGATCCTTACCATCATCGACGTTAACCTCTTCCTCGAAGACGGTATCCCTGAAGTCGAAGAAGTTGGTGATGGTGTGGGCGGCTAGCTCCCCGATATCGTAGTTGTACGCCTTGTTCACTAGTCTGTAGGTAAGGGCGAGTGATTAATGTTACGTAATGTACAGTCACCTTACCCCCAGGGGTATGGCCAGGGGAATGGTGAGTCCGGAGACTCCGGAGAGGTATTTCATATCTTCGTCAGTTTTCAAATTCTTTCTTTTATCAAGTTAGGACTCATTGTACCTTTTGAAACTACGGCACTGGAAGACTATGGCATAGAAATTGACACTTGGCACTCAATATCAGTCAATATTGTCTTGAAATCATACAAAAATCACATAGAAAACGTTTTTTTTTTGTTTTCTAAGAAAGCCGGGGACATACTCTCTTTCACATTTATAATACTAGCTTCCAACCGCGGCTTCGCCAGAGTCGTATGTCGATAATAAGTAGCCTATGCCCTTCCCCGGGATGCCAACTATCTCCTTTCCTAATTTTTCAAAATCCGTTCAGGTTTAGCCGTGAAAAGGTAACATACAGACAGACAGATAGAGTTACTTTCGAATCTATAATATTTGTATTGGATAAGTTACTAATCCATAGTAATCTTAGTAGGCACTAATCATTAGTTGGTTTCTACGGGCTGTTTTGTAGTAGATTTTCCATTGCTCAATTCAGCTACTTGCATTCCTATCATAAACTGCAAAGATTTGCTTTCTAGCCTTACTTTGCCGGATTCATGCAGCGATAGCAAGTCATAATAATCAATTGATAACACGCCCTGCATCCAGTGCGATATTCAATCACGTATGCCAAATTAGCGGAAAGATTATGTGTTGATGTTGATCGATAATTAATTTGAGTAACATTTTTCTTTCCTTTGAGCGGTTATTCTAAAAGTGGCCAACGTCGCAAATAGATGTCAAATATTTCGCTGTTTTGATTAATTTGGGAATATTACTGTATGGAAATATGAAATATGGCTAACTAGCTGTCTAAAATATTGATTATGAAATGCAATAAATAATATCGTAACACCGAATATTTAGTTTTACTTGTAAAAAAAGGATTTGGAAACTTTCCAAATGTCTTTTTTACACCTAAAACCGGTTACAACTTAAATTCAGTGTTATAATTGCAATTCATTATTATTATTCTAGTAAGATAGATAACGATATTTCATAGTTCCATACAGGAATATTGCCAAAATAATCAAACAGGTACCTTATTTGACAGTTATTTGCGAAGTTGCCAACTTTTAGAATCGTCGAAAATGTAAGATTTGTAAGAAGAACTGAAAAGTAAGACGTAGATATTCAATCATTTATTACGTTGCTTGGAACGGTTTGGGGGTGCAGAAACTGCCCCTTTTACCTAAAGAGCGTTTTATTCGTGAAGGGTGAAGTTTATCGTTCTTTAGTGCTTACATGCGGGTGAAAATGTCATGCATCTCTTGAAATATGAATTATGTTTGTGTTGGACATAGACACATTAGTTTCAACCGACGCGACGTAAAGTGGCTGCTACACGGTCGGAAACCGTGTCCCGACAGAGGTGACCTTGGTGGTTTACAACCGTGAAGATGATGGTTTACTACCAAATTTGTAATAGTTGTAATTTCAGCCGTGTTACAACTAATCAATCTACCTAGCCTTTTCCAACTATGTTGGGGTCAGCTTCCAGTCTAGCCGAGAGCAGCTGAATTCCAGTATTTTAAATAGAGCGACTGCCTATCTGACCTCCACAACCTAGTAACTGGGTAATACGATACCCCTTGGTAAGACTGGTTGTCAGACTTTCGGGCTTCTGACGACCCGTAACGAGTGTCAAAGATCCACAAATGACAGCTGGGATCAACGGCGTGTTTTCCGACGCACGGAGGAGTGTCGGTATGTAAAGATGGTCACCCATCCACGGACCAACCCCGGCAAGTGTAGCTTAACCTGATGGATCGACCCATGCGGCTGTTATTACTTAGCCACGAGCTCCTGTTACAACTAATGTGTAACATAAACACAAGCTGTAAAAGGTTTGTAAACCGTTCTTAAACAAAATAATGACTCATTTCCCGCAATTATTTGTACACTGAGCTAACTAAATAACTTTTGGAGCACGTAATATTTGATTGTGGCAACACAGTCTTTAAAATATCTACAATTTAATACGCAGCGGTTACCAGTGATTGTCCAAATATTTCAAGGACGGCTATTTAAAATATCGTTTTGAGCGGTTTTTTATCACGCATGTGCACAGTTTATTGAAATAAGTATCTTATTATAAAATAGGTTGGATTCTATTTGGAATGCGTATTTTTTTAGATTCGCGTCTGTTTTTGTGGTCGCCGTTTGTGGGGATCGCACGCGCTGCTTTGGTTTTAATTTAATTGGTGGAAATCCTGTCTGTGAAACGGCTAGTGCGTGTGTATTTTATTTCATGCAAATAAAAATCTTGCGAGCCCTTGCAGGAACTCCACGATACAAAACAATTTTATAAAAAGAAACTACTTACATAGTCTAGGACTGAGGAAAAGAGCTCGAAAACCAGCGCGATTCATCAATTCAGACATCGCCAGACTAAGGTCCCAATAGTAATTAGCTGACGACATCTTTACATGGCATTAAGAGGAGCTCGTGGCTAAGTAATAAGAGACGCACGGGTCGATCCATCAGGTTAAGCTACACTTACCGGTGAGACTCCTCCGTGCCTCAGAAAGCACGTTAAGCCGTTGGTCCCGGCTGTCATTCTTGGATCTTTGACAGTCGTTACGGGTCGTCAGAAGCCCGAAAATCTGACAACCAGTCTTACCAAGGGGTATCGTATTACCCAGTTACTGGGTTGTGGAGGTCAGATAGGCAGTCACTCCATGTGAAATACTGGTATTCAGCTGCATCCGGTTAGACAGGAAGCCGACCCCGACATAGTTGAGAAAAGGCTAGGCAGATTGATTTGATCTTTATATGGCATTTGTGGAAGAAGTCAGAATAAATGGCCGGCGAGCATGTGTTGAAAAAATTGGCTTTATACATAATAATATGGCGAAACTCCCAAGTAGTCTCTAAAATTCCAACTACGACCTTTAGAACTGGAACTACAGAATTACCACACCTAACTGACGAATTGGTAATTGGATTTAGAACCAACGTAGATTCTGCTGTTCAGTTAAAAGAAAATGATCGTTTCGTCGCCACTTACGGCGTCCGCAGGATGACATGAACGACTGCAATGACGTCAATTTCTAAGATGGACCACACAGCAATCATTATGATGTTAGATGTAATGTGTAAACAATAGAATTCAATGATTAACATAGAAAAAAACTAGTTCTAATAAGGCGTGCAGCCGTTGAAACCGGTTACATACTTAGATAATAAATATTATGTTAGTTATAATCTGATATTTCGGAGTGGCCTTTAGTATGATTTTGTAATGATATCATCATGGCTAAGATACAAAAAGAGGAGTTCGTGGCTAAGTAATAATAGTCGCACGGGTCGATCCATCAGGTTAAACTACGCTTGCCAGGGTTGAGACCATCTTTACACACCGAGACTCCTCCGTGCTTCGGAAAGCACGATAAGCCGTTGGTCCCGGCTGTCATTCGTGGATCTTTACGAGTTACAGTGACAGTGACGGTCGTTACGTGTCGTTAGAAGCAGTGCTCAGTGTGGCAACACGTCGTGTTCTGGTTCGCGTCTGGTCAATCATCATCCTGAGGATGCCTCGTTGAGAAGGGAAACACGTGTCGATTTCTTACAGGGTTTTTTATGACTCTTGAGGAATAGTTTAGCGGAATAGGTTACTAAATATATCTAGGTCTATTGTATCTCGTAATGGATTTCCGCAAAGTCACGCCTGAATCAATTAACTATCATCATGGCTTTTAGGAGTCTTATAAATAGAACTTCCGCACGCGACCATATTTTGGCGGGAAGGCTGCGTTTTTATTTTATGAACGTTTCCTAGCTAGATAATTTCTTGGTGCTGAGAGGGAGATACATAAAATGACAATTGATCGCAATGGGTTCCATTTTGACAGTTCACCCTCGTTCATTGCGTTATTAAGATTAGCAATATCCTTCAAAACTCTCGGATTGTGCTTGAATGTGTATTACGAAACCATGTTTCGGAAAATTTGAGAAACGGAAGTACAGTTTCTCCAATTTTCCGAAACATGGTTGGTTGCTTATCATGCAACATTTTATTAGCAATGCTTTGAAGATTCTTGCAAGATCCGTCCTTTTCTGGGCTCGTCAATTTAACAATCGGACTTTTCTTCCAAATCCGGGCAAAATTCCAGTTTTGGATTTATGCCAAGAATGTCGTTTTCATTTGAACATGTTGACCAAAAAAACGGGATATTGGGATTCTAAGTGGGTCTTATTTTCTGCTAGTAGGTCTACCAGTGATTTCGTCCGCCCCATACCCGTAAAAATTTAGAAAAATCTGGGCTAAATGCGAAATGGTCTATTTAGGCCAAAGGCTTTCGTTTTCGTGGGCGGTGATGAGACAGTCGCGGAGTGAGTCAGGACTTTACTTTTCACACGACTACGGCGAAGCAAAAGGAGGGTTATGATTTTGAACGCTATGTATTTGCCTTGATCTAACCCTATTGTTTACGTATTTGTAAATACTGAATGAGCATTATTCGATTCTCTCGTATCGCGCAAGCTAAGTTAGCGGATCATACCGAGGTAAAAAGATTATCCATTCAGCAAGGTTGATACCTCGACTGAAAGCCGGCAAGCTAGCAACTTAATTAAAAATAAGTAGGTTCCTAGTCGCTGGAGGGCCATAAATACTAGGAGTGAGGCGTATTTATCGTCACAGATAGAAATAACAGATATTAAAAAATAGCAGATAGCAATTGCTCCTAACGATTAAAAATATCTGTTTCTTAAAATTACAGATCCTCAAGACTGTTACCTACCGCGGCTGTTACTGTTAAAACTTCGGATACGATTTTCGACTTTAACAAAAAGAAATAAAGAAGATATTCAATTGAGCTATATTATTATACGTATTTATCATCCGTACAAAAATAAAACAGCCTGTTATTTTTATATATTATATAACAGATAGATACGATTTTCGACTTTAAACTAAAAGAAATAAAGAAGATATTCGATTGAGATACGTACTTATCGTCCGTACAAAAATAACAGGCTGTGATTTAATAACAGATATTTGGATCTGTTATTTTTTTGTTCACAGTCACAGTGATAACAGATATCGTGTTTCACCTGTTACAACGCATGTCTAATAAATACTTGAATGAAATAAATAGGCACTTATGTACTTTAGACTTAGGTATTATCTGCTGGTATAAGATAACAAAACCTAAAGTACACAGTAGGGAGCTAACAAAGATATTCAAATTGATTCCTTTGTGTAGTTATTTAAATTGTTGTTGAACACTTTTTTGCTTTTATTCGTTTTGAGATTGAGCAATAGTGTAGTCAGGTGTTGGTCATTGTTGGGAATAATAGTGGCCCGAGTGGTTTACACAATGGTTTGTAAATTGTAATGGACCGTGTTGCAAGCTTCAATTTCTTCGGGAACACACACTCCACAGGATTTTATGGACGACTCGGAAGTCGCCCATAAAACCTGTGGACATTATCTTTGCTACAGCCAACTTGGATTCGTACTCGTAGTCTATTTAAGGATTTACAAGTCGGCCAGAGGCTATAGACAAAATCCCTTTTCTGCAAGCGTTAACGCCAACGGAAAGATCAAATTGTACGGAGTTGACATTAGCATTAGAGATGTCACGTGACTGCTGCTGTCAACTCCGTACAATTTGATCTTTCCGTTGGCGTTAACGCTTGCAGAAAAGGGATTTTGTCTAGGCCCCCAGGGCAACGCGTGCTTAATGACCTTGATAATGATTAGGCTCCAAACAATTAATACTTATCGAAGATAGCAGATATATGCAAGAATATGTAGAAGTCATGCCCATTCGTCTTACAACCCAGACAACACAACCCGCTGCTGACAGTTAGGGTAATCTCTCTACTATGCTGGTTCGAAGTGGTTCAGGAAGAGGATACTGAGACGCATTTTGGGGAGGGGATTCATGTATCTGGTCACAGTCGTTACGGGTCGTCAGAAGCCCGAAAGTCTGACAACCAGTCTTACCAAGGGGTATCGTATTACCCAGTTACTGGGTTGTGGAGGTCAGATAGGCAGTCGCTCCATGTAAAATACTGGAATTCAGCTGCGGTTAGACTGGAAGCCGATAGCAATATAGTTGGGAAAAGGCTAGGCATATTGATTTAGTACACCCACAATTCGACGGTTATGTTAAAGTCCCATGTAATAGGGGGCAAGCCTATTGCCATCAATCGGGCACAGATTTAGACTCCGGGCTGCTCCAGAGAACTTCAATATTAAAAAAAACCAGGGAGGGTTACACATCTGACATCTCGGCCGAAAGTACGAACTTCTCGGAAAATAGTTTGGTACCATCTGACTGACGGCCAACTATACCACTGCGCGCGCTCATTGCTCAAATCAAATAGCGCGCGCTTCCCCGGCTTCCTGTTACACACTTCCGTCCCTTTTCACGAAATCACTCCCTCAGCTTGCAGGAAAGCGAGAGGATAGATGTTACAAATCAATAATGTGTGGGTAAAATATGGCTATTGTTTCAGCCTTCTTCAGTGATGTCACAATGTTTGCTAAGTTTGATTTTTATCCTCAAGCCTGTTTTTCTTGTGAATGCCCATACATATGGATAGATGACAGTGAATGATTTAATAATACATGACTGGACTCGAATCTCACATTCGTCACTAACACTACACGTCACTACATAACAAAGTCCTCCGCTACGTATGTCTGTTCGCGATAAACTCAAAAACTACTGCACCGATTTTCATGCTGTTTTCACCAATAGATAGAGTGGTTCTCGAGGAAGGTTTTAGTATATAATAACCGACATCCTCGCGGGCGAAGCCGCGGGCACCAGCTAGTCTACAATATCTAAAGCCTAAGATACTTTGAACCATCCCATAAAATTAAAACTAATTTACATGTCAACAGTATGCATATCTACGTGATGCATAACCTGTATAATTTGTAGTTAATTATGTATTGCATAAATTATTGAAGTCTTTTGTTCAGAGGTTATTTACAGTGTATTCTGAAGCCACTTATGGCCACAATTTAAAGTATGAATATTGAAAAATGCTCTTCAGAATGTGGATATAGCGTGAATGACAGATGCAAGGTTAAAAAAAATCTTGTTTTTTTTTAATCCTGTAGAATTAGACTCATTTATATTGCAGAAAGGTATGTTACTGGCTTAATATAGGGGGCATGATTGAATATTCTTTGACACAGTCATAACAAAAAAAAAATGTAAGGATGTCAACAGATATAAATATGAGGAGCTCGTGGCTAAGCTAATAACAGCCACACGGGTTGATCCATCAGGTAAAGCTACGCTTGCCGGGGCTGGTCCGTGGATGGGTGACCATCTTTACATATCAAGACTCCTCCGTACCTCGGAAAGCACGTTAAGCCGTTGGTCCCGGCTGTCATTTTTGGATCTTTGACAGTTGTTATTGGTCGTCAGAAGCCCGATAGTCTGACAACCAGTCTTGCCAAGGGGTTGTGGAAGTCACATAGGCAGTTACTCCATGTAAAATACTGGTATTCAGCTGCATCCGGTTAGACTGGAAGCCGAACCCAACTTTGTTGGGAAAAGGCTAGGCAGATGATGAACATATATAAGTATGAAGGAATCAACATCCATCACAAATTAGGAGGCATTTTTCTACTATCAGTACCTTTTCCATTCATTCTTCCAATACGTACTTAATCGCTCAACTGTTGATAGGCCTTTTAAAGGCCGATAACAATTAAAATTCGATTATTGCTCGTTAGTAGATTGAGGTTTATAATTTTTTTCAGTTCAAGAGTTGCATGTTTGTTTAGTTGGTACTGAATAAATAAAAATCCGTTAGATGACTATGATGTGAGATCACCCTGTATGATTTTTATCATTCTAGCTGTGTTGTAGGCTTTAACAGCAGCAGTCATCATTAAAAATAGACAGGATTCCGCTTGACTCGTAAGTGAGATACAAACAAAGCTATGAACCGATTGTTAGCATGTAGTTTCAAAAAACCGTATTAGATTTATAGTAGTGTGCATTCATATTTGCTATGAACGGCAAGGGGTATAGCATTACCCAATTATGTGCTCCATATAAAATACTGGTATTCAGCTGCATCCGGTTAGACTGGCAGCGAACCCCAACTTAGTTGGGAAAAGGCTAGGCGGATTGATTTCGATACTACAACCAGACATGGTGCCAATTTTGAATAATAGATCATAAAAGAACTAAATAAAATTATGAAGTGTTTTATCTAATACCTAGCGTCCAAGGTTCAGTTCTTTGCTATAGGTTCGAGTGACCTTCAATTAATACTGAGATTAAGAAGTGTATATACACTTCTTCGTTAAGTACATCGGTTTTAAAACAATGTTGAGTGGAATTTTAAGTGGTTTGATTGCAAATTACAATGGTATACTAATTAGGTTATTACTGTCAATATGTTTTATATGAAACATTTTCCTTTTTTTAAAGGAGAGGAGACACATGAGAATAATTTTAAAAAATCATTGTGGAAATAATTAAATTAGAATTAAGAGATTATGAGGTCATTAAAAATCCAGGCATTACAATGACAGACTTGAGGGTAATAGATTGTAGGAATTTTTGTTTCAGAAATTAATACTTAAAATAATGAGCCAATTAATGAGAAATTTGTATGGACAGGCCATTAAAATTGTGTAAGTAGCTCAGAAGAAAATAATATAAAGAATTTTAATTTTTATTGATTGTTAGATTTATTTGAATGAATATGGAATAATTATACTATACTTGTGAGGATGTTTTATTAATATTTCCTATTTATTTATAAATAGAAGTAGTCTGTAGGAATTTTAGAATGAGAGACCAATCTTAGAATGTTCTTAATTCAAATCATTCCCAGTTAATTTATTAATAAATCCAGTGCCTAATAAAATATTTCCCAATGATATAATTTATATTTCTGGCAATGTTCCAACCATATGTTTTAGATTTTTGTTTTGATTTAATAAAAGCGTATTCTATTTGACCATAAAACATGTACTAGCCTTATAATAAATTGCCATTTAAGTTGGCTCTGTAGACACAGTAAAGAACAAATCAATGACCTGAACATAACCATTCACTAAATGAATAAACTCTCATCAATCACATTACTACAGAAATCAAAAATGTTGTCAGTGCCAAGTCAACCGCGGCAGGAAAAAATAATACGGCTTCCCAAGTTATTGGTAACTCGTTGCTAAGTACAAACCACGCTAGCCTTCGACGATACTAGCAAACAGGTTTTATCGCACCGCAGACACTAATAAACCTTGATTACCTTCATAACAAACACTAATGCCGCCAAAATTGCAAAGAAAAAGGGGTGTCTTCCGCGACAAAATTGAATCTATTTAAAAAATGTATCACTAGCACATACGTAAAACTTGGCACTGTGAGCCCGCACTAAACATGTTTAATAACAAAAATATGCAATATACTTACGTAATACACTCTAAATAACAGTCAGAACACAAACATCACAGAGGTAATTGATTTTGGATATCGCCGATCAGATTTTTTTTTCACACACAGGATTCGCTAATTTAAATTATCACAAAGAATTTTTATTTACAGTAATTAATGGTGTTCACTTATTACACGTACAATTTACAGTTCAATTTAGTAATAATTGATAAAATTTAGAAAGAAACTCGTTAGTATGAAACACCATTTTGAAAGATTGAAGAAAAGATCGTCAAGGATTTTTCCCCTTCTTTCATGTCAACTGCTTGCGTCATTGCGGCAATTTGACGTTTGTTCCACTGGTGTTACCAGAAATTATTTCAAAATTTACCACTTGGCAAATTAAGCCGCAAATTATTCGCATACTTATTTCTTTAATAATCAAAATGACGTTTCCAATTTTTTTGTTTGTTTTGTTTTGATATCTGAGGAAAAATGCGGATCTACTTCATATTCTTTGAAACGTGTTTATTCGAAGCATATTAAGAAAACTAGACTGGAAGCCGGCCCCAACATAGTTTGCAAAAGGCTAGGCAGATGATGATTAAGAAAAGTAGTATAAATAAAAATGAAGCCACGTTCGTACAAAATTTTGACGTCGTCATAATCCATGTTAGGGGTTTGGTTTCCGCACTTAGTCCCTAAGGTGGAACATTGTGCGTGTGTCGTCATAATAATATAATTTTAATTATCCATTTAGAAATAGTGTCATTTTAGTTTTATGTGTGAAGCATAAATTTATTTTTCCTACAAGATAATTACATATTTTAGATATTAGTTGTTTATTTGTACAGTTAGTTTTATTTAATATTAGTTAGAAAATTGTTTAGTGTTAGTGTGTAAATATAAATAGATTACAACAAGAAAATTGTAAATAAAAACTATACATTATTCTAATGCTTCTTCATAAAAGGGAAATTTAATAAGACAGCAACATTATTTCTCCCCCAAATTATTGAGGTTGCGTTCGTAAATTGCAATGTTCATGACAAAGTTGCGTTCACAAATCACACAGCAGTAACATAATAATACCATGTAATTTTATATTTTGTAACTAGAAAGTGTACTGCTAATATGTATACATAGTAATTTACTACTGCAATAATGATATCGTAAAGTACAGTTCTATCTTTAGTATTTTCATTAATACTGTAGGATGACTGCGATAACGTCTCCCAGCTATTTATTTCTGATAGAGAAGATGGAAAATTGTTTCAAGTACTGGATAATAAATTATTATTTAAAATACCTACCAGCCTATTATACACACCGTAGCGTAAAGGCCTCTTCTTATACCGAGAAGGTACGAGAATTTGATTAATCACCACGTTTTTCAAGACGGGTCGGCGATTTTAGACTTACCGATGTTTTCCTTCACTGATGTCAGTATTGTCCAAAATAAACTCAGAAAGCACAGTTCGATTCAAACTTAGTAGCGGTTCGGAAGTTAGCTTTTCGCTGCGCATTACCCCACCCCTCACACCCGCTGACACACGAAATTGTTCCTGCGCAGCGACTCGCCTCATGTTCCGAGCCGCCATTAAGTTCGAATCGAACTGTACTTATACAATAATAATTATGAATTCTACTTACCCTTATTTTAACTTCCACTGAGCTAACACGTCTTCAAATACTCACAAGAAAATAAACAGCATCATCACTGTTGTTGTAGTAAAAAGATAAATCTCAGTAGGTAATCGTGACCTATCTCTTTGAAAAATCAATGTCACGAATTTGGAGATAAATAATCAGTAAGACAGCTAAGGCAGCAGCCTCATGACTATTTTCAAACCTTGTAATGATGACGTTAAGATAATTTTGTTAGTCTTAAATATTGTGTCATCGTTAGTTGTTATTACAAAAGGTAGGGCTGTCAAGGCCTGGGAAGGGCCTGCCTAAATTAGTTACGCATCATATTGTCATTAGATTTATAGTGCTATGACGACATTTTGACGGAAGTCTAGCTGGGCAGGTAATCATTATAAAGCGTATCTAGGTTTTGCCCGCGATTTCGTCTGCAATCCCAGATGAAAGCCTAATGTATGTCCTTCTCCAGGTCAAAATCTACTCCTGTGCTAAATTTCATTCAAATCCGTTCAGCCGTTTCATCATGAAAGCGTAACAAACAAACTCCCTTTTGCATTTATAATTTATTTAGGATAAATTTGATTACTCTTCTAATTAAATCAGGTATTATTTATGACAAGGTTATAGGCATTCGTATCGAATTTAAAAGCCTATTAAACCGTAGTCCACTGCTGGACATATGCCACTCTCAAGTTACGCCACAACAGGCCCAAGCACCCTGTTCTTCGTAGAGTCTATGTCATTGCATCAAAATGCATTAAACAAAATGTAGTTTCTAACTTTATTCATAACTTTCCGCGGGCCTTCTTTCGTGGCGCGAATTCTATCTACACTCCGGCCGTCGGCGTCGAGAGAATGCGTTCTGACACCTGTCAGTTTGAACGAATTTGATCCTTATTACATGTACTACTAGCAATTGTCCAAATGACAGGTGTCAGATACCCATCCTCTCGACGTCCGGACTGTAGTCTGTCCAAAGTTCCGAACCGACTCTGCAAGGTCGGTCCATCTAGCGGATTTGCCAGGCCACGGCACGGGCTATCCACCAACCCGCACTGGGTCCGCGTGGTGGATTACGGCCCACTCCCTATCACAGAGTGGAGGACTGTATCCCAGCAGTAGGAACATTATAGGCAGACTCGAAAGGCTCGTTTGACCCAACAGCCATCTAGACAAAATGCATGAATGTTGATGTCCGTAGATATCAAGAGGAAGGAAGTTTTTATTGATTAATAATTAAGAACACGTCATAAATATCACCATAAATATTTATTTCAGTATTTTACCTATAATTAATTTATAATACAATGGTATTTACTTAAGTGCTTAAAACTTTTTTATATGTATTTTAGTAATATAATAAGAGACACAAAAACCGGCCAAGTGCATGTCGAACCACGCACAATGAAGGGTTCCGTAGTTGGGATGAATTTATCCAACAAACTTAACATTGTAGTTGAAAAACTTGTTCTCCTTTATAGAATTTATGAATTACTTAAATTCGCAGTTGCAAAAACATGTTCTTATGTTTTTGCAACTGCGAATTTAAGTTGGTCGATTATTACTCGATAACTTGTGGAGCTTACTTAGCTGTGAATGATAGTTTTTCTTTTAAATATACAGGGTGTTTGGCAGAACGTTGAACATACGGAAATGGTGGATAGGTGGGGTCATCTGCTACTTACTCTGCCCTAATTTATTTGGCCCTGGCCCCCTGGATATATATTTTTTTAATGCAAGTTGAAGTTATGATTTAAGTATTTTTTACATCTTTCTGTAAGTTTGAGGACTCGATAACTTTTTTTCTGGCTAACATCTGAATAAAGCAATAATTTTATAAGAATATGCCAACAATTAAAGATAAAAAAAAACAAAATTATTGCCCATTTTTTATAAAAAATACACTTTAAAGTTAAAAAAGTGGTGATCCTAGAAGAAAGCAAAAAAAAAATTATTTAAATATACAGGGGGCCACGGCCAAATAAATTAGGGTTTTTTTTTTGTAATTTTATTCCGACCTCTTCCGGGAAGAAGTCGCTGACAAAGGTTAGCATGTAGCGAGTAAACTAGCTAACGAGTAGGACTATTTCAAAGCTTGTAACTTATGAACGTGTTATCAAGCCCACACATGAAAAGGTGAAGGAAATCTACAATATATTTCACAATTATTGTGAACTGTTTTAGGAGACAAGTACCTACCCATGATATGTGTAACGCGGTACTGTTGTATCGAAATCAACATGTGGCATCTGTGACAAGTGACATGATAACTGAAAACTATTACATTGAGTAACATGCAGACAGACAGTTGTGCTATGCAATATGTAGACCACTTGGTACGATACGGTAGTATTTTATTTACCATGAAATAGTTAAAAAACATTTTGAGCCAGGCAACAGATGATTTCTAATTCAAAGTATTGCAAAAGAATCTAAACAGTTTTAATTATATATTCCTGTAAATGAAAATATTAGAACTGTAAATGAACCTATGAAATCAGCGTTTTGTATGGGGAATTTTAAAGAAATTGCATTTTTCATACTAACATTTTCTTAATTTATACAGGGTGTTAGTGTTAACACCGTCATCCTTGAAACCAGTGGTTTGGTTTCATTTATAGAACGTAAAATCAATGGAAAAATACAACTTAAAAAAAAAAAAAAGAAAATCTACATTTTTCCACAAGAATATTTCACCCTACACGCAAGGGCAACGACCGGCCGCGCCTGGCGGTTGGCGGGGGCGGGCGGGGCGCGCGAGACGTTACATGACCGGCCGTCAGCTGTTTCGCAGGTCTCTCGAACACGTATCCATGAGTACCGGGACAGTGACGGATATTTACTTTTTAAAATCTTTTAATGAAAATAAGGTTTTTTTTTGTTGTTACTGGGTCATTTATTTTTATATTTAAGTCAACTACCCATGGTTTGAGTGACAACGGTGTTTACCCTTGCATACTGTATACTTAACAACCATGAACACTAATGTTTTAAAACTTTTATGCACTATAATGTTTCAAAACTAAGATAACGTATGCCACTTAGATTAAGCGACGAAAATAAATTTTGGCTAAGTTAAAAAAAAATAGTGGTCAATTCTGCTAACAAAATGAGGAGTCATTTTTAAGGTATTTTCTATGTTTAGAAAACTATAATTAATAAGGTATTTTTTTACTATAGTTTGGTCTATGATGGTCATTATTCGATATAATACCAAATAATTGATGAATATTTTAAATCATAGAAGTGGCGAGGTTCTCTGTTTGTGAGAAATAAACGCCAATTTCATAGGTACTGACCCAATATCAACAAGGTCTGGGGGTCTACACCATAAATGCACGAAGTCCGTAGTTTCGGCCGCTGTTACGGGCGCTTACTCCTCCGTATCAACTATATCTCTAACTATATCTCATGTGTTTAGTTCGGGGGCCGAACTAAGAATGAATGACAACACGATTTGACAGCTGCCCTACTGCATCCGGTTAGACTGGAGCGCAACACAGTTGGGAAAAGGCTAGGCCGATTGACTACGTAAATATTTCCGTCTCATCCCCACTATTAACATCAGTCAACCTCTTCCAATAAACATTCTCCTCTTTCAGCCCTTTCGCCCCCAAATAGAACGGATACTCCATCGTCGTGGCCAAATAGAATATACCCCTTTTCCTTATATCTATACCCAACCCCATGACAATAGTGTCCATAGGAACATTGATATAACACCCAGAATCCCTCGCCTGCTGAATATTTTTACATTTCATAGCAATGAACTTCCTCGGATTCTTCAAAGCTGACACCCATAAAGGTAGGACCCTAAAATGACTGCAAGTTGTCGTGCATGGGTAAATATTAATATCTGAAGGTTGGTATTCCCCTCCATTTACGTAAATATCAACATGTCCCATAGGAGTAGCCATGCCATAGCCATCAATGTTCGTATGTATAACTTGGACGAAATCTGCATCGGACGCATCGAGTCGATCTTTCGGTCCTAAGTTCCGGAAGCATGGTCCTGAAGGTTCTAAAGCGGCTATGGTGGATATGTTTCGGCCTGTCATGGTGTGGAAGTGTTTGGCTATGAAGCTGGCTGTGTGGCAGCCTAGGCTGAAACCTAGGAGTTCTAGTTTGGATGGGTCCAGGCCGTGTTGTGTGAGCTGGACCAGTATTTCCGCGACGTGTTTGCCTACGGGACGCATGAGACGGGTTGCCCTGAAAAGAATAGTACAAAACGTTATGACACTGCTTCCAATTGTAGTGGTATGTAACCCACACACATTAGTACCTATGACGTCACACGTCCGTCAGTTCGAATTCAGCAATCGACTGTCGGTCACTACCGCATCACTTGCGTCTTTTTATAATCATCCTAATCTTAGATATTGTTTTTAAACCGTGTTTAAACTCATTTATGTAGTACCCAATGAACGTTTAATTTTATTACAATATCTCAGTGCCATCTTAAATGGTGTCAAACTAAATTATAGTTAACTTGTGTCATTATAGTCTATTTCAGAATAGGAAATCGTAGAACATGTATCATATCCTAATAAACGTTCTATATTGTAATGAAATTAAATGTTCATCAACAAAATTGTTGTGTCAAAAAAGCAGGAATAATGAGAAAACTTGACATAGGATACAAAAGACCGAATGCATGGACCGAATGCACCGAACGAATGCATGGATACCAACATTAATTTAAAAAAAAAAACGGTCAGTTCCATGCAAGCTAGGACCTGAAAATGCCTTACAGAATATGCATTTCAAAAAATGATATAGGTAGGTAACTCACAAATGATAATGGACAGTAGCAAATCTTTGGTTGTCGACCAAGATGACGTTGTACCCTCGGTCTTCATACTCGTTGGCGAACATTGCTGATATCGGCAAGTTCGGGCTATCCAGGTAACCGATGGCTACAAGCAGCGTCCTCCTGCAAAAATTACAATAGTATATACAACATATACAGTTTGAATACTTAAAACTCCACGTTTATTGGTTCTCCCACTGGTTTGTTAAATTCCTCAGATCAAATAAAAAACCAAGACAGAGCGCTGCGAATCATAAAGTGGAGCAAGCCAAAACTACACCTCCGCTCTGTGCATACCCGCTCACACGCACACATTTACAATCAAACTACACCTCACTAAGTGCACACATGTTTACGAAACCGGCCTCACGTCACTGCTGACAGTGCAATGTCTTTGTTTTTAGGGTTCCGTCTATATTTGGTCCCAGGTTGAATTCGTTCTCAAGTGGGCCCAGCAAGGCATGATTCTTCTGCATTGAATTTTGTACAGGTTTATCTTCTGTACCTATCAAGCAAGCTGCTAGAATCCATCTTGGATTTGACAGACTCGTATCTCTTTTCCCGTTATTCGCTGATTAGTGTACCTACTTTGGAATGGCCACTAACCAACAGCTGCCATCTATCGGCTTTAAAAAAATCTGGGGTGCCATTTAATTCTAAGTTTTCGATTCAAAATCCTCACCTTTTAAAATTAATCCTAGGATCTTTAGCAATGTTCCCAGCGTTCCAGTAGGAATACTTTTGCCTACTTCTTCCATTCCCTTGCACCACAAACGACAGGTACTTCAACTGGCTCTTGGGAATCACTGCCGGTTTGGTGGAGCCGGGACCTGGAGACAAAAGAATGGCAATATTTAATATTATCTTCTTGTGTTGTGTGAAGGGCTTGTGGCTAAGTAATGACAGCTGCACGGGTCGATCGGTCGTGGTACCTAAGTCATAATATTTGGAATTGGAATACTACAATACGGCCGATATAACTTTGCAGGTCTGAACATATAAACTCGCCTCATGTCACCATTTGCTTGGTAAAAAATGTTAGTGCGCACTTCGCGCAGAGGGCTGCCTCTGCGCGAAGTTCGAAACTGCCAAGTTATATCGGCAGTTTTGTACTAACATACCTATATATTTTGAAAGTAAATTGTCACTAATGTTATGAGCCCAATGTTACTTGAAACTAAATGATTTATAAATCATTATTAACTAGCTTTGCCATGCGTTGCGATTGCGATGCCTTTTATTTTGTTCGGAATCTTCTCCGGCGCGCACACCACAACTTCATCGCATGGCAATTGATTTTTAGATAGATAGGTAGATATAGTGGTAACATCCCCTGACTAGCTCCCTCACAATGAGCTCTACTACAAATATTCACTTTCACAAGTGTTACAAAAACGTAATTTAATCCTTACGTCAATGTGACTCTATTAAGGAAATCTAGCACCGCATTTTCTTCCATTAAAAAAGATTGCCCGTCATTAAAATGTAGCGCGTCACCGCACTGTAATAGGTTACTAACTATAGCTAAGAATGGCATAGTGCAGAAGCATTTTATGTTACCTAAGTGCGTCAACTGGGTTACTGGGTCTAGTGTTAAAATAATGCCTGGCTTCTGGTTTCTGACACTCAGTATGCGTAGTCTCCACAACCCAGTAGCTTACTTAATTTTCGGGCTTCTGACGACCCGTAACGACTGTCAAAGATCCACGAATGATAGCCGGGTCCAACGGCTTAACGTGCTCTCCGAGGCACGGAGTTTCGATAAGTAAAGACGGTCACCCATCCACGGACCAACCCCGGCAAGCGTAGCTTAATCTGATGGATCGACCTGCGCGACTGTTATTACTTAGCCACGAGCTAAGTTCTGGTTTCTGACACTAAGTATCTAAAAACGGATTGTTTCCTTATACAGGGTGTAATTTTAGTGCGCGATTTCTGGGGTGGTCCCCTAGTGAAAGTTGTTTATAATGATGAGTATAATGTACAACCCTTAAGAGGATTTAAACGACTAAAATTTCACCCTGTATACTCACTTAACCCAGTAAAATATCTAAAATGTGTTCTTTGGAAAACATTCCTATGAAGATAATCTAACATTAAAACCTAAAGCGACATCGCCCGAAGTATTGCCAAACTTCAGTGGCAGTGGGCAGGGCACATTGCTCGCAGAACAGATGGCCGATGGGGCCGAAAGGTTCTGGACTGGCGACCGCGTACCCGAAGACGTAGCATTAGAAGGCCTCCCACAAGGTGAACGAGTCATTTCATCACTGTCCTGCAGATTTACCATCATCTTACCACAAAAACTTTGAAACTTGTTCAACGGTGTTGTTTAAACAGGTGTTAAGTTAAACAACTAATGAACACGTTAGACCTTTTATGACATCAATTTCTTTTTGGTTTCGAACTAGTTCTTATATTAGCTCTCAAACGGTTCGTCTTCAGTACGAAGTATAATTTCCTAATTTACGTGTTCAGTCTAAAATCTAACTAGCACGCGGAAGGGTTATCTAAGTGACATTAAACAGTGGATTGCTTGCATCACAGACACCCTGCCTCAACCGCATCTCTTAGATTAGCCGCCTTTACACGACACGCGCTTTCACGCGTGAAAGGCCTTTCACGTAGGAAAGAACGCGCGTGTAAAGATAGAAAACGAGAACGCGAAAGCAAGCGCGCGCCACCCGCTCGCGCTTTCATGCGTGCATGCAAGTCTGTGCGCTTCGAACATAATTCAAGGCAAATAAAAATTGATAAAAAAAAATAACACACTTTTGCGCGTGCAAGCTTTTCCGCGTTCAATCGTGCACGTGCACACTCCGATCGCGAGTGAAAGCGCGTGTCATATAAAGGCGGCTATTGTGTATAGGACAAGCTTTTAGCTGCGATTTTATTTCACGCAGACGAACTCGCAGATAGAAGCTAGTCTAGTCTAGGTACATTTTGACATCTGCAAACGGGGACAACAATTACATAATTTACACCATTTTTTTGGAAGAATGACGTCAACAAAGTCTTGTCCAATGTAAATCAATGAGTAAAATATCCTTCCGAATTTCGTACAGAATGGTATTTTTTTCTGTAGTTGAACTTTGAGGTCAATATCAACGTATGTTATGAATAGATTACGACTATGCAAATCCTTCGATTGTGTTGTTGTTAGAGTTAATTTAGACAGTACCTAACCTTGAATTATTTTAAGACCTATTGTTTGTTTCCCGCTTTGGAGATGAACAGTGGGCATAAAACGGCCACATTAGCAATTCCTCTAAAAGCGATTCATTTCCTGAATCTCCAGCTATCATTAGCAATTCCTCTAATTTAACACAAAAGCAATGCATAAATTCATAATGTGTGGACCATTTTACGAATCTCCATAGAAAACTGTCAAACAGATGAATTATTTCGTAATTTAAATCGCACGCAGAACTTATTATGAATTGTAAATTTGTGACATTTTACGATGATTCATAATATTTTCCCATTATGATTCTGCTAAAGTGGCTGTTTTAAGCCCCTGAACAGCCGGTTTATTCTGTAGGATATTGTAGGATAAAGGATTGACAACTCAATTCACCCATGTTTTCACAGAATAGACTGTTGTGTAGACTTCATTATAATCAGCCTATAATGTACCCACTGCTGGGACACAGGCCACCTCTCTTCGTGAGGGAGTGGGCTGTAATCCACCACGCGGGCCCAGTGCGGGTTGGTAGATATGTCACATGTCTTCGATTTTTTTGTCCTAGGACATGCCGGTTTCATCGCGATGTTTTCCTTCACCGTTTTGAGAGCAGTGGTGATGAAATTATTGAACCCACGACCTACAACTCGTAAGTCGGGGCCGTTACCACCGGGCTACCACTGGTCCTGTTTAGGCCTAGTAGGAGCAAAACATTGGTTTTAAGGCTGAGCATTGCGTGCCTCTTGATACTAGATTTATAGACTATAGGTACAAGCTGCGCCTCGCGGTTTCACCCGCGTACGTCTCGATCCCGCGGGAATATCGGGATAAAAAGTATCCTATGTCCTATTCCATGTCATGGTTTACCCATGTGTCACATGTCTTACTAATTTAATTTATTATTGACATTATCTACTCATTACAATTTTTACTATATGAGTTGTATTGCAATATGTGGTTAGCTAGCGAACTCGAAAATTGATAAATATTATTTACGTTACTTCAATGGTCCTAGTTTATCATTTATAACTTCCAGTTACATCTAAAAATAGCTATATGTAGGCGGGCACGCCCTTTGTGCCTGGAGGCTTTTATTTAGTTAATTTATGTTTACATTTACTTTTTATTTCTGCTTGAGTTTCTCGTTTTTTTTTTTGATTTGTATGTTAGCGTGTGCTAGCTGACATATGGCTAATAATTAGATTTATGTTTTGTGTTGCATAATGTAAATGATTTTGCATACTTTTGTATAGAATCATTTTTTTTCTAACTGAACAGACAGCTGTGCTGCTGAGTTGCTGTGCCACTTCGACTTCTTCCCAGCTAAAGCACTAGGAAGTGGTGAAGGGTGGGCGTTTTTGGGGGACTGTCTTATGTAATTTTGACGTTCGAAAAGTGCTGATTCTCAGCCTAGTTTGAATAAATGACTTTTGATTTTGATTTTTTCAAATTTCATCTAAATCCATTCCGCCATTTTAGCGTGAAAGCATAACAACAAACAAACTCACTTTCGCATTTATTTCCGCCCGCGTGGTATGTCGATAAAAAGTAGCCAATGTCCTTCCCCGGGATGTCATCTATCTCCTTGCCAAATCTTATTGAAATCCGTTCTGTGGTTTAGGCGTGAAAAGGTCATACAGACAGACAGAGTTACTTTCGAATTTATAATATTATTATGGATTATGGATTAGGATTTTAATGCGAATGACGAAAGCAATCAAAGATCATCCCAGATGATTGAACAAAGTGAGAGGTAATTAATTATTAATTTAAGCTGACTCAAATTCAGATTCTTTATTTGTTAACATAGGTAGTTACAAACAGGTGTTACATTCTCATATGCGCTCTATGTTTTACCATTTGGCGTACAAATATGATGATCAATTTTACATTTAATTATTAATTATCTACGTGCAACAAATACTTTTATCAATTTAAATTATAAAAAACAAGAATGCTAAAGTGTAAGCGATGCATAAATATTTTCAAATTGTCAACAATAAAATTTAAGAAATACGAGTAATAAAAATAAAAATGTCAGGAAAAAAAAAATAAAGAAAATAAGTCAGTCATAAAATTTTAAATTAATACAGAAATCAAAGCAATTATTAAGCTATTCCTTCAATGTCAACCATTAAATCTAAGGCAGCACATAAATGTTAAATTTCAATAAAATGTATTAGAATAATGTCAATGGATTGCAATGTCGATTATTTAAAATAAATACAGTAATGTCAAAATAGATGACCTAACACTTATTATCTATATGAGGCATTACTGATGGACCGGTAATGTGCATCCTTCCATCGAGTATTAGTGCACAAAGATAAGTAATATAATAATATAGAGATTTATCGGAGATTATTTTAGTTAGAATCACTTCCTCTTCAAAACTGTGAAGGAAAACATCGTGAGGAAACAGGTATGTCAAATCAAATCATTTATTTGCACATACAATAAAAGTTCTATAAACCATATCCTACCTAAACAGGTGTGCAGGAGGCCTAAACCGGCCACATTAGCAATTCCTCTAAAAGCAGTTCAGGGGACTTAAAACAGTCACTTTGGCAGAATCATAATACCTAGGAAAATATTATAAATCATTGTAAAATGTCACAAACTGACAATTCATAATTACCTAAGATCGGCGTGCGATTCATAATACGAAATAATTCATCTGTTTGACAGTTTTCTATGGAGATTCGTGAAATGGCACACACACATTATGAATTGCTTTTGTGTCAAATTAGAGGAATTGCTAATGACAACTGGAAATTCAAAAAATGAATCGATTTTAGAGGAATTGCTAATGTGGCCGTTTTATAACTAATAAAATAAACATAATTTCATAGAATAATCAATTATTTAACTATGACAAAGATTTTAATAGTAGATTATTTATGAGATTTATTCATTATATTTTATAATCATACACAAATTTAATTTCATTTATCATTTAAACGGGCTTTTTGAGGTACAGTCATTGGCAAAAATATGTATACACTTTGCAAAATTCAATAACCATTTTTTCGTGGAATAACGATTGCAACTTTGAGATGATACCTATTACATAATAATATGGGTTCCAAAATACTATGTTCGTTATAACATAAAATTACAATCAATGCAGTAGGAGAAAATCACTTTTAAAAGTTTCTTAGTGTATACATATTAGTGCTCGTGACTGTAGGTATGTCATGTCAGTTAATAATAAATAACATAAACACACAACATGCTTCATTTAATGTCAGAGTGTCAAAGAGTAACATGGTCAAAGTTTAAAAAAATTACAATTGAATTATGATGTCAAAGTATTATTCAAATAGTCGTTTAAAATAAAATAACATTTATTACATAGCAATTCTTTCAGTTTCTTTTTAAATCTATTTAAATTCAACTCTTTGATTAACTTTGGAATTTTGTTATAAACTTGCGGGGCTACGCAGAATATGCTTTTCCACATTAAGGCTGTTCTAGCTCTCCTTTCGCGTAACATATCATTCCGCCTGTGCATTCAACTTTACAAATAAGGCAGTTTCATAAATGTACAAAGCCGGGAGTGTCCGAATTTTGTATTTTTTTAAATATTCTGTAGTTATAGTAGTTTGGAAATATGGACAACTGTCCGTTACTTGAAGTCCAAAAATGGCTCTGATGGATCGCTTTTGTACTTTAAAAGCGGCTTCTCTATTTGTAGAATATCCCCAAAATATGTCCTAGTCCTAGGACAAAACATTTGCAGCCATATCGTGACATACACCAACCCGCACTGTGTCCCCGGGGTACGGACTCGTGGTCACACCTGGTTGTAACACCAGTGTGACTAACAACAATGATTTTCCTGGGGTTCGGACTCGTGGTCACACCTGGTTGTAACACCAGTGTGACTAACAACAATGATTTTCCTGGGGTTCGGACTCGTGGTCACACCTGGTTGTAACACCAGTGTGACTAACAACAATGATTTTCCTGGGGTTCGGACTCGTGGTCACACCTGGTTGTAACACCAGTGTGACTAACAACAATGATTTTCCTGGGGTTCGGACTCGTGGTCACACAGCTAATTTTCTACATCATGTACCACTAAATTAATAGTGCGGTGAAAAAGTAATTATAGATATAAAAATGAATTTTTATATCGATATTTTTTTATGGGTGGCCATTATTTTTAGATAGTCTTATTTTTAGATAGATATCTATCCATGGGAAAGCGACAAAATGTGAAATGTCGCGCGGTCTGGTGTCAGTCAGGAGGCCTGTGGTTTAGCAGTACAGTGCGTTCATTATAAACTTGTCTCGTGACGCGATTGCTAGCATTGAATTTTGCAGTCATGTGTTTGGTAGTACTGTACTGTCAGTCGCAATTTTGAACTCTATTAGTATTGAAACTAAGACTGCAAAATTCAGTGCTAACAATCGCGTCACGGGACTAGTTAAAATGAACGCACTGTAGCAACATTATCTGAGGAGAAATTCCCTTAATCTGTCAAAAATCCTCTAATTTTCGTACATTTTTGACAAGTTTTTGGCATTGATTATCGCTGAGATGAGATTGCGACTAGATTTAGTACTTTTTTAGACTTATGCTTGGTGATGTGTTAATTTTTTATAGTGTGTGAGGCTCAGACCAAATGAAAAACCAAAATCTAACTCACACGCACACATTTACAACCATTTACAATCAAACTACACCTCAATAACTGCACACATTTTAACGAAACCGGCCTCAAGTCATTGTTGACAGCGCTCTGTCTTGGTTTTTAATTGGTCTGAGGTGTGAGTCGTCAATATAATGGCATCCAGCCAATCATTGAGTATATTGATTGACCAAACTTTTATTTTATAAGGCATCTCAGCGGAATATAATTTTAATGGAAATAGCGATAGCCTTGTCAATACGCCAAGAAAGTTTTGGTGGTAACTCAAGGTTGCGGTACCTTATATTGCTCAGTATGAATCAGAAGCCGTATTTAATAACGGGATAGCTTTTTTGGTGACAGCTAAATATCATGAATCTTGAATAGGACAGCTACTTAATAAAATCAGGATTCTTTGGTATGTTTCCGTATATTGTCATAAAAGTCAAATAATTTATTTCAAATAGGCACATATATGGCACTTTTGAACGTCAAAACAAAGAAATAGAATTGATTCTAGTCGCCCCTTCCAAAAGGTAGTTTTCGTATGGAGAAGAATCGGCAAGAAACTCCACTGTTACTCTTTTAAAAATGTTTTACAATATTTTGTATACATGAATTATATTATTATATGTGAAGACGATGCACCTACAATAAGATTACTGTACCAAAAAAGGTAAAAAGAATTATAAATGGAGCAATAATGAATAAATTAATTACCTGATACATGGTGCTTACATATTTACAAAGATTGTAAAAGTATACGATATTACAATAGTCCTAACATTGTTACAAGTAGTACTAATAAGTCAGTGCGTGAGTTTAAGTAATGACAGAGTGTAAAAGTCTATGACATACAAATAATAAAATAAAAAACTAAATTAGCTACCTATCAGTTTGATTTTGTCCAGACACTAAATCGTCCTATGGAGCAAGACCAGCATGTTTCCAAGCATTCTTATCTTGGATATAATCCTCTAATTTGTAATAAGCTTGTTTACAAAGTGTACTTTTTATATGAGTTTTAAATTTTCTTTAATTTAATTGCAATATAAATAAAATTTTCATATAAGTGCAATATATATAAATATCAGAGACAGTAAAGAGGTTTTCAACGTAGTAGTTATTCAGAACAAATTAAGTTATAGATGCAATATATCTGTCTAATTTTATCAGAGGGCCTAGACAAGTGACAATCGCTTCGAAAGCGTTTCGTATTTCTTCGTTAAGCTTTTCGATAGCTTATGTCAGTCCTATACATTTTTGCCTTTTCCATCATCGTCATCGCTGATAGAATGTCACTTTTTCTAGGGCCGCAGGTTCCTGAAAATGTGGCCAAACCCTAGTTATAAGGGTTCAAAAAAACCACGAAACGCTTCTAGAAAACGTAGGTACAATACGACACAACTTCGATGTAGCCTATTTTGCATTCATTAATTTCAATATTACGAATGTGTTTGGATAGATGACTTTACAACTTATTGCGTGAATATCAGTTTCACCTGAAGCAGTAATAAAGATTGGTGATTTTAAAGGCGCACTCGATTCGGATGGTGATCGGTTTTACGAATTTTGCCGATGCTACATCTAAGTTGTGTCGTACTGTAGTGCCCTTGCGGTTCGCTTGCCTCGTCTTGGCGGGGGCACTAACCTGCCCCCAGATGTGCAAATTCAAATCTCAATTTCATACAAGCCTGTCCGGGGCTTGGCTCGCGTTGACCATATTTCCAAAATTAGAAAATAGTTGATGTTATAAGGAGTGCCTAAGTTACTGCTTATAACATCAGCTATCTGCCAGTGAAAGTACGCATCAAAATCGGTCCAACCGTTTCGGAAATTAGTTGGAACAAACAGACAGACAAAAAATGTTTTTTTTTTGTTATACCGTATACCGTACCGTACCGTATAGTTTCATATACATTTAGTAAAAAGCTGTTATTTTGACAATACAAACAGATACTTCAATTTTATTTATTTGTGTAGATAAAACTACATGGGCGGTTCCAGAATGGCTGTTTCCGTTGGAGAAGAACCGGTAAGACGTTACCAGGTTTGCAACTGTAGTTATGGATATAATTATATCCTTGAACTGAAACTTGACGTGTTGACGTCACATCATGATTAGAACGAAAGTCGATCTCAACTACAACCATTGGTAAGGCCACAAGGAGAGCACCGCTTTTACCTTGAGCCTAGTCACTTTTAACGTAATGAAAATTTATTTTATGCAAATTATTACCGTATGAATTAGATTTCGCTAGTATGTGAAATTAAAAACCTGTGTCTAATAAATATGTTGGCTCATCTAGCTCGTGGCTAAGTAGGTAATAACGGCCCATGAACTATCGCAATGCAAAATTATAATCATCCACTACTACTGCTAATTTTCATTAATTACTTTTATACGTAAAATAGGAGCTCGTGGCTAAGTAATAACAGCCGCACGGGTCGATCCATCAGGTAAAGCTACGCTTGCCGGGGTTGGTCCGTAAATGGGATACCATCTTTACATACTGAGACTTCTCCGTGCCTTGGAAAGCACGTTAAGCCTTTGGTCCCGGCTGTCATTCGTGAATCTTTGACAGTAGTTACGAGTCGTCAGAAGCCCGAAAGTCTGACAAACAGTCTTAGACAGTTGTCTAGCCATATTTCATATTTCCATACAGTAATATTGCCAAATTAATCAAAACAGCGAAATATTTAACATCTATTTGCGACGTTGCCCACTTTCAGCGTAAACGCTCGAAACTAAGTATTAAACTTCAAAAATAATACCTACAAATGGACATCAATCCAGCTGGATGTCCGAACTCTGCTCTATGGTCATCCGCCACACTAGGATACGAAACCATAAACAAGAAAATACTGGCACAAAACACAACTTTTAACATTTTCGCTAATAAACTTATAAACTTTATTAATACACTCACTTTATTTCAGTACTAATTAAAATAAGAAAAATATTGTACTACACGTAGCAAAAATAATGGTACTTTCTGTTTAGTTTTGTAATAAATTAGTAAAACTTTTTTATTTTTCATACTAATTTTGGCGCGTAATGTTTTGTTTTTTTTGTCGTCGTTGCTTGGAGCAACGGCCGCGCGCTTTTACAGCCTCTTATACACTGGCCGGTTGGATTAATACTTTTTGAGAGCGGTAAGTACCGTGGAGTTTGTTGTTGTGAAAAACTAAGGACTAATCTTAGAGATAGTCTTATTTGTCCTTCACTGTGTGTTACACGTAGGGAGTTTATGCTGTTTTTAACTTTATCATTTAAAAATATAGCAGAATTTATCACAGTAATTTTCATAGCATAATCAGCCTATAATGTCCCCACTGCTGGGACACAGGCCTCCTCTCAGTGAGAGGGAATAATCAACAGGAGATTTTTTTTAAAGTCTTTTTTTCTTTTTAAGGGCATTTTGCTTGTATGCCAACCATCGCAAGTTTTGCCCACAGCTCCACAGATTGGAAATTATCCCACGGGAACTTAAGTACTTACGGGATAAAAATTATCCCATGTCCTAACCCAGGTCATGGTCTTCGTGTGTGCCTTTCATGCAAACTGACAGACCGAATTACTTTGGCATTTATGATATTGGTATGCAAGTAATTTAGATAGACTATCTATAATTCATGATAACTTATATCTAACGAGATTTATTTTAAGACGAACCTTTTATCGCGTACTCTCGTAGAAGATGACACAGGGAGGTAACCTTATAAACTACTTTATTATGTAAATGTTATGATCAGATAATGTAAACTGGAGCCGTAAAAAAATAAAGGGCTTTTCTTTCTCGGAAAATATTATGCTGAATAGGTAAGTTGCTGTCTCATTTTACTGATTTTACTCATTTTACTTTCAAATCCGGGGACAGTAAAGACACTAATAATTATAGACCCGTATCCGTGCTGCCGGTTTTCAGCAAGGTGTTTGAAAAGGTAATGCTGAATCAAATGCTCAATCATTTTAACACAAATAAAATCCTTCACGACCAACAGTATGGTTTCACCAAAGGGCGTTGTACGACCGACGCAGGTGTAACCTTATTAAGACACATTTTTAACGCGTGGGAAGAGGCCCAAGACGCCATAGGAATCTTTTGTGACCTCTCCAAGGCATTTGATTGCGTCGATCACGAAACCTTACTCTTGAAACTTGAGCATTACGGACTTGGAAAACTTGCGCTCAGTTTAGTAAAATCTTATTTAAATGATAGACAACAGCAAGTTCAAATAAACGGTATCAACTCACTAGGTTTAAAAGTAAAAATGGGTGTTCCACAAGGCTCTATTTTGGGTCCTTTCCTCTTTTTAGTGTACATTAATGATCTACTACATTTATTAAAAAATCAGCCACACATGGTATTATTTGCTGACGATACTTCCTTAATTTTTAAGGTAGATAGACGTGCTACAAATTTTGACGAAGTAAATAACGCCCTACTGCAGGTCCAAAATTGGTTCACTGCTAATAATTTAGTATTAAATGGAAAAAAAACTAAGTGCATAAAATTTTCTTTACCAAACGTCAAAAATAGGGATTGCGTGATTATATTGAATCAAGAGAAACTAGAATTCGTCGATAAAACTGTTTTCCTGGGGATCACGCTCGACTCAAGGCTACAATGGGGTTCTCATTTAACATCTCTTGCAGGACGGCTAAGTTCAGCAGCATATGCTGTCAGAAAAATCCGTCAATTTACTGATGTAGATACCGCGAGGCTAGTCTATTTTAGTTACTTTCATAGCATCATGTCTTACGGTATTTTACTATGGGGACGGGCTGCAGACATCGAGTCTATCTTTATTCTGCAGAAAAGAGCGATTAGAGCCATTTATAATCTCCGCAGGCGCGATTCTTTAAGGGAACTGTTTAAGGATATTAACATCATGACGGTAGCTTGTCAATATATCTATGAAAACATCATGCACGTAAGAAAAAATTTACATCTTTTTAGTAAAAGAGGTGATAGACATAACTATAGTACTAGAAATAGGGACCTATTAGTACAACCAGGTTTCAGACTGGCAAAAGTAGACTCATCTTTCATGGGGTACTGTTTAAAATGTTACAATAAAATTCCTCCCCACATACTTCAACTGAACGAGACGAAATTTAAAACTTGTATAAAACGCACACTATGCAGGCAGGCATATTATAAGTTGGAGGATTACATTTCTGATAAAAATGCTTGGCTTAATGCTGGTCCTGCTCCACAACCACAACTAACTAATTAACATTCGAAAATAATGTTGGAGCTGCTGAAGATTGAAGACCATCTTTGCATTGTATAAACTCAATTTCCTTTGTATTATATAACTGCATAGCACAGGTGTGAGTACTATGTACTATAGAGCCATTTACCGGGTAATTTGTCTTTAATTGACTTGAATGTGCCCTGGCGGCTGGGAATGTCATGCTCACTCAAATGTCTCGCTGATGGTGGCGCGTGTGTTGGATCATTTAGCTCCCTTCAAAATGGTTGAGCTGAATGGTGCTGATCCATGCGTCATGTTCGTGAACGGGCGCCGTCAGTTGTGACTGGTCATCTCTTAGCTGCCATGGCTTATTTTAATTTTTGATTTGTTTTTATGTTATAATTGCGGACGCTTTTAACGTGCTTTCTACATTGTTCTCACATGTATAATTTCAACATAAATGATGTAAGCAATATTTTGTAACAATATTTTGATTTAAAAGAGTGTCCGTGGAGTTTCTTGCCCGTTCTTCTCCATAGGTACCTACTACGCTTTGGAATGGGCAACTAGCTTCATATTTCTGACTGACCGACTCCTTGACAATTCAAAAGTGCCTGTAAATGGTTTAATTGAAATAAATGCTTTGAGTTTGAGTTTGAGTTTGAGTTTGATTCGGATGAGCCGAATCAGATCTGCCGGTTGGTCGGATTTTTTTGATTTGTCTCCGAAATATCCTTTCATCATCTGCCTAGCCTTGTCCCAACTATGTTGGAGTCGGCTTCCTGTCTAACCGGATGCAGCTTAATACCAGTATTTTACATGGAGCGACTGCCTATCTAACCTCCACAACCCACCCAGTAGCTGGGTAATACGATACCCCTTGGTAAGACTGGTTGTCAAAGTTTCGGGCTTGGCGTCAGTATATGTGTGTAAGATCTATGGCGATTCCAGTACACTTTAGAGAAGGTAGTTTTATTGAAGTTGCACAAGGTGATGCCATGAATCTAGTTTCGTAAAGGTCGCAGGTCAACTGGTACTTGCACTGCTTTAAACCAGAATCAGGTTTACCATTACCAACAATATATGATCACGAATTATATCCTAGTTATTTTAATAGAATACTAGCTTTTTTTCTGAGGCTTCGCCCGAGTGGAGGTCGGAAAGTGTCCCACGTTATGTGACCGGGATAAAAAAGTATCCAATGTACCCTAGGTCATGATACCTGTGGGTCTAATTTTTTTTTCATCGAATTCCTTTCAGCCCTTTAGGTGTGAAAAGGTACAACGTAATTTCGTCTGCGAAAGATAGTCTATAATATCCTTCTCCAGAGGGCCTAGACAAGTGACAATCGCTTCGAAACCATTTCGTATTTTCTACAACGACATTCAAAAGGATTGACATAAGCTTTTTGATAGCTTATGTCAGTCCTATACATTTTTGTCTTTTCCATCATCGTTATCGCTGATAGAATGTCACTTTGTCTAGGCCCTCAGGTCCCAGGCTACCTTCATAACGATCGGTTCAGTGGTTTACTATGATTATGGATTAAGAGCATTTATTCTGAAACTTGCCATCGTCGCAAATAACTGTCAAATATTTATCTGTTTTGAATATTTTGGCAATATTACTGTATGGAACTATGAAATATAAGTAGCTACCTAACTGACTAGAATAAATCATGAATTGCAATTATGTATAACACTGAATTTAAGTTGTAACCGGTTTTAGGTGTAAAAAAAGCATTTGGAAAGTTTCCAAATCCTTATTTTACATCTAAAACTAAATATTCGATATTATTCATTGCATTTCATAACCAATATTTTAGACAACTTGTTAGCCATATTTCCATACAGTAAAATTGCCAAATTAATGAAAACAGCTAAATATTTGACATCTATTTGCGACGTTGCCCACTTTCAGAATAATCATTAACCGCCTTACTAATAAACATTGTATAGTGCCTGTATAGTTAAACAACGCTTTGTCTTCTTCTTTCAAAATCAAATTACTTTTTCAAATTACGTTTATTAGTAAGGCGGTTAGTATAGAAGTAATTAGTTACTATAATGAATATGTAGAAGACTAGATAGTGGGATCCGATTATGGGATCCGACCGGAATAAGTCAATTAAACTGTTAATTGCTTAATCAAAGCTACATAAATGATATATTTACAATTTAATTGGACCTGACAAATAGGTATAAGTTAAACACACTTCATAATTGATAAAATAAGGTAACATTTATTTAATGAAATAAGTAATTAATGTTTTTTAATTATATAACTCTCATTTTTCCTCATATCACACTAGGGCTATATTTTAACGTTAGTTCAGTCTTAGTTAAGTATACAGGTAAATAATATTGTTTAAATACAAAGGTACCCAGGCGTTAATATGACACCTTTTTTTTTTGTGCTTGGGAAATCATCTAATGACTTCTTCCGCTCTGGGCAATTCCTCTAATTTGACACAAAAGCAATTCATAATGTTTGGAACAGTTTATGCATCTCCATAGAAAACTGTCAAACATTATGATGTCAATATGAATCGCACGCAGATCATATTAATGGATTGTCAGTTTTTACAATGATTTATAATATTTGCCTATTATGATTCTGCCAAAGTGACTGTTTTAAGCCCCCAGACCTTAGCCATCTAATTGCGTAACATATTTTCGTAACCGATTAAGACTAATCTGATTCATTTTGACAGTTCAACAATATTCATTGCGTTATTCACGTTGTTGAGAAGATTTTCTTTCGAAAATAAGAAGCAATGGATCCGCGATTTGTTTCAAACCGATTCAGATTGTGATTGATTGTGTATTACGCAATTAGGGTTCTGGAAAGGTATAACAAAAAACCGGCCAAGTGCGAATCGGACTCGCGCACGAAGGGTTCCGTATCTATAAAAACAGCAAAAAAATCAAGTTTGTTGTATGGGAGCCCCTTAAATATTTATTTTATTCTGTTTTTTAGTATTTGTTGTTATAGCGGCAACAGAAATACATCATCTATGAAAATAACTATCACGGTTCATGAGATACAGCCTGGTGACAGACGGACAGACAGACAGACAGACAGCGGAGCCTTAGTAATAGGGTCCCGTTTTACCCTTTGGGTACGGACCCCTTAAAACCCTCCTTTAGCGTATTCCTTCTTCATCATCCATTCTTAAAGCCTTAAAGGCTTCGCATACTGGCAGTCTTCACACTCGTTCATGTTTACAACCTTAGTCCTGCAAACTCCTCCCTTGCAAGGATACTCTCCCTTCCTGGGATACTCCTGGGGCTTATCTGGCGTGAACCAGGGTTTGTGCAGCTTGTTCAGCATGGACAGCTCGTATTGGTGGAGGTAGTCTGTTGGAGCTGGTGAGGAGAGGCTGAAGGTGGCGGTGAGGATGATGAGAGCTAGCTGGAAAAAGAGATTAAAAAAATAAATTAAATAAAATAGTACATAACGTTGTATAAGTACGGTGGCGGACTGGCGGCTCGGAACATGAGGCGAGTCGCTGCGCATTAACAATTTCATGAGTCAGCGGGGTTGAGGGGTGGGGTACTGCGCAGCGTGTAACTAACTTCCGAGCCGCCATTAAGTTTGAATCGAACTGTAAGCTAAAATAAGGAAAATAAGGTTGTAATACCTAGGAGTGTGTTTGTGGATGTGAAT
This sequence comes from Lithophane socia, assembly GCA_947522985.1. NCBI lineage: Eukaryota > Metazoa > Arthropoda > Insecta > Lepidoptera > Noctuidae > Lithophane > Lithophane socia. The sequence continues at coordinate 13,082,138 of OX383273.1, forward strand.
GTAGAGAAAGTCCGACGCAAGTGTGGATATGTTGAAAAAATGGTAAATTGGAAAAATCATTCGATTCAATCTTTTTCGCGATAACCCTACGATAAGCTTTTTTTTTCAAATCGATCCTGAGCCAATATGGACCAATTCCGCTTAAAGGCAACCAGCTCGTCCCATCATCTACTCCTGGGGATGTCGCTATGCCGTGGACGTTTATTAACTGGAATTTCACGAAAATCTTTCAACGTTTCCAATTATCCGGTCTTTTGCGACCGAGGATTTTAGTTAAAAAAAAAACATTTATCCTGCGACTTATTAATATTATATTCTACTAGCTGTTATCCGCGACTTCGTCTGCGATCCACGAAGAAATGTAGCTTACGTACTTCTCCGGATCATGGTCTACCCATGTGCCAAATTTTATCCAGCTCCGTTCAGCCGTTTTAGCGTAAAACCGTAACAAACAAAAAAAATCTTACTTTCGCATTTATAATATTAAGTTAGGATTAAACTAATACTGTAGTAGGTACCTACCTATGATTAATATTATGTTTAATTTGTAATCGGTTTATAAACACGAGTATGTGTAGTGAAACGGAAACGGAAATAGCATATCGTTCATTGATTACATTGGATAGTTCAGTGATTATCCTTATGAAGTTGGTACAGTTCACCGCATACAGTAATACGGGAAATTGCCTTTATTGCTACGACATAGAGCCGCTGTCAATATTTAATTGTAACCAATATGATGTGATGTTAGGTTGACTGTATCTATGTACTTTGTTTGTGATTCATAATTAAAATTCGGGGACGCCTACTGTTCCCAGCAGGCATTATTATGAAGACACATTAATTAATAATTGACAGACACAATAATAAGATGTTCCCACGAAAACTGTGGATTTTTTGCTAAATTGCGGCAATGATTGGGTGTATTGTTCTTCGATTCCTAATAATGAGTTAGTCAAAAAGTTAATAAAGAGTTAATTAGCGGTATATTTTTCTCACACACAAAAAAAAACAAATATCAGACAACTAACAAAAAAAAATATGACAATTATATTACAAACAGGGTAACGTGTCAAGAATGCTCATACCTAGATTATCCTTACGTACATATTATTATAAAACAAAGTCCTCCGCCGCGTTTGTCTGTCGTCCTGTTCGCGATAAACTCAAAAACTATTGCACCGATTTTCATGCTGTTTTCACCAATGGATAGAGTGGTTCTCGAGGAAGGTTTTAGTATATATAATAACCGACATCCACGCGGGCGAAGCCGCGGGAATAAGTTAGTTAATAATAATACAATACATTATTACAAAACAGTTATCTATAGTTAGTATTTGATTTCTCTCTCTCTTTCCTGCATAGATGTTTAAAACTCTCTGAAACTCAATTTCCAGAAATCTTTTTAAATGGACATTTGAATGAAGAAAGCTGTCACACGCATCTTATTAATAACTAGCTGCGCCCCGATCCCGTGGGAATATCCGGATAAAAAGTATCCTATGTGTTAATCCAGGTACCTATCTGTTTGCCAAATTTCATCCAAATCCATTCAGTAGTTTTTACGTGAAAGAGTAACAAACATCCATCCATCCATCCATACTTACAAACTTTCGCATTTATAATGTTAATTAGATTGTTGAAAACAAATGCACCCGTTCTCGCAGCGATACTCTACATAAATGTTCTGTTTACATAAATGTACTGGAATTAATTACATTCACAATAAAACTGTACGACAAAACCAACTTTCACAAATAACACTCATAAACTCACAATTACACTCACCAAAATATTCATGGCTGCGTCTGAACTGAATTTATCACTAAAATGTGCTAAAACTAAGGCGTTTTAGCTTTAAATACTAAAGAGAACCGCACGCTGTCCCAGATCGGATGTTTGTACATCAGCTGGGAGCCCCGTTATCTGTTTGATATAAAAACAGCGCTGTAAAGGTATGGCCACAATATCGCTGGAGTTTAATTATAATCGTAGATGTATACGGCCAGTTTCTCGAACGAAAATTATCGTAAAATTAATTTGAGAAATTGGCGTTAGAACATTCTTTTATAGCTAACTTTTGTGATCATTTTCATTCCAGACACCGGGTATTTATGGTCACGCTGGAAGTACGATGCCTCAATTGCCTTAGATAAATATGAAAAACTATTGAGTTTGCCGCATGTCGCCTCAGAATTGGGCGAAAGTAGCCTCAGAATGGTATCCGAACAACAGTAACTGGACCCAGAAGGAGATGGCGTGACGAGTTCAACTCTTAAAGTTGTTGAGATCCTTAAGTTCTGAGCTGAGCTCCACTATTACTGACAAATGCTTGCACTGACTGGACAGGTCCACTCAAATCTGTCTGGTTCTTTCCTCAAAAGACCATTTCAGACTCTAATCTACATGGTCCTCATATGGCCTGACCAAGATTATGTCTGGACTTTAAAAGAGACTGCGACCTCGGAGTTTGAGTAGTCAGATAGGAAACGCCAATCTCATCTAGCTTATTTTTACAATTTTTTAATATGACGTGTAAACGTGATTCCAATATCCTATTTACAGAATAAACAATTTCATTTCATTTCTTAAAAGATTGGGCTGGATTGCAAAAGAGAAAAAACAATAGACATACGGCAAGGAGGCCTTTGCTCGGCAATGGGACACGGCTAATTGGTAATACGGGCGGGCCCTGTCAGACCACCGTTGCGACACGTATTTTCAAATGTCGCAGCACCATGCTGAGATAGCAGTCTTTTGACCTCTAGGACTTTCTATTTTTATTTCACTTTGTTTTTTATTTTTTATATGTTTCTATGAGTGTGTTTAGTTTAATTTGTGATCTCGTGTGCGAGTCCCATTTAATGTGCTCGAAAAGAGCGTTTCCAAAGCAGCCAAATTGTGCGAAAAGTGCCACTTTTTCGCACTAGTACTTTTTCCAGTTTAATCTTTAACTCTGTCATCAGCTCGATGTCGTTTTTGTTTTAAATCATACGTGAGAAGGAACTTACGTCCTGCTGGGTGTTGACAGCAGTGTGCGGTCGACTCCCGTCAGGAACGAAGTTCCTTAGCAATAAAACTAATACTTCATTAAACGCGTTATTAATTAACTACTCTATATTTACATTTTGATCAATATATTAATTTTCAATATATATTTTTTAATTTCCTCGCCCAATGCATAGTGTTGTATGATATACGTGCGTAAGATCACTACTTTCCGCACTTATATCATAAATAACTATTCTTTCTAATAGATAATAATACTGAGTAAGCGATAATGTGGCCGCGTCCTATCCTATAACCGAGAAATATCAATGAATGAGTCAGGATCATACAAACAACAAAAATGTATTAGTAAGTCAACGCCTGCGCATTAGTTTGGGCAGAATGTACATAAAACAATGTACTCTTATGTATATGTGTGTCAAGTGATTCATTCTCTCGTCCCAATATGTAAAAGTTTATTGACTTCCCTTCATCAAGTATTTATGTGAAAAGTTTCGTGGGTCGATTTGAGCAAAAGTTCGTTGTTTGGGCATGTACCATGTATCTTCTTCAATGTTTTATGTATAGTATTTGCTTTGTTCACCTAATTTACTACCTACTGCCTCCCACACAAGTTCATTAGTCTATACAATTAGAAAGAAAGAATAACGTTTATTGGCACATAGTTTGTGAAACATAAAATACAAATAACAAAATAAAAAGTGAAAATAATGTCTTAACAACAAACAATAGTGTGTGCCTCGCGGCTGCGCCAATAAGGTTCATTTCAGCATTAATGCCAGACAGATACTGTCTGATGCTGGTTCTATTGAACCTTTAGGGACAAAATTACAAACTGGTATATTATCTGCTTATCCTTACTTCCTTACTAATATTATAAATGCGAAAGTAACTCTGTCTGTCCGTCTGTCTGTCTGTCTGTCGCGCTTTCACGCCAAAACTACTGAACCGATTTAAATGTAATTTGATACACAGATAGTCTAGAACCTGAGAAAGGACATAGGCTACTTTTTATCGACATACCACGCGGGCGAAGCCGCGGGCGGAAGCTAGTAAGTTATAAGCCTTTTCTAACAAATTTTGGGAGCATTTACAGACGCAAGCCGTTTACCCAGTAACTAACGGGTAACGATACCCCTTGGTAAGACTGGTTGACAGACTTGGGCTTCTGACTACCTATAACTATTGATTGATTGAAGATCTACGATGGACATCTGGGCTCAACGTGCTTTCCGAGGCACGGAAGGGCCTCGATATGTAATGGATCCACGTACCGACCGCGGCTAAGACCGTCTTGAGATACTGTTGTTCTTGTATAAGACGAGAAGATGTTACGTAGCTTCCCGAACGCTGTCCAGCCGAGTTGGATTCGACGATTGACCTCTTTCTCAAAGTTGGATCTAACCTAACTAGACAGTTCGTCCTAGGTAAACATAATCGTCCACAGTTACGAGTGTAGATTCTCATCTTTGAGTTATTATTTTACGGTGGATCAATGTAATTTCTGTGGTGTTAAGGTAAAAGGGGATAAGTCATAAATATTGAAAAATGAGTTATTTACATAATTCAATACGAAACATTAATATCTATTAAGGTAAAACGGAGGTGAGTCGATATTTATATTACAATTTCGTAAAACTCAAATTGTAAAAAGAGTCAAGTCAGAAACAACAAAATACTAAAAAAAGAGTTAAGTTTACTCATCTCATCATTGTGTATGTAATGTTTTTTTATTGTGATATGCATAATGAGATAAGTCGACTCGTCTCTAAATGCGAATCGTGGTATTCCGTCAGTTGCATTTCGTGCGCGAAGTTGACGTGATTTGACTTAAGTAAAATAGTCATAATATTGTGTTTCTAGTGTTTAGGAGTGTTGAAATTCTTAGAAATGAACAGAATTAATAAGATAATGTCATTGGCTCTAAATGAACGTAAATAAGATTGTTTTATTTCAATTTTTACGCAATGCATACATACCTAATGCATCAGGCGAACCTAAACTAAGGAGAACGGATCATATTTACAACTTAAAAGTAAATGGCACTATGATTGAAGTTTGTAATGGCTGTTTTTTTTAAACATTTGGAGTTTCTAATAAATGTGTCGAGGTGGTAATATAGAAAAAAATTAATAGAGTGTCAGGAATTTCAAGCTCTGATATACGTGGTTCATATAAGTATGCCTCCTAATAAAATAGGGGATTCAGTCATGCAGATTATAAAAAATCTTGTAAATTCATATCCGTTATACGAATCGCATTATAGCCGAAGTCATAGGTAATAACAAAAAAATCAAAAATGTGAGAGGCCAGAATCTCAATCTAAAGATCGACCCCCTCTATGGTACCTCCGGACTGTAATACAGATAATAATTGTAATCTATTTCGCATAGGCGTACTTTATAATCTACAAAAGCAGTAAGAGTATGCTTAAATACTATATTTTTATTGATCCTGACTTTGTATTGAATGAATTCCTACAACTTCAGCATTCTCTGAGAGAGTCTAAGTTATCCCAGTGGGCCAAGTCTACTAATTTACAAACGTGTCAGTGGTCTCACAATGGTCAGTTTTTGACAGATATGCCATACAAAATGTGTCAAAAACTCATCATTGCGAGACCACTGACACGTTTGTAAATTAGTAGACTTGGCCCCCAGGTGGGGTGTTAAAATCTTTGAGCTCGCTTCTCACGCTCTTGTATCCTACATTCTATTAGTTGTCATAAGTTTCTGCATAAGTTGATAAACTTACTTCTATTTCTTTAAGAACGGTCAAAGCGAAAGAATACCTATTTTTTTTGAAGTGGGATGCTAAAATTTCGACCTCGCTTCGCTCGCTTTTGCATCCTTTATTCTCTATAGTAGCCTCGTTATGACCTTATAGATTAAAGATGTCCCTGTTTTTGGTTATGGTTGCAAAGTATTGTGGGAAGAGAGAAACAGGTTTTTATTAAAATAGATACTAACAAATCTCTTCATCGATTTCCTTCTCTTCTCATCGATTTTAATTCTGACTTAGAATGACATTTTTTTTTTTTTTTTCATAAATGAATTTCCGCAAAAAGTACAAGAAGAAATGCTGTTTTAAGAAGTTGAAAAACTGAGTTGACAGTAGTTGCCATGACTTCTTTAATAAATTACAAACTAGTAGTAACACAAGTGACATAGATCCCGATATTGAAGAGTTCAACGATGTTCAAGTTCCTAGTAATTTTTCCTATTTAACTGTCCTAATATTTATATATTAATTTATAGTAAATAATATTTCCAAATTCTATTTAAAAAACTATGAATAATAAATAAAACAAGAAATTTAATAAATATTGCATAGAGATAAGTCAATAATATGAATACATATAATATTTTTGTTGTTGTTCAGGAAAAATGAGATATGTCAATTATTTTAATTAATAACAAATAAAAATATATTTTCAAATTACGATAAACATGAGGTAATATTATTAAAAGAAAATAATAACACATTTGTAGTATAAATCTTTTATATTCTTAATTAAATACATTTATTTTTTTAAACCAAAGAGCATTTTTTTCTTTCGCCCCTGGTGAAAAGTTGTGTTTATTGACTTATCCCCTTTTACTTTAACACCACAGATTTAGCAATAGTTCATGGGCCGGAGAGTGACAGGCTTTTTATAACCCGGAAAAATTAATTAGTAGGAAATGAAGTGAAATTGTTAATTCTGTAAATAGGATATCGGAATCAAATTTACACGGCATAATAAAATAAAAAAATCTAGATGAGGTCGTCGTTTCGCCTAAACAAACTCAGAGGTCGCACTCTCTTTTAAAGTCCAGACATAATCTTGGTCGTATGATGACCATGTAGATTAGCGTCTGAAATGGTCTTTTGAGGAAAGAACCCCTCAGATTTGAGTGGACCTGTTCAGTCAATAATAGTCTAGCATTTGTCAGTAACCGAGGAGCTCAACTCAGAACTTAAGGACCTCAACGACTCGACGAACAATACCAAAGAAATTACATTTGGATAAGCCGCATACAGTACTCAAACTGCCAGACCAACAAAGAGTAAAAAAAATCCAATGGTGGTAGGTAACAATGTCGTTTGGTAGATTGGTCCTAACTGAAACAAAAACAAGTGACTGATAGTTGACAAAGTATTACCAAGCCGTTAGCCATGCATAGTGATTATAGCTCATGTAACAGGCTACTGTTGACATATCGGCCGACGATTTGATGATACCATGCTTACCAAATGTAATGATAAGGTACCTGCGTACAATATGTTTCCAAATAGCTACATATGACATGTAAATATGGAGATTCCATAGGAAATCGACGATCTTTGCATAAAAGAAGGCGCTTATTTCTTTAGCTACTTATTTGTTTATTATGCTAAGCTGTCTTGGAAACAATACTTCGTGAGTATATGTGTAGCATAATCCGCAGCCTATAATGTTCCCACTGCTGGGACACAGGCCTTCTCTCTGTGAGAGGGAGTGGGCCGTAATCCACCACCCGGGCCCAGTGCAGGTTGGTAGATCGAGATGTCACATGTCTTCGAATTTTTGGTTCTAGGAGATGCCAGTTTCGTTACGATGTTTTCCATCACCGCGACCGTTTTGAGAAGTGGTGAGGAATTAATTTACACAAAGTAAAGCGTCAGGGTTCGACCTTCCGACCTAGAAGCCGCTGCCGGTACCACTGTTCCACCAAAGCTTTACATATCTTCATTTGCCAATATAGGGTCGACAATTTCGTCTGTGGCAGTCCCATGGTCCTAGCGGGTGAAGGGGGACGCAGTAAAACAAATGACTCGAGCCCTTACCTCACAAAGTATGTGTCTGCAGGGGGTCTAAAACAGTCACATTAGCAATTCATTTCCTGAATTTCCAGCTGCCATTAGCAATTCCTCTAATTTGACACAAAAGTAATTCATAATCTGTGAACCATTTTACGAATCTCCATAGAAAACTGTCAAACAGATGAATTATTTCTAAGAATTGATGAATTGATGAATTTTTCTTTTCTAATATTTAATAAGAAACGCACGCAGATCATATTATGAATTGTCAGTTTGTGACATTTTACGATGATTCATAATATTTTCTTATTATGATGGCTGTTTTAAGGCGCCAGATTTTTCTATGAAATATTTCGTGATTTGCCTCCCGCTGAACGAAAGGTATGAAAGGTGGTACAAGCTTGTCTATTGTCATTAAATAAAGAGTACGTGGTGATCGTTGTCGACGCCATCTTGCATCATGTAACTACTTACATTGCGATATCATCACGCTACTTATTTTCTAACGTAAGCAGCCTCATTATGTGGCCAAGGTTATTGTTTACACAGAGACTTATATTCGATGGTCTGGTTGTCGCTGTGCATGAGGTCCTGGGCTCAATTTCCGGGTCGGGCAAAGTGTTTCCATCTGGAATTTCCCGGCGTCCGGAGAGCCCGGAGTCTTTGACCCTTGCGGCTGTTATTACTTAGCCACGAGCTCCTCCTACCTAGTCCTTTAAAGTAGGTACCTACTCTGCCCACCCTTTATTGAAAAACAACATGAAATTCGCAAAACGAGCTTATCTCCCATTGATTTAATTAAAATAATCAGTTTAATGATTACCTATAATGTTAGTAACTATACTGCTCAAATTCTGTTAATTGTGAATTTTATCTAATTAAAATAAAATAGGTACTAGATTGAAGAAGTAACGGTGCATGTTCACTGACACGAAATATTGTTGATGGATTGTTTTGTTTATCTAACACACTTAAAAACTGTTGTAGACAGGTTTTTTTTTCGTCTTATTATTGACTAACCAGACGGGCTATTCCCGTAATTTTCAAGAATGGTCGCATTCGTAATCTGTCAAAAATACAATATATTTACCAATATTTTTGACAGATTGTGACTTGAATGTGAACGTTTTTAAGTACTATAATTTGCCTTTAGAGTTTTAAAGCCACCCAAGGGGCTCTGACTTGACTTCACATGCCGTCGAGAAATATCTCTCAGACATGCCGGTTTCCTCACGATGTTTTCCCACTCCGTTCTTAAAGCAGGTGATAATTATATATTTTCGGTATCAAATTGTAAGAATGTTTTATAGAGTACCAAGTTTTTTTTTTAATACTTAAAGATATATTAAGTAGTAAAAGTATAAATGGAATAAAAGAATAATAATTCTTCATCAATATTCTGGTGTGCACGAGCCTTAATTGGCACTTTTTCACTATAAATTGTGGCATTTCGCAATAATTGTGTCAATCCATCATCAGAGATTCAAGATGGCGGCCCTTCCCGCCTCTTTAGTTTTGTTTTTATATTTCACTTTAGCTTCAGGCTACACTTTACTGCGTAAGTTTTTTTTTCATATTTTATCATCACCATCATAATTTCAGCGTGGAACTAGCCACTGCTGGGTATAGGCCTTTTTCTGCCATACTTCCCGGTTCCGTGCGTCTCTCATCTAGGTGTTTCCCGGTTTTCATGATATCATCAACATAACGCGCTTTCGGACGACTCTGAATTCTATAAAAAAAAAAAGATTTTTATAGGTACAGAAAAAAAAATCATTCACAATGTTATGCTCTACATAAGAGGTACACACGGCTACACATCAAGCTATATTTTTCCAGTATAAGCTGACCTCGCATTGTACCGAAGTCCTATACAATGCGAGATCAGCTTATACTTGCTGGAAACGTATAGCTTGATGTGTAGCCGTGTGTACAATATTCGAAGGAATTGGTGAAACTGGATCCCAAACTATGCTATCGCTTGTATTTTGGGACACAGTGTTCAGTCGTGGATTTTGTTACAATTTTATTGGTTTCATTAGGTACATGTGTTGTGAATGTGTTTTTTTTCTTTGGCCTAACCTTGGCCACCGGTCACATAGCAGATTTATTCCATTGGCCATCCGCGTCTAAACTAATTTCCAACTCCACTTGAGGCGCATCGCCCTGTCCCGAACGTCGTGGAGTTTTCCCCGACGACGAATTTTGGCATATTTTATTGTTTAACTATTCGTTTCACTAAGTATATCTGTATCTGAATGATATTCTCAAAACCCTTGATTTAACTTAATTTTTCGAATTTAATTACGTTCATAAAAATGGGTACCATCAAAAATTTCTAATGGTTATTTTCATTTCAATAGATAATCAAAATTTCAGTTCTGCCCAGGAGTATATTACTATTAAAATTATACAGGTTGTGCCCAGCAGTATTACTAAATTATACAGGGTGTATCACAAAAGTGTGGCCATATTTAAGGGTGTGGTACAGACCACCTGAATGAACAACAATCTCCATGGTACCAACATTGTATAAATAATCACGAAAAAATTATCAGCCATCCCATTTGACTCGAGTAGATATCGAAGTTTTGTTTATGAAAGTAATAATTTATAATTTTTTTTCGAAAAAAAAAACAACCGGCTTCCAAAAAAAACACTAAAAAGAGAAAAATAACTTTAATTTCGGAAGTCTTTGCTTTTCAATTATCGTTTTTTGCTACCGACTTTTTTTTTTTTTGGTTTTTTGTTTTTATACAAGGTTTTTTTGGTTACACCTTTCTGATACATACTGTATTTTGTCGTATTCACCACCTTTGTTAACCCTTCGGATAAACAGGCGTCATGACATGATGTGTTAAGGGTTTTTAAATACAAATTATTGAATATTATTATTGCTTGTACACAGGAGATGACGATAATGAAATAATATGGCCATCGGAATACCACTTCAAGGGAGAAAAGCTCAATTTTAAATCATCTTTGAAAGAAAACTTCGAAATGTGGTAAGTTATTTCGTCACCGTAAAAAAACTATAGGTAGGTGGTGTGTGTGTATATTTTCAATATAGAAAAATAAATCTAAACTTCTTTAGTTTATAATCTATCGGTATTATTTCCGTTAGTTTAAAACTGTCCAAAAATTCCGACTTTTCAGCATGTTCTCTCACTCACACTCGCCTCATATCAATGACACGCACATAAACGCACGCAATAAAAAAATTATGACCCAGTTGGATCATACATTTTTTATTGCTTTAATTTTTTTATTATAAAAATAAAAAATAAAATATCTTTATTTCAGACCTAACTTAGTCCATACGTTGTTAGTGGTTAGTAACATATTGTGCATAAATGCAATTTTAGTGTTGTTAGTACTTGCCCTATTTGTTTAACTTAGCACAAACCTATTGCTTGCTATTTTCACCCAGTATCTTTGCATGGGACAGCCCGGTCTGCCAGCAATTTTATTTATAAAATTATTAAAATTATTGGTGATCCAACTGGGTCATAATTTTTTTTATTGCGCAGCTTTCTGCGCGAAGTTCGGACAGGCTATGATGACACGGCCGTATTGCACTTGATTGTTTCTTCTACATAACATGCTTGTTCCAGGTACAATGGCGACCTGAACCGTTCCCGCATTGACTACTACGATGGCACTGTCCAGAAGTGGTACTACGGGGACACGGGATACGAATACGTGGTATGACTATTTTGACATATAAATAACAATAGTGCTTAAGTAACTATTTTAGATATTCTTTTAAATTTTACCTTAATTTCATTATAAATTAGCAAATTTTCTGCAGAGGTTATGACTTGCAGATACCCGCTAGACAACGACCGCCTGCGCCACATGTACCTAATAAACCTGTAAAATTCCCGATAAAAAAAAATGCGGAATATTTTTTTTCTTTTTTCCAAAAAAAAAACGCATAAATAGACTCTCACTATATTTCTTAACAACACCCTCACGGATCAGACAGGGATTTTTTTTACACGCTGTATAAACAGTTTTAATAGTTACATAAATTCCTTTTTTAAATCGGTAAAAAATGACAAATCCGCGTTACTACTGAAGTACTTTTGACGCGGCGCTAGTGTCTATGTCAGTATAAAAAAAAATTGTACCACACTTTTCCGCCAGACTGAAGCCTGCGTCACTTGATTTAATTGTTTTTTTTTCTTTTGATTTGTCTTTCTTTCAGAAACACCCAATCACCACTGAAGAAGTCATCAATGAAGTGGCGTGCATGTCCAGGTCTACAGACGATGAGCAGATCGACTTCCTTCCTGACGTGTCTCAACTGACTTATACAGGTATTCTTCTTCTTCGTCGTTTCCTCAATACTGAGGATCGCGACCACATAATAATATGACGTGACTCCGTTCGTCGAGCTCGTTGAGCTCCTTAAATTCGGAGTTGAGCTCCACGATTACTAACAAATGCGTGCACTGACTGGACACCACTCAATCTGTATGGTTCTTTCCTCAAAAGACCATTTCAAACACCAATCTACATGGTCTTCATATGATCTGACCAAGGTTATTTTTTATTTATTTTATTTATTAAACTTTATGCACAAGTAAAAAACTACTGTACAAAGGCGGACTTAATGCCTGAGGCATTTTCTACCAGTCAACCTTAGGGTGGTGCAGAGACAGACATGGCTTATGGTTATGAAGAGACTGTGACCTCTGGTTACGGACATATTGGGGCTTAAACATAACTGGCGAAATAGGTACACCCTTGCCTAACCTGAATACAATAGTGATGTTATGTTATGTTTATGTAAGCTTCATAGACGTATTTCACAAGAGACGCCATTTTCATGCTGATTTCGTGAATACCTACTGCGCAATGCGTCACTATCAAAATATATGATCTGTGTTGACCGCAGTGGTGGCAGCGCCTAGGAAAATTATGTACAATACAAACGCTAGCTTGCGGTTTAGTTACGCATTGCGTTGAAAGAAAGAAATGAAAGTAAGAATAACATTTATTTAGACACAGTGCCCACAAACAAAAAATACAAATAATAAAAAGTGAAAATAATGTTATAACAAAAATGTGTGCCTCACGGCTGCGCTAAAAAGGAACAAACTTGAGTTACAGAGTTTTAAGTGAGAGTTTTGACCGACCAAAAAACGCCGAAAAAACACATTACTTGTTAATTATTAACTAAAAATATAAGGAGGAGCTCGAGGCTGAGTAATAACAGCCGCACGGGTCAAACCAATAACCAAAATATGATGTAACTTTTGTTTGTCCCCGCCTGCAATCAATCTGCGTAGCCTTTTCCCAACTATGTTGGGGTCGGCTTCCAGTCTAACCGGATGCAGCTGAATACCAGTATTTTACATGGAGCGACTGCCTATCTGACCTCCTCCTTTGTTAGACTTTCGTGCTTCTGACGACCCGTAACGACTGTCAAAGATCCACAAATGACAGCCGGGACCAACGGCTTAACGTGCGTTCCGAGGCACGGAGGAGTCTGGATATGTGAAAATAGTCACCCATCCACGGACCAACCCCGGCAAGCGTAGCTTAATCTGATGGATCGACCCGAGCGGCTGTTATTCCCGCCTGCAATACCTTACAAAAAACAAAGTTCAATACTCAGACCAACAAAAATACTTGTTTTTCTCTTTTCGGTTAAATGTTTTTGCAGTCGGGTTTTTTGTTTTTAGGGTTCCGCACCCAAAGGGTAAAACGGGACCCTATTACTAAGGCTCCGCTGTCTGTCTGTCCGTCTGTCACCAGGCTGTATCTCATGAACCGTGATAGTTAGACAATAGGGAATATGCATGTATTTTTTTAATCTTTTTTTTCGATAGTTTACATCGTCAAATAATAGTTAAAAAAAAAATCGACGGCAGAAAAGCAATTTAAAGTTCTTAAAAAAATGTTTAAAAATATCCAACCGATCCGTTATTTGGCGCGCTTGGTGTAGTGACGTCACCGTCTGTGAAAACAGAGAAGCAACTGTCAAGTCAACGTCAAACACTCCTTTTTCAATGAGCGTTTGACATTGACTTGACACTTGTTGATTGACTTGACATTGACATTTTGATTGTTATCCCGGATTGTTACGTCACATCCGCTCTTAGCCTTTTCAAGTATTTGAATATTACCCACAGTTATTTGGGACTTTTTAAAAATTAATTTCTCGCTCAAAAAGACATTTTATTCAAAAATATTGATGGAGGCATAATTCTGAAGTAGTTTATAAAAAAAAATATTTGACCCATATTTGAATCACATGCATATTCCCTATTGACATTTTCACAGATGATGTAAAAACAGAATAAAATACAACTCCCATACAACAAACTTGATTTTTTTGTTCGTTTTTGCTCGATATTGATAATGGCAATAGGTAGACGCTTGAAATATTCACAGAATATTTAGTTACATATTCACTTTAATAATAAATAATTAAATTAAAATGAAACAAATATTTAACGGGGGCTCCCATACAACAAACTTGATTTTTTTGCCGTTTTTATAGATAATGTTACGGAATTAACCCTTCGTGCGCGAGTCTGACTGGCACTTGGCTGGTTTGTTTTTATATAATTTGTTTTATTTGAGAATACAAGACTGATATCAAATTGAATCTTCCCCAGGTCAGACCATGACTCTCTACGATAAGGTCGTGGACGTATGGACCAGCACCGATGAATATGAAGAGAAGTTGATTCGGGAGACGACGCTGTACGTGTTCAAGACTGACTCCGGCGTCGATCTACCTGTCCAGTAAGTTAACAATTAAATCTAAACCTTTGAAATAAAAATACATTCAGGGAAAATTTTGATTTTAAAATGCTCGTAAAGACCTACGCAGACCAGGACGGCATGGCAAGGGATTTAATTTTTTACCAATGGACATTCAAACGTATCAATATAGAAATACGACATAAATTGCTATGCTTTAAAATGATGCCATGGCATCGAAAGGGATTTCATTGCACGGCATTGAAAGACGCGCCACGGGCTCCCGCGGCGGGATGCCGTGGCGTACTGCGGTAGGCAACGGCATGCCGAGGACGCCGGCGCTGGTTGTGACATACGGCGGGGCGCGCGCGCCGTGGCAAAGCCAGCTGGAGTGCCGCGGTATCTAAGCGGCTAGTGTGCGCTGACAGACGGCAAAATCCTTTGCCATCCCGTCCCGGTCTGCCGTTATAGTCCGAATATGGCTTTTATGGAAAGAAAAATTTAAAAGTTGCCTGGAAAATTCGAGAAAAACTGAAGTTTTCTATGTGATTTTTGTATGATTTAAAGAATACGTTGAAATTTCGACAGGACAACGTCTGCCTCAATTTCTATGCCATTTTAAAAAAGTATAATGAGTCCTAACTTGATACTCGTAAAAGAAAGAATTTGAAAACTGACGAAGATATGAAATACCACTCCGGAGACTCCGGACTCACCATTCCCCTGGCCATACCCCTGGGGTTAAGGTGACTGTACATTACATAACATTTATCACTCGCCCTTACCTACAGACTAGTGAACAAGGCGTACAACTACGATATCGGGGAGCTAGCCGCCCACACCATCACCAACTTCTTCGACTTCAGGGATACCGTCTCCGAGGAAGAGGTTACCATCGAAGATGGTAAGGATTATCATCATTCTTAATCTATACTTTCCCACAGCTGGGCAAAGGTCCCCACATGGATTTCCACTCTTCCCTGTGTGTTGTTTTCTCCGACAATTTTTATAGATTTTGCCTGCAGCTTCCCCCTGCGGAGGTCGGAAATTATTCCACGGAAATGCAGGTACAACCCGGATAAAAAGTATCCTATCCTAACCCAGGTCATGGTGCAAGGTGGCGCTCGTTTTGATAAAAACGAGCGCCGCAAAACTAAGTTAATACTACCCGCACCTCGACTACAAATGTATAAAAATAGCCCAGAATATCGTAGCATACAGATATATAATAAATTACCTGAAAATATACGGTCCACGAGAACAGTATGTGTATTTAAAGCTAGGCTAAAGTCATTTCTCTTGGAAAAGTGCTATTATAATATTAAAGAATTTATGGACGATAAAATGTTAAAATAGAATTAAAAATATATATAATGTGTTCATTTTATTATAGGTTCTATTGTATGTAAATACTATTTGTGATGATTTGTTATTTATATGACATGTTTTCGTTTATTAAATTGGTGAATGATTTTAATTTTTGACATTCGATAAAATTTTGGTACGACATTTTAAATATCGAATGGTGTATCTTTATTATATTTTTATTTTTATCATGTTGACATTATATTGTGATTTTATTAATTTGATTTGACATAGTGATGATATATTTATGATTTTATATTTTTTCTATTTTTTAATAATCAAGTTATGTTTGGTTTATCTAACTAATTTTCAGTAATTAATTTAAACTTTAACACACTCAGACAATTGTTATTAAGTAAATGAAGTGAAATGTTAGATATAAATTTAATTAATTTAATATTTAATTCCTAATGATATTTATGTGATATTGGATAAATCTAGATACCTCTTCTGCAATATTGGTTTTAAGTTATCTTGCTGCGCCCTAACAGGGTCATGTACTCACTAGTTTAAGCTTAGCGTGTAAAATTGGTTGTGTACATTGTGCATTAAATTAAATAAATAAATAAATAAGACGAGTAGCGTCAGCACATAACACGCCACGCGCACACATACACACCCTTCCGACTTCGCTATTGGCTCGGACTGTACCGACAGCTCCTGCGCTTACACACACACACACAGCGTGTTTGTACACTTGGTTACCACAAGTAAAGCGCGGGTAGCTTCGTGAAATAACAATACTATAACTATTGTACCATCGTTAAAATGTATGTAGCGGTATCTATATCGCCACATGCGAACTACGCATCAAAGACCTGACGTCAAATAAAATCCTGACATCACATAAATCCTGCATCGCGCAATTAAAGTTTACCGTACAATGGACATATATATAAGAAACCAATATCAATCATTGGGCAGTTGCCCGCCAGACACAACACCCGTCTGGTAGGAGGATGCTCCCTTTTCTATGGTGGATGAGTGAACACCACACCCTGAGTGAACATTACACCCTGTTACAGCCTGTTCCTCATACTTACCATACGTTTAGGACGTATATCTTGATAGTAAGTCAGTCTTATAATACAATATACATCAAACTTTTACTTTAATTTATAGAGTACGACTGCGAAGAATTGTGGCTCGGAAAGGACTTCCACAAGGACATAAAGTTCTTCCACCCTGACCTGCCTTCAGAGCTGGACCTGGCCTTCGACCTCTACACTAACCACCACAACAAGCTGTACCAGGACCAAGAGCACCAGATGAGGAAGAACATCTTTGAGAAGAACTGGAGGTGAGCCACGGCTTTATTGGTTTTGAGAATTTAGGAAACAATCTACCTATTTGGAACGAGATTTTGTATCAAAGCTAATCCACTGGATAGATATAAAATGTCTGATAATCATGAGTCTCAGCAGATGGTTACAATAATGAATGAGCAAATCTTCATGGTCTTACAACGTGTTGTTTTTGATATCCCATAACTCTAGCGTTATATTATTTAAGTTAAAAGAACACAAAATCTCTTAGGTGGTCCAAAAATGCATAGTTTCGAAGATATAAAATAGACTCTCGATGTGTATATGTATCTAAGTTCCATTGATAAATAAGAGTAATTCTATTTTTATTCAAACCAATCATTCATATTTAAAGCTAAGAAAATCCGACGTTGACATATTTCACGTAAGGGTGTTTTACATTAATTATCGTGACTTTTTATTCGCTTAAACCTGTAATATCAGTGCCCGTTAACCCGCCAGTAGCTGCCTCGTTGGTTTAGTGGTCGCAGGTGCGACTGTTAAGCGTGAGGTCCTGGGCTCGATTCCCAGGTCGAGCCAAGTGTTATTGAGTTTTTCAGTCAGTTTAGCAGTCTGGACTTTGCCCGATTGATGGCAATAGGCTCACCCCTATGACATGGAACTTAAACATTACTGGTTTGGATGTTACTACAAGTGCACCTCTGCCAAGGCCGTCACACAAGTGTGATGTTATGTTAACCAGTAGACTAGCGGTACTGATTGACACCAACATTAATCTTACAATCTTATCCAGGATGATCGAAGAACACAACCGCAAGAACGCAGGATTCAGGGTCGAGCTCAACAACTTCTCAGACAAATCTGACGAAGAACTGAAGTACCTGACTGGCACCTACATCTCCACACACGAGTACCCTGACATGATGCCTTTCCCTCACACCCTGACGGAGGTCGATGATCTTGTGGAGGAACTGCCTGAGAACTTCGATCTGAGGATGGAAGGAGCTGTAACTCCTATTAAGAGTGAGAGAACTTTATGTTTTATAACCCCTGCACGCTTAGCATGGCCACAATAGAAACGGGTTTAGTCGACGGAAGAATAGACAGTGTGACAGATAAACAATCACAATGTGTCATTTTGTCTTTTGTCGACAAAACCCGTTTCTATTGTGGTCATGCTACACGTGCTATGGTGCACGTCGATGTTAAGCTGTTGAGTCCATGAGCTATAAAATCACGAAATTCAGACACCCACAATGTCTATAGCCATGTAGGTGTGTGTATATCCAAATTAAAAGTATACCTTTCATTATGTCAGTTACACAAAATTCATTGTTTTCTTTTCTTTACGGTTTAGCAGCTCAAGCATTCATTGCCTTATGTACGTGTTCTAGAAAATCGTCTGCCATAAGTCAAAAGTCAAAGTCAAATAATTTATTTCAAGTAGGCACATTAAAGGCACTTTTGAACGTCGAATACATAGAAATAGAACTGATTCTAGTTGCCCCTTCCAAAAGGTAGTTTTCGTATGGAGAAGAATGGGCAAGAAACTCCACCGATACTCTTTTAAAAAAATGTTTTACAATATTTGGTATACATCAATTATATAATTACATGTGAAGACGATGCACCGAGAATACAATTACAATAGGTAAAAAGAATTAAAAATTAAAAATGGAGCAATGACAAATAAATAAATTAAGTACGTGATAGATACATGGTGCTCACATATTTACAAACATTAAAGTATACGATATCACAATATTCCTACAAACTTGCAAGTAATACTAATAGGACAGTGTGTGAGATTAATTATCATAAAATGTAAAAAAAATCGATGATATAAAAATAATAAATTTTACAACTAGATTAGCAACCAGTTTGATTTTGTCCAGCCTCGAATTTGTCCCATGGAGCAAGACCAGCATGTTTCCAAGCATTCTTATCTTGGATATAATCCTCTAATTTGTAACCTTTAAAACCTTCCAAAATCCTTCGAAGAGTGATGAGTGTTACGCAATTGGGTGCTGGATAATATTAAAATTAACTTTGTGTCTTCTATAAAATTCTCAGACCGTCACACAACAGACGGGGGCATTTAAAAAAAAAACTGGGTTTGGGAGTGTATTAACTTCTGCTTTCGTTTATCGAATCATCATTTTCCATTTATCCAGACCAGGGTCACTGTGGATCTTGCTGGGCATTCTGCACCACTGCCGCCGTCGAGGGAGCTGTCGCCAGGGTCAACGGAGAAAGGCTGCTGGATCTGAGCGAACAGTCTCTTGTGGACTGTGCTTGGGGGTGAGTGCGAACTTTGGTGTCGTGTAGTTAGCAACGAGGTACTACTACCGAGGGTTTAGAACATAAAACACAATTTTTTGGTTAGAATTAATTTTATTTGCGTGCATTACGGATTTTTTTGTAAAGTTAACTGGGAGAAAAGGATTCTTTTCATACATTAGTCAATATATAAGGGTAAGGGTGTAAGGGTTAACAACGTTGTCACTCAAACCAAGGGTAATTGACTTAAATACAAAAATAGATGACCGAGTCACAACAAAAGAAAACATTATTTTAATTAAAAGATTTAAAAAAGTTTCTATCCGACACCATCCGCAAATTCATGGCTATGCGCCCGAGGTTGTCGCCCCTCCTACCTACCTACACAACACATGAATATATTACACAATAGGGGTCGCGCTCGCGGCCGTTAAGGTCACGTCTCGCGCCCCCCGCCCGTGTTGAGACGTAAGTTTGTTGCCCTAGCGCGTATGGTGGAATACTCTTGTGGTAAAATGTAGTATTTTTTTTTTAAGTTGTAATTTTCCATTGATTTGAGAAACCAAACCACTGGTTTTAAGGATAACGGTGTTTACCCTAACACTCTGTATTTTTATGGTATTATGCAATTATAGTGTGTAAACAATTATCTTTTTGCTGCTTCATTGGTTATACCTATATGGTTTGCGATGTCGCTTCAAATGAAGAAGAAATTGTACTTGCTTCGAGGATTTTTCCAGTAGCAATAGCAATCCGTGGTCTAAATTGTGCAAAGTTTTCAGTCTTGTGATTTTTATTAGAATCATTGACAAACTCTTTAAGCTTTTTTTATTTCCGACCTATAATAATAATGTAGTAATATTATAAATTGGGTTATAGCTTCGACAACATGGGCTGCAACGGAGGCACCTTGGATGGCGCCATGAAATACGTACTCACTCACGGCATTCCCACTGAGATGGACTATGGTCTCTACTCTGCTAATGTGAGTAAAATGTTTTACTTTTTTAAATCATCTTGTTGGAATATGATTAGAGCCTAAAATGTCAAACTCAAACTCAAAGCATTTATTTCAAATAAACCAATTACAGGCACTTTTGAATTGTCAAAGGGTCGGTCAGTCAGAAAATATGAAGCTAGTTGCCCATTCCAAAGCGTAGTAGGTTCCTATGGAGAAGAACGGGCAAGAAACTCCACGGACACTCTTTTAAATCAGAATATTGTTACAATATGTTGTTTACATCATTCATGTTGGAATCATACATGTGAGTACAATGTAGAAAAACGTGCAGGTTAAAAGAGTCCGTAAATAAAGTCCGTAATGTAATCTGAGAAGATAAAATCAACATATTTTTGACCAAATATGTTTTATCATGTCGGTTTTATAAAACCTAGTTTATTTCACTTTTTATGTTGACTCATAATTGTTATTCAATTCCAGGACGGCTTCTGTGAAATTCAGAACATGACATCTCCATACAAGATCCGTGGGTTCTCCCGCGTCACCCCCAGGAATCCTAACGCTTTAAAACTGACTCTCTTCAAATACGGACCCGTTACTGTCGCCATCCATGCCAGTCCACTGATGCAGCACTACTCCAGCGGTCTCTTCTACGACTTCTCTTGGTAAGCCATTATCAATATTATTTCGTTTATTTATTTTGTATCTTATTTTTTAGGAGCTCGTGGCTAAGTAATAACAGACGCACGGGTCGATCCGTCAGGTTAAGCTACGCTTGCCGGGGTTGGTCTGTGGATGGGTGACCATCTTTACATATTGAGACTCCTCCGTGCCTCGGAAAGCACGTTAAACCGTTGGTCCCGGCTGTCATTGGTTGAACTTTGTCAGTCGTTACGGGTCGTCAGAAGCTCGAAAGTCTGACAACCAGTCTTACCAAGGGGTATCGTATTACCCAGTTTCTGGGTTGTGGAGGTCAGATAGGCAGTCGCTCCATGTAAAATACTGGTATTCAGCTGCATCCGGTTAGACTGCAAGCCGACCCCAACATAGTTGGGAAAAGGCTAGGCAGATTGATCTTATATTTTACATTTTTAAATATATTTTTATAAAAACATAAAAAAAAACTTTTAAAGATATAAAAAATTGTAGTCCACCGGTATCGGGAACAGGGTCCAAGCTACCGGTGGTCAGGGCTCCAGAGAGAGGAACCTCCTAACGATACGCGCCGGGAGTAACGCTTTCTGGATCAAGCCTTTGATCCAGCCGCCTACCGAGAGCCTCCTCAGGTGTTGGTCGAGGCTCTTGGTTACTATGCCATTGGCCGTCACGACTATCGGCACAATGATTGCTGTATCTGTATCAATATTATTATTATTGGCATCAGGATCATCATCATCATCACCGCTCACTTTAATAATGGCGACAGTAACCGGCCGGCCGGCCAGCTGATGAAGCACTGATGGATCGACCCATCATAATCATAATCCTATAATGTTCCCACTGCTGGGACACAGGCCTCCTCTCTGTGAGAGGGAGTGGGCCATAATCCACCACGCGGGCCCAGTGCGGGTTGGTAGATGTCACATGTCTTCGATTTTTTGGTTCCAGGACATGCCGGTTTCCTCACGATGTTTTCCTTCACCGTTTTGAGAGCAGTGACGATGAAATAATTTACACAAAGTAAAGCACCTGTCAGGTTTCGAACCTACGACCTACAACTCGTAAGTCGTAACCGTTACCACTGGGCCACCACTGCTCTCCGGATCGATCCGTGCGGCTGCTTTGACTCGACTTTTGACTCGAGAATATTCCTTAAAAGATTATTTACCAATATTCTCCATTTTCAGTGAGGACAGCCACCCGAACCACGGAGTGACAGTCGTTGGCTACGGAGTACGTGACGGAGAAGATTACTGGCTGGTGAAGAACTCCTGGGGAGAGAACTGGGGTGAAGACGGCTACATCCTGATGTCTGCCAAGAACAACAACTGTTTCGTCCTGGACTCACCTTACTATCCCATCGTTTAGTTAAATATTTAGAAATAAATTCCACGTGCTATTGATACTGGCTTTTTATTTACTTTCTAAATCGTTTTTCCAGCCTCCAGGGTCTTACTACTTTAATTGTGGTCCTTCGAGCTACAAACTTACGCTCGGTTCCTTTAAAAGAGCGTTTATTCTGAAAGTTGGCAACGTCGCAAATAACTGCCAAATATTTGAAAAAAAAATGAAAAATGAAAATGAAAAATGTTTTATTAATTGTACAAGTAAAATTTAACAACTAGTGATTGGAGTCTCCTTTTAAGCAAAAAAGCCTGTGTTAGGAGACTCCGCTCTTCCAAAATTTAAAATATTAACATAAAATTACTTGTTTTAAGTGTTATAAAAACAGGCGATTTAAATATATTTACCTGTTTTGATTATTTTGACAATATTAATGTATGGAATTATGAAATATATCGCTAACTAACTGACTAGAATAATAATGAATTGCAATTATAACACTGAATTTAAGTTGTAACCGGTTTTAAAATTAAATATTCGGTGTTACGATATTTTTTATTGCATTTCATAATCAATATTTTAGACAACTAGTTAGCCGTATTTCATATTTCCATACTGTAATATTGCCAAATTAATCAAAACAGCCAAAAATATTTGACATAGAAAGAAAGAAAGAAAGAATAACGTTTATTTGGACACAGTTTGTGAAACATAAAATTCAAATAACAAAATAAAAAATGTTTTGACAACAATAGAGTGCTCCTCACGGCTGCGCCAAAAAGGACATCTATTTGCGACGTTGCCCACTTTCGGAATAAACGCTATTAAACAAAAACGAATCGTTTTAGTTCTTGTTACTGCCAAACTGGGTAGGTATTTAAATAGATTCGTAAGCTAAGTTTTCCTGTAATAGCTACTTCCTTACGGGAAGGTCTACTATGCAAAGCTATGAGGTCTTTGCTTCATTATTGGTAAAGATAAGTCTGTGATAAGGGATTAGAAAAGTAATGTATTTGCTATTTCTCTTAACTGCTGGTCTTATTATGTTACAACTGGCTAATTATGACAACTTGTCATCAGTGCCAATGCGAACGTAAACCATAACAGTAGCGACATCTATTGACATTTTCCTGAAGCACCAAGCACGAAAACCTGTAACTCTTAGCAATAACTTAAAATAACGCCATCTATCGGACTTTCCGCGCACTATCAAGGTAAACAACTCTGTATTGACTGCTACTAAAAACGCGTTTATGTCTTCGTTTAGCCACATTTTATTTGAACGCATTAATTTTTAAAACAGCTTCTTTATTACATGGTGGGTTACGTGAATAAGTTTACAAAATAATGGTTCAGTTAAATTACAAAGGATGTTGTAGTACTTACAAATTTTCAAATAAAAAAAATTCAAACTTTTCAATAAAATTAAAATAATGTTTTTGGACTACTGGACGTGGTCTGACCTCCTGGAACTTGGGGATCCCTCGGTCAGGGAACGGGTTATATGTTCTTTAAGAAAATTCTCAGTATCTGCCTGGTCTTACCTGGAATCTATTTGGAAATAGTCTCGCCCTAGATTATTTTCTTGGAACTTATACATAATTTGCGAGAATTACGTGGGCGTGTGACCTTTCGTATCCGATTAGGAATCCGTCTTTGATTACTCTGATTAAGAAAGATGGCTTCATAGTATATCTTTAACTTCAGTATTAGAAAGAAAGAAAGAAAGAAAGAAAGAAAAATAGGTTTATTTGTCACAGAAACACGTGCATACAAAAAGATCAGCAATTTTAACCAAAATAGATCTAAATACAATAAAAAATAAAAAATAAAAAAAACATATGAGATCAGGTGTATACAGATAAATAATCGGCAGCTGCACGTCATGACTGTGACAAGAAGGCTTCCACTCAGCATGATGCTGCGCTATGGGGACCCACAGCACAGCGCGGATTTTCAGTGGTCACCCGAAAAAAGACACACTTTAAGTAGGTGAGTACTTATTTGTAAAATCTTTATGTCATTTTTGAAAGTTTATACAATATCAAGATGTCTCTAGTGTCCTCTTAAGTTCCTAGACATTTGATTTTATGGGCACTAGCCGACAATGCCTTCACCGGGCACAGCTGCGTCTAACATAGGTAGTCACTTACTTACACTTTACGACCCCTGCAGGTACCAGGTTCTTAATCTATTTCGAGGCAGACTGCACAAACTACCTGTCTACATACAAATGTAGACGGGTAGTTCGTACAGTCTACGGAACCCGTATAGTTTCGCCATGTCCGACCGTCTGTCTGTCTGTCTGTCCGTCTGCCCGCGGCTTAGCTCAGAGACTCTTAGTACTGTCGCTGGCGACTGACGGCGACGACGCGAAGGTAAAGTCATATTATATTCTAAGTACTGTTTATTTTATTTATTTTATTACCTGTTTATTAAATGTACAAATGGTGGAACCTGACTTGATTTCCGTACGTCTTTTTTCAGGTGACCACTGAAAATCAGCGCTGTGCTGTGGGTCCCCATAGCGCAGCATCATGCTGAGTGGAAGCCTTCTTGTCACAGTCATGACGGGCAGCTGCCGATTATTTATCTATGTTTTTTTTTTATCTTTTATTTTTAATTGTATTTAGATCTATTTTGGTTAAAATTGCTGATCTTTTTGTATGCACGTGTTTCTGTGACAAATAAACCTATTTTTCTTTCTTCTTACTAGAAAGCTGTAATTTGGTATGGGTACATCAATGATATTATATTAACAGATATGTTATATACTCACAAAACAACCGAAAAAAGTGTTCCGCGCAGCAGCGGCACACATACCCACGTGTCATTCATTTTACATTTCACTACAAGTAAAAACGTTACAATTGGAATGTTTTCGAGTCTTCACGATTGCGCGCTTATAACATATCTGTTAATATAATATCATTCATCATCTACCTAGCCTTTTCCCAACTATGTTGGGGTCGGCTTCCAGTCTAACCGGATGCAGCTGAATACCAGTATTTTACATGGAGCGACTGCCTATCTGACCTCCACAATCCAGTAACTGGGTAATACGATACCCCTTGGTTAGACTGGTTGTCAGACTTTCGTGCTTCTGACGACTCGTAACGACTGTCAAAGATCCACAAATAACAGCCGGGACCAACGACTTAAAATGTGCTTTCCGAGGCACGGAAGAGTCTCGGTATTAGAGATGGTCACCCATCCATGGACATACCCCGGCAAGCGTATCTTAACCTGACGAATCGATCCGTGCGGCTGTTATTACTTAGCCACGAGCTCCTCTTTTTTTAGCTTTTTTTTTTCTTGTCTATCCAATGATATCATTGTGTCTATCCCATGGTGTGGGGTGTCGTTGGAAAGATCGTTAAAACCATTTTTAACCGACTTCTTCAAAAATGAGGAGGTTCTATGTAAGTCTGTATGTATTTTTAATTTTTAATTTGTTTATTTTCATCTATATTTTCGCCAATGTTGAACCGATTTAAAAAAATCTTTTTAAGTTCGAAAGGGTATGCTCCCGAGGTGGTCCTATATAAATTTGATCAATTTAGCTTACGTATTTTTTGAGTTAGCTTCAAAATTACGTAATTTTCCCACTTAGTCTATGTAGACGACATCATAAGTGACTCCGTTACACTGTTATATCCATAGCAGGTCGTGGTATTGTGTGGAGTAGATACCACAACTAAAAAGTGCAAAATAAAAACTTTTTACAAAAAAAACACTAAAAAAGTGAAAAATAACTTTAATTTAGGAAGTCGCGTGGCGAAAAACGAAAATTGAAAAGCAAAGACACCGACTTCCGAAATAAAAGTTATTTGTCACTTTTTTTGTGTTTTTTTTTGGAAGTCGGTTGTTTTTTAAATTTTTTTATTGGATTCCGGGATCTGTTTGCGAAATATTAAGCTTTAAAGTGCTAATTTTTGTTAGAGTTGAGTGTGCTAAACTTAAAATTTTGTTGTAAGCATATAATCAGAAATCAGAAATATTTTATTTGTGATACATAGGTACAGTGGTTCGTCATATTTGGTATTAAAGTGCGCTATGATCTGCCTATCTGATCTATCTGAAGTGCGCTATAAACCAGTACCTACTACGAAATGAAGTAGATTAAAATCTTTTCCACAGCGTAAAATGAAAACAGAATGAGGAAAATTACATTTAAAAGAGTTTTGAGCGACTTAAATTGCTGACTGTACCTACTTTATGATGCGAACTGGTACATTAAATAATTATAAAAGCCAGAACTTCAAAATGACGAAGATTAAAGTCTTGTCCACCGTGTAAAAAGAAAACAGAATGAACTTCGTAACACAACTTCATTTAAAAAAAAACATAATCGTAAACGAAATCCTTCGTTATAATACAGTCCCGGACTCCTAAATTGCGCCACCGTGCTTATTCTTCTTCTTAAATCAAAAATCAAAAGTCGTTTATTCAAACTAGGCTGGGAAACAGCACTTTTCGAACGTCCTAATTACTCAAACTCAAAGCATTTATTTAAATTAAACACTTTTGAATGGTCAAGGAGTCGGTCAGTCAGAAATATGAAGCTAGTTGCCCATTCCAAAGCGTACTAGTTACCTATGGAGATGAACGGGCAAGAAACTCCACGAACACTCTTTATATAAGGCAGTCCCCCAAAACGCCCGCCCTTCACCACTTCCTAGTGGTTTAGCTGGGAAGAAGAAGTGGCGCAACAAACTCCTGATCTGACCTGAACAGCCCTGAACTTGGCTATGAGCTTGACACCTTCAGTAGCGTCCTTCCACCATGCTTTACATGATTTAATTATGATTGTCTCAAAAAAGTATTTATGCATTTTTGAAACCGACATTCTCGACATCATTTTTTGGTGTCATCATTATTCCAAATTTGAAATTCCATCGAATTTATTAGGTATTAGACCTTTATACAAAAGAAATGTTGGGTGGCTAGATTCAAGTGCCCGGAAGTGTATTTCCATTTTCCTTTCATATTTATAAACGAATACAGAGGAACAGGAAAGCTTTTACGAGAGTTTGTTTTGTATATAATTTGATACGGAACCCGGAATTTGGAACTTTTGTAAACTTTGGAGAAGGAGAATCGAGACAAATGAATGATTTGAAAGTGGCAACACATAGTAAAGGAGGTATCAATCCTTCTTCCTTCTTGCAGAGAGACAATGAAAATCAATCAACTCAGCCTATCGCAGTCCACTGCTGGGCTTAGGTCCAGGCTGCGCCACAACACCCTATCCTCCGCCTTCCGCATCCAGTCTGTCCCAGCTAACTTTTTTAAGGTCGTCGGTCCATCTAGCTGGGGGCGTCCCATACTACGCTACCTATAGGGATAGTTGCCCTGCTAAACTCCCACTTGCATCCGCCATTTTGATAAAAAAAATAAAAAAATCTTAGCCCATAACCATTGCGTGACCTAGACATCGATAGACCCCTCGTGTATTAAAATCCATCCAGCAGTTAAGATGCTTCGAGGGTATACACAATCCCATGTACCTACAAAGACACCTAAGACAACAAAACACAGAAGAAAGACACAGAATTGCAAATGTAGAAGAAGCCTAACTAATGATAATAAGCCGATGAAGGAAGAATACTGGCTAAACATTGAAAAATAAAACGAAATATTAGACAACTGTATATAAAAACAAAAACACAAAATCTACAGGACCTTTATTTGATAATTTCCAACACAAAAAAAAAAAATATCATCATCTGCATCATCTGCCTTTTCCCAACCATGTTTCCAGTCTAACCGGATGCAGCTGAATACTAGTATTTTACATGGAGCGACTGCCTATCTGACCTCCACAACCCAGTAACTGGGCAATACCCCTTGGTAAGACTGACAACAAAAAAAAAATATGCCGAGGCCAAAAGTTCGGAACATGGTGATCCGGCAGAAAACCAAACCAGAATCTGTCCAAAACGGAATAACCCGATTGATCATTTTCATGGTTCATTTTATGGATAAAGTGTCCATCCAGATTGAGCCCTTAATTTTTTTTATCTACACCCATGCTATAAATCCTCTATAAAAGTTTCTGAAACAGTTAGCTTATTGCCAACATTAAAACAGCCAATGTCATAGTAATCATAATATCATCCAAACGGGTGTGTTGTGTTGAAATGAGTTGCATGATTAAATTCATCATAATGCAACTTATTTCAAAAAAAGAACATTGTCATTCACGATCGTTTCACTAACAAAGCACCGTAATTTAAAAACAAAACACATTCGAATTCGAAAAATTCGAATTCACGTCGTACCGCGCCATTTTTGTTCGATATTGGTATTGCAAAGAAACTTTAATAGAAGATTCATGGGTGTAGATAAAGTCTTGTATGCAACTGTAAATAATTAGGTATTAAAAAAACAACCGACTTAAAAAAAAACACTAAAAAAGTGAAAAATAACTTTAATTTCGGAAGTCGGTGTCTTTGCTTTTTAATTTTCGTTTTTTGCCAAGTCGGTTGTTTTTTTTTGTAAAAAGTTTTTATTTTTCACTTTTTAGTGGTGGTACCTACCCCACACAAGTTACTACCTGCTATGTAAATAACAGTGAAGGAGTCTAAATATCGTCTACATAGACTGTGGGAAAAATACGTAATATTGAAGCTAGCTCAAAAACTACGCAAGCAAACTTAATAAAATTTATATGGGAGCATTTCGGGAGTATACCCTTTCGAACTAAAAAAGAATTTTTAAAATCGGTTCACAAACTCGGAGTAATCGGTGAACATACATAAAAAAAAAAAAAAAAAAAAAATATCATCCGAAGGTAGTACCTCCTCCTTTTTTGAAGTCGGTAAAAACAATGCCCCTTATTATATAACAGTTGCATAAATAACTATTAAACAATAAACGATAAGGAAAGGTCTCCATAAGTTCAGTAGCAGCGTGGTCCGTATTGCCTGAACTTGTTGACAGTAACAGGCTCACTCTCTTTTAGATGCACCATCTAAAAGAGCACACAATCAGCCTAACCTTTTCAGAACTATGTTGGGGACAGCTTCCAGTCTAACAGTGCACAAGAGACACTAAGTGATAATCGTTTTAGAAGGTTTCATTGATTCAATATCCTCAAAGGCGTAGTTACACAAAACCAACTGCAGTAACAGATCAATTAGTTGAACAATTTGCGAATTGAATTCAAAATCTGCCACCACGAGGATTGCAAATGTAGAAGTTTCCTTTAGTACAATGCTATCTTGCGGGAAAGTCCGAAAGGGATACCGGGACCTTGGCAACAGGCAACTGAAGGAACACGGGTGGGTTTTAGTCAGTAAAATTCTGACACGCCCTCCCGCTCCGCCCAGAGTGGGAGAAGTCATATGATGATATCGCACCCTCAAAAAAAAAAAAAGTACAATGCTATCTAGTTAAATTGTAATTCTGTAATTTGATTGATAATTTTGTAACTTAGTTTTAATTGTATGATCCAAAGTTGATTGAAATAAAATAAATAATAGCTTTCGTTCAGGTCAATGAGTTTAATACAGATATTTGACCCATCATCTGCCTAGCCTTTTCCCAACTATGTTGGGGTCGGCTTCCAGTCTAACCGGATGCAGCTAAATACTATTGTATTTTACATGGAGCGACTGCCTATCTGACCTCCACAACCAAGTTACTGAGTAAAACAATTACCCCTTGGTAAGACTAGTTGTCAGACCTTTGGGCTTCTGACTACTCGTAACAACTGTCAAAGAATGACAGCCGGGACCGACGGATTAACGTGTAACTGTCGAAATGAGACACTTCTGCTTAAACCTTTGTGGAATACCATCGTGATTTTATAATTTAACTTCTAAAATAGCTAGTTAACTAAGACCCATAGTTAAGTAGAGCAGTTTAATGCCATAATCATTGTAAATGGCTCATTAAACCCGATACGGTTAATGTCTGTCGCCTGTACCTCTGCTCATGACGTGAACCCTCACGCATGTTTGAGACACACGGCGCGCAAAGATGTAGAAAGAAAAATATGAATTGTTACTTGATTTACTTTCACTAGTTCGCGGGCGCGAGTCGCTGCGAAATACGTTGCGAAAGTTCGACGTATTCGGTCCTCAACTGCATCTTAATTGCGTAAAACCGATCGATCATAATCTGAATCATTTTGAAGGACATTGCTAACTCATTGCTTCATATGTCCGGAAAAAAAATTAAGAAGGTATTTCTGTTGCCACTTTATCAACAAATAATAAAAAATTATTAAAGTTAAAAATTAATGGGGGTCGCCATCATACAAGAAACGTGTTTTTCCGGCGTTTTTTTGCTAAATATTGTACGGTGCTAGTCCAATTCGCACTTGGCCGGTTTTCTCGTTAACTTCACCTCCACTACGCTATCAGGAAGTACTAACAGACAGCTAACTCCCAAAGTTTCCTCTTCAACACAGCTTTAAATCTAAAGTAAATACTGCTTACAATTTCCACGTCCAGCTTTCCAGTTTTTCCGGCCGTGTGCCCCATCTCCCAGGGCTGTAGCAGGGAGGGGATCAGGGGACACCTCAGATCGCGTCGAACCGCCGCGAAGGACGGACGCGTTTATAAAATGGTCCTCTGAGCGTGCCAGTGCCGAGACAATGGTGAAATACAACGTATTATTTGCTGTTACAATTGCCATCTCCCTGGCAGTTGGTAAGTGCTAGATTTTATTACGATTTTATTAGTTGATTTAAATTAAGAATGGTTGATTTTTCGGTCCTTTTGATTCGTGTTTTTCGAGCCGTTTGTATATATTTTTTCGTGTTTTGTCAAAGGATATATAATTATATTTTTTTCGTTTAATACTCTGGAGTTTTTTAATAAATTTAAACGTTTGTAATTGAACATCAGGTTTATTCCTCTGATCTATTTGTCTTTTCGAAAACATGGAAGAAGCTATTGTTTCATATCAAATTGTCCTCTGTAAGTGATGTTTAATTGAAATGTATCATTTGTTTTTTTAAGAAAAGCTATCTTTCGCCTCATCCTGAATTAATACGTATTAGTATGATTAAATAATTCTACGTTTTTAATATTATAAATCATCTCATTATATAAAATATATCAGCTGTTGCTGTTGTTTCAGTCTTTCTAAGCTATGAAATAGATTTCTAGGTAAAAGGCTGTTTGTCAGAGAAATTAGGTTACACATATCGCATTAGACATTAGGCTGTCCACCTTGTATTACTCCTGGGTATCTACTATGTCGATGTCGGTCAGATATGTTTCCAATAATTTATTTGGCATTAACTGTTATCTACTTTCGTTTTCTGCCTGATCGAGGGTAAATTCTTTCTTCAATATCTTCATTTTGAGCAGTCGATTCCCAGGGGGCCTAGTCTACTAATTTACAAACGTGTCAGTGGTCTCACAATGATCAGTTTTTGACAGATATGCCATACAAAATCTGTCAAAAACTCATCATTGTGAGACCACTGACACGTTTGTAAATTAGTAGACTAGGCCCCCAGGTATATGGTCCAGCATAAACTTTAATCAAATAATTAGGAAAACAATCCATTTGGGGTTTCTATTAATTAGGAAACGTGAGGGAAACCGGCATGCCTGAGAGATATTTTTTGACGGCATGTGAAACCAAGTTAGAGGCCCATGGGTGGCATCCCATAAGTTTAAGAACGTTCAAATTCGCATCGCATTCGCAATCTGCCAAAAAACCATCAATTTACCAACATTTTTGACAAGTTTGACAGATTGCGACTTGAATGTCAACGTTTCTTAATTTAAGTAAGAGAATTGATTTACTAACCAAACGAAAAAAAGAATAACCTATAATTAAATAAATAAATAATGTAGTTATGGTAATGATTGGAAGAAGGGTAGGTACCAGTACCAGGTACTCTAGTTGGTGATGAGTATTTTTACAGCCGATAAACGATGAATTCAAATAAAATAAAAACAGCCTATTGAGAGCAAGAGCTCAAGATGCAGTTTTTTTATTCCCCTCGTTGGAAGTCAAAAACACTAAACCAAAACCACACACAAGTGTGGTTTTGGTTTAGTGAAGCCGAGGCTCACATACGTGAGTCCATCAATTCCTGATTGCGGCCAAGGCTTGTATAGTACTTTTCTCAAATAATGCGCGGAAATTCAATCTGAGTAAAATAAATAAAAATTCCAGAATCAATGACGAACAACTATAATTTTGAGGGTTTCCACTTTTAGCACTGATTTGAAAGGCACTTCTCCCAACCGCACTTGAGCACGCCTACTAATAGCACTGAAACAAAATTTTGATAAGTGCGGTTCGGTGGAACAGTTTAATCATTTAAGAGATCAGGGTCTCCACATGGCTATCGATTTTATTCGAAAACTCATTACAATTATTACGACGCGACACGCCAAAGATACGCCTGAAAAAAATAACCATGTCTTTGCTGTAAAATTTTAATAAGTCTAAAAAGTTAGATTGTATATAAAAACATGATTACCAAATTGTGAAAAAAAAAAAAAAAAAAGTAATTCGTATTTGGAGCACTTATGGATACTGATTTTAGAACCCCCGACACAAACAAAGCATCTTAAAAGTAAAAAAAATAATAAGTACCTATGTATTGGCCCTAAAAGTTGTAGGTAATATTATCTACTCCTTGCTTCAGGTGAACAAGGTGGAATTATCCGGTACAGGACTTAATTAAACTTCTGCTGATTTGTATTATTTGGATAACTCAGTATCGGAATTCTTTTTTTTTTTTTTTAAACTGTTATCTTTAACAACGTTTTTTTATAAACTTTAAGAACTAACAAAGACTTATAATATCAATAATAATAATTATGTACAAGGGAAAATTATCAAAGGGCATCAAAAAATTCGTCCGCATCGCTGTCAACAGGAAAAGTGCCCAACTCACGTTCCGAGATTCCGATATTGCGATATTCCGAGATTCCGAGATTCATGCCCTAATTTGTATCGATATGTTTTGTTTGATAATGCCTTGGACAAAAAAGTACGTCCCATCACTAAAAAAATATTTTACGTAGGTGCCGTTTGGAGACTGAAAATAATATTAATAAACTGTTCCACCGAACCGCACTTATCAAAATTTTGTTTCAGTGCTATTAGTACATGTGCTTAAGTGCGGTTGGGAGAAGTGCCGTTCAAATCAGTGCTAAAAGTGGAATACCTCATAATTTTTCGCGCTCCACTATGTTCATTTGTTTCTTCTTTACTTTAAGCTACTGGCATGAAAGGAACGAATATTTCGTCATGAAATGAGTAGACTTTTTGGTTCCATTTCTGAAAATAATGAACTAAACAGTTTAGAATGCAATAATACTTTTTTAAACAGTTCTATTTGCAAGCCATATCGAATTTTAAATAAAATCTTTGATAGGGTACCTTCTTGGTTGCCATGTGTATGTGTGTGTGAACACGCCAGATATGGATTTTCATACTTACTTTGCCGGCCGCATCGTCACCTGTTTTTGACCAGTACAGCAATTTCGATTTATCTCGAAGAAGGTTGTCAAAATAATGCTCGAATTTCCAAGCATGTTTGAGAAAATGATTTTATGAAATTATATTGCTGTAATTTTGACAGATGACGTTTTACATTTTGACAGCTCTATATGGGAGCGCTATCGGTTGACTTTGATTTGCCTCAATTATAGCATAAAGGTTGATATTTTCATTTACCTACTATAGTGACGCACCTACTGTTCGTGTTTCAAAGGATATGGTACTACCACCGGTACCATATCCGGTCTTTCTATATTGTTCTCAAATGTATAATTTCAACATTAATGATGTAACTAATATTTTGTAACAATTTTTTCATTTAAAAGAGTGTCCATGGAGTTTCTTGTCCGTTCTTCTCCAAAGGTACCTACTACGCTTTGGAATGGGTAACTAGCTTCATCTTTCTGACTGACCGACCCCTTGACAATTCAAAAGTGCCTGTGATTGGTTTATTTGAAATCAATGTTTTGAGTTTACAGCGACTGGCGACAAGAATGAAAAGTTCTACTTTGCAGTCCTTTTTCCTTCTCCAACTTTTTCATCACTCATGGGAAAAGTCTGTGGTATGTGAGGAGCTCGTGGCTAAGTAATAACAGCCGCACGGGTCGATCCATCAGGTTATGCTACGCTTGCCGGGGTTGGTCCGTGGATGGGTGACCATCTTTACATACCGAGACTCCTCCGTGCCTCAGACAGCACGTTAAGTCGTTGGTTCCGGCTGTCATTTGTGGATCTTTGACAGTCGTTACGGGTCGTCAGAAGCCCGAAAGTCTGACAACCAGTCTTACCAAGGGGTATCGTATTACCCAGTGACTGGATTGTGGAGGTCAGATAGGCAGTCGCTCCATGTAAAATCCTGGTATCAGTTGCATCCGGTTAGACTGGAAGCCGACCCCAACATAGTTGGGAAAAGGTAGGTAGATGATGACAGTTTAATAATATTTCATGATTACTGACATTTTACGATTATAATTTGACAACTGATTGACATTCTTGATAAAATATCTATGATATATGTTCCAATTTTATTAGCTTCATTCATTTATTTAACTAATGTAATTTTGCATACTAGTTTTAGCGAATTGTTCTAAAAACTGTTAAAAAAACCTGACCATCTGTAATGTACTTACAATAATTCTTGCAAAAAATAAATTTCATTTCACGTAACTCGTGTTTATAAGTAGCAAAATAAATTAGAAGTTAATAAAATAAAAGTTATTATACTTTCTGCTCTACATTTTGTAAAACTAATTAAACATTAAATCTTCAGTCTTCATGCTTTCGTTCACTTCTAAAGTATATTTTAAAATAACACGAACGATATGTAGGTAGTAACTTAAATCCAACTCATAATATATGCATGTGATTCAAATATGGCTCAAATATTTTTTTTTTTATAAATTATATTACTTCAGAATTATGCCTCCATAAATATTTTCGAATAAAATTTCTTTTTGAGCGAGAAATTAATTTTTAAAAAGTCCCAAAAAACTGTTGGTAATTCAAATACTTAAAAAGCTAAGAGCGGATGTGACGTAACAATCCGGGAAAACCATCAAAATGTCAATGTCAAGTCAATTAACAAGTGTCAAGTCAATGTCAAACGCTCCTACAAAAAGGAGTGTTTGACGTTGACTTGACAGTTGCTTGTTTGTTTTCACGGACGGTGACGTCACCACACCAAGCGCGCCAAATGGAGGGCGTTTAAATAGCCCGGATCGGTTGGATATTTTTAATTTTTTTTAGGTACTTTAAATTGCTTTTTTGCCGTCGAATTTTTTTACTATTATTTGACGATTTAAACTATCGAATAAAAATATTAAAAAAATACTTGCATATTCCCTATTGGTCTCTTCTGGCTCACCTTTCTCGCTTTTTCCCATAAATACACCATGTAACAAAAACCCTGTCCGAAAATAATTCGAAATCTGTGATTCGAGATACCAGTATTTTACATGGAGCGACTGCCTATCTGACCTCCACAACCCAGTCACTGGGTAATATGATACCCCTTGGTAAAACTGGTTGTCAGACTTTCGGACTTCTGACAACCCGTAACGACTGTCAAAGATCCACGAATGACAGCCGGGACCAACGGTATATCGTGCTTTCCGAGCCACGGACGAGTCTCGGTGTGTAAAGTTGGTCACCCATCCACGGACCAACCCCGGCAAGCTTACTTTAACCTAATGGATCGACCCGTGTGGCTGTTATTACTTAGCCACGCGGTAGATACGCGGTCCCACTCCAGAACCTTTCGGTCAATTTTTTCCGTGTGGTGGCGGACGTAAAGAATTAGCACCATCCTATTTCTTCCCGTGGGTGTCGTAAAAGGCGACTAAAGGACTCACTAGAGAATGGGTAGTATAGCGTTCTCAATGCATTTTAATACCATACTACGATCGCCACCCTTACCCGCCTGTCAAGTGTGGCGATTATGATAACCCCCTAACTGGCAAGCACTAAGAATTTCACCAAGGATTTGTGTTCTTTCTTAAGGGCGCACCCTACCTCAGATTTTATCCCGCTAGCACCATACTAGTCGCGAACTGGGTGAGAACGAGACGGAGTGTGGCGCTAGCGGCTCTAAAGCGTCGAAAACTTTAGGTAATTGCTTTTTACGTTGAAAATAATGGTAATTAAAAAAAAAAGCACACATAAGACCTGCTTTATAGATAGTTCAGTTATCATGCAAAGTTTCATGATCTAATTTGAAGTATTTTTTTAATACCAGCGGTTTATAATTCTGTGCAGAGGTAACTTTGGAATTTTTTATCGAGAAAATTTTATGTAATCGTGTTTTCGCCTCACCTAAGACCTAGCATCAATCCTCAACTTTAACATATATTTATTTCAAAATTAATGCTGCAGTATTTTCGGCATAACAGAGGATCATGCTAAGCAATTTGTGATTGGGTGCGCCCTTAAATGCATGCGCAATTTACTCAATTTCATTCAGTTTTGGCAACTTTTGGCAGAGTTTTCGCAACTTACTTCGGGATTGTATCACAAACAGTAAAGTTTGTACTGTTAGTATTGTTGTCATCTGCTGTTATTGTAGAACAACTTAATTAGTTCGCTTGTTTAATTAGAAACTCGCCTTGAGTTTAGAGGCTGTCAACAGCTGAAGCGCGGTCACAGGAAGTGGCGACAAGAATCAGTCCTAGATTTTTGTAAAATTTTTGACGTTCCTAAAGTGCTTACTGCTCAACTGTTGATTGGCCTTTAGAAGGCCGATAACAATTAAAATTCTGTTGTGTCTCGTTAGTGACAGTTGGAGGTATACGTGCCTAATTGAAATAAATGATTTGACTTTGACTTTGACAGTCGGATTGCATAGAAAAGAAAGAGAAGTGCGTCGACACAACTCTGGTGAGTTATTGCTAATTATGAAGCAATTATCTATTTACAAAATAAAATATTAATTGAACAAAAAAAATAAAACAGTATTACGTTAATAATTATGTTGCTTGTAGAATATTCTGACAAAAAATTTGCATGTATGTAATGTGTAGTTTGTGTGTGTGTCTTTTATTGTCTTTAAAATAAAAAATAAAAAAAATTATAATTATTATATTATAATTTAAATTTAATTCGAATTAGTCAAAATTATACATTATTTAATAACTTTAAATAATGTATAATTTTGACTAATTCGAATTAAATTTTACAATAATTTATTAAGTTCCTAAGTAAGAATTAAATTCATAAATATTGTACACCTTATAGGTATGTTACATTGTTACTACAATTATAACCATAACATCTCTATTGACATGTAACAAACAATAAATGATTTGAATTTGAATTTGAAAATAAATAAATAATAATAACACACATAAAATATATAATAATTACACACACATAACATCACGCCTGTATTTCCCAAAGGGTTAGGCAGAGCTGTACCTATAGTACACTCACATTTCACCAGTTATGCTTAAGTCCCATGTAATAGGGGGCGAGCCTATTGCCATCAACCGAGCATAAATCCGGTTACCAAAAGAATCAAACCGAGTAAAAGAAATACTTTTATAAATAAAACCTAGCCAATCTCCGCATTGGTACAGCTCTAGTCAAAACTATTTCAAAAATAAGCCTAGATTTTAAAACATTGTAAATTTTGTTACTAGTAAGTGTAATTAGTGTGCAATGATGCTAGTTGCATAATTCTAAGGAACTTGGACCAAGTTCCTTATAATAAAGAGACCAAGTTACTTGGTTTCTTTAAAATATTTGTATGCCAGTCCATGGCGAGACATGTAGATCATAACCATAATATTAAGACCATTATTGTACCATGTTTAAATGCAAATAAATATAATCTATTCTATTCTATTCTAAATTATTGACTCAGTTGTAGCGAGTCTTATAAAAATGATAGGTATTTATTTCATTTCGTATCCTTTGAAGACTACCTCTTTTCAGCTCCTGAATTAAAAATCTTTTACCCAGACCCAGACGGAGCACAAGTAGGTATAAATAAAAGTTTTATTAGCTTCATAACAAAATCAATAATACCAACACAACTTTGCTCAAGGATATAAGATTTATCGTCAGAACGATATCAATAACTTCTGCAGAACATGACGTGGGCGTTAGACATTTCCCATAGGAGTCGGCTAGCTAGTTCCAAGTAACTCTATACACCTACCTATCTAATACAGGCTGTAAGGGTAAACAGTCTTGTCATTCAAACCATGGGTAGTTGACTTAAATATAAAAATAAATGACCGAACACAACAAAAAAAAAACGTCATTTTCATTAAAAGATTTTTAAAAGTTTCTATCTGACACCGTGCTCTCTAGAGAAACAGCTGACTGACTGAGGGAGGGGTCGCGCTCGCGGCCGGTCAGGTCACATCCCGTACCCCCCGCCCGTGTTGAGACGCAAGTTCGTTGCCCTAGCGCATAGGACAACGAACTTGCGTCTCTTGTGGTAAAATGTAGATTTAAAAAAAAGAAAATAAAAGTTGTAATTTTCCATTGATTTTACGTTCTATATATGAAACCAAACCACTGGTTGCAAGGATAACGGTGTTTACCCTAACACCCTGTATACCGATCATACCTTTACTACATATTGAAATACTATAACTGCCCCGTTGATCTCGTGGTCACAAGTGCGACTGCTGAGCGTGGGGGTCGATTCCCGGGTCGGGAAAAGTGTTACTAGTTTTTTCCATTATGCTGGGGCTATACTTCGCGTTATCGCGAACTTTGCTTCGTGGGGTCTCTGTTGCTCAGCGAGACATCGAGGGGTGTGCGAGAGAGAGCGCCCGAAGAAAAGTTCGCGATAACGCGAAATGTAGCCCCAGCATTAGGAATGTCGTAGTAGCAGCCTGGAGTTTGGAAGTTGGCGGTGTGATACCTCCGTGTCTCGGAAAGCACGTTAAGCCGTTGGTCCTGCGCCTGATCTCTCTCCGGTCGTGTCGGATTGCCGTCCCATCAGACTATGAGAAAGAGGGAAGAAAGTGCACCTGTGTCTGCGCACACTTGTGCACTATAATCTCCCGCGCCGAAGGCTAGTCTCCGTTGAGATTGGCCGCCGTACCCGAAATACGGTCTGGAATACCTAATTAAATATTGTGCGCGGTTGATGGCTCGCCCCGTATTATATTATGCAATACAATAATCTTTATTGACATAATAAAATATGAGGTTACAGAATCATATGAAGCCTCTGAATCCCAAACTAGATAAAAATCTGTTGGTCAGGAGTCAACGCCGTCTCCCATTTTCCTATTGTTATTACATGAGAGTTAAACATAACTGGTAAAAGTGTGGTAGTGGCGAAAGTGGGTGTTCCTCTGAAATAGGTACACGTCTGCCCAACCCTTCTGGGACACAAGGCGTGGTGTTATGTTATGTGTATAAACTATCAACGGTTCTTTGCTAAATAAAAACAAAAACAAGGTTTAGATTTTTTGAAACTTGCAAATTCGCATGAATTTGAAGTTGGAACAGATTTTTTATTCTTTAAGTGGGCGGGTTCAGGCTCAGGCTCAAGGTCCATACGCTGTGTTTGAAATAAAAATAATAGAATTATTCGTTCTATTATTAAAAAGTTTTTCTTTTTTTTGCTAATTGTACCGTAGTCTAACAACCAACCTTTTTGGAATTTAGCATAAACATAACTTTTTACAGAATCAAAAATGATTTACTTACTTTTTTAATGAAAGTATCAAAAACATGAATATTAGCAAGTTCCATTAATTGTCTTTCAAATAATTCAATTATTTACTTAAAAAAATATCAAAGAAAACTCTTGAAACTGTCCCCAAAGGAAATTGATTCGTTAGCCTAACTAAAGTCAATTTGTGCCACGCAGTCACAAAAAGGCTTCTAAAAATAGCTCTATTCATAGGTCGAACCGTTTTCCGCGGACACAGCAATCTAATATAAAAAGTTTGCGGAAATGAAAATGAAGGAAGAAAAACCATTTTTCGTGCTAAATAGAAGGATTTCCTGTTATCATATTTACAATTTTGGTGGGTTGCCAGCATATAAATTAATACTAAAACTCTTTGTCTATGAAGCTAAGTAATTCGGTGATTAAAGTGCAATTCATTTTTAGTGTACCTAAGTAAGAGCGATGTTTCATAATTTAAGTTAGTATTAACCTCAGACCAAATAAAAAACGGTCTTTTATTTGGTCTGAGTTATTAACTAATCATGGCAGTGAAATATTTGACAGTTATTTGCGACGTTGAAAACTTTCTGGTTTCAAACTCAATCCATTTATTTCAAATAAATAAATTACAGGCACTTTTGAATTGTCAAGGGGTTGGTGAGTCAGAAAGATGAAGCTAGTTGCCCATTCCAAAGCGTAGTAGGTTCATAAGGAGAACCCCGTTCTTCTCCATAGGAACCAACAACAAGCACATCATGCCATCAACCGAGCACAAATCCAGATTCTGGGCTGCTACTGAGAAATTCCCGATGGAAAAACCCAATAACACTTTCCCGATTCGGGAATCGAACCCAGGTCCTCATGCTCGGTAGTATAGCGCTTGCGTCCACTAGCCCAACGAGGCGGTAATTTTATATATAAATAGCTGATGCCCGCGGTCCCGAGTGGATGTCTTGACAAATTATATACTAAAATCTTCCTCTAGAACCACTGTATCCATGACGAAAACAGCATGAAAATCGTTACAATAGTTTTTGAGTTTATCGCGAACAGACAGACAGACAGACGTGGCGGAGGACTTTGTATTTAATATGTAAGGATAAATATACAGATAAATACCGTGAAAACCGCTCTGACTAATAAATCTTGTCAGAATGCAGAATATTTAATCAGTGCGTACAAAAGAACCGTTAACAATAGATGTTGCCGTAAAAGAATTTTCTCAGGTCACTTAGAGCAATGTATTGAATTGGATTTCTATATGTCAGGCGTTACATTTTAATTTCGGATTATTTCATTTAAAATGTACGAAAAGTCAGTAAAAACTAGGCATACAAGATGAATCAATCTTTTTTTATTTTGGGGTTGGTAAATCATCAAATGAATTCTCCCAATTTGGGCGGAGCGAGGGGGCGTGTCAGACTTTTGCTGACTAAAACCCACCCGTGTTCCTTCAGTTGCCTATTGCCAAGGTCCCGGTATCCCTTTCGGACTTTCCCGCCACCCTGGCAGGTGCCAAGGGCCCCGGTATCCCTTTCGGACTTTCCCGCCACCCTGGCAGGTGCCAAGGGCCCCGGTATCCCTTTCGGACTTTCTCGCCACCCTGGCAGGTGCCAAGGGCCCCGGTATCCCTTTCGGACTTTCCCGCAACAAGATGAATCAATCTGCCTAGCCATACCCAACTTATGTTGGGGTCGGTTTCCAGTCTAACTGGATGCAGCTGAATACCAGTATTTTACATAAAAATAATTATACGCAAGTAATGCAATAGAATTGTCTGAACCGTTTGGGGTTGAAACACTAGGGCCATGGAGTCCGAGTGCTCATCTTAGTCTTTCAAGACATCGGCAAGCGATTGGTCGACTCTTCACGTGACCAGAGGGCTGGCTCTTTTTAACCGACTTCTTTAAAAAGGAGGAGGTTCTCAATTCGTCTGTAGGTTTTTTTTGGAAGAAAAAAGAAGAAAGAAAGAAATATTGTTTATTGTGCACAAACAAAACACAAAAAAACAATCTAAAATTGAAAAGCAAAGACACCGACTTCCGAAATTAATTATTTTTCACTTTTTTGTGTTTTTTTTGGAAGTTGGATGTTTTTTTTTGTAAAAAGTTTTTATTTGGCCAAAGAAACAGTATTGCCACGTTGTATGGCAGCCTGGCAGCCTTTTGGGCACCTTTCCCTGTTGACAGCGATGCGGACGAATTTTTTAAAAGCTTTTAAAATTATGTAAATACCTTGTGTTTATAAATAAAATACTTTGGTTC
This sequence comes from Lithophane socia, assembly GCA_947522985.1. NCBI lineage: Eukaryota > Metazoa > Arthropoda > Insecta > Lepidoptera > Noctuidae > Lithophane > Lithophane socia. The sequence goes on from OX383273.1 coordinate 13,124,408, forward strand.
TTTAGAATTTTTCTTCACTAGAGATCATTATAAAAATAATACAATGAAATAGAAACATGTCTGTTATTTTTCCGTGCCGTATGTAAATGACGTATGTCTGTGAGGTTAACGTTTTCATATCGCGACCGACAGGCAACGGTTTATTGTAATGTCGGTACACTTGGCTGTAATATGAAGTTTATGAGAATTTAATGACGCATGTTTTATTCTAGGGAGCGTTGGGACATTAGTATTGGTAAGGATTTTAATAACTGATGTATTTCAGTTATTAAAATCCTTACCAAGACTAGATAGTCTGATTACTCTATGCCTAGGGCGCAGTGGCGAAGGGTGAGTTTTCGGGGGTGGGAACCCGGAGCAAAAAAAATAGAATTCTGACGAATTGAGAACCTCCTCCTTTTTGAAGAAGTCGGTTAATAATACTTGTTATGATGTCACTTCGGACCTTCCTTGTGGCCGCGAAAACCTACTTCTTGTTTGTTTACCTAACAAAAGAACGGTATCAATAAACCGTTTCATTAAATTCCTATTTTTATTTACTTTTCTCAAACTTATTTATAAACTCACATTCAAAAAGCCCGCTTTCACAAACCACGCACACTCACACAGTTCAACAAGTGATTACGCTCCTAATAGCGCAACGCCATCTAACGAAAATATCAGAAAAGCAATGCATTTTGTCAGTACAAGAACGAGATATCTCCATTCAAAAAATTCACAAATAATTAAACAGAGGGCGCGTTTAACGAGAAATTTTTAGGGAGTGGCATTTTACAATTCAGAGTTTTCGCTCACGGCCACTAGAGGGAATTGGCCGCGCGGGAGCTTCAAACGAATTAGCGAAAAATCGTCAGATTATGAATGTAAAAACCCCTTTATTACATAAACTACTAGAATCTGAGAAAAGTAAACAAGGGAAACAATACATTTTATTTTATTTACAACTGCCAGTCAGCTATTCATATTTATCGTAAAGGGAAACATTAGAATGTTTGAAAAAACTATCACGTCGTTTGTAATTTATACTTATATCTGAGCGAGCACGGCCTAACGTAATTGGTTTCTTAATTTCAAAACTTAACCTTGGAAAGCATGTTTCCTCACAAAGAAAGCTACCAGACGGGCCGCACGCGGGCCAAAAGACATTGTAGTTAATTAGAAAGTCCTTGACGAATTATTGCCGCCATCCTAATCCTACTGATAGTACTAATAACTTTTCAAATCTATTAAGAAATTTCAACTTATTAACTATCTACCTACTTACCCCAAATACATAATTACAACGTACACTTTCACTAAAGTCAAAACACTTTAATCACTGTTTTATACCAACAAACTAATACTACTACTACGATTCTCGAACTGATAAACTAATGTATTCAATAAATAATACGAACAAAATGCAAATTAACTGCAAGTGTAAACAAATTATAATGGGATTACGTCAAACAGCAACCACACAATAGCGTCCTGTCCGAACTCCGAGCCGAACGCATTACGAAATTCAACGAAAACCACCGAACCGATATCGCGGCATCTCGTTCACGCGTTCGCTTTAGGTACAATAACTCGTATTTGACCGGCTTGCTCGAAGCGTATAAAACCGGGGTGTCACCTGACCGAAGTGACGTCATGACGCCTTGATTTTTGAAGGAGCGATAAGCCAGCCGCGCCGCCGTGTTATTTTAGAGAATTTTTTTTTGCTGTTGGGAGACAACAAAGACAAAACATTGAATGTAGGCGTTTTGTATAGTTTTAATTATATGGTGTATTAAATACCTATAGTGTGATTACTTAAAAGGCATTTTAAACACTACTGACTGTGTCATTTTTCAATGACGATAGAGTGGTTTTGTTTCGAATTCCAGAAGGGAAGCCGATAGGAATCGAGTTGTACGGTAGCTGCGGCCCTGCTAGGGCGTACTGGCCCCAGGGCATACCGGGACTTTTCCCGGTGGACCGGTCCCTCCGTGGGCCGGTCCGTTCCATTTCCCCTAAATTTTATTTAGAGCAAAGCAATGATTAGTGAGATAATTATTATTTTATTTCGAACCTCAAAAAATCCCGGTAGTTTTTGGGTTCCCAGCACGACGTTGTCTCTGCCTTACTCTATATAACTGAAAAGATTAAACTCAAACCATTTATTTCAATTAAACCATTTATACGTAGGTACTTTTCAATTGTCAAGGTGAAAGTCAGTCAGAAATATGACGCTAGTTATCAATTCCAAAGGTTCCAATGGAGAAGAACGGACAAAAAACTTTATGGACCCTCTTTTACATTTTTTTTTTCATTTATTACATCGTTTATGTTGAATTTAAAAATCTGTGTGAGAAAAATGTAAAAAGACGCAAATTAAAACGGTCCAGAGTAAAAACAAAAACGATTCCAAAATTAAATACGTCGTGGTAGCTAAGAGATGACCAGTCCCAACTGCGCCCGTTCACGAACATGACGCATGGATCAGCACCATTCAACTCTAAATTTCAGATATACCTACCTACTATAACGTATCGATGGAAAAACAAATGATGTTAGCCCAGAGGGACAAGACAAGTGACAATCGCTTCCAAAGCGTTTCGTATTTCTACAACGACTTTCAACAGGATTGACATAAGCTTTTCGATAGCTTATGTCAGTCCTATACATTTTTGCCTTTTCCATCATCGTTATCGCTGGTAGAATGTCAGTTTGTCTAGGGCCTCAGAACTTAACTTAGAACAATACTCATCTATTATACACAGACACAATACATTCCTTAAAAGTGTATGTGTAGATATTGTACACCACGAGAGTCCCATATTACAAAGGGCGAGCCCGTTGTCATTAACACAGGCACGAATCTAAGACTCCTAACTGCTAATAAGAAATTCCTATTGCATACTTAATCACTACATGAGGAGCTTGTGGCTAAGTAATAACAGCTGCACGGGTCGATTGGTTAAGCTACGCTTTCCAGGGTTGGTTCGTGGATGGGTGACCATCTTTACATACCGAGACTCCTCCGTGCCTCGGAAAGCACGCTATGCCGTTGGTCCCGGCTGTCATTCGTGAATTTTTGACTGTCGTTACGGATCGTCAGAAGCCTGAAAGTCTGACAACCAGTCTTAACACCGTCATCTGCCTACTAGCCTTTTCCCAACTATGTTGGGGTCGGCTTCCAGTCTAACCGGATGCAGCTGAATACAATAATTTTACATGGAGAGACTGCCTATCTGACCTGCCTATCTGAAAACAATATGGCGGGTGGTGCAATGCGATGCGGTGTGTCGTGGGCCGTAATTTCACGCGTACGAAGTCGCTGGCAGAAGCTAGTAATAAAATAAATGTGAAAGCATCTTTGTCTTTTTCTCTATTAGCTTATCTTCATTAAGCATACGTTCCTACATAATTATGTAGACCATGACCTACTTACGGACAAAGAATACTTTTTATCCTGGTAATCATTCCCGTAGAATAATTTCTAACAAACACGCGGGCGAAGCCGCGGTTAAAGCTAATAGATTTAATATAAAACTCAATAACACTTAGGCTATTCAGCCAGTAGTCACGCTCGCGACCACGAGTCTAGACCACCGACGCGGTCTGAATAAACAACGAATCCATTACTCCCTATTGAGATACCTACAACTAATTCAATTTATCTTAAACCTTATACTACTGCCACAGAATACTGCTACAGAAGGTCAGCTCCATACAAAGAGCGAATACGCTCGCACGCAGAGATGCGTACGTGGGGCGAACTCAAACAAATTCCGGTCGCGAGTGCACTTGCCACTATTCTGCACCTACTATTCTGTACCTACTATTCTGCACCTACTATTCGGTCGCAACAATTCTGCAACTACTATTTTGCACCAACTATTCTGCATCTACTATTCTGCACCTACTATTTTGCACCTACTATTCTGCACCCACTATTCAGTACCGACTATTCTGCACCCACTATTCTGCACCTACTATTTTACACCTACTATTCTGCACCCACTATTCAGTACCGACTATTCTGCACCCACTATTCTGCACCCACTATTCTGCTCCTACTATTTTGCACCTAATATTCTGTACCTACTATTCTACACCCACTATTTAGTATCTACTATTCTGCACCTACTATTCTGCACCTACTATTCTGCACCTACTATTCTGTACCTACTATTCTGTCCCAACAATTCTGCAACTACTATTTTGTATCTAATATTCTGTACCTACTATTCTGTCCCTATCATTCTGCACCTAATATTCTGCACCTACTATTCTGTACCTACTATTCTGTACCTACTATTCTGCACCTGCTATCCTGTACCTAAACGCTATGTACCTGATAGAATTTTCCATTGGAAACTTCTCAGGGAGCCTTAGGGGGTGAGTTTCCAAAAAATGTTCCAACTAAGTTTCACTTAAAGTTTACGTAGGTACTTATCAACTTCCACGTTTCTTACTAAAAAATAAAGAACTTCTACATCGACTTTTATCCCCTATTTCACCCCTTTAGGGGGTGACCTTTAGGGGGTGGGGGTGATTAGCTGACCTTCGTTGTGTAAGGAACTCTTGTGCAAATCTTCACGCTCTTAGATCCAGCAATTTACGGCCTGGCCACGGGACATTCGGTGCAGCGAAATTTCGCGCGGCGCGAATTGCGGTGGGTCTTGCGGCAAAAACAAATGTATAGAAATGTACTAAGCATGCCACGGGCAGCGGCGGCAGGCGGGGCGATGCGCGAATTTTGCCGAGCGGATCGCACTGGCGGGAAAAACAAATACGAATCAGTACCGCGCACCGCGCATGTAGGGCTGCCAACTTGTTGTACAAGAAATAAAGTACGAAAGAGACGGAAAATGAACAGTATTTTGAAAAAAGCTGATTTTTATTTTGTATATTACAACCCGTACCCTGCCTATTGTGTGCATACTGAAAGCTTTTATTCAGGAACAAAAGATGACCTTGCGAACTCAGCTGCAACGCGCTGGACCGTTTGAATTTATGATATCGTGCATGTAGGTCACATTTATTTACAAAGGTTATTAATTATGTCGTTCGGATCTTAATTAAGATTTAATAATAATAATTAATCTGTACTGGATTGGTTGTATTTATGCTGAAACTAACCAATCGTGATTTTTCTAAGTTGGTCTTTTTCCTTACCTACTTAAAAAATCATCATCTAATCTTAAAGATTTTCCTCATTTTGTGCTGAAGATATATCACCTCCATGTACTAACTCTGGATACTGGCTGGATAGAAAACTGTCTGGATTGAAATAGCCACAAAAGTTTTGTACAGAGCTCCATTTTTACACTCTTTTCCTAATAAAATATGCTTTCCTGTGTTTTCGCTCTGCAAACCTCCCCAACAATTTGACCTATTTCTTTATCTAGATGAGCATGTTTACACAAAAAAATAGAAATGAAAATCATCCCTAGGCCCTATCTACTAATAGATAATGGTGTCGAATCAGGAATCAGAGGCCCTAGACAAAGTGACATTCTATCAGCGATAACGATGATGGAAAATCAAAAATGTATAGCACTGACATAAGCTATCGAAAAGCTTAAATATGTCAATCCTGTTGAAAGTCGTTGTAGAAATACGAAACGCTTTTGAAGCGATTGTCACTTGTCTAGGCCCTCAGAATCGGTCACATCCCGCAAAAACCAGTCGCAAAGCATTTACACTTTATTCCAATTTTGAACCAACAAAATATTCTCAGATTTACCTATCGTTTTAACAGCAAACGTTATTTGGCACTGGCAACATATATAGATCTACACAACTTTCAACTAAAAACTCCTTACTCAAACGACCTGTCAGCCAGCTGTTACATAGTACGTTTCTATTATTCTACCATCACAAAGAAAAGACATTTTTCTTCGTTCGCACATAAGTTTAACATTAAAAAGTTATATATTTTCGTCTGGAGACGCCTTGCTGCGGGTCTAGACAGATATCTAGACATTATCGATGAAATGGCGGGCTTGAAATCCATTATGTAACATGGGGAGACGTATTCGAAATATTTGTAGACGCAGTGCCCCGCGGTTTCACCCGCCTTTGTCTCGATCCCGTGGGAATATCGGGATTAAAAGTATCCTAAGTGTTAATCCAGATTATAAACTATCTGTGTGCTAAATTTCATCCAAATCTATTCAGGAGTTTTTGCCTGAAAGAGTAACAAACATCCATCCATCCATTTTCACAAACTTTCGCGTTTACAATATTATATTATGATATTAGGATTAATTAATAGGATGTTTGAACATTTTTAGGTTAGGTTATTAAATGTATGGATTTTTTGTCATGTAAAATTGATTTTGATGTATAAATAAATATGTATTTTCTGTATTTTATTTTGTGCAGGAAGGTACATCAAGTCAGCCATATTTGATTAAAAAGCATTAACTAATATTATCTAATCATTGATTGCGTGAATAATACAGGGTGACTTTTTTTACATCGGGTTTTATAGGCTGAAATATTTTACGTAATTAACTTTTTTTTTTTTGATGATTCGCTCTTTGCGGAGTGGAAGGGCGTGTCAGACTTTTACTGACTAAAACCCACCCTTGTTCCTTCAGTTGCCTGTTGCCAAGGTCCCGGTATCCCTTTAGGACATTCCCGCAATGTTTCAATAAAAAAAAAAACATGCGGGGCAGTCTTTGGGGACTGCCGATAGAAGTGAAAACTAAGTAACATTCATTCATTTCTTCAAGCGTGACGATGACGCGAGTTCCATGACTTTTGCTCACCCAAAAACTGCTGAACGCGCCTTAAGAAGTTTAATAGATCATTGGTTATCTTTGAAATTCAAGCTCGGCTCTCCTTTGTACACTTTTCTCTTTATTTTATAGTTACAGTTTATACTTAAATCCCATGAAAATGACGTTTCAGTAATATCATTTTAAAACTTCAAAGATTCGCCTGCAGGTACTCGTTAGTCGTTACTGCTTTCATTTTACGTAAATACATAATCCGATCGTTTTCACTTACGTAAAAGTTATTCTATATTTCCTAGGTGTCGTAAGAGCTTTAACATCACATCTTTGTAACTACCGTAATTTGATAAACCGGATAATAAGACCGTATTTGTAAGGTACCTCTCCGTAGGTTACCTTTTTTAAGCAATCAATCTGCCTAGTTTTTCCCAACTATGTTGGGGTCGGCTTCCAGTCTAACCGGATGCAGCTGAATACCAGTATTTTATTGGATCGACCCGTGCGGCTGTTATTACTTAGCCACGAGCTCTTCCTCCTAAATATAAAAATCCATTAGGTAATAAATCAATTACTTACATCGCTTTACTCCAAAGGCCACTCCTACGTTTTTATTTACTTATTTTCTTACAATCCATTCTCCGCCAGAACTGGCGACTCAATAACCGTTATTTATTGTACGCAATACGGCCCTCAGTATATAGACAGTTCCCCGGTCGCGAACCGTACTCTTGCCGGACAGCCGGACGCACGGACGTATTACCGATCGATACGATACTTTTTTGCAACAGCTACGATTCAGAAGATGTAATGAATTGAGATTATTGGCAAGGTTGAGTAAGGGAAAAAAGAAAAAGTATTATCTATTTAATGTTGTTGCCTTTTACTTTTCAATAAAGTAAGAAAGAGATAGGGTAGATTTAGAGCTGATGTGATACGGAGGAATGTGGAAAATGTCGCGAGGAAAGTTTTGAGCATGAATCATCATCATCTGCCTAGCCTTTTCCCAACCATGTTAGGGTCCAGTCCAGTCCAACCGGATGCAGCTGAATACCAGTATTTTACATGGAGCGACTGCCTATCTAACCTCCACAACCCAGTAACTGGGTAATACGATACCACTTTGCAAGAGTTGGCTTGAGTTTTGAGTATAAATGTCGGTGGTTATAAGAGAAGGGGAAGACCAAAGAAACGATGGATGGACTGTGTAAGATGATATGGCTAGAAAGGGGGTGACTACCGAGATGACGACAAATAGAGAAGTGTGGAAGAAAAAGACATGTTGCGCCGAACACAACTAAATTGGGATAAGGGCAGGAGAATGATGATGAGGGAAGAAGTCAAAGTCTAAGTAAAAGTCAGAGGAAAAGTCAAAGTCAAAGTCAAATAATTTATTTCAATTAGGCACATGAAAGGCACTTTTGAACGTCAAAAACAATTGAATTAGAGCTGCCATATTAAGTTGAACCGTGGAGTTTCTTGCCTGCTATTCTCCATAGGAAACGACCAATTGGGACCGTGCCCCTAGCTTCCGACGTTTCATAGGTGCCCATGTAGGTTTATGTGCAATAAACGATTTTGATTTTGATTGAACCGAATCTTAAAGGTCCAAAAAAAAAATCTTAAACAAGTCGCATTCTCATCGCAGTGACAATCGATGTCAAAAACTTGTCAAAAATGTAGGGAAATCAATGTTTTTTTTTTTAGACTAAGATTAGAATGCCTACGTTCTTAATAATACGTGAATTGTCCCTCAACTAGCTTTCATAAACCCCATTCCATTTAGTCTTTAATCGAATCTTATTTCTACTTCTCACACAATCTCTTAGGATCTAAAATATTGCAGAAGCAGCGACCAAGTAAACTATAGAAATCGAATACGAATCTTGGTCGCAACTGTCAACTAGCCGCAGACCATACAATACCACTAGACGGCCATGATTGGCCGGAGTTGTGGCCGTCTAGTGCGCGGGATCCCTTAGCTATAAAACAATTAATCGGTTGCTTTATCTGGCTTTAAGAAATCAGAACTTAATGAGATTTTAAGAAATTGGCAACCTTTCAAAAAGGTTTAAACGGCACACCATTAAATACCGGTTAAAAGACGATAAAGTTTAATGTCAATTGGTTTAACAGCTTCTTTCATCTCTTTCTTCCGTCACCTGTAGAAAGAGATAGCAATACTTTTTTATCTTAGATTAGGCAATGTCAGAAAATGGGGCTCGTGGCTTAATGATAACAGCTGCACAGGTCGATCTTCAAGGTTAAGCAACGCTTGCCGAGGTCATTCCGTGGATGGGTGAACAATCATTACATACCTCCCTACCGGAGGGTAGGGGAGGTATGTATGGCTCGTAAGTAAAAACCGTTGATCACGGTTGTCATACGTAGACCTTCGAGAAGCCTGAAAGTCTAACAACCAGTTTTACCAAGGGATATCGTGTTACCCAGTAACTGGGTTGTGGACGTCGCTTTATGTAAAATACTAGTATTCAACAGCATCTGGTTAGACTGGAATCCGACAGCAACGTTGTTCGAAAAAAATACAATTTCAATTTTCAATTTCAATATCAATTTATTTATTATATATATATTAAATTACATTCTGTTACAAAGTAGGATGACGACTTAGGAATAGTTTATTAATATACATCTGAGAAAAAAGGCAGATGATGGAGGCAAAGACAAAACTAATTTACTATTTCGTAAAGGTTAGATCCACAAAGTATTCTGTAGGCTGTATGTACACATACAGCCTACATAATACTTTATACTACATACGTATAGGAATGAGGTCCCACTGGAAATGATTGAATTGGAGGTCAAACGGCCTCCTATATGAATTACTAACATGGAGTTTCCACTGGTTAAATTGGAAACCAAATGCAATTACTGCCACAGATTTGTACAAATGGTTCACTCCGCATAATGATTTAAATAAAAAGCGATTCTTGGTTCGACACAATAAAGTGCAATTCAGGTCGCAAAGCGCTAATTACTTACAGTTACATTCACATGGAAGTTGCCTCTCTTTCTATCGCGTAGCTCTTGTTCGCCGTTATCGTTATATCTTCTGTCTATATTACGCTGAATTGGCCCGACAAGACGAGCCCGCCGCGTACTATTAGCTTCATACCTAAAATGCGCAGTCCGCTTTCTGTAATATTGATTTAATTGATGTAATATTGCTAGCTTAGTCTATTGGTAAAAGGGTTCTGTACTTAAGTATTGAGATAATAATTTTACAAACTTGCTAAGTCTGAGGTTTGTTAAGTCTGTCTAAGCAATTTTAGCGATGAAAATATATATTTTTACACCCTGTATTTTATCATCTCTCTTGTCTAAATCAGGGTCCGAAAATCACACGCACATACCTATGTCGACCACACACAGGGATGATACAAACCCTTCAAATCTTCGGTCCAGCATTATTCAAAATAAATACACACAGAAGGCCAGCTCCATATAACGGCCAAAAATGCACGCACACATAGACACAGCCAAATAATTAATAGCGACACGGTTCGTTCGTGTTACCCAGTAACTGCGTTGTGAAGGATAGATAGATAGTCGCCCATGTTAAATACTGATAGTCAGCTGTATTTGGGTAGACTGGAAGCCATACCTAACGTAGTTGGGGAAAGGCCTAGGCTTGATGTAATAAACACGCTTCACGAACAGTCAACCGCATATCAGTGGTAACAATTTGACATTGACAGCTCCTTTATGTCTTAGCAGTAAAGGCGATTTCCGTAGAACAAGTGTTAAAGGACTCGACTGGCATTTGTTTTCAGAGATAGTTTGAGATCACCGTATACGCGTCAATGTGTGCGTGCGTTTTTCGTAACAAAGGTGGTCTTCTGTACCTATCTGTGTTGTGGTAACACCCCGTTCGAGTATCTCCCCCTACCGGCAATAGGCGCGGCTGGGGGTGGCGTTTATTTTATTACCACTTCGCACCCCTAATAAGTGGTATCAAAGTTATGGCCGACTTGATGCTGAGGTCTTCATGTAAGGGTTTTTGGGTTAGGTAGAAATGTTGGGACTTCGGCACTGTGTGGAAAATGGTTTATGTAGGACTGCATTTGAATTTTAGAAGTAAATAGTGCAAATAGGTAGTAAAAACCGCCTATGATGTAGTTATTTCCACAGCTACTTTCTCGCGCACTAGACGGCCACGACCACAAGGGGTCGCAGCGACCAGAGCCCCTAGACAAAGTGACATTCTATCAGCGATAACGATGATGGAAAAGGCAAAAATGTATAGGACTGACATAAATAAGCTATCGAAAAACTTATGTCAATTCTGTTGAAAGTCGTTGTAGAAAAACGAAACGTTTTCGAAGCGAATGTCACTTGTCTACGCCCTCAGGTAAACTATAGAAACTGATACAAATCACGCACATGGTCGTAACGGCTAATTACCCGCAGACCATACAATACCACTAGACGGCCACGACTGGCTGGAGTCGTGGCCGTCTAGTGAGCGAGATCCCTAACTGTCGATATTACACATAATAAACCGTTCGTTGGAGACCATAACTAGCCTTCCAAGTTTTTTATTGTAAACTGCATTTACATATTTTAGAAAAATGTTTAAAAAAAAAACATCGCCTTTCTCGTTTTAATCCTCTGTTTTAGTAATTTTACTGTTTATTTAAGAATTAAAAGACTATTCGGCCAAATGAGGTTCCAGAAAATTTACTAACCATTATGCAAGTGTAATTTTAGTTGCTAAAAAAATAAATGAAGCTCCGAATCCACCGTTCAGCTTAATCATACTTCAAGCATAGCCTTTACATAGCCTATAATAGCCTATTCCTACAGGATGAATATATCATCCCGATACATCCTATACCAAGGTCTTAATTAAGTGGATATTGGAAAATAGACGCGAATATCAAAGAAATCTCGCTCGGTTTAATTAAAAGCAGTTATTATGGCCGGACCTTTCGGATATGCGGATAGGCGGATATGTGCGGATATTTGAACCAGAGGTAAATCCGCTTTGTAGGTTCGATAATGTATCTTTTCTTTTTTTATTACTATGTCCATTTTTACCCGACTACGGCGAAGCAAAAAGGAGGGTTATGATTTTGACTGGTATGTATGTATGTATATGTGTTTCCTCATATCTTCTAAATTACTCATCACAATTTTGACAAATGAGGTATCGTTGGAAGCGTCTTGATCGTCCGCTGGTGTCAACAAAGTCAACTAAAAAGATATAAACAAGACATCACGTCCAGACAAATTAAAAATCCGGAGTCACACATAATCTGTTTTGATTAATGTCACACATGTGACTCCGGATTTTAATTTGTCTGTCTTGTTTAATAAATTTTTAGTTGACGTTTTTTGTCGTAGTTGAATTTTAGTTTTATAAATTATATTTTTTTATCTCAAATCTATACATAAATAAAATGAAATGCTGTTCGTTGGTAAGCCAGAACAGCTGGACCGATGCGACAATTTTTGTTTTAAAATGTTCGTAATTAGTAAGTACGAATTATTGGAAACAAATTGGAAAAGATGCCCGAGACATTGGAAAATTCGAGAAAATATTCTATTCGACATTTACCTTGATTTCGTGGTATCCCTAGGGATTTCGTGAAATTCCTGGTTTCCTCATTTCCCTGCGACATATACAAGTTGGAGACCACAATATGAGGTCGGTAGGTTCTCAGTCTACATACAAAAAATTTATCAAATATATCCAATAGTTTAGTTACGATAGCTAGTCAAAGATCGGCAAATCCCATAGTCGTCCCATCACTACTATTTAGTTTGTTTGAAAAAATGACTTTTTTAATTTCGATGTTAGAATTTATTTGATAGTTCCAAAATACTCTTATGCATTAGGATTGCCAGTGTTTTCATTTATTGTTGTATTGTCGTCTCCACATTGTTTATTCTATTGCGGCAATATTAATCCCACTATCTCACCGTCATCACTCACCGAAAATATCCGCAGCAACAGCAACTTAATTATTTGGCGGCTATTAATAAGGGACGACAGATATCCGCGGCGGATATATTCGGGTATTTCGGTTATTGGAGGTGACAGCGCCGTCATTATCAATCATAAGTGATGTATTGTCTGAGTGGATTGAAAACGATGCGATATGGTTAAAGTTTTAGATTTAAGTTGAAATATTGTTGAAATTATCAGGGTATTTGCTGATACGAAACGGTCACCGATAACCATAAGCATAATCAGCCTATAATGTTCCCACTGCTGGGACACAGGCCTCCTCTCTGTGATAGGGAGTTGGCCGTAATCCACCACGCGGACCCAGTGCGGGTTGGTGGATGTCACATGTCTTCGAATTTTTAGTTCTTGGAAATATTCTTGGATAAGGGTTAGCTTTATGGTTTTCTAAGTGCTCATATACATGAGCCGCACGTTGTCAACGGCTGCCGTTGACGTGTAACGCTCGTGTGTATGAGCACTCAGTGAAGTTTATGATGTAGGAAAGCCATTTAAAAATAGAACTCGGATTTCTTACGTTCTGATTCTCACACTACACTTAATTTAAAAAAAAAAACTTCTTCATTTCGTAATTTTTCTCTAAAACATACTTTGGCATAAGATAACCGATGCCTTAAAACTGCGTTAGTGAATGCTTTAATATTGCTGTTAGTGGTACCAGTCAGTACTCTATAATATGAGCGTCTGGCCATATAATGCAGCTGCTCGGAAAATTGGAATATTCCTTTTACTCAACGAAGCTAAAATATGGATGCAGCTAAAACTTATGAGGCACCTTGCGCTCGCCCGTCCGCCGTCTGCTATTACCAATTTTGATTTCGCTTTACATAGGGCTTTCGTTTCGTGTCGTTGGCGAAATTAAACCGCACTTGTGCACAGCCAGGGGCGTCTCAATTTTAGAGTATAGGTCTGTTACAGTCTTTTTTCAAACAATGCGTGGAAATTCAAAATAGGTAAATTAATTATAAATTCCATAAAAAATGACGAACAACAATAATTTTTCACGCGCCATCTGCCGCGACCTCGCCTCACTGTCTCAGGTTTTATGGTATTTGGGCCCACAGTTTGTCCGGCATGCGGCAGACGTGTCCTGCCCAGTCCCATTTAAGTTGGGCAGCCTTTTGAGCCACATCAGCTATCTTTTATTTAACGCCTAGTATACTGCGCTCCATTGCTCGTTGGCAGACCTTGAGTATGGACTTCTGGATGTTAGTCAGAGACCAAGTCTGTGCACGACGGGATGAATACACATGTCCATGAGCCTGCGTTTCAGTGCCAAAGGCAACTCACCCTTAAATATTTCCTGTAATTAATCTTATTAATCCATGTTTGAAACGTTTTCAGTTAGCCCAATTCGGATACGAGTAAAATATTTTGCAACGTTTTAAAAATCGCTGCCTCGAATGAAATTAAAATCAATTAGCAAGCCGGCCGTGTATATCCTAGTGGCGGATATTTCGGATACATTCGGATATTTGCGGTCACAACATGCGGTTTGCATTCGCGAAATGGGTGTAATATGAAGAGCTAAATGGTGCATTGGTGAAGCTCGCCGTTTGAGCTTGTGTTTGTAAAAGCTTTACTTTGGTCAACTCATAACCCATTGCTACAGTCAATTTTGAGAATGTTTCATTTACATATGTTTTACGTTGGGGAATTCTTAGTTGCAGCCAAGGAGCAGTGGTGGCCCAGTGGTAAGGACCAAGGACCGAGGGCCTTTTAAATAATTAAATATCAAAAATTTATAATGAGAGCAGTGGTGGCCCAGTGGTAACGGCCGTGACTTATGAGGTATAGGTCGTAGGTTCGAAGCTTGACAGCCGTTTAAATTATTTAATCATCACTGCTCTCAAAACGGTGAAGGACAACATCATGAGGAAACCGGCGTGTCTTAGAACCAAAAATTCGAAAATAATGTGATATCTACCAATCCGCACTGGGGCCGCGTGGTAGATTACGGCCCACTCTCTCTCATCGAAAGGAAGCCTGTGTCCCAGCAGTGGGAACATCAGATATAGGCTGATAATGCTTAGGCTTTTTAAAGTTACATTATTTTTTGTTTGCGTTATTAGCTTCCTAGCTAAAGAGCATTTTACGGTCAACTTAGCTACTGTATGTATAGTAGTATTCTGAGCACTCAGTTTAGATGAGGGTTGAAATTACACATAAATGAGACATTTATAAAGTAGTAGTTAATGAATATCGCGGGTAGTAATGGCTATCGGTGATAACTTATTTCTTTTAAGTAAACTTGCTTGTCAGTCTTTCTTTACAATCATTGTGATTAAATCCTGCTTTCATTATTTACTTGTATTATAATTAAATTCAAGCCGCATGTTCAAATGCGATCATATTAGCATCCTACCTATTTACCCAATCGACAATACAGATATTTGTTAGTGTAGATAGTTTTCAGACTGTTGCATGCATAGAATACGTGCCTTGCAAGTCGCTCGGTGTACTCCGACCGAAACTAATAGATGCTTTGATTGTAAAGTTGCGCTCTCAATTAATAGCGTGAAAGCGGCTTAGGTAATGAAACTGATGTTTTGTGGAAATTAGTTTGTTTTAGTTCGCTGCATAAACTGATGTGTTTTTATCCGTTTCCTCGAATAAATGTCGCTAGAGCCGCCATCTTGCAAAAATGGCGCCCAAAAACATATTTGATAACATCTTCGTAACGACTCGTTTTATTAAGGAAATAAATAATAATAAATAATAATTTATTCAAGAAATAAAAATTGTTAAAATACAGTGTAAAGCTTAGAAATAATGTAGGTATTACAAAGTATGATGCCTGTACTAGGATAAACGTGTATCACAGGCGGCATTAGTTCTTATGGTTACTATTAGGACAACTAATTTCTTAACAATATTTAACATAAGTTTTAAGAATAGTGAGATAGCTAGTTAATTTATTATGTTATAATTTACTTAAACACTAAGCATTAAGGTAAATAGTTGTTTGCACTTAGTTACACGATTTCGTCGTAAGTCGATTAAGTTGTACGTAATAGGAGATAATATAAACTAGATACCCATTATTTTGTGTCAGTATTCTCAATAAGAAATAAATAAGCAAGCTGAAGTGGCAATGGGCCGGCCATATTAGCCGTAGAACCGATGACCGTTTGGGTAGACGTGTTCTTGAGTGGAGACCGCGAATCGGCAAACGTAAGGTAGGACGCCCTCAGGCTAGGTTGAGCGACGATCTTCGCAGGGTGGCTGGTAGCAGCTGGATGAGAGCTGCCGAGAATCGAGCTGAATGGCGTGCAATTGGAGAGGCCAGCAGTGGACTGCTATAGGCTGATGATGATGATAATGTTTCTCAAATATAATTTTTTGTTGAATGAATAGTTTCAGAGTTCAAACTAACATGCAGAACAGATAGTAAGAGTCTCGTAACTCGCTGGATATACTCCGACCGAAACGAATAGATACTCCTGATTGCAAAGTCGTGCTCTCAAATTAATAGCGAGAACAGTTTACTGTTGAAGCGGCTTAGCTAATTAAACTAATAATGTTGTAGAGCTTAGTTCGGTTCAGTTCGTTGCAGTACGTGTGGGCTTTGTTTGTTGCAGTAGAGAGTTTTGATAAGGAAGGTTTTTGAGTTTAAGTGTGTATGTATGTTCGATCATGGTTCAGAAACGAATGAGCCGATTTTGACAAATGAGTTGTCGATTTTTTCGTCTTTAAGGGCGTACCCTACTTAAAATTGCATGATCCTCCGTTATGCCGAAAATACTGCAGCATTAATTTTGAAATAAATGTATGTTAAAGTTGAGGATTGATGCTAGGTCCTATGTTTGGCGAAAACAGGATTAAGTACATAATAAAATCTCTATAGAAAAAAAAAACCAAAGTTACCTCTAAACAGAACTATAAACCGCTGGTATTCAAAAATACATCAAATTAGATCATGAAACTTTGCATAGTAACTGAACTATCTACAGGGTGTTAGTGTAAACACCGATATCCTTGAAACCAGTGGTTTGGTTTCATTTATAGAACGTAAAATCAATAGAAAAACACAACTTTTTTTTTTTAAAGAAAATCTATATTTTTCCACAAGAATATTTCACCCTACACGCAAGGGCAACAAACTTGCGTCTCAACATGACGGCCGGCGGTTGGCGGGGGCGGGCGGGGCACGCGAGACGTTACATGACCGGCCGTCAGCTGTTTCGCAGGTCTCTAGAACGCGTATCCATGAGTATCGGGACAGTGACGGATATTTACTTTTTAACATATTTCAATGAAAATAAGGTTTTTTTTTGGTTGTTACTGGGTCTTTTATTTTTATATTTAAGTCAACTAACCATGGTTTGAGTGACAACGGTGTTTACCCTTGCATACTGTATAAAGCAGGGGGCCAAGTCTACTAATTTACAAACGTGTCAGTGGTCTCACAATTACCAGTTTTTGACAGATATGCCATACAAAACTCAAAAACTCATCATTACGAGACCACTGACACGTTTGTAAATTAGTAGAAAATTACCATTATTTTAGCGGAAGCGGAATAAGTTACTAAATATAGCTACGTCTATTGTATTTTAAGTAATTTTTTTATAGTAATTCCGACAGGTTTTGGTCTTATTCCGAGTCCGTAGTCATGAGGTTTTCACGTCACGAAGTCTCAAACTACACTCAATCAGCCTAGCCTTTTCCCAACCATGTTGGGGTCGGCTTCCAGTCTAAGCGGATGCAGCTGAATACCAGTATTTTATGATATGGAACCACTGCTTATCTGACCTCCACAACACGAATGACAGCCGGGACCAACGGCTCGTGCTTTTCGAGTCACGGAGGAGTCTCGGTATGTAAAGATGGTCACTACTCACGGACCACCCCGGCAAGCGTAGCTTAACATCATGGATCGACCCGTGCGGCTGTTATTACTTAGCCACGAGCTCCTACACTACGTCAAACTACAGTAAGCCAAGTAAATCCTATACTCCTGAGTAGCACAGGTTTAGATTTCATAAAGGAACGAGTCGTATGTCTAATTCCTCTAAGGCTCTGTTACAAAGTGAGGATCTTCGTCTCTCACTGTTCAAGGGAGTCTTTAATTATTTCCGACATTTAAATTCGTGAGAACTTCAAGAGGTTAGTGTTGTTTATTAAAAAAAAACATTCCATGTAAGTTATCTCTGATACAGCCAATTGTGACAACTGTCAAAGAATGACAGTTTTGATATTCGTATCAAAGCTGACGGGAAAGTGTTATTGGGTTTTGTGGCGGTATCTATAACACCACATGCGAACTACGCATCAAAGACCTGACGTCACACAAAAATCCTGACGTCACATAAATTCTGCATCGCGCAATTAAAGTTTAAGAACACAACATCAATCGTTGGGCAGTTACCCGCCAGACGCAACACCCGTCTGGTCGGAGGATCCTCCCTTTTCTATGGGGGATGAGTGAACTTTACACCCTGTTCCTCATACCCCTAAAAGTTTTTCTATGTAGAATTTCTCAGTAGCAGTCCAGATTCTGAAATTGTGCCCGGTTGCGGGCATCAGGCTCGCTCCCTATTGCATGGTACTTGAACATAACTTGAGCGAAATATATGGGTGCACTATAGGTTCACCTCTGCCCAACCCTTTGGAGAAAGGGCGTGATGTTGTGTTTTATTTAGCAACTTCCACTGGGAAAAACTCTGTCCCATTTTAATTAAAAAGTAATTAAAACCCTGGTTCGCGTGACCGGGTATCAGATATAGAGCCACTCAGCGTATCTATAGTCTGGCTTGATTGACAAATCACCCGCGTAGCTCGTATGCATAGTGAGGCCGACGGGAATTGATGGCATTTTCAGAGCAAAAAACTGCAATAAAACGAGAGTGAATTGATAAATTAAAAGATCGGCTTTTTAGATGAATG
Source organism: Lithophane socia (assembly GCA_947522985.1). Lineage (NCBI taxonomy): Eukaryota > Metazoa > Arthropoda > Insecta > Lepidoptera > Noctuidae > Lithophane > Lithophane socia. Next base: position 13,142,999 of record OX383273.1, read on the forward strand.
ATAGTGACATAGCCGGGCAGGTAGATAGCGTACCTACTACGTATATCACTACGTAGTCATGATTTTTACAAGCTTTATTTGATGGATGGTGACTATCATTATCAGCTGTTTTTATGGTATACAAAAACCGGAGTCACACATAATATGTTCGATTTATGCCCTACAACGTGTGACTCCGGATATTTTTAGTTCATGACTTTTTCCTTTAGAGGGCGCCATATTCGATTTAATGTGAGGTCACAACATAGCCTATAAACATCGGACGATCAACACGCTTCCAACGATACCTCATTTGTCAAATTATGATGAGGAGTTTAGAAGTTATGAGGGAACACTACATGAACTATACATACATACTTACATACATTCATACATACCGGTTCTAAATCATAACCCTCCTTTTTGCTCAGCCGTAGTCGGGTAATAATCTATTCTATGATCTGGCTATCCGACATAATGTATGTTGTAGGAAAGCGGCATTCCTTTTATAAACAAATATAAATACAAACCTTACCAAAAATCTATGCCGGTACCACAAAAAACCTCTAATTAAAACCAGTTAATATCCCGGGGTTAGCCGGCAAACTGAATACCCTGATGCAGTAACACGGCTATTCGTGACACGGTGCGCGATGGATGGGATGGATTACTGCCAACCCCCGTATTTATGCGCTGGCATAGCCGACAGAGTGCTGGATATTGGAACATGGACACTGTGCTGTAGTGAGGAAGAATGGATAACATATCGTGTGATTGTTTCTAAGTACCTACCTGCCTTTTTAATTGACATAACTAGCTATGATTTGTCTCAAAAGTATGAGATGAAAGTATATTTATACTATATAGTATACTGATAACGCTGAAGGAGGAGCTCGTGGCTAAGTAATAACAGCCACACGGGTCGATCCATCAGGTTAAGCTACACTTGCCGGGGTTGGTCCGTGGATAGGTGGCCATCTTTACATACCGGGACTCCTCCGTGCTTCGGGAAGCACATTAAGGTTGTTGCGCTAGGGCAGCCAAATGTCATGATTTCATGAAATAGTCATTCAATGAGCTTAGAGAGTTGTATTGCTGATTTTAATGTTTATAATTCTATAAATCCATATTTGTTACAAGCGCTAATAATATTTAGATCAACATACAACCTGATAGTGACCTGCAAATTGCAAAAAACGTAAGAAAATTTGAATTTCGCGGGCCACGCTAGCGCATCCCTTTTAAGCCGTTGGTCCCGGCTGCCACTCGTGGATCTTTGACAGTCGTTACGGGTCGTCAGAAGCCCGAAAGTCTAACAATTAGTCTTACCAAGGGTTTTTCATCATCGTTTTCGCTGATAGATGACCCTTTTTCTAGGCCCTCTGATACTTCAACTTTATCTATATACGGTCAGCATTGTCGACGATGGAGATCTTAATCACTTTCCATTGGATAATCTATATTCATACATATTTTCAAAACAATATCAAAACACAAACCATGGAAATTATTTGGTTTTCAATAAAACAGTTACCCGGAAAAGCTCGCTAAAGTAGTATTTTTTTTCTATTGAATTTGTCCGCATTGTGAAATATAAATATTGTGAAATTGGATATTCATGAAACGCGAGATAATCGCTTAATTTTCACGATTATGCATAATCCAGGTAGGAAGTGAAAATGAGGGTATTTTAACTGGAGTTTGTTTGATTGTAAATGTTCACTGATTATTATGGTGGCACTGGGCCCGTGTGGTGGCCCACTCCAGCAGTGGGAACATTATAATAAATGATGATTATGTATGAAGTTTCCAAAGGAGATCATTCACCGTCCATAAATTTTTGGGCTAAAGAGGTGAAAGTGCCGCCAAACAAAAAAAAGCTATATTCCGACAGTACGTTTTTCCCTCCCTTTTTTATTACTACAAGCTATAACTTTAATTAGATTACTATAAATTATTTTAACTACAAAATATACTGCAAACAGTATTTTAAAATCGTATAACCGCGCAGGGAATCGCCCTACATAGGTTTGGCCCAATAGTGAGATGTGAAGAGGAATATATATTTTTTTTTTATTTGGTCGGTACTTTCATAATTTAGCCCAAAGTGAATGATGTTCTTTACCTTGAACTTACCTACTGTGAAGGACACGTATCATACACAAATATGCGAGTACTACGAACCAGAGGGCCTAGACAAGTGACAATCGCTTCGAAAGCGTTTCGTATTTCTACAACGACTTTCAACAGGATTGACATAAGCTTTTCGATAGCTTATGTCAGTCCTATACATTTTTGCCTTTTCCATCATCGTTATCGCTGATAGAATGTCACTTTGTCTAGTGCCTCTGACCTGTCTAAAGAACCAAGCAATTTAAAAATGAGCGACGTTTTACCATACTTTTTTGACGTTTGAACGTAACTTAACTTTAAGCAATGTTTTTAAACAAACCCCTATATGTCTTACTACATACTAGGGCGACCCCTCCCTTTGTTTCCACTCACACGCACGCCCATAGCGAGTTGAAAAGATACATTTTACTATTCTATCGCTATTTCCTTCCCACACGTTACCACAGCATAAAAAATACTTTCGTCCACAGCTAATTGAATCCACAGTATAGAAAAACCAGTTTACCAATGCAAATATTTAATAAATATTCATGTAAAATCGTTCGGTCTGCGTGCTTCACACAATCTGTCATTAGGGTATCGACACACGAATGTTGAATTATTATCCATTGAACATTGCCTTCCTGATACCGAGAAATATGATAGTAAAATAAAACATACAGGCCCAATTCTGACTGCAGTGGGGCCTATATTGGAATACAATTAATAAATTGCTTGATATCAACGTGCTTTATGTGGAAACAATTACTGTACAGGGTCAAATTAAATTAGCTAGTAAAACTCCCGGACGTGATGGGATATTTTTTTGGGTCAACGACACTGACAGCATTTATATTGTAGTTACTTTAAGTATAAGTTAGAAAATCAGTTTCTTTAACGTGTTAAGTTATTGATACCCATCATGTATGTGAAGTTTACAAAAAAACAACCTCTCCTCCTCCTCTTCTGCCTAGCCTTTCCCAACTACGTTGGGGTCGGCTTCCAGTCTAACCGGATGCAGCTGAATACCAGTATTTTACATGGAGCGACTGCCTATCTGCCCTCCACAACCCAGTAACTGGGTAATACGATACCCTTTGGTTAGACTGGTTGTCAGACTTTCGTGCTTCTGACGACTCGTAACGTCTGCCAAAGATCCACAAATGACAGCCGGGACCAACGGCTTAACGTGCTTTCCGAGGCACGGAGGAGTCTCGATATGTGATAATGGTCACCCATCCACGGACCAAACCCCGGCAAGCGTAGGTTAACCTGATGGATCGACCCGAGCGGCTGTTATTACTTAGCCACGAGCTCCTCACAAAAAACAACCTATCCTTACATATTACAGGATGTAAGGGTAAACACTCTTTCACACTCATTCAAACCATGGGTAGTTGACTTAAATATAAAAATAAATGACCGAACACAACAAAAAAAAAAGGTTATTTTCATTAAAAGATTTCAAAAAGTTTCTATCTGACACCGTGCTTGCTAGCGAAACAGCTGACTGACTAAGGGAGGGGTCGCGCTCGCTGCCGGTCAGGTCACATCCCGTAACCCCCGCCTGTGTTGAGACGCAAGTTGGTTGCCCTAGCGCATAGGGCAACGAACTTGCGTCTCTTGTGGTAAAATTTAGATCTAAAAAAAATTATAAAAAAGTTGTAATTTTCCATTGATTTTACGTTCTATAAATGAATCCAAACCACTGGTTGCAAGGATAACGGTGTTTACCCTAACACCCTGTATAAAACAAAGTTCTCCGCCGCGTCTGTCTGTCTGTCTGTTCGCGATAAACTCAAAAACTACTGCACCAATTTTCATAACCGACATCCACGCGGGCGAAGCCGCGGGCAATGTGCTAGTTTTTTATATAGTGTTGTAATCGCAATGGTTAGAAAAAACATCGTAACACGAATGTAGTTTTTATAAAAGTAGGAATTTCTTTTTTTCTTTTTAGAGATAAAAATAAAACTGAATCATTAAACCACTGTTTTTTTTGTCTTTTTTAGGACAAGACTCAAGAATGTCTCGCAGTCAAACCATTATTTATTCATCACGAAACTCGTAAAAAAATCAATTATTAGTGAAGCGTAATCTCGAATCGAAATCACCGGGTAGTCTTTATTGCCAGACATTTGAGTAATAACATAATATTCGTGATTGAAATGCGAGCGCTTCTGAAAACGTATCGATTGGATTCCATAAAAATTCAGTGTCCCGATTTCAGCATGAAATATGAAAACTGACAGTAGTACAACTTTTCAAGTTTCGGGTTTACTTAAACGTTTTAATTTTCTTTTCCTAGACAAAAATATGTCTAATGATGGGCCTCATTAGAAGGCTGAAAGTCACTCAAACAGCAATGGAGAGGGCTATACTTGAAGTTTCCGTGATCGAATCAGAATTTAAGAGATCCATAATAAAATCATTCTAGTTTATGCCTTATCGAGATATGATATAAGCTACATTGCAATGGTTTTATGCCGATCATCATCATCTGCCTAGCCTTTTCCCAACTATGTTAGGGTCGGCTTCCATTCTATCCGGATGCAGTTGAATACCAGTATTTTACATGGAGCTACTGCCTATCTAACCTCCACAACCCAGTAACTGGGTAATACGATACCCCTTGGTAAGACTGGTTGTCAAACTTTCGGGCTTCTGACGACCCGTAACGACTGTCAAAGATCCACGAATGACAGCCGGGACCAACGGCTTAACGTGCTTTCCGAGGCACGGAGGAGTCTCGGTATGTAAAGATGGTCGTGAATTTTCTTATTGTATTCTCATTTCAGGATTTGGTAATTCTTGAATATGTTCCAGGCATATTATAGGTAGGTGAAAAAAAAGTTTACAGCAGTTACTCGAGTGACTTTTAACATAATAGATGTGAAAAACTGACGACTTCACAATGTCCATTATGTAGTGGTGAAAATGTGAAGTCACTTTGAAAATTCCCTAGTCAATTACTGTGTGTGTGGAGTGTCGGTGGAGATTTTTACCCGTTCTTCTCAATAGGAACCTACTACGCTTTGGAATGGGCAACTAGCTTCATCTTTCTGACTGACCGACTCCTTGACAATTTAAAATTGCCTGTAATTGGTTTAATTGTACAAAAGTATCTTCGCGTTCGAGTTTGAGCTGTAAAAGAAAAACGCATTTTACGTAAGGTATCAGTAGATAGGTTAAGTCAACAAAACTGGCAACATTCATCAAACAAAGTCAACTGAACTAGTTTTAGTTGTGCGCCACACTAAGACATCCAGACACGTTAAACTTCTGCTATCCGCCCACAATTCACCTGACTTTGAACGAAGCGATAAAACTCAGTGAAATAGGATTTTATTCACTGACCGATTCGTTTGCCAGGCGACTGGGTCCCCCCTCGGCCCAATTCCGGCACTCGTTCGGGCGTGTCGGCTGGCCGGAATAAGGCACTCAGAATAACGTCTGTAAAACGGAATTGGCGGGACATGTCTAGATTTCGTTCTGATTTTAAAAATGAAAAACTGTGATGGGTTGTGTTTTAGGATTATGTGGAAAATGTCGTGAGGAAAGTTTTGAGCATGAATTGATGGCTATAAGAGTAGGAGAAGACCAAAGAAACGATGGATGGACTGTGTGCAAGATGATATAGCTAGGAAGGGGGTGACTACCGAGATGACGACTAAGACATGACATGCTTACTGTAATTCAAACGATTTCGCATATAAAAATAAAATGTCTTTTATATTTGTGTAAATTAAATATGTTTTGCATGTGACGGTAGAACAATTATATATATATTTTTTAAACATTTAGTAATGATTATCCATGTTTCCAAACGAATAAATGATTTGATTTGATTTGATTTGACTAATATATTCTATGCCGCTAGTCCTAGAAGCATGATAGACAATAGTTCCTCAAATAATGTAGATTAGCATTATGAAAAGATTTTTGAAAATTCTTCCCCTAAAGGGGATGAAAGTGTGTATGGAAGTTCATTTTTAGCGATGGATAATCCCATCCGATGCAAATGGCTTGTAGATTACTAATAAAAATGGCTGTTCCCAGTTTCCAGATTTCACCTACGCGGGTGGTGTAGGTGAAGTCGAAAGCCCAAAGGCTAATAGCCTGGCAAAGGCCTGTAAAATTTTCGGTTTAATCCCTTAAACGTCAGACGACACTCCTGGGAACTTGGGGTCATCCCTATTAATGAAACCCAGACTACGTCGTTATCATTAAAGAATGATTTCCCTTTAGATACAAAATAATTTAAAATATTTCATTAAAAGCATCTTAGAGCTGTGCACGTTTTCTCTAAATATGTATTATACGCTTCCAACAGTGGCTTCGCCCGCCTGATTCTTTATAAAATATAGCCTAAGTTACTCAGTGAATATATAGCTTACCAGGTCCCCAAGATACAGGCACTGCCTAGTTTGGGGACCATCGCTTTAACAAAATGAATGTTACCAACAGTTACAGATAGAATTACTATGTTATTAATAATCTAAGGTAATAATTGTAACAATGTTTAAATAAATTTTATCTATCTTATCTAACTACCACAGGTGAAAGAATTTTTAAAATCGGTGCCGTAGTTTTTGAGTTTATTAACCGACTTTGAAAAAGGAAGAGTTTCTATGTTCGAGTTAACGTATGTTTTTTCATTACAAACAAACTTTTTTCTTTTTATTTCTTTTTATAATATGTATTATTGTAGATTAGGTTTTCTATGAAACAAATAATAATTAAGAAAAAAAACATATACATATACATATAGCAGTTCCTTTGTACTCATATTTTAAATATGTCGTATCTATTTTGTATTTTACTGTGTGTACATAAATAATAAAATAAAATAAATAAATATTTTTTTCTATACCTACGTAATTTTCTCTGATGGCGACGTTATGGGACTCCCTTGACCACTAAATTGAACGATTGCAATCTTCTCCGTAATCCATCTTTGTAACGGGGAAATGGTTACTTTCCCTGCCAGAAACTATTCGATATTTTGTAAATCAGGGACATGGGGACGAAATATCATCCTCCTTATCACAAATTATTATTATTTCCACTGTTTCATTTTTGTCCATAACGATTACATTTTTAAATATTTTTATAATAAAAAAAAAAATTGAAAATAATAGTAGCCCATCGGTATCGTAAATAGGGTCCAAGCTGGTGGTGGTCAGGGCTCTTGAGAGATTAACCTCCTAACGATACGCCCCTTGTCCAGAAGTACTGCTTTCTGGATCAAGGGCTTGATCCAGCTGCCTAACGAGAGCCTCCTCAGGCGTTAGTCGAGGCTCTTGGCTATTATGCCATTGGCCGTCACGACTATCGGCACAATGATTACTGTATCCACATCCCACATGTACATACACACATACTTAATCTGTTTATTTTTCAGCTTTCACGAGTTTCTCGTCATGCGGGACGTCGTTATTATTATTATTAATCGGTGCAGCAGCTTTTTCCATAAACTTACATATTATCAGCCGTAATTTCTGTATTCACCCTCTATCCATAGACATATCACTCTAGCCATATCATAAAAAAAAAATGATGTAACTAGTAACTAGTGACCGAAGCTTTGGTTTCGGCCAAAAAATCATGAATCGGCCATATTTTCGTTTTCGGCCATGAAGCACCCGAAGCTTCGGCCAATCCAATAATCAGAAATAATACAGCGGAAATATTAATATTATTTAATTATTGAATGTCTAAATTATTTTCGTTTTCGGACAAAAATCCATTTTCGGTCAGTCACTAGATGTAACCTTAAAATATTATCTTTTTACAAGCTTTATATTAGCTTGCTCTGTTCGTATGTGTTTCCGGTTACTCCAATTTTCATCCATTTTTCAAGCACTTCCTGGCATTCAATGGATCTGAAACTTGGCATACTTATGTAACTACCGAGACATTTTGAAAAAATGATACCATGGGGCTGGTCTGATGATGGAGCCGGAATTTAGCCATAGGAACTTCTCAATCAAACAAGATTGCAACGTCGTGTTTGGACTCATTGGCTATGTATTAACCAGTGCTTTGACACTAGATGGTGTTCAGGGACTGATGATGGAGCATTAATTAAAAGCTTGTTTTTAAAAAGATTTTTACTTATATTTATTAATATAAAACATTATTCACAAAATTATTGGGTCATTGCTTTTGACGTGTGACCACCGACCGGTGCAAATGACTTATTGCTACTTCCAATGTATTTTAAACAAAGCCGATAATAATAATATGTTTACGGCGCATTTCATTTCAATTAAATGCAAATTTTACCTGCTAGGTATTATATTGTGAGTGAAATTAATGGTACAGACAATAATTATAAAAGTTAACCAAATACAGTATGTTAACTAACAAAGGGCGTTCCCGTTAACCTGCAATAGTGTAGCGTCTATACATGCTAAAAAAAATATTACCATTAAAAAAAAAAATTTTTTTTTTTTTTGATAGTAAAATATTCACAAAAAATATTAAATTGTTACGGAAAATAAACTCTCTGTACACGCCCACTTGTCACACTTGTTTTTCTACGTTGAAATACAAGTGTGCGTGTACAGAGTGTTTCTTTTACGTGTTTTAATCGTTTTGTGAAAATTTCACAACACAAATAAAAATAAAAATTTTTTTTTTTTTTGAATGGTAATATTTTTTTTAACATGTATACACGCTATACTGTTGCAGGTTAACGGGAACGCCCTTTGTTAGTTAACATACTGTATATTTTAATTGTGTGAAATAGTATCTGCCTGTGACTGTGTTAATATAAGGAAAAGTAGTTTACCGCTCTTTTACAAAACCAAAGCTTTACCCGGTATGCTGTCAAAGCGATTCATTTGTTTTTGAAAAACAAGATATTTCATTGATTCAGAGGCCCTAGACAAAGTGAAATTCTATAAGCGGATAACGATGATGGAAAAGGCAAAAATGTATAGGACTGACATAAGCTATCGAAAAGCTTATGTCAATCCTGTTGAAAGTTGTTGTAGAAAAACGAAACGCTTGAGAGCGATTTTCACTTTACTAGGCCCTCAGGCGTGACTTCGCAGAACTCCATTATAAATAAAATACAATAGACGTAGATATTATATTTAGTACCTAACCTATTCCGCTTATATTCCAAAAGAGTAAAAACCCTGTAAGAAATCGACGCGGGTTTCACCTCTCAACGAGGCACCTTCAGGACGACGATTGACTTGTCGCGAACCCGAACACGAGTAGTTGCCACGCCGAGAGCCGGACGCAGAGAAAAAACAAGCACTTTAAATTAAACAAAATCACATCACGTCACGCTATAGGTACCGCACCGAGTTTAGCTCCTTACTTCGGATTTAGTAACCACAACGCTATATTCAATGTACTATGAAGTTAATATCCGGTGAACTCCGTAGTTCTAGAATTTCCGGATGTGTTCTAAACAAACCCGGGTATAACCGTTCGGTGGCTACATAAATAATATCAAATGTAAGGAGAAATCTACCGGATAATCGGGTTAGCAGTATTATTTAAAGTGTATTCAAACCTAATTATTTTGATAATTTATATTACAAGCAGTGCTCTTTGTGAAACAGTTTGGGGTAGTACTAAAGCCACATCTTATTAATTAACCTTAAACAGCCCTAATGACAGTTCAGCCACCTTCAATGCGTTATTTAAATTGTTGAGCAGGTGAATTTTTCAAACCTATATGACGCAATGAATGTCAAAATGAAAGGCAATCAATTGCCATTTTATGTGTGTTACGCAATTACCCCGCTGGGGTAAAACCAGTAAAAGGTTCTTCTGTCAAACGAAGGCACAAGCGTTGATCAACATGCTTGCTCGGTGCGTGTTGACTGTCTTATTGACAAGTCAAGGATTAATCGTTTTATGGTTTTCTTCGTCATTAATCCCCGTGGTTCCCATGTTAGATAGATAGAAATAAATAAATAGAATACTCTTTATTATGTACACCATAAAAATTACAGACATAAATTAGAAATTTTACATAGGGTGACACAATGGGCGGTCTGATCGCTAAAAGCGATCTTTTACAGACAACCTTTGGATGGATTAAAGTAAGAAGGAGAGACAATACTGCAGGTAGTCAATGGTGTACCGCAAGGAACTATTTATGATGATGTTTAAGGAGAGAGGAAGTGTTTTTTCACCAGAATTGCCAGAGACATGTTCACCAAACAACGCAGAAAAAAAACAATTTCCACGCTTCATTCCATTTTTCATCCTCCACCAACTTTAATTATCTCCAGGTCCAAAAACGCCCAGTTTTGGACTATCGCCAGAGTATTGGTCCGTCGGTAATCCAATGCACTTTGCCGCTTATTACCCGGGTCACCGGATCCGGATATCCTCTCAGATAAGCTCTAACCGGGACAATCTTAGCGAGGCATTGGCCCGGATTCTTTACATTTCGAATAATAAAATTCGAATTAGGTTCGCTGTGGAAAAGTTCTGATTGTGATTTGGAATGTTTAAGAAATTGAAGAAAACAATTTGGAACTTTCGTTCTAATTCAGACAGAGTTTTAGAAAGAACATGTTCGAAATAATTAAGAGGCCCGCGGCGTTTGACGATCTTATTCTTTTGTCGTGTTGTCATGAGATATTCCCATAAATATCTATTAGCTTATGACTAAGGAGGAGCTCGTGACTAAGTCATAACAGCCGCACGGGTCGATCCATCAGGTTAAGCTACGCTTGCCGGGGTTGATCCGTGGATGGGTGACCATCTTTACATACCGAGACTTCTCCGTGCCTCGGAAAGCACGTTAAGCCGTTGGTCCCGTCTGATATTCGTGAATCTTTGACAGTCGTTACGGGTCGTCAGAAGCCCGAAAGTCTGACAACCAGTCTTACCAAGGGGTATCGTTTTACCCAGTAACTGGGTTGTGGAGGTCAGATAGGCAGTCGCTCTATGTAAATACTGGTATTCAGCTGCATCCGGTTAGACTGGGAGCCGACCCCAACATTGTTGGGAAAAGGCTAGGCAGATGATGATCTATTAGCTTATGTGACAAGATTAGCCAGTCTTCTGCTTGTAATTTAGATTTCCTGTTTGGCCCAGAACTTGGCAACGCTAACACCGTTTGCTGACGCAGACAAGGTCCTCACGTTTACAGGTGACGGGCATGCGGCGCAAAATGAAAGGTGGGCCATTGACACACATATACAACATTATTTTTTGTTTATGCTAAACCCGAAAAGGGGTCATTGTAGTCATCATTTTGAACATTTTTTTCTATGGGACCAACCTTGAAATCGCGAAAAAAAATCAGCTGTTCCATACATTTGTGTTCACTTAAATCGACAAAATGTATGGAACAGCTGATTTTAGCACCTTTTCGGGTAACCATCCGAAAAATCTCACCTGTGGATATGGTTTTTGCTGCGGCTGACCTGAGTGCGCCTGTTTAAAGTAAATATAACAGTAATAAAACCTCCATCTATCCATTAACTTACAAACAATAATCAATTTCAATTCAACTCCACTTACCACAACTCGCATCAAGCGACAACTTGTGGAGACACTTAGCAAGGAATTAAATTCTGGTTCGCTTCGATCAGCTTGAAGCGCTGGAAGTATCGATCAACTCCAGCTTACTTTGGTCAACACGACTGAGAGTGGGGCGCAGTTACACTGACAGCGGATGGAATCGGCTGATTGAATTTCGATGTAGCGCAGTTTGATTGACATAACTGTTCCGCCGAAAAGGGAATGGCAGAGGGTGTATTGACGTTTCAGTATTTACAAACCTGTTCTAGTTTTAAATACATGCTAGAAAGCTAAATTCTCAACTGCAGCACGAAGTCTGTATTTCTGCCCGGTTAGTGGCAATTGGCTCGCTCCTTATTACAGCAACAGTTATTAAAATAACTGGCGATGTACAGTCACGGACTTTAATTGATGAGCCACCTTCAAACTTTTCAATTTTGCAGTTTCATACATTCACGAGATTACACGATTAAACACGAACTCAAATCGCACGCTCGTAAACAAGATGAGAAATAAATTACTTTAATCGGAAATATCCATAGAGGTTGACTTTATTAGTTAACCTTTATGGATATTTCCGATTAAAAGTAATTTATTTGTCATCTTGTTTACTTTCATACATTCACGAGATTACACGATTAAACACGAACTCAAATAACAAGCTCGTAAACAAGATGACAAATAAATTACTTTTAATCTGAAATATCCATAGAGGTTGACTAATAAGTTCTCAATGATAAAAATAAATACAATGTTGCATTCAGTTTATCCAATCTATTTGATACCGACCTCCTTTGAATTATAGCTCATTAACTCGATAATTATGAAAACATAACTGAAGACAGTGACAGTTGAAATATCAAGATGACAAATAAATTACTTTTAATCGGAAATATCCATAGAGGTTGACTAATAAGTTCTCAATGATAAAAATAAATACAATGTTGCATTCAGTTTATCCAATCTATTTGATACCGACCTCCTTTGAATTATAGCTCATTAACTCGATAATTATGAAAACATAACTGAAGACAGTGACAGTTGAAATATCAAGATGACAAATAAATTACTTTTAATCGGAAATATCCATAGAGGTTGACTAATAAGTTCTCAATGATAAAAATAAACACAATGTTGCGTTAAGTTTATCCATTCTATTTGATACCGACCTCCTTTGAATCATATCTCATTAACTCGATAATTATGAAAACATAACTGAAGACAGTGACAGTTGAAATATCAAGATGACAAATAAATTACTTTTAATCGGAAATAGTCTTATCCATAGAGGTTGACTAATAAGTTCTTAATGATAAAATAAATACAATGTTGCATTAAGCTTATCCAATCTATTTGATACTGACCTCCTTTGAATCATAGCTCATTAACTCAATAATTCTAAAAACGTGACAGTTGAAATATCGATGTCAGAGAATTTCTCCGTTAGCTAACGTTACTATGCAGCAGTAACCTAGCAACAATGGTTTATCGTTGCTAGGTTACTGTTGCTAGACCTGCAATTGGTTGACTTTGAGTAGTCACTGCTGTCAAGTTTGTAGTTCTGCTCTCAGGTTAGCCAACCGGTAAAGATATGAAATATAACTTTCTTCTTCTAATACGAAGACATATGACTTTGCGTGTCGGGAACCGAATAAACCCGATTTGCATTACACGGCTAAAATGCGAACAGTACCAGGTGGCTCATCAATTAAAGTCCGTGACTGTACATACAATCACATAACATGACATTTATGTGAAAGTAAGACTTCTCAAAGCCCATACTGCCACTGAAATTTTCCAAGAGGAATCTCCCCCAAATCCATTTTTTTCAAATCAAAATCACTTTTGCTTTCACAAATGAATAAAAATGTACTGCCCGCCGCACCGCCCGCAACACCGCCCGCAACACCGCCGTTCGCGCCACACGTCGCGCGTCTTCCCGTGGCCGTACGCTTTGGAGTTGTTGTAAGCTTTTTTAGAATTACGTACTTCAAAAGGAAAAACGGAACCCTTGTAAATTATCATTGATGATAAATTCATTCCAACTACGGAACCCTTCAATGTGCGTGGTCCGACACGCACTTAGCCGTTTTCTTTTAATAATAGGAATATTTTGTTTGTTATATACTACAAATTCTTTGGCTTTTTCACTCCATTTGTAATATTATACATATTACTATATCTTACTTTTCGTCTCTTCTTGTTCGCAACCGATTTGATGCAGTTTTCACCACCATTTAGAAAATTGATTCCCCAAAGTTTGTGTATAAAATATTATTATTAAGGCTCTTACATACTGGCCCGATTCGCCGCGCAACGCGAATTTTAACAACACAATTTCTGAGAAAACTTCACGGCGAACAATGCGGCGGCGTCGCGTTGCGCGGCGAATCGCGCCAGTATGTAAGAGCCGTTAAACTTACATTTAATAGAAATCTCGATGTTTCGGCAAGTCGCAAAAACCATGCGAAGCAGGGGATAGTCACTTGTAGTTGGTCATAAATTCAACAAGTAATTCACTGGCTAGAGTAGAACTCAAAAGTAGTTCATAACTCCGCTGACACTACACCCACACCTCTAGCCCCGAACTCGTTAGCAGTGGCACCACTCACAAGCAAAGTTAGTACAATCATTTACAAGTTACTGTGTACCGACCAACAGTAACGGGCTTTGTATAGTTTGTATTCCACTCTCCGTCCAATGGCTACAGTTCAAATTGATGCAGCTTTTTCAGTTCTGCATAAAATAAAACTGAATAAAATTCAATATTGAATGTTTCGAGGACTTTGGCAACTGGCCGGAAAATTGGAGGAAGAGAACAAGTTAAAAAATAAACTTTTTCCTTTTGCTACTCTACAGTTTTTAGGGCTCCGTATTCCGTAACCAAAGGGTGCCAACGGACCTTATAACTAAGGCTCCGCTGTGTGTTGTCTGACACAGGGCTGTATCTTTTGAACCGTAAAAGACCCCTTTTGATTTTTAACTTATGTTTACATATCTCGGGACCATGGGGTCCCGGTCTTTTGGAAGGCGTACGAGGGGCCGAAGCCAACTCGCAGAGGCCCGTTTGACATTTTTAATGGAATGAGGCACCAACCGACGATTATCCCTGTTCGCACTATACAAGTGCACCCAAGGACAATCCCCGGTTGGAGTGGGACTATTGGTTACCGGTACTTATTGGTACCGGTTGGAGATCATGGGTTTGTGTGGCTAAAGTGGACGGGTAACCTGGGACTATTGAAGGACTATGGCCCCTGCCTGATCAATGTTTTATATATACGTGGATAAAATGGCAGGGGGTGACTTGCACACTCAATAATGGGCCTCCAAAAACGGTCGCTAGCACATAGTGACGTAGCGACAAGGGGGCAACACTTCCTGTTAACTTATTATTATTATTATTTTTCAATTCTTCGGGTTATCGTTATCGTATTCATATTCATTTAATCATCAAATATAAGCTAACAGTTTACACCAAATCGCTTATATTTATGCTAATTCTACAAAACATTAATTTTTTAATTAAAAACTTCTTAGGCTAAAAAATAAACTAATAAAATAAAACAATAAAAATGGTATATCGTTTACCTCGGTTCTCCTTATAATCCAAAGGTTGCCCTGCAAGATCAGTTTCAGGGCTCGCAAGATATGTCTATGTAATGGCATCACCAAAAATATTAAAATGAGACAAAAAAAAACTGCTTCTAAAAAAAGAGTTTTTTTTTAGAAGCAGTAGTCATGCAAATATGTAACCATAAAATTTTAACAAAATCTTTAAATCGTAGGTACTATCAGTCTCAAGAGGATAAACTGTTTAATCAAATGACCTCGTCTCCACTGGCACCCCTCCAGAATCCGCTTAAAGTCCGCTATACTGAATCCACAAAGCAAAGTTGGTATATTTGCAAGTCGGGAACTAACGACCGTGCTGCCCCCTAGTCGGGAATTTAGCATTGAATGCGGGTAGTCCCACAAATTGCTCTGTTTCGCTGAACGGAAACATTTTACTATGAGTTTCTGAATCGCCTAACTTATAGAATGATCGCTGGAAGTTAGAGGGATGCTGTAACTGTGTTCATAGTTAGTTTTATTAGTAAAGGATATGATATTCTCTTTCTCTCTATGGTTTCCATAAATGGAGAGTGATTCCAGCTGTGCTGGTTGCGCCACTTCTTCTACCCAGATAAAGCCCTAGGAAGTGGTGAAGGGCGGTCGTTTTTGGGGGATTGTCTTGTGCTGGTTGCGCCACTTCTTCTTCCCAGATAAAGCTAGCCTAGGAAGTGGTGAAGGGCAGTAGTTTTTGGGGGATTGTCTTGTGCTGGTTGCGCCACTTCTTCTACCCAGATAAAGCTAGCCTAGGAAGTGGTGAAGGGCGGTCGTTTTTGGGAGATTGTCTTGTGCTGGTTGCGCCTCTTCTCTTACCCAGATAAAGCACTAGGAAGTGGTGAAGGGAGGTCGTTTTGGGGGATTGTCTTATGTAATGTTGACTTTCGAAAAGTGCTGATTCTCAGCATAGTTTGAATAAATGACTTTTGATTTTGATGGCTAGGGGATGGATCAGTTGCTTGCTTTGGTTTTTTTCATCGTATCTGAATGAAGAAGTTATCGTCACCACAGAATGTCTTCCATCAACCATCACGCTATTCTTCATCACGCTATTCTTCATCACGCTATTCTTCATCACGCTATTCTTCATCACGCTATTCTTCATCACGTTATTTTTCTCTTCCATCAACCATCACGCTAATCTTCATCACGCTAATCTTCATCACGCTATTCTTCATCACGCTATTTTTCTCTTCCATCAACCATCACGCTATTCTTCATCACGCTATTTTTCTCTTCTGTCAACCATCACGCTATTCTTCATCACGCTATTTTTCTCTTCTGTCAACCATCACGCTATTCTTCATCACGCTATTTTTCTCTTCTGTCAACCATCACGCTATTCTTCATCACGCTATTTTTCTCTTCTGTCAACCATCACGCTATTCTTCAGATAAAAACATTGCTGTCGAGGTTGATATCAGGGCTGAGTACGCTGAATCTTCACTTGTGGATAGTCTTTTAATGCACCTTTAATAGTAGAAGAAGTAGGAATGATTTTTCTATCCTTATTTGCAACCCCTTTTGGTGTACCAAAAACTGTCAAATGGATGTTGGCAAGGATATTATAACATCGATATTTCTACTGAACTTTTAAATTCAAATTCATTTCTTAAACTTACACATACTCAGCAGAGTCAGCAGAGGGCAGTGGTGGCCCAGTAGGAACAGCCCCAACTTACGAGTTGTAGGTCGTGGGTTAGAACCCAGACAGGCGCTTTACTTTGTGTAAGTAAATAATTTCATCACGACTGCTCTCAAAACAGTGAACATAATAAACTGGAAACTTCAGAATCAATATGCCTTTTCCAAACTGTGTTTGGGTCGGCTTCCAGTCTAAGCATCCACCTGAATATCGGTATTTTACATAGAGCAACTGACCATCTGATCTCCATAACACAGTTACTGGGTAACAAAATAACCCATAATAAGACTGGTTGCCAGACTTTTGTTCGTCTGACTACGAACCTTACGAACCTTACCACACTTTCCGAGGCACAGAGGGTTCTCGATTTGTATTGGATGGTCACCCATCCTCAAACCGACTGCGGCAAACGTAGCTGAACTTTCCATCGGCCCGTGCGGCTGTTAGTTTATTGAGGGGCGCGGCTGACTGCCACGACTCCCTCAATAAACTGCAAATTTACAATACAAAATTGAAATCCGCAAATCCGAATAAATGTCAAACTCGATTCGGAATATGCGACACAATGCACAGTCCGTAGTACATTTGCATGTTGCCGCAGTGTCTAACAACCGTGGTTTGCATTCAATGCTCGGATGGTTCGACAAATTGCAACATTTTTAGTGTTCCGTTGGAGTAAAACGTTTTATTACTAGTTTTGATGACTGGGGAGTATAAAAAGAAATTGGATTTATTTATTTATTTAAACTTTTCGCACACAAAAAAGGTACAAAGGCGGACTTAATGCCTGAGGCATTCTCTACCAGTCAACCAAGGATGGTGAAGAGATTAGATGGCAGGTGCTCTAATTGAGAGGAACAAAGAGAAAAAATATATAATATATCGTATTGCATTATAGATAAAACAGGTTTACAGTACATAAATAAGCTATAAACCTATGATACATATACTTACATACATATTTACTATAATAAATACTATATATATACAACCTGTAACGGAATAAATGCAAGAGCTCATACACCCCAATTAGAATATTAAATTATAAGACTAAAATAATATCTGTAATTTAATTTAATTAAACGACACCTAGTTTTTTTTTACAAAATAGACTTCCTGACTAAACATGAAACATAGGATAGCTATGAGCGTATTACAAATTTGTTTATGCATTTGAATAGGCTTTATTCCTTTGAGATAAGGCTTAAATTTCCTTAAATAAAATATCTTATTACCTTGGTAAGACGCGGTGGTTCTAATTTCAGTTAAAGAAAAGATTTTTTTCATGAAAAATTAACACATATAAATAATGATGGAAATCGATTCAGAAGCCGATTCTGAGCAAACTACTTTCAGGTCTTGCGCTTATTCTGTTACATGTTGTATATGAAACATACAAATTCAAGGGATTTGATGGAGTTAGGAGCTTCATATCGTGATTCGTGTCATAAGGTTTAGCAAAGACACAGTGAAGGCACTAGACGGCCTATGGCGTGCGGCTAGTTGGCCATTGCGACCAAAAAATACATTTGGTGGGATATTTGAACTTGCGACGAACGTAAAACCAATTTAAACTGATAAAAAGAAATCGTTGCATGTCCTATTTCTGACGTATCATGAAAGTTTTTATGCTTACTCTATCTACGGAACCCTATGTTGACGTGCAACATAAATTCGACTGAGTCGTATAGATTTAGTTACACAATTTCGAACATAGAAATGCTTACTATCTAATTTGAAACCAATAATTATACCAGAATTTGATTTTATGTGATTATTAACTAGGTTTAGTGATGGCTAATCATTTTGCATGCGGCTTTATCCGCGTGGCGGTCGGAAATTCGGAATGCCACGGGAACGGACTACCGGGATAAAAAGTATCCTATGTCCTAACCCGGGTCATGATCTACCTGTTGTTGAACTCCGTTCAGCCGTTTAAAACTAACAGACACAGAGGCAGCGTTACTTCCGCGGTGTTTGGAGGCTTGAGCACGAAAGTTTAGTGCTTAGGGAGTAGACCCCCTGAACGTCTTTCGGCTAGAACGATGAATATTACTATGGAAATATGGATGTCATTCAATAAACATTAGCTTTAGGGCCCGAACACACGACACACAACAACCACACCACAAAGCGGTGACTTAAATGTGGGCAAGCAGTAGGTACATATACTCCATTTGACATATTAAGATTAGACATTTAAATAAGCCTTACAGTCCGTTCAACCGATTTATATCATACCTACGTAGGTAGGTAAGTACAAAATGTTAAACGTTATACAGGGTGTTAGGGTAAACACCGTTATGCTTGAAACCAGTGGTTTGGTGTCATATATAGAAAGTAAAATCAATTGAAAAATTATGACTTTTTTTTAAATTAATTTTTACCACTAGAGTATTTCACCCTTTCACCTGTGCGCTAGGGCAACGAACTTGCGTCTCAACACGGGTGGGGGGCGTGGGAGGTGACCTGACCGGCCGTGAGCGCGACCCCTCTCTCGCACAGTCAGCTGTTTCGCTAGCGAGCACCGCGGTGTCGCATAGAAACTTTTTAAAATCTTTTAATGAAAATAACGTTTTTTTTAGTTGTTACTCGGTCGTTTATTTTTATATTTAAGTCAACTAACCCATGGTTTGAATGACAAGACTGTTTACCCTTACACCCTGTATAAAGTCACCATTTTATCTACTAAACGCTCGGACCTGGGAGTTTTGTTTGTATAGGATTGTTTTAAGCCAATACAGACCCGCTATGGACCCGCTGTAAAACTTTTACTGTTAACTTCATATTAAATCGTGTTAAAGGGGATGCTCTACTGCTCATTTGTATTGATGTACTTTGTTTACTATCTTTTCCATGTAGGTATAATATAGAAAAGTTGATTGCTTTGCGTAGGCGAGTCTTTTAATTAAATACTTTAAAGTAATAAACATAATTTAAAAAACAAGAAAACCCGACTGCAAAAACAGAACTGAAAAGAGAATATAAGTAAAAATCTTTTTAATAACAAGCTTTTAATTAATTAAAAAGTACTAAATAAAACTTACGTTAATTTTAATATAAATATTAATATAGAACATAATATATTAATATTTTCTTAAAAGCTTGAGGCGTCAATGTTCTTATTTCACTTTATGATAAGCCTTGTTATTCCTGTCCCTATTGAATGAGGAAAATTTGAAAAAAAATAAACGGAAGAACACAAAATGTCTACTGGTTCCACAGGTTATAGTACATTACTGTCGCGGCCTGCAACTGGGCTATTGATGGACGATCGTGAAATTGAGGGCCGAGGTGAAGCCGATCCACACAAACGTGAGTCCATCAATAGGTGGTTGCGGCCAAGACTTGTATAGTACTTTTCTCAAACAATGTGCGGAAATTCAAACTAAGTAAATTAATTATAATTTCCAGAATCAATGACGAATAACGATAATTTTTCACGCGCCAATAAATGTTCATTTGTTTCTTTTTTATTTTAAACAGCTCTATTAGCCAGATCGAAATTTAAATAAAATCTTTGATGAAGTAAAAAGTTCGTTCCATTTTTAAATAACACAACAGATATGAGTTTTCATAGTAATTTATTTGGCCGCTAAACACGACAGATATGGATTTTCATACTTACTTTGCCGGCCGCATCGTCACATGTTTTTGACCAGTACGGCAATTCGATCGGAATATCGATTTATCTCGAAGAAGGTTGTCAAAATAATGCTCGAATTTCCAAGCATGTTTGAGAAAAAGTATTTTCCGTCCTTAGAATAAATAAGTCACCTTCACTGAAACTTCTGTAAGAGACAAAAACGTCAAATCGTTTCCAGAATTAAATCATTTCCCTCCTATAAAATTAATAAGTCGGATTCACTGAAGCTAACTACGTGTTGAATCGTGTAGCACAAAGACAAAGACAGTGATTGTGCCATCCGCCCTGCCCCCCAACCTACTGGGTAGGATAAGAGGGGGGTAGGGGGGCTGTTGGTCTATAGTGACCTATTTTCTTAAGGCCCTACCCTACCTCAAATTGCTTAGCTTATCCTCCGTTATGCCGAAAATACTGCAGCATTCATTTTGAAATAAATATATGTTAGAGTTGAGGATTGATGCTAGGTCCTATGTTTGGTGAAAACACGATTATATTTCTCGATAAGTTACCTCTAAACCGAACTATAAACCGCTCGTATTAAACAATACTTCAAATAAAAATCTTTATTTGCATAATAACTGAACTAACTATAAACCTGATCTTATATATATTATTTTTATTACCATTATTTTCACCGTAAAAAGCAATTACCTAAACTATTCCAAGCTTAAGAGCCGCCAGTACCCCACTCCGTTTCGCTCTCACTCAGGCCGCGAGTAGTATGGTGCGATCGAAATAAAATTTGAGGTTGGCCCTTAAATGTCCGTAAGAGCTGAATTCAATAAGCGATAATAACTTGAATGGGACAGTAGAGAAGGTCCTAAGTGCTTAGACTCATGGGTGTTATTGATATTTTATTTATTTTAAGTGGTTTGTAAAGTAATTAAGTGTACAAAATTGATTGGTAGGTATTAATGAAAATGTTAAAGTTTTCTTGCTGACATCCTAACTATATCATACTAGCTTTCGCCCGTGGCTTCGCCCGCGTGGTATGTCAATAAAAAGTAGCCTATGCCCTTCCCCGGGATACCATCTTTTTTTCCATTTTTCCATTTTTTTTTGTGCCAATAAAGAAATTATTATTATTAAATTATTATCTATCTCCTTGCCTCTTATCGAAATCCGTTCCGTGGTTTAGGCGTGAAACGGTAACGTACAGACAGACAGAGCTAGTTTCGAATTTATAATATTAGTATGGATTATAAATGCGAAAGTTAGTTTGTTTGTTACGCTAAAACGGCTGAACGAGATGAAATTTGGCACATGGGTAGAAAGACATAGGATACATTTTATCTCGATATTCCCATGGGATCGAGACTTACGCGGGTGAAACCGCGGGGCGCAGCTATTTCGAATCTTTTCAAAACAAAGGATGTTTTCTTTTTCAATAGCGGTTTGTGTTCAATTCTGAAGAAACTCGTTAGAAAACGAATGAGTATTTTAACATCGCAATGTTTTGAAAAGTCCGTTCTTACAAGCTTTATATTAGCTTGCTCTGTTCGTATGTATTTCCGGTTACTCCTTTTGTCATCAATTTATTTAGATAAAAACTTTCAAATGTTTATGTATTTATCGAAACGTTTTGAAAAAGTTTTTATTTTTTCAAAGCCATAAAAAAGTAGGATAATCTTTCGTTACGACTCAAAAGCTGTATTTCCTAAGAGGTTTGGCATCAATGTTCGTCCATAAAACGAACTATGCATCTGTAGGAGAGTCAGGGATTATCATGGTAGTCCCACAAACCTAACTACCTAACACAAAATTTACATATCCATAGAAAGCCGATACCGAACCTATTTGCAAACTGTAAAATAATCCCCCGATAAGCCTTTCAGATATCTTTTAAGCAAATTGTGCTGACACCCTTTCCTATCTACGCAACAATATCATGAGCCTGCGATAGTTTTACGGAGCGTTCATCCTATATATAATCAGCATAATGCTACGGTCACTGCTGGACTTAGGCGCAGAATAGTAGTCTACAGAAGGTCAACTCCACGCACACATAGACAGGCTTCTTGTACAGCGAGTGTCTGCGCGACTGGCATTCGGTCAGCCTATTGTCGAGTAGGTACACTTGCACACTCCTGTGTCCTAACCGAACGCGACAGTCGCGCGAAAAAGCGATCACGCGATCGTTTACATGAATTTTGACGTGCATACGCGACTTCATTGAGCGTGCCAATCGAGCTGTACCAAACAAGACCGCCCATTGTGTCACCCTGTGTAAAATTTCTACATTTTCGTATGGTGTAGTGTAGTTACATACTAAAGAGTATTTTATTCTTCTAGTTTAGTGGAGTTTCTTGCCTTTTCTTCACCATAGGAACCTATTACGTTTTGGAGTAGGCAACTAGCTTCATCTTTCTGACTCACCGACCCCTTGACAATTCATAATGCCTGGAGTTTGAGTCTCCACATTCTGTCTGAGTTAACAGGTAGACTATTTTGTTGATTGTCTATCCATACTAAAGAGTCAAAAATATCAAGAAAAGAATACTTTAGCTTTGTTTCTAGTTCGTGTGACTTAAACCCACCTTAAAATCGCCTTGAAATGGGCGTGTAAGTGTCCAGTCGTAAGTATGTACACTGGCACTCGCTCATGTCTATGAATGCGTGCGTTTTCGTTCGTTGCATGAAGCCCACCTTCTGTATACCTACTATTCTGTGACGTAAGTAAGTAATGAGATGGGACAGAGCATTACCATAGGAACGATGTCGGCCGGACGTTGGCCCGGCTCTGACACTGAAAAGCAGATTTTGTTGAATATTTAACGCTAAGTTTGGGGTTTATCAATCTTTTGGGGAATCAGGTGTTGGTTGGCTGTTTATTTATTTATGTACTCCCTTCTGTTGAGTGTTTAAAGCTTTGCAGGAACTTTCGAAGATTTCTTGTACAAGAATTCTCGTTAAAGTCGCAGTTATCGTCTTTTGAGATTTACTTGTGAAAGTTTTCTGCAAAGGCGAAGTTTTCATCTTGAACAAAATTATTACTACTTCATTTATACTGGGGCTACATTGTTGCGTTATCGCGAATTAAACTTCGCGAGCTCTCTCTGGTGTGCGAGACTGGTGAGCTTGACGTCTCGCTGAGCAACACAGAGGGCGCGAAGTATAGTTCGCGATAACGCGACAATGTAGCCCCGGCATTACTGTTACAACTTTCGCCTCGTTAAGTTGACTTGGTGATGCTTTTTCCTTCTCTTTATGAGAAGAATCCTGTGCCATTGCAACAGGACCTGACCACGCGTCCTATTTAAAAGCGTTCGTTGCGCGAATACGCGATCACGCCCCTGGCTGGGGCCCTGAGTGTAGTAGCTTAAGGCAGCCACAGGAAAGTCCGGTTAAGTAGTCATGATTTCAGAAATCAACAAGGCACGAGATGCCAAAGATAAAAAAAAAAAAAAACGCGATCTTACCGTCAAAATTTCCGGAAGGCCACTGTCAATGCGACAGCGCGTTCAGTTTCACCGAACAAAAGGGTCGCCCTAAATATAGGACGCGATGATCGCGTATTCGCGCGACGATCGTTTGTCAAGAGGAGCCTTTACAAAATCCTACTTCAATTTTCACGTAATACCATACAAAGGACGAAATGGATTCCTAATTTCATATCCTTGTTTCCATGACGCAAAGATGGAGCCTTTATTAATCCAATAACAGAGTAAGACAAAGCAATCTAACATCTATCCCTTACAAAATAAAGTACATATAGCCTTAACATGATATAAAACGTAATTCTCCATGCATGAAACCACGGTGAGGTCTCAGGACATTCAGCCTGTATGCAGATCTAGACTGAAAGGCGGCTAGAAACGTACCTAGAACTGAAACATACCGTTAGAATATGCTAGAGATTTAGGGCGGACTGTACCAAAGCGTCAGCTACGTTCGTTAACATTTGAAGATTACACTAGGTCTTAAACGTCTGTTACCTTTCGAACGCGATATCCCCTGCGAAATGTTACCGGAACAAAAAATTAAAAAAAAAATGTTTGTTCAGGATTTTATTTCGTCATTTTTTGAGCCCGTGGTGACTCAAGAGGAATCTGCGCGAGGTGTAACCATTAATAGTTTTAAACTATCTCCATTAAGAATAAGATTAATCATCTATGATCAATGAACAGTAGGTCTAGACATAGTGACATTCTATGTATAATTATGTATATAGCTTTATCGATGATGGAAAAGTAAAAAAATGTATTGGATCGACATAATCATGCTGGGTTCCTTTAAACAAAACGAATCGTTTTGCTTACCAATAGTATCATTTTTGATTGCCAAACTGGGCATATTATAAATAGATTCGTAAGCTTATTTTCCTGGACTGTCATTCTGAATTTCGACAGATCATTATTTCGACAGCATCTCAATTTCGAAACACAATAGTTCGACGACTGATACTTAACTACTTCCATATGGGAACCTCTACTATGCAAAGCTATGCGGTCTCTGCTTCATTATTGGTAAAGATACAATAAGAGACTTATTTTTAACCAATAACGGTTCGTAAATCGGCTAATAAGCTACTGAAAAGCTTATGTCAATCCTGTTGAAAGTCGTTGTAGAAATACGAAACGCTTTCAAAGCGATTTTCACTTGTCTTGGCCCTCACTTAGGAGTTAACCAGTGTTAAAACCTTTCGTTCGTATCTCTATTGTCAACTATTGTGTTTCCTGGAGTTGGGACCGCGTATCGGCAAGCGTAGTGTGAGACGGCCCCTCAATCTATATGGACCGATGACCTCAAGAAGATGCTGGAAATGAAATGAAATTGTTTATTCTGTAATAAGATATTGAAATCACTTTTACACGTCATATTAAAAAAATATTAAAATAAGCTAGATGAGGTCGGCGTTTCCTATCTGACTACTCTGAGAAGAAAGGCCGAAACAAACTCAGAGCAGTCTCTTTTAAAATCCAGACATAATCTTGGTCAGGCCATATGAGGATCATGTAGATTAGGGTCTGAAATGGTCTTTTGAGTAATGAACCACAACGATTTAAGTGGACCTGTCCAGTCAGTGCAAGCATTTGTCAGTAATAGTGGAGCTCAAACTCAGAACTTAAGGAGGTCAACGACTCGACGAACAATACCAAAGAAAGTACATAAAATACTCAAATTGCCAGAGTAGCTGGGTCAGCCTGGATGCGGAAGGCGAAAGACTAGGTGTTGTGGCCCAGTCTGGAAGAGGCCTAGTCCAGCAGTGGACTGCGATAGGTTGAGTTGATGATCTCAAGTAAAATGATGCAACCAGTACTAACAAGTTGACCGTTACAACACACACGGTTGCTATTTACATTGTCTGTAGTGAAATTAAAGCTGCTCGGTGATGCATTAGGCCGCACAGTTGAATGTTACAAGCCTTAGACAGGGGCTTAATTCTAATTTAATAGCATTAGATTGCCGACAGGACTCAGGACGGCCTTACCAGCCGGTAAGGCCGTTTTGAAACTGCGATAGTATAGACCTGTGCCCTGTTTATCAAAACTAACAAGCCTTATATTAAATAATACTCGTATAATAAACGTAGATATATTTAGTAACCTATTCCGCTTGACTATTCTTCAAGAGTCATAAAAACCCTGTAAGAAATCGACACGTGTTTCACCGAGCGCTGGACGCAAAGAGACTTTGCGTCCAGCGCTCGGTGTGGTAACACGTCGCGTTCTGGTTTGCAATTGGTCAATCGTCATCCCGAGGATGCCTCGTTGAGAGGTGAAACACGTGTCGATTTCTTACAGGGTTTTTATGACTCTTGAAGAATAGTCAAGCGGAATAAGTTACTAAATATATCTACGTCTATTGTATTTTATAATGGATTTCCGAAAAGACGCCTGAATCAATTAACTATCTTGTATTAAATGTCATTATTTAGTTCACAAGTACTTATATTTTGACACGTCTATTCGTGGTTTTGTTTATCAAAAAAATATTTGTAAGTTACAACTTGACGAAAATCATAACAAATCCTGAGAGTGTCCGGCGACTCTCTATTCCGTCTTACAAGTTTACAAGTGTCGTGCTTAGTACCGCAATAAATGTTTAAATTCGATTTTCTTTTTTTAAATGTGGTCAAAAGAGAGAGATGACCTGATGCCCGTGTCCCAGCAGTGGGAACATTAAGACTGATTATGAATATGGAGATGAGCTATGAATTTAACGAAACTTAACATTCTAGGTAACTTGTGAACGTGTAGACTTGTAACTTTGAATAAACAGGGCCCTGGTATTGCGAGGTTTAATTTTCTCAAATTTAGAAGTTGGTGCCGTGCCGGATAGCACGGAAAGCCGTTGGTCCTGCACGTGGTCTCTCCCCTGTCTCGTCGGATTGCCGTCCCATCAGACTATGAGAGTAAAGGTACAGAGAGTGCACCTGTGTCTGCGCACACACTTGTGCACTCTAATATCTCCTGCGTACTTGGCTAATCTCCGTTGAGAAAGGCCGCCGTGGCCGAAATGCAGTCGGGAGGATTTTAAGGGTTCTGTACCCAAAAGTTAAAAGGGACCCTATTACTAAGGCTCCGTTGTCTGTCTGACCGTCTGTCACCACGCTGTATCTCATGAACCGACAGTTGAAACTTTCACAGATGATGTATTTCTGTTGCCGCTATAACAACAAATACTAAAAAACAGAATAAAATAAATATTTAAGGGGCTTCCATACAACAAACGTGATTTTTTTGCCGTTTTTATAGATAATGATACGGAACCCTGCGTGCGCGAGTCCGATTCGCACTTGGACGGTTTTTTAGGAATAAGCAGTCGCTAACTGTTACTCTTCACAAGACGCCTACCTACTTATTACATTAGACTTATCAAGAGTTAGCTTATTTATTTGATCTCGCGAGTTACCCGGCCCGGGACATAAGTAAGACATTATAAACAAAACTTACACCAACTTTAAAACAAGTTAAACCACAACAAAACAATTCACACACAAAACAAAAACCGAATATAACCGTCGTCGATTCAAGATGGCGGCTCGGCTGTCAGGAGTTGATTGTCACTTTCACTGCGTTTACAACTATGGTAGATAAGCTGTTTGTATACAATGTAACGTTTATAGCGTAATAAATAATATAAGTTGCTTTTCCGAGACGAAGTGACGATGTTTTACGAGCTGTGAAACAGAGAGATAAAATTGTGGATGTCAGTGAAAAGATAGGAGCATGCAGGAATATAAAAGAAAGGAAAGGAAAGATAAAAAGATAGAGAGTGGAGGTACAGCCAGCAGCCGGAACAAAATACGACACTTCAGTTTTTTAATCTTTTCATTTTAGCAAAATATAATGTATACTTTTATTATTTTTATAGACTGGATAAACTTCTTATTCTAACATAACTAACAGATTTTAAAATATAATATCCTAACCAACAAAGACTATTACTTAGCAAACTAAAATATGGAAGGAATCAAGAATATGTGAAAGAATTTTTCGACGACATAAAAATTATTATTTTAGATAATACATTTTTTTAAAGAGACATATTTAAGGAATATTATTAACTCTTAGCTCTTCTATGCAAAGCTAAATCATTATGGGACAATTTTGATGATAATCCAAAGTGACAATGTTAATGGTAATAATGGATTTTTGTTACAGACCGTACCTACCTAATTAAAATAAAAAAACGTGTAGTAACATTAGACTGAGAATTAGCACTGTTTTAGCATCGAAAAACACACAACATAGGCCGTAAAACCCCTTTAAGACCATCAAATCTTCATAGTGCTTTAGCTTCATAAGGATTAGATCACTTTTAGGTCGGATTGTATGGAAACGTCGATCATTTCGTCCTTGACTGGCCTGCCCACTAACGTGCGGGTGCGGCCTACCCTACCTACGACAATGACGCAGTAGGTATCGCAGATATAATATCTATTGGTTATTCCTCAACCAAACTCCCAAGTGCTCAAATGGTTATCAATCTGTAGCCTTTTCCCAACTATGTTGGAGTCGGCTTCCAGTTTAACCAAATGCAGCTGAATACTAGCATTTTACATGGAGAGACTGCCTATCTGACTTCCACAAACCAGTAACTGGGCAATACGATACCCCTTGGTAAGACTGGTTGTCACAGTTTCGAGCTTCTGACGACCCGTAACGAACGTCAAAGATCCACGAATGACAGTCGGGACTAACGGCTTAACGTGCTTTCCGAGGCACGGAAGAGTCTCAGTATGTAAAGATGGTCACCCATCCAAAGACCAACCCCGGTAAGCGTAGCTTAACCTGATAGTTCGACCCGTGCGGCTGTTATTACTTAGCCACGAGCTCCTCCAAGCGCTCAATTGGTAAAAACATTTAAAAATCGAACCACAAATCAACAACCACGCGAATTGCTTGTTCAATCGTGAGCGATTTGTTCATACAACCTCATTCAAATACAGTTACTGGCCGACAAACATTCGTAATATCGTTTGTGGATGCTCTATGGCTACGGAATACGATAAACGTCGAATACATGCGGGTATTACATGGAAGGTAATTTAGCAGAGGGTCAATTAATATTTATAATTATGAATTTTGTAGCTAACTACTACTCGTACTACCCATGTTTGCAAAGGAATAAATGATTTGATTTGATTATCTATATTTTTTTTCGGGTTCCTTCTCTACCCGACGGATGGCAAATGGAACTCTATTACTAAACCTCCGCTGTCCGTCCGTCCGTCTGTCTGTCTGTCAGCGGGTTGTATCTCATAAACCGTAATAGGCAGACAGTTGAAATTTTCACAGATTGTGTATTTTTATTGTTAGTGGCAAAAAACGAAACATTATTATTTCACTTTGTAGTTTATTATTATTGATATATTATATTATATTGTTTTGACATTCAAAAGTGCCTTGTATGAGTATGTGCCTATTTGAAATAAATCATTTATGTAACTTTGACTTAGACGGAACCAATCAATTTTTACGAAGGCTTGCTAGCGAAATATACTTCTTTATTTCTTAAAGAAGCATAACAGAACACATTTCCAATAAAATACAATAGACGCAGATATATTTAGTAACCTATTCCGCTTGACTATTCTTCAAGAGTCATAAAAACCCTGTACGAAATCGACACCTCTCAACGAGGCATCTTCAGGATGACGATTGACCAATTGCAAACTAGAACGCGACGTGTTACCACACCGAGCGCTGGACGCAAAGTAACATTAAGTAAGTACATTTCCAATTAAAAATCCTGTCTCTATAGAAACACAAAAAAATAAAATGAGTAAGTCGTACCAAAAACGACAATGTTCTGCTAGAAGATTAAAATTTCAGTGTCCTCTGATCGAAATAGTGTCAGTCAAGCCACATTAATTAGGAAGCTTACAATTAGCAATTATCAAGCACATAATATAATGTTCTAGGGTATATGTAATTTGACTTTTGAAAGAAGAAGACAAAGCGTTGTGTAACTATACAGGCGCTATACAATGTTTATTAGTAAGGCGGTTAATCTTTTTTAGACTAAGAACCGTTTAGATTTTTGCGTTTTATAAAAATACTTTCGGGTTTCAGGAAAAAGATCGTTTTGCGTTATATTTATTAAAAAAAATACAATAGACGTAGATATATTTAGTAACCTATTCCGTTTAACTATTCTTCAAGAGTAATAAAAAACCCTGTAAGAAATCGACACGTGTTCGTCTCTCAATGAGGCATCCTCTGGATGACGATTGACTAGTCGCAAACCAGAACACGACGTGTTGCCACACCGAGCGCTGGATGCAGAGTGAAAACAAATGTAGGTTACTAAACATATCTACGTCTATTGTATTTTTTATTGGATTTCCGCAGTCACTCCTGAATCAATGAATTATTTTATTTATTAGGTTTTTTTTGTTGTGATTGAAAGTGCCTTACACAATTAGGGTGCTGAGCGACTAGGTAAAATTCAACATTATCTTTCCTACCTGAAGGCCAATCCTTTTACCTAAAACAATTTAAACAGAAACTCGCAGATTTCCTGATACAATTCTTCTACAAACTTCTATAGTTTTACACTAAACAATAGAGTTTCCTATCCGTTTCGCAACACTTAGGAAGTGCTACAAAAAGAACTTAACAATACCAGTTAGGGTGCCTCCATAGTGACAAGCTGGAGCGATAAGCGTTTGCGCGTTTTCTGCGTTTTGTTTGTGCAGAATAAACAATTTTTCTTTCTTTCTTTTCTTTATAAGCGGAAGGCCTAGTCGGGTGGTGAATTTTTATTTTATTATGAAAACACACACACGCTAAGTACCCTCTAAATTAATAATGCAATCTCTGACAGCCGCTGTCAAACGATCTCGTATCCAAGTGACAATAACACAGTAAGTCAAGTCAAGTGGACTATCACAATAACGAAATGTCAAAGTGAAGTGGTCAATTCTCGTATCACCAACGCGACACAACAATCTCAGTGACAATCAATGTCAAAAACTTGTTAAGATGAGAAACTTACTCCATGAATTGGTAATCTACTTCATGGATTGATTATGCCATCTTCTGCTTCTCCCAATTTAAATACCAATATTAGATGACAATAATTCGATCTGTTGTGCTATTCTGTACAAATCTCACCGTGAAAACGTTAGGTGAAGTGACCTTGAAGTGAACTGTCACTGTCTTAGCATCAGCTTTGCTATTGTGTAACCATCTCACTCTGAAAACAATAGAGTCGATCCTTAGGTGACTGATGCTGACTAAGCTGAATGAGAGCTCACTTTAAGTTTACTTCACCTAAGTTTTCACGGTGAGATTCTTACAGAATAGACTGGCAGTAGGTATCGATGACAATAGCAGCTCACTCCACGCTCACTTCAATTAAGTTTTCACGGTGAGTTGGTTACAGAATAGCAATGCTGGATTGATAAATAGCCCGCCGCTCGCCACCGCCACCTCTCTAGCAGGCTCCGCACTATGGTCGAGGCTTTAGACTTAAATCTATAACGAATGAAGGTAACCTGCCGTGGGACCGTTACTATTGTATCTTCGCGTCTCGGGGGGGTAGGCAGTTATATAAGTATCGAGAATGGTGGTATGGTTTATATGGGAACTATACTCAGTTGGCTGCGAGTTCGTATGAATAAACGAGGAGTGTTCAATAAATAGTGAGAAGTAGATACATTCTCCTTGGAAATAAATAAATGCTGGCAGGCATAGCCCAGACATTAGCTATGAATGCTATGATGATAATAAAAAAAACAATCAATTCTCTTTTGTTTCAAAAAAATAGAAGTCATTTGTTTGCGTTGAAGTCGTTTCGGAACGTGTTCTGTTGTTGGTTCACCACGATAACGCCCCCGCGTACAAATCTAGAGTTGCGATAGCTGCCATTCAAGCAGCTGGCTTCGAATTGATAGTCGCCGCGGTACACGATTTTTTAAGGGATCAGAAATTTTTTGGAAAAGGAATTTAAGTTTTACAAAAAAGTTATACAAAGTGACCCCCTGAAACGTGACTACGTCGAAAAATAAAATAACTTTTAATAACAGATAATTGCATAATACTCATTCTCACTATAATATAATATAAAGTCTTAAAAAGCATGTTATTTCAAGTTTCAAATCTACAGTGGTTTAGTTTTT
Organism: Lithophane socia; assembly: GCA_947522985.1. Lineage (NCBI taxonomy): Eukaryota > Metazoa > Arthropoda > Insecta > Lepidoptera > Noctuidae > Lithophane > Lithophane socia. The sequence goes on from OX383273.1 coordinate 13,175,066, forward strand.
CATTTTTCAGTCAGTCAGTCATAGGAAAGAAAAGAAAGAAAAATAAGTTTTATTGTCACAGAACTGTTTTATTGATTGATAATAAAAGTAGGAATGATTTGGTTAAAACTTTTATGATGTTATCGTTCTGAGATAAAACTACTAGATCAATATTTTAAAATCAATCCAAAAAAAATCAATAAAGTCAAGCTTTTCAAAGAAAGAGTAACCGTGGAGTTTCTTGCCGGCTCTTCTCCATAGGAAACGACCAATTGGAACCGTGCACCTAGCTTCTGACGTTTCATAAGTGCCCATGTAGGTTTATGTGAAATAAAATATTTTGTTTTTTTTTATTTTGAAAGAAAAACAAAATTGTGGTGAATATTTTCGTCAATTTATTTGTATTTTCCAAAAATACTTACCAAAATAAATTATCCATCCCGAATTCTTTGAGACTCCTAACAAGAATGTTTCCTTGACAAAATTGTGTGAAAATCTGGAAAACATGTCCGCACTCCGCACATTTACCATTTCTATACAAAATGGAACCGTCTCTGCGTCACAATACGCTGTCTGTCACAGTAACATACGGTGTTACGAAATAAATGTGGTTACAGAAAATGTAGTACAATGTCATGTTCATCCTTGTTCGTGAAGAAAAGACTTAACACGGACGTGTAGATGTTGAGAATAATGTTCAGAATAAACTAGACTTTGAGTTAAAAGACTGTTTGTCTACACCCAATACACCCATGCTATAAATCATATATAAAAGTTTCTGAAACAGTTAGCTTATTGCCAACATTAAAACAACCAGTGTCATAATAACCATAATATCATCTAAACGGGTGTAATGTTGTACTGAATTTCATAATGCAACTCATTAAAAAAAAATAACACTCATTCACGAGCGTTTCACTAACAAAGCACCGTAATTTAAAAACAAAACACATTCGAATTCGAAAAATTCTAATTCACGTCGTACCGCGCCATTTTTGGTTGATATTGGTATTGCAAAGAAACTTTTATAGAAGATTCTTAACATGGGTGTAAAAAATATAAAATAAAATCTTGTATGCAACTGTAAATAATTAGGTATTATATTAATTTATATCCCTTATTATATAACAGTTGCATAAATAACTAATTAGGAACATGCTGTTATATCGTTGGGGATTTAATGGTGTAAATAAAGCCCAAAAATTGCAGTATTACAATTTTTATTTTACGTGTAAAGCTTTTCGTTGGGTGGCGGGAAAGTCACCACAGATAAATTATAAATTTGACATAACGTCACTATGACATTGACAGTAAACACAATGTTGCCATTATAAAAAAACACCTAAAATGTTGCCACTTTGGAAGGCTTTAACAAGCCTGTGTCTGTCTGTATGACCGCGTTGTTCTTCTAAAATACGCAACTGATTTTGTTGTGGCTTTCACCATTATTCCAGAAGGTTTATGTGTATAATACGTTCATATTTAAACTTACTTATATAATATAATAAAAAAATCTCGATCTTTTGTCATGTCATATAAACCATGCGAAGCAGGGGTGGTAGTTATTTATAATTTCAACATGGATGTAACCAACCTTGTGTATAACACGCCGCGGGGTTTAACAGATGAAATTACTCATTTATGAAATTAACAGAAACTGAAATGAACAGAGGAAATTACTCATTTAATGCCCAGATCGGTTTATAAGAGTGTCTGTGGAGTTTTGTGCCCATTTTTCTCCATAGGAAACTACTACCCTTTGGAATGGGCAACGAGCTTCATATTTCTGACTGACCCACTCCTTGACAATTCAAAACTGACTGTAAAGGAATATTGAAATAAATGCTTTGAGTTTGAGTTTTGAAATGCTGCCTTTTTCTTACGGAAATATTACAAAAGTTTTAGAACTAACAAGATAAGCTCATGATAGAAAGGGTCCAGCGAAAATTTGCTCGCTACCTTTATAAAAAAATGTATGGGTACTATCCCTATTTGTATCCATCTCTGTTTGTTGCGGGAATGGTGGGCATCAACACGTTGGAACTGAGACGCAAGTGTGCGCTTTTGATGCACTATTACTTATTGCTCAATAATAAGATCGATGACGCGACTACTCTTGCTCGCTGTTCATTGTTTGCTCCGGACCGGCTGCGGCGTTCGCGCGCCTGTGCCTCGCGGGGTTTGTTCGCGGCCCCACCAGTGCGTACCCATACTGCTCGATATGCTCCCACAACCCAGGCGATCAATTTGCTGAACGCTCTGATTGCTCAGGAGCCGGACGTTGACATATTTATGTGTAGCCATAAGTGTATGTTAAATGTTTGCATGAAGTTTTTTAGTTAAATGTTATGTTGTTGGCTTGCTGCACGCTTTGGTATTTACTGTTAGTGCAGCAAGCAATTGTTGTTAAATAAATAAATAAATAAATAAATAAATAAATAAGATTTAAATCTGTCTTCCATTTTTTTTTCGTACTATTATACTTGATTTTTTGTACATAGGTACAAGCCGTGTGCCCTATGTTATTTCCCATCAGCAAACAGCATTGCTATTCTGTAACCATCTCACCGTGAAAACTTAGGTGAAGTGAGCCTGGAGTGAGGTGTCAGTGTCATCGATTCCTACCGATGGTAAGGCATTGACAGTTCACTCCACTCTCACTTCACCTTAGTTTTCACGGTGAGATTTTTACAGAATAGCACAGCAGGACGACCTTCTATAGAAATTTTCATCCCATATGTAACCCCTTCGTAGGGTGAATTTTCAATAATCCTTCTTAGTTAAAATTTCTTGCTTCTAGATACCCAGCGTTTTAGGCTGTGCGTTGTCTGTCAGTAAATGAATTTTAGATTTATATTTAGTAAATATAGAAGAACAGAAAAAAACACAAAAAAAAGAAGAAAATCGCGTAAAATCTGAAAAGTTAGGAATGAAAACAAAATTGCCCGATGGCACATGAGAACAACTACAAAAAAAAAACGAAGTAAGTAGGTACTTAAACTCCAAATACTTGGTATAAAAACTTCAGAAATATTTTCTATTGTTGGCTCTGAACAAACTTCTTTCAGGACTGAAAATTACGTTGTGTACTCAGGGCTGATTTTTCCAACGCCAGATATCTTTATCCGAGGAATCATTTTGAATATCTGACAGATTTTCCATACAAAAACTGACGTCAATTTTATTCCACGGATAAAATATATAAGAATTTCCCGTGTTTTTGAAAACCTTTGCATTCTAATCTAAAGCTTTGGTTTCCTAAAGTTGGAATCCGACGATCGGCAATATTGCAGACGGACACGCATGGCAGACGACCACAGACCGCCACGCAACGCGCACCGAGAAACTTCCGATGTCTGCGCTACCCGCACGTACACTTTCCCACGGTCCGTCCTCCGGGCTCGTCGGTGTCCGACCACAATATCGCGGATCGTTGGATTTCGGTATAAGAAAGCGGTGAACAGTCACACAATAACGGCTGTCACAATACAGAACGTCAAATCGAATGTCATATACTCAAATTAGGCTGATAGCCTCCAAGCAATGGAAATAATAATTCGTGTAAAAGCCAATTTTGGCACAGTGGGGGTGTCGGTGTCCTGAACAACATATTAAAAGTACTTATGGCTGGGGGCGCCGCTAAGGGGTGGGTGGTAGGGGGGTGTAAAGGTCCTTTTTTCAGTTTTTCATGAATAACTTGAAACTGCAGCCTATAGCAAAAAATATCGGAGACTAAAATTAATCTACATTAAATTCTCTACGAAAAAGTTATTTACACTTTTTTGCTGGGATCAGTAATTAAGGAGTTATGGGGGGGGGGGGAGTTAATTATGATCAAATTATTATTATTATTTTATTGCCACTTGCATGCCGCGTAGGCTAGCAAGTATTAAGCGATCAACGCGTGAATACGCGAATTGATTGGCCCATATACGAATTGTTTCTTGTAAATCCTTAACGTAAAACTTATCAATATGCAATCAAAGAGCTGTTGAAGCTTGAAAGCCATTAAACTTATTAATTAATTAGTAACATATCTTCTAACTTGAGTGTAAACATGTAAAGTACTCTTAAGGGTGAGTATACATTGGGCGAGTAATAATGGTAGAGTATTGTGAATTAAATACCTGTGCCGGCTACTTGCTTCTATAGTACGTATGCACAGTGGGAAGTTACGATGGTTCTTGAACTTTTTTTTTCCCTTTTTGTAGCTGATTGATGGTATTCACATGACAATCTAGCCTATCAGGTAATAGGACAACTTGAACCGCTAAAATTAAGAAATCATCCAATAACGTCTTCCGTTTATACTTCAGGGGATGATATTTGATTCACGTTTTCGTTTGTAATAGTGGTTGCACTAAAGTATGATTAACTATGTGAAAAGATTATAATTATTTATAGGTTTATAGTACAGTGACTTGTTTTCTTATTTTATTGTTTTTTTTTTGTATATTGGCTATTTATTAATGTAATTAGTTATCATTAGACCGTGCGTGATAAACGTTTTATCTATGTATCTATCTATCTATCTATAGGATATTTTTTATTAACTATAAAGGAGAAGTGTGAAAAGATTAAAACTAATTATATTCTGTGCAAGTACCATGGCGTTAATTTAAGAGTGCAGGAAAACTCCGTTTACCGATTTTCAATATAACTGATTTTGTATGACAAAATAATTGCGTGTTTTTTGCGGTATTAACATAGACTATATGTAATTTTATTCCTGCCAAGAGCAATGGACATGGGTCACTCATTACCTACTGGAATGATATGTCAATTCATACTAATATTATAAATTCGAAAGTAACTCTTGTTTGTCTGTCCGTATGTTACCTTTTCACGCCTAAACAATTTTCGGACGAACGGATTTCGACAAAATTTGGCAAGGAGATAGATGGCATCCTGGGGAAGGACATAGGGTACTTTTTATTGACATACCACGCGGGCAAAGCCGTGGGCGGAAGCTAGTACTCTATAATGTAAGCGGACCTCCATACCAAAATTTAAGTTACAACACACCCTCAAAATTGCGACCATTAACGAAATTCAGTAGACACCAACAATTTTGCGGCCCAATAATCGATATCCCCCAAAATGCCAATCCAAAATCCACCTTAGACTGACATCTTAAAGTTGACTTTCAAACGGAGGGTAGTTTCTGAACAATTTATCACTTGAGGACATAACTCAGGGGCTTGCTATCATATTTGGGAGATAAGGTGAGGAGATGCTTCATTTTATTACGAATATGGGGTAGGCAGAGGTCGCTCGTAATTTTAATGCTTCATAATATTTCGCTGATGACAGGGATGATATCTTAGTTTTGAGCAGGTTTTTGATGCTATTGCACACCTACTTGTTAAAGCTCATGCAGACTGGCGTAACTTGTCGCGACATTATCGCCACGTAACACCTTTCACACTAAGGAAAGAAAGAAAGAAAGAAAAATAGGTTTAATTGTCACAGAAACACGTGCATACAAAAAGATAACAGTAATCAGCAATATTTACCACAATATATCTAAATACCATTAAAAATTAAAAAAAAAAATTAGATCACGAGTATAGATAAATAATCGGCACATAAGGAACATTTTGTATGACGTCGCGTTGGTATTGCGGCGATAACGCGACACAAGCGAGTATTTTCTGTGTCACAGCGCGACAAGTCGCTCCTGTATATAGTGTCGCGCGCGTTTTCATAGAAATTGTTCTACGGATATAGGTACAGGGGGTAAGGGTAAACACCGTTATCACTCAAACCATGGGTAGTTGGCTTAAATATAAAAATAAATGACCGAGTACCAAAAAAACGTTTTTTATAAAATAAAATAAAAGTTTCTATGCGATACCGGGCTCGCTAGTGAAACAGCTGACTGACTGAGGGAGGGGTTGCGCTCGCGGCCGGTCAGGTCACGTCCCGCGACCCCCACCCGTGGTAAGTCGCAAGTTCGTTGCCCTAGCGCATACGTGAAAGGGTGAAATACTGTAGTAGTAAAATGTATTTTTCCATTGATTATACGTTCTATAAATTAAACTAAACCGCTGGTTTCAAGGATAACGGTGTTTACCCTAACACCCTGTATATCGCAGAATCACGATATTAGTAGGTAGGTACATGTTGTATCTCCCAGACATAATCCCTGCGTGCGTGAATAGATGTATGAACGTAAACGAAGCAAAAGGAGTATGTAAGGATCGTCGCAGGTGGCGCTCTGTAGTTTGTGCCTACCCCCATGGGAAGAAGTACTCTTTGCAACAAAAGTTGATTAACACTTACTTTAACATACTTATCATCTTAATCAGTATTTTTCAACCTGTGGGTCAGGACCCCCTGGGGGTCGCGAAGCCTCTTTAGGGGTTGCAAAAGGTTGTGAAAGCTACTGCTGTAAAAAAACCAATAAAGTTTAAAAGAAAATTGTTGACTAAAGGACATAATCATTTGTATCAAATAAATATAAATAAATATTGGCGACACATTCGATGTCAAAAAAAGGTGTTTTACGTACTTAATTACTTGTCACAAAACAAAATACATGAACAAAAAGCAACGGGTAGGGGGGGTCGCGAAATATTTCTTCATACTAAAGGGCCCGTGTCATAAAAAACTTGAAAAACACTGATCTAAATAACTGCAAACTGATAAATTGCTTTCCAGCATTTTCATGTATAATTTAAAATTTTAATACTTTATAGCGGTTTAGATTTAAAGAATATTTTGCTCAATGATTCAACTGAAGTGTGAATCGACTTCTGTTGCTGACTGCACCCACTAAACCTCTCTCTGTCCATCCCTTCCAGGAGTACAAGCGTGATGTTAGCAAAGGTTGTATCTTTCAGACATTTTCCCTGAATAACATTTCCCTACTTTATATTTCGAGTCATAGTAACCGTTTCCTGCTAACAAAATGTAGGAGTTGCTTGTCATCTTTTGCTAATCTTCGACGTCAGCTAAGAAAAAAGTTTTTTGAATGATGTAGGTACCATAAAGTAGAAAGTTATCTTTTAAGGACTGTTCGCACTGGTGCATCCCGCGCGGGAAGGCACAGCGTGCGTCGTTTGTATTAAGGGCGCACCCTACCTCAGATTTTATCCCGCTCGCAGCATACTACTCGTGACCTGAGTGAGAACGAGACGGAGTGGGGCGCTAGCGGCTCTAAAACGTCGAAAAGGTAAGGTAATTGCTTTTTACGGTGAAAATAATGGTAATTAAAAAAAAATGACACACATAAGATCTGCTTTATAGTTAGTTCAGTTATCATGCAAAGTTTCATGATCTAATTTGAAGTGTTTTTTTAATACCAGCGGTTTATAATTATGTGCAGAGGTAACTTTTGAATTTTTTTTCTATCGAGAAAATTTTATGTAATCGTGTTTTCGCCTCACATAAGACCCTAGCATAAATCCTCAAGTTTAACATATATTTATTTCAAAACTAATGCTGCAGTATTTCCGGCATACCGGAGGATCATGCTAAGCAATTTGTGATTGGGTGCGCCCTTAACTATCAGGAAGTCACGCGTCTATTTGCGCCAGTTTTTAAAACCTCCATTGGATACCAGTTTGTTGACACAATCGGAGCGACCGAATTTAGTCCCGAATCCCGCGCGGGATTCGCCGCAGTTTGACCAGAGCTTTATGCCACTGTTTCTCCGAAAAGATTGCAAAAAAGATCTTTGTCAGCGCCAAAATTGTTTTTAAGATAATTGAATAGGATTATATCAGCGAAAACCAGCAGCTTTCAGCTTTTTTCCTTTGATGTATCGCAGTCAAAAGACAAAAGAAACTCATTTTTCATTGTTGACATTTCTGTTCAATGACCTGTAACATCATCCCCTGGGCCTCTTGTTCACAAATTATTTGGGGTCGGCGCAGTGTGTTTTTACTCCCATTTTTATGAGGCGTCCATCTCAGTAGGTATCAAACTACCTGCACTCCTTTAATTTTCTACACAACTTTTTCACTTTTTTACATAATAAAATAGAATATTTTTATTTGTTGTAAAGTCTCGTGCAGACCAACTTCACGGTGTATGTAACAATTATCGGTATCGCGTCGCCCCGTCGCGTCGCGCCAGTCAATCCGAGGCTTAGAACATAACTCATCTTGCTACGTATTAAACAATAGGTACCTAAATCATCTCTTTGTCTCTCCGTGCGTTTTTATCTTGAACACCTCGTTAATATGTATTTGTAATTCATAGCCATGTTGTATGGACAGATTTTAGAATAATTTGGACGACAAAAGAAGAACTGTGGGTTATAAAATAAAATGAATAGAAAATCGCTTTTAGCGACCGTCCAGTGTGTCACCCTGAGTAAAACTCCATTTACATCTGTTTTCATGATGTCAATAGTCCTCCAGACCGTATTTCGGCCACTGTTGAGCAGGTGCCGGGTTCAATTCCTGGTTTGGGCAAAGTGTAATTGAATTTTCCATCTGGAATTTCTCAGTAGCAGCCCGGAGGCAAGTTGATGGCAATAGGCTCGCCCCCCTATTACATGGGACTTAAACATAACTGCTGAAATGTGGCTGTAATATAGGTACATCTCTGCTTAACTCATCGGGTAAATATAGGCGTGATGTTGTATTTGTTAGAATTGTCCTTTCAGTTTAATCCAAATACAAATTAACATCAATGTTCTCCACAACCTACATCGTACGCATTACGAGTACATAAAGACATTACAAAACTGGACTGAAAGCCATCAGACTTTTGGCCCAGATTACTTTCAGGCTCCCGCCTACCCGAAACTTCTGTAGTAAGTCTTCGGTAGGTATTCGGATGACACCCGGGACAGACGGCGACAGTTCAACGAAATCTTTGAGGCATGGAAAATAAAATCTCATTAATATTACCGTGTAAACTTTATTTCAGAGGTAACATTGCGCCTGCATTCCCAGAAGGGGAATGCAGATGAGATATGAGTATTACGGTGTCAGCGATGGCTGAGCGATAGTGCCATCATTATTTCGATTCGGTGGTACAGACTGCATAGTGCAGGGATACAATAAAACACGATGATACAGCAAATCAGTTAGTATTTCACCTTCAGAATAATCATCACTGTAGGTAAAATACTAAATATAATGTTCACGCGCTATACTTTTTGCGTTCGGGCAAACCGACAGTTTCGCATAAGAGAAGTGCAGGTCTGCATTCGTTCGTTGCCCTCACAACACTGACTCGTCGCTCAGCCACTTCCCTTACCACGATTCTGTCCACGTGCCGCCCCACTCAGGCGAGCGCGTCACGGCGTTACCCTCACCACAATAAGTTAATTGAAAGAATTTTATCGCTCAACTTTCATAATCTACGACAAGTATATTTGGCCGGTTGTGTATGTGCCTAAAGGCCTATAGGTACCTACTTGTGGTAGCATCTACAATTCCACATGCGTACATTTCATACAATATTCATTGAAGAGTCCTAAAAATGTGAAGCATGGTACATCCCTTTGTGGCTTAGAAGCAAGGAATGCAATGTATTCGTAAAATATATTTGACAGTAAATGAGATGAGCGTGGGTATAGAATGAGGGTCCCCAAAATTCTCAGTAGCAGCCCTCGGAGTTTTTTATGCCCCGTTAATAGCAATATAGGCTTGTAAAAAGTATCGGCGTAAGTATTCCAAAATTATCTGAAAATAATACATACACATACATACATAGTCAGCCTATAACGTTCCCACTGCTGGGACACAGGTCTCCTCTCTGTGAGAGGGTGTGGGCCGTAATCCACCACGCGGGCCCAGTGCGGGTTGGTAAATGTCACATGCCATGGATTTTTTTTTTTTGGTTCTAGGTCATGCCGGTTTCCTCACGAAGTTTTCCTTCACCGTTTTGAGAGCAGTGGTGATGAAATTATTACACCTACAACTCGTAAGTCTCGGCCGTTACCAGTGGGCCACTACTGCTCATAATAATGATAATATTATATATCTTTATTTCAAACATACGTCCATACATTTTTAACAAATAAAACGTTAGTAGGGTTGTTAGTATAACACATAAAAATACAAATAAACAGGGTGTTAGTAATTTGTTAGTACAAAATCAAAAACAGTACATACAGTCTATTTCCTGTTACTGAGTAAGTGAACACTCGCCCAGTAAACAGTGAACGGACCGTTTATTTTGCACACTAACGTTCTGAGGACAGTGTTGGTGCTACCACGAACCCTGCTCATCATCGACGCGGTTCTTTTCCTGATGATAGAGAAGAAATCATCGATGGAAGCTCCCGCAAACATTTCGGAAGCACTGCAGTACCTGGGTTTCTTCAACACTGCCCTCAGAGCGTCATTGTACTGTACACGTAGGGCATTGTAAGCCCGCCGCGTAAAATTGATCCACAGACTGCACGTGTAAAATGACTGACAGAAGACTCTGAAAAGTAACAGTTTTACATCCGTAGTACATCGTGCGAATCTCCTGGCCAACATATTGCAGCGGACTGCCAACGCCCTCCTTTCCCTCTCTAAGTCTGCATCATCCTGTAGGCGATCCGTCAGCATGTGACCCAAGTATTTTGCTTCAGTCACCCTCACTAGTGACGACCCCCCGATCCTAATTGGTGGCACAGTTGATGGAGCTTTGTTCCCCGCCTTGAATACCATGAGGACACTCTTACTAGCATTATACTTGAGTCCATGTGACGTGGCATATGCTTCACAAATGCCCAGAAGTCTTCTAAGTGCACTCACTGACGGGCTCAGCAGAACCATGTCGTCCGCATAACTAATATTATTTATCATGGTTCCGTCTATCGAACACCCGACCATAGCCCCGCTGAGCCTGCCAATCAGCTGGTTAACAAATAGGTTAAACAAGCTCGGAGAAGTCAACCCATATAATAATGTAAGCAGATAAATCAGAAAACGTATTTGCGGATGCCAATTTGGAATAGCATAATCAGTCTATTCGTTTCCCACTGCTGGAACACAGTGCTCCCCTCGGTGAGGGGGGCTAATAATCCACCACGCGGGCCCAGCTTCCTCTCGGTGAGAGGGAGTGGTCAGTAATCCACCACGCGGGCCCAGTGCGGGTTGGTATCTAGATGTCACATGTCTTCTATTTTTTTATTCTAGGACCTACCGGTTTCCTCACGATGTTTACCTTTACCGTTACGGTCTTCAGAGCCTACTGCCAGTCGTTTTACTCGTACAGCTTGTGGGTTAGGTATACGCAGAAGGCTTACAACGCTCTGCGCGTACAGTATAATAATGCGCTGAGGATATTGTTGGGGCTGCCTCGGTTTTGCAGTGCATCGGGCATATTTGCGGAAGCACGAATAGACGACTTTCATGCCATCATGCGCAAACGATGTGCATCGATGTTGCGGCGATTCAGGGGTAGCCCTAACAGTATTTTAGCTACACTGGCGGACAAGGTTGATGGACCATTTATCAGGCTTTGGGCTGGCAGACATGTGCGTGCACATGTTCATGTAGCCAATTAATGTTTAGTATTGTAGGTATTCATATTGGAATTTACTAACATAGGCTAAGTTCATACTAACACTATATGGATCCCATGCTTGGTCTGAAATAAAAATTTTGAATTTGAATTTGAATTTGAGATGGTAATGAAATAGGTGCCTACCTAATCTATACAAAGTAAAGCGCTTGGCAGGGTTCGAATCAACGACCTCGTAAGCCGCGCCGGTTACTACTGGGCCACCACTGATTGTATGCAACATCAATAAAAAACAAATATTTTTTCACAATAGCCAAATGTCGGTTATAAACCTTCTTAACCATCATAATATCTTCTTTACTACTTATATTACTAAATAAGTTATTGACCAACAATAACGTTCCTTAATAAAGATCTCTCTAAGCGAGAGAACCCATTACATTAATAATCGCGACAATAGAGGGCCGCTCGTAAAAACCGAATATTACCGGATCATACCGATTTTTTTGCTAAGATAAATTATCGGATATTTTTTTATTACGGAGTTCGTTTTATTGGAACATTTATAACTTCTATTTAAGGGTATGTCAGAGAATATTACTGTCCCAAATAAAATAAATGATGACGTAAAAAAATGGATAACTAGTTTAGTAAACGGGTCTAAACGGTTAAGTCTACGTTCAACCCCTACAATCTCGCCCCCGACCATGTTGAAATGTAGACATCATTCTTTTGTTTCATGCAGGAAAGCGACGAGCGCTATTCTATGCATGTAGTATCCACAATAATAATAATCCTATCATGTTGCCACCTTGTCGTTACGACACTTTGTGCTAGCGACCGTTTTTGGGGGCCTATCTATTATTGAGTGTGCAAGTCACCCCCTGCCTTTTTATCTGTGTATTCTACAACATGTAACAGAATAAGCGCAAGACCTGAAAGTAGTTTGCTCAGAATCGGCTTCTGAATCGATTTCCATCATTATTTATATGTGTTAATTTTTCATGAAAAAAATCTTTTCTTTAACTGAAATTAGAACCACCGCGTCTTACCAAGGTAATAAGATATTTTATTTAAGGAAATTTAAGCCTTATCTCAAAGGAATAAAGCCTATTCAAATGCATAAACAAATTTGTAATACGCTCATAGCTATCCTATGTTTCATGTTTAGCCAGGAAGTCTATTTTGTAAAAAAAAACTAGGTGTCGTTTAATTAAATTAAATTACAGATATTATTTTAGTCTTATAATTTAATATTCTAATTGGGGTGTATGAGCTCTTGCGTTTATTCCGTTACAGGTTGTATATAAAACATTGGTCAGGCAGGGGTCTTTCCATAGTTCAAGATATATTCCAGTTCACTTAGCCACCCAAACCTATAATCCAGCATCTTTGTTTTCATATTCTGCAATAGTTCTACACCAATCGGGGATTGTTCTTGGGTGCACTTGGATTGTGCGAACGAGGATAATCGTCGGTTGGTGCCTCATTCCATTTAAATTTGTCTAAAGAAAAATTTAAATGATCTCGACCTCTGCGAGTTGTACGTCCTCGTACGCCTTCCAAAGGTCCGGGACCCTAGGTCCCGAGCAATGCCAAAGACAAAAAAATAATCCTATAATGTCACGCAGTTTTCGAGAAAAACGTCTGACACAGACAGGCAGACATAAATAGGAGTGCGCCTTACGTAAATTTAAGTATCGCATCACCTGAAAGCAATTACAAAGCGTCTCATATTATTAACAATTCACACATTATCATTTAATAGTAACCAAATACACTTCGACCTCTACGCACCCCCTAACCTCCGGAAGCGCCCTCAGCACTGATTGTTGAGGAGACATCCACAATTTACCGCCATTTCTGTAAATCAGCCTCGCCATCTACCCCCATTATTATAAGGGCAGCCCTTAACCCGGATAGAGCCTTGGCCTAAATAGCCGGGCGCGGAGAATGATGGCGTTGCAAGGGCGTAGCACTTGTCGTTGGAGTATGCTCATATTGTACACACGGCTACACATCAAGCTATACATTTCCAGTTCATGTTGATCTCGCATTGTATAGAATTTCCGTACAATGCGAGGTCAGCTTTTACAGGAAATGTATAGTTTGATGTGTAGCCGTGTGTACATGTTTATAATTTTAATCTAACATTTTTCCTTCTCTTTTCTATTTTATGTAAAGTAGTTTCTGCACGTGTCTTCGTCCGCGTGAAATTTCCCGCATCGCGCCCACCCGCGCTTTTTTTTTCTATACGAGTCATGTATCGTACATGGCACCCGCGCATTGCATACATAATATCAGCACTTTTCCGTTGTCTTATTGAAATAATAGTGTAACGAGTACACAATCAGCGTTCATAGTCAGCCGTACTCATTCACACAACATTCATATAGCATTATAGTTACGTGGTAGTTAAAATATATTCAATAAACCATAATCTTTGGCTATCCGTGTCTCATCATTGCAAGGTATCATCCAAGGTGTGTGCGACCCATTCAGCAGCGCATACATTTTTTTTGGTCCTTGGACCCGGATGAACCAGTGTCGTTCATTTTCACTTAGTTCGTTCTTTCTGACTTCTTTTCTTTTTCCGTTCTCAAGAATCGAGCTATTAAATGCAAAAAGAATTTTTCAAATCCGACTGTAGTTTCAGATTAGCGCAATCAAACAAACAAACATAAAAGATACTGACTGAAAAAGTCTAGGCAGATGATGATATTGTCAACCGTCAGTTAAATGAAGTAAAATATATACTTATGTATATTTTTCAATGCTGAATCTGTCTGTTGGGTTTTCACTATCTCACTGAAAACTTCATAATTATTTATGATTTAACAATTACACGTGGCGTTGTGGTTCGCATTGAGTGTAAAACCCACGAATGAGGTCTCCGTTGAAAAATAAAAATATTAAATGAGAAAATATAAAATTATAGTAAAACACAAAATTATAGTTATCAAAATATTTCATGACATTTTCACAGTGAAATTAATGTTGAAAATATCAGTTTAAGTACTTTTAATTTGTTCGAAATACCCCTGGGATAGTTCGTCCTTAATTAGAAGCATTTAATAATTGGTGTTTTGATGACGAATGAAAACTTTTAGCCATCATTATTAAACATGACATCACGCCTATAATCCCTGAAGGATTAGGCAGAGGTGTAGTTTAAAGTACACCCATATTTCGCACAGTTATGTTTCAGTCGCATGTAATAGGGGGCGAGCCTATTGCCATCAATTGCCACAAATCCAGCCTCCGAGCTGCTACTGAGAAATTCCTGATGGAGAAACCCAATAACTCTATGCCTGAACTGGAAACCGAACCCAGGACCTCATGTTCAGCAGTAGCGTTAGCAACCACTAGACCAACGAGACAGTCTGAAATCTGACTTAAATATGCATTTACATAAAATTACTGTTAGGTTCATGGTCTTTGGAGACGAAGCTTCTATTATTATGTAAATCAGAATATTTCTGAAAGAGTTCAACGTACAGTTTTGCTTCATCATCTGCCTAGCCCATATTATACAACATTATTTTTTGTTTATGCTAAACCCGAAAAGGGGTCATTGTACTCATCATTTTGAAATCGCGAAAAAAAATCAGCTGATCCATACATTAGTGTTCACTTAAACCGACAAAATGTATGGAACAGTTGATTTTTTTTTCGCGATTTCAAAGTTGGTCCCATAGAAAAAGTTGTTCAAAATGATGAGTACAATGACCCCTTTTCGGGCTTAGCTAGCAAAAATTAATGTTGTATAGTGCTCTGTGGCCTAGCCTATTTCCCAACTATCTTGGGGTCGGCTTCCAGTCTAACCGGATGTAACTGAATACCAGTATTTTACATGGAGCGACTGCCTATCTGACCTCCTCAACCCAGTAACTGGGTAAGATGATACCGCTTGGTAAGACTGGTTGTCAGACTTTCGGGTAACGATTGTCAAAGATCCACGAATGACAGCGAGACCAACGTGCTTTCCAAGAAACGGCGGAGTCTCGATATGTAAAGATGGTCACCCATCCACAGACCAACCCCGGCAAGCGTAGCTAAACCTGATGGATTGGCCCGTGCGGCTGTTATTACTTAGCCACGAGTTCCTCAACGTACAGTTTTGATTAACTATTATTATAAATACATAGACATTCGTGTTTTCAACCACTAAAAGAAATCAATAACAAAACATCAACATATTTTATAATACTGATATTTAAAGCAATGAACATGCATACTAACAATTTTCTCGAAGGAAAGTAGATATTATGTATTGTCGCACATACATACCCGACTGTGTTACATAAGTGAGGTTATGCACGCGATGCCAATGCTCTGTGACAAGAAGTAGAAAAATGTGTGTGTTTGTATTGACAGAACAATGTAATGAGTTTATTGTAGATAACAAAGTGGTGGAAAGTTAACTTCTATGCGGTTATTGCGATCGATTTCTTGAAATGATTCTCAATCCGCCTAGCCTTTTCCCAACTATGTTGTGGTCGGCTTCCAGTCTAACTAGATCCAGCTGAATACCGCTATTTTTTATAGAATCCGGAATTAGGTAATCCGGCAGAGAACCAAAGTTGTCGACATAGCTCACAGAATAAGCAAGCTGAAGTGGCAATGGGCCGGCCATATTAGCCGTAGAACCGGGTAGACGTGTTCTTGAGTGGAGACCGCGAATCGGAAAACGTAAGGTAGGACGCCCTCAGGATAGGTAGAGCGACGATCTTCGCAGAGTGGCTGGTAGCAGCTGGATGAGAGCTGCCGAGAATCGAGCTGAATGGCGTGCAATTGGAGAGGCCTATGTCCAGCAGTGGACTGCTATAGGCTGATGATGACCGCTATTTTACACGGAGCTTCTGCCTGACTGACCTCCACAACTCAATAACTAGGTAATATGATACCCCTTGGTAAGACTAGTTGTCAGACTATCAGGCTTCTGACGACCCGTAACGATTGTCAAAGATCCACGAATGACAGCGGGATCGGACTAGCGTAATGTGGGAAGCGTACCACATAACGCTTGCCGATATGCGGTCTCCATTCCAGGGCTCGTCTGCTCCACCGGCCATCGGTCCTTCGACAAACATGGCCCCACTGCCACTTCAGTTTGCTTACTCTGCAAGCTATGTAACACCGGTTCTTTACAGGATTTCAGACCAAATAAAAAACCAAGACAGAGCGCTGTCAAAAGTGACGTGAGGCCGGTTTCGTAAAAATGTGTGCACTTATTTTGGTGTAGTTTGATTGTAAATGTGTGCGTGGATGCACAAAGCGTTGGTGTAGTTTTGGCAAGCTTCACTGTATTCTTCGCAGCGCTCTGTCTTGGTTTTTTATTTGGTCTGAGTTCCGGATAATTTCATTCCTGAATTTATCCTTCTCAAGAGACATTCGTAGAGAGTAGTTATCTACATATTATTATTATTCTGTAAACTTAACATTGAACCTTACTCAAGTGACCACGCACATCTTGAAAGCGAAGTCATTTGTTTCTCAAAGTCCGGACGCGACTGCTAGTCACTGCCTGACGTATGTGAGTGGTGAGGGGGGGGGACATTCACAAAATTAGTTGAAGTTTCGCAGTTTCTGTATTTCTATTGCCGCTATAACAACAAATATGTAAAAATAAAATCAAATCAATCTGCCTAGCCTTTTCCCAACTATGTTGGGGTCGGCTTCCAGTCTAACCGGATACAGCTGAATACCAGTATTTTACATGGAGCGACTGCCTATCTGACCTCCACAACCCAGTAACTGGGTAATACGATACCCCTTGGTTAGACTGGTTGTCAGACATTCGTGCTTCTGACGACTCGTAACGACTGTCAAAGATTCACAAATGACAGCCGGGACCAACGGCTTAACGTGCTTTCCGAGGCACGGAGGAGTCTCGATATGTGAAAATGGTCACCCATCCACGGACCAACCCCGGTAAGCGTAGCTTAACCTGATGGATTGGATTTATGTAAAAATAAAATAAAGTTAAATTAAATCGAATACAAGAAACGTGTTTTTTTCCGCGTTTTTTTGCTTTATATCGTACGGTGGTACGGAACTATTCGTGTGCGAGTCGGACTCGCTCTTGGCCAGTTTTTGTAAAAGTGTCATATAGGATAATTTAATTAATTACATTTCAATATATACTTGATTCTGTTTTCAAAGATATCTTGAAATGCTTATAATTGATATTCTTAATATTTTAATACAGTTCGATTAAAAACGTCCTTCAAAAATAAACTTTCTCATAACAAAGTCACAGTCTCATAATGTGCCAAAAATGAAACGGAAGAAAAATTAGTAAAAGATTTCCATCAAATTTTCAATATCTAAGACATTTCAATATCCTGTGAATATCATTAAGTGTCAAACTGCTTCTTATACGGAGCCAGTTATATTAAGGCCCGTTTTCACTAAAGCTAGGCGACTACTAAATGAATCCCTGTTGAAAACCCAGCTGCTGGATTTTCAACATTCAGCGCTGAGCTAAACATTGAAAATCCAACTGCGCTATATTGTATATTCCGTATCGTATTCAAATCTGTTTCCGAATTGATTATTAATACCGCTTTTAAGAAATATCAACTTTATGCGTAGTGTGAATTAAGTTGATTTCAGAATGAATATTGTTGTATTAAAAACTGAACTCTATGTGTGGGAATTACAGTTACTTTTCCTAAAACACATTTATATTTTGTTTACATGTTTGGAAGCTAAATTGCAAACGCAGGATAGGTGTCGCGGAGTATAAGTGAAAACGGGAATGTGACGTCAAGATAAAATTAAGTAGAAGCAAGTTTAGTCGTCTATAAGTTGGGAACTGCGCGTCAAAACAAACAAGGCTGTATGTGGGTCATGTGTGCAATCCCTTATGACATGACCAGCGAAACTGCTTCCTTGTAATATAAATGGATATAGGACTAAGTAGAATTTTTAGAGATACATTTGTATGGGTCCCCGAGTTATTCATCATCATCTGTCTAGCCTTTTCCCAACAATGTTGGGGTCGGGTTGGATGCAGCCGAATACCAGTATTTTACATGGAGCGACTGCCTATCTGACCTCCACAACCCGTAACTGGGTAATACGATACCCCTCCAAGTTATTCATGTAGGTACTAATTTGTATGAGGTGATTTGTCTGTAGTATTTATTAAAAAAATATTCCTTTCACCTCAGCACTTGACCTAGAATCACTCGCTACGCTCTTGATTCAATTATAGAATCCTTCGCTTGCTCGGGATTCAAAATCAACTCTTGCAGCAAAAACCAACTTTGCTCTCTTGTTGCACAAATAACTACATATTCATGAAGAATCAGTCATTGAAAAACTTGTCATTTTCACCGAGCAGGTAAACTGTTTATGCAAAGCAGGTTTTCTCGCTTTTCACGATTATTTTATTCTGGCACAAAATTTTGGGATTATCTTTAAGTATACTTAAAACGGTTTATGTAAAGAAGGTTTTTTAGCTTTTTTCATACTTTGATTTAAATTCCTAGTACGAAATAGATGCGATTTGTTTATTTTAGAATAAATAGGTAGATAATTTATTTATTTTTAAATCAAATATACTTTTTTATTTATTTATTTATAACAATCTTACCTTCACTATCTTTACAGATCTATGATCCAATGCGACAGACTGGCCTTAATAACTAAATCCTAAATCTACACCTTATACCTAGTTAAAAAATATCTTAATCTAAATTCTAAATAACTTATTACATATAGTGTAACTTTTGCGAATTCACTCAAGTTGCACCACAATACATCAACCCTCCCGTGAACTTCATTCACCACGCGTATGGCTCTAGTGAGAGGAGTTCTCGCCAGTAGGTTGGTCCTGGCCGCAGGCACAGCGAGCAGGGGCGGGCGTTGCCGCCTCCACACGTACCGGTCGGGCACGTACAGCTGTAGGTGTCGCAGCACTCCCGGGTTATGCGCCACGCCACGTAGTAGTTTCACTACATACGCTACGAGCGAAAACTCCCGTCGTACTCTTAGAGTGTTATACCCTACCATACCCAGAACAAATAGTGTAGGGTACATCAATGGGTATAATGGATATACCCCATACAGCTTGTAATACAAGTGCCTCGTGAACTTATTTTGGATACGTTCCAACATAACACTATACTTCGCCTCATGAGGAGCCCAAATGAATGCGCTATGTTCGAGGTGACTTCTGACTAATGCGTCATATAGTACCCTTAGGGTCATGATGTTGGTGAATCCTTGGGACTGCCTGAGTACGAATACAATATTATATACAAAGCGAAATAAACATTATTATATAAAGGAAGGGCTCATAGGGCGTCAAAAAATTCTTCCGCATCACTGTCAGTGGGAAAAGTACCCAAAAGGCCAGTATTGCCACGTTGGATGGCAATGCTGATTCTTTGACCTAGAAATTGACCAGCCCTCTGGTCACGTGAAGAGTCGACCGCTTGGCGAATATGATATCTTTTAGAATATGATTTTAAAGGAGTATGTGAGTATCATAGCGGGTGGCATTCTGCAATAGTTTCTGCCTGCGTCCATTGGCAGAAGGCTTATGTTGTTATGTCTGGAAAGTTAATTATTTTCAAGTTGAATACAAAGGAAGGAAGGAACTTTCCTAGAATTTAAGCTACAATAATATCAAAACAAACATTTTAATATAACACCCACCGCCTCAATTTCGCATAGAAGTAATACCTAGCTGTCAACGCTGCGAAACTTCTAAACAGTTGAGTTGGGAACTGTGTGTCAAAACCACAGATCATAGAGACGCCTCGCTGGCCGCTGAGTCGCATTGTAAATACTTTCCATACAAACCACGCGTGTCACAGTTTACTCGCAGTATGACAAAAATGACGTATACAACGTGTATCAGAAATGTGTGGTCATAGTGAAAGGTGTGGAAAAAAAATCTGCTGTCTCATACATTTGGGTCGGTATGGGACAGCAAATTTTTTTCTGTATCAAAATGTTGTTCAATTTCATGGTCTTTCACGCTATCCTTAAATATGACCTCACATTTCTGATACAGGCGGTTCGTGTTCGGCACCACGGATTTTATTGGTACTGCCGTCTCTAGACGCTGCCGGGGATTCCATGCTCTGTGGTCAAAACATACAGACCCACATGTGGGTCGGGTGTGCACGCCCTTATAGCAAATAGCTTTCATTTAAAACTCTTCTGCTATAAGTAATATTTCTTGAATACGCTTAAGGATTTTACTGAGTTAAAAATAAAATCTATTAATAGCAACCAAAAAATCGAAGACATAATATTCCACCAACCCGCACTGGGCGCGCGTGGTAGATTACGGCCCACTCCCTCTCACCGAGAGGAGGCCTGTGTCCCATCAGTGGTAACGTTGTTAGCTGATTTTACTATTTATACATACACACAGGTTTAGAAAGAAAGAAAAGAAAGAAAGAAAGACTAACGTTTATTTGGACACAGTTCATGAAACACAAAATACAAATAACAAAATAAAGAATAAAGATAATGTTTTTGCAACAATAGTGTGTGCCTCACAGAGCTGCACTGTGGTCCCGCCATAGGACATTGGGCTAAAATGTCGATGGTCAAATTATAATGTCATTTATCGGGTTTCGACAATTTAAAATCCAACGGAAATAATACCGATAGATTATAAACTAACGGTTCTCACAATCTTAGGGTGACATATTGAAAAAACAAGACGGCGGCTGTGTTCCGATTTTTGCCACGCGACAAAAGACAACTAATTAAAAAGGCACATGACATTTCGTGATAGTTAAATGACATTTCATGATATTATGAGGGCTGACATTTCTTGATTTATGGCCAGATCTGAACATTATTGTCGAACGTGATTCTTGTTGTGTGTTTTGGCTCGACACCAGCCTGTGAACACAGCATAAGATAACAGCTCGAAGCATTGCGACTGTTGACTCATATAGCTTGTGTTTGGTGATACATAGCTGACTTACACGTTGTATCTTAGCTTGTCTGTGTATGCCTTAGCTGATGAATGAGAGACAATAATTTGAAAATCAAGGATAACTTATCTACCTAACCTAAACAAACTTAGGCGCATGTAACAAGCAAAGTTAATCCTAAACATCCCAAATCTTAGGTAGGTATATAATAATATTATAAATGCGAAAGTGAGTTTTTTTGTTTTTAATGCTTTCACGCTAAAACGGCCGAACGGATTTGGATGAAATTTGGCACACGGGTAGACCATCATCTGGATTAGGTCATAGAATACTTTTTATCCCGGTAGTACGTTCCAGTGGTATAATTTCCGACTTACACGCGGGCGAAGCCGCTGGAAATAGCTAGTACTAAATAAAAAAAGAAGTAATAAATGCTAAATATAAAAGTCTTAACGGTTTCACAACAAATCAAACAAACAATTCAGAGTCAAAGTCAAATAATTTATTTCAAGTAGGCACATTAAAGGCACTTTTGAACGTCAAAAAAGAAATAGAACTGTCAATCAGTTTAGATGTATCTAAGAATGTCATGTCCATGTTATGACGAGAAACACAAGAACCAGCAAACCTCATTAGTTCGTGAAATAATTTGATAAAAGTCTACACTTTCCAGTTAGGCCAGATATACGCTCGAACAGACATCTAGGCAGAAAGAAACCTACAAATACTGGTACCTCTCATCCCGTT
The DNA here is from genome assembly GCA_947522985.1 of Lithophane socia. Lineage (NCBI taxonomy): Eukaryota > Metazoa > Arthropoda > Insecta > Lepidoptera > Noctuidae > Lithophane > Lithophane socia. Next base: position 13,197,124 of record OX383273.1, read on the forward strand.
TCCCAGCGGTTGGAACACAACACCTTCCGCTTACTTAACGCGTGTGTGGCCAGTTCCGGTAAAAGTGCGCTCTTCTAATGACTATGAAGTGAGGGCTGAGAGTAGCGGAAATGGGAGCGATTTGATAGATAAAAAAAATATTGATTGTATTTTTTGACGTTCAACAATGTCATGATTTTCAGAAAAAAATTTAGTAAGAAAGCTTGTGCGAGAAAAATTCTCTGTGATATTAAAACGGGGTTATCCGTTCGTTAATAAAAACTGAAACAAATAATGCGTTTGCAGTATAAATATGGATAGTACTGAAACTACGTAGGTAGTATAAACGATCGAAACGGCACACGCACCTGTGTGCGTAATAATGAGCCTTTGCGTAATAGTGAACCTGCCGCAACTGACAGCCGGCGACAATCGCTTGGGGTTTATGCGATTGTCGCGGTGCTGTCAGTGCGAGTGCCCGAGTGGTTCCAGCGATATTTTTGAAATTGGAGCGTAGGTAATTATTTCAACAAATACGCCTAGTTTTCATACTGTACATTTTTATACTGTAGCAGACCTTTCCGTAAAATGGACCACACTTTGATACCTACCAAAAGGCGCAGATGCATATCATCTTCTGCTCAAAGAACCAACTTTAAATTATCCATTTATTTTATTTATATACTTACTTTATTGTACGCCAGAAAATACATAAACACACAACACAAAAAAATTAACACTACAAAACATACAATGGGCGTCCTTATCGCATTTAAACATTCGCTCCGCTACTCTCAGTCCTCTGCCTTATCAATGGCGTGAGCGCCGTCAAGCACGAACTCGCGTCATCTAACTCAACAAAGTAATTGTCGACTGTACTTTGTTTCATTTCCGATTAACGTTTAGTTTTTCTTTTTTTACGATGCATACGTTTGTACAGCAATTTTTCATCATGAACACGATATGCGTCAGGTGATGGCATAGGGTAAAGTGGCCGGTTATCGTTACTAATATTTTTTTTTTGGATTTCTTAATTTGTCGCGTACATATTCTTCTAGGGTTTTCCATCTGGAATTTTCAGTTGCAGCCCGGAGTCGGGGTTCGTGTCCTGTTGATAGCAATAGACTGGCCCCATATTACATGGGACTTAGGCGCGTATGTTATTTTTGGAAAAAAATGGTTGAAATACTTACCTATAGTAATAAAATATCTGTGCCTATACTGAAATCGGGGCAAAAATACGTATTTTCCACAGTAAGAGATATAATATTTATCGCAATAAAGCGAAAAGTACGTCAATGCGTCACGCGTAATACGTCATCGCCACAACAAAAATGATCGTGTTCGGTTTTCGTGTTAACTACAAAAGTATGAAAGAAATAATTTCCTTTTCACATTCTTACGTTTATTTCCTTTTATTAATTGATTATGAAACGTTATGATTATAATAGGAGTTGAGTAATATTCATAATTATCATGAAAAACCTATTACGGTTTACAACTGGACGGTTTCCAAAGTTTGATATATTTTACACCTGACTTTTAGGGCCTTTACTGATTTGTCGGTGCAGCAGCGGTGCGACATTAGCATGCTCGGTATACATGATCCGTAAGCTTACCGAGCGCCTACGCCTATATTTTATTTAAATCAGCGTTCCTGATTAGCACGGTTTGCGCGGGAGTGGCTCGGTTCAGTGCCCGCTCCGCATTCTGTCGAGCCGGACGCGTAACAAGCTATAGTATCTTCATCTCTCGAACTCGTAGACGACATTATTTCGCGACGGCACAAGCGGCTCTGCGTAATTTTTTACGAACATGTGCGTAGGTAACTCTTGTGCCGGTGACGCGGTATGTTTTCGGCATCCGAGCACTCTAATGTCGCACCGCTGCTGCGCCGACTCGTGAAAGAGATGTGTTTATGTTGACTGATAAACCTTGCTGAAACCTCAAGATTAACAAAACCTCCTGAAAATTTAATTTGTACATATATCTGATGCGATCATTTATGTATCATCATGTTACGAGGTCCTAGAAAAAGTGACATTCTATCAGCGATAACGATGCTGGAAAAGGCAAAAATGTATAGGACTGACATAAGCTATCGAAAAGCTTATGTCAATCCTGTTGAAAGTTGTTGTAGAAATACGAAACGCTTTCGAAGCGATTGTCACTTGTCTAGGCCCTCAGAAAATAATACGTGTGAACACTCTCTGTTATCGCGTGGCTCGTCAGCTGTTACAACGGTCATCGCTTCGAAACAAATGACTGCAAATGATTTGTATTCATGTTTAATTTCCTATTCACATTCTGATGTTTCGTTTTATGGTACTAGATTGATTTATTTGCGATGGCTGCCATTTTAACTGATACGGTTTTGATTTTTATTGGATTATGCGGAAGTTTATTAACGTACATTTGATATTTGTCGATTTGTATAATCTTGTTTTGCTGTTTATCGAATTGGGTGTTAACTTGCTATAGGATGACGAGCCAGTTGTTAATAGGTGCTAACTTTTATGTAATGACTAGCTTCTGCCTGTGACTTCATTCGCGTGAAATTTCTTGTATAACAAGAAAAAATATGTGCTATGAATATTAGGAATCGGATTAGTAGTTCCGAAGATTACTCCCTAAATACAAATTCACAAATTTTAAAATATTATTGTGTATAGATAAGAGAAAAATCTCATTCCGTCATCAAAAATAAATAAAATGTATAAAACTCTAGGTGTATTCGTGAAAGTATTTTTACATAGAAATATATTAGACTTTTAGTAGTTGGCAAGACCTTATTTCGTGTTTTCGTTTAATCATAGCGAAGTGTTTTCTTATCCGATTATTACAAAGTTTTTGCGTACACAAACTTTGTCGTAACCTGCAGGCAATCTAATAGATTTGAGCAGGATATTCTTTGTTAATTTTGTTATACCACCACAATTTAATTATATGCCTAGTCTATGGGGAGTTGGCTTCCAGTCTATTCAGATGCAGGTGAATACCAATACTTTACATGGAGCGACTGCCTATCTCCACAACCCAGTTACTGGGTTAAGACCATACTTCTTGGTAAGACTAGTTGTCAGACCACGGTCATAACTTGTTTCAATGTGCACGTCTTTCAAAATCTTTTTCATAATGATAAAATTTCAACATGAATGACGTAGCCAATTATTTAAATTTATTTAGCAGAGTATCCATGGAGTTTCTTTCCCGTTCTTCTCCATAGGAACCTACTACGCTTTGGAATGGGCAACTAGCTTCATCTCTCTGACTGACCGACCCCTTTACAGTTAATAAGTGCCTGTAAATCGTTCCACACAAATTCCTAGTTACTTTCTCCCGCTCCGCCGATCGCTCCACTTATCTGTAACCTAACCTTTAGAGTCCCTCAAGCAAAACAAACGTCATCGCTACTAATGTGGCTCAAATGATTAATCACTTATATTCCTGCTTCGTATTGTATTGTACTTTATTATAGTTAAGTGTTCTGTCTTAGAATGTATAGTAATGGTGCGAAGTGCCGCGTCAGCGTTGTTTGGGAGAAATACATTAGAGTATTAGAGAGAGAGGAATATATTGCTAGTTCATGTTTCAGGGCTTTTTTGGGGGTCTTTCTGCTTGTTTAATACAACTAGAAACTTCTATTGTGTCTCGGTATCCATCATTTTTTTTTATAATGTCTGACTGTTGAACAAAAAAAAAAAATCCAAATAAAAAAAGAAGTCGGTGGGAAAAAAAGAAAATTGAAAAATAAAGACACCGATTTCCGAAATCAAAGTTATTTTTCACTTTTTAGTGTTTTTTTTTGGAAGTCAGTATTTTTTTTTGTATTTTTCACTTTTCGGTTGTGGTACCTTCCCCACAGAAATTCTAATACCACTACCTGGTAAATAACAGTGGCGGAGTCACATAGAACGTCGTCGAAAAATACGTAATATTTAACTCAAAAACTACGCAAGCAAAGTTAATAAAATTTATGTAGCATGACCTACCAAACAAAATAAGAATTTATCATAATCGATTCATAATTGGCGGAGTAATCGCGTAACAAATAAACAAAAAAAAAAAGACATACAGACGAATTGAGAAGCGTTCTTTTTGAAGTCGTCGGTTAAAAAAAATGCCAAACGCCACTTGTTTTTTTTTTTTTTTTCAATTAAAAACATCTTTTATTTAACTTAAAGACTTATAATATCTATAATAATAACGCCACTTGTTGAACAGTTTAGAAGAGGTAATTACGCTTTTTATTGACAACTGCAAGCTGCAACTAAAAGTTGTTGCTGAAAGCTTACGATTTTAGAGTAAAGTTAATAAGCCTCATTTCTCTGTAATTTTCCCTAGCATCTCAAATTAAGTACAGGAACTAAAAGTGGCGTCCGAAATTAGTAATTTCTCTTGCAAACTCTACTACGAAGTTGGACTTTTTGTACTTTATTTTAAGTACAAAAAGAACACTAAGTACAAGACTTATTCATCGCTCAGGGTACCCAACTTCTTACTGTTCATAATGAAAATAAATATAACGTTTATTCCCTACAGGTAAACTCCTAAATACCCTCCATTAAAAAAACGATTCACAATTAAAATCAACTTTACCGTTAAACGGGAACACTAACAAACTATCGATCGAGTAATCTCGGGGCGGTCTCCGGGGCTCCAACTTGTAGTAGCCGTTAAATAAATAATTAGCCACACAATAACGGTCTACTAATCTTTGGGGACTGCTCAATATGGTACAGGTCTCAGGGGCTGATCGAAGAAGGTTTCGAAGTTGTTTTGCTTCTTGTAAATTGTTCTTGAAGATTTAAAGCGGATGTGGGTAGCTTGGTCTTGTTTCCTTTGTGGATACCAGCAGGCGTAGCATGAACATTGAGCCATTTTGTCGACGGAAGAGTAGACAAAAATGACGTTTCCTGTAGACAGTAGACAGTACGAGTCGGCAGCAAAGTAGAAAGAGTCAACTGCACTTTTTAAGAAATCCACTTTTTTACACAATTTGACTCAGAATTCTTTGTTTTATCATAGGTTGTAGTGTGAATTTGACAGTAAGGATAGAAAACTTTCTTCCGAAATAGTCTACATACAAAAAGACCTAGACAAAGATCGTTAGAAATGAAAGACAAAATGACAGATTGTAGAAATATTTCCACGGTGGATGTCAAAAATGAAGAAACGAACTATGACTTTGTATAGAAAAAGCTATGTCTATTCTTCGTAGAGTTAGAAAGCGCCATGCTACGCCTGCTGATGGCAAATTCTCTGAGGGCCAATTCTCTTACTTAAAAAACGTTGACATTCAAGTCGCAATCTGTCAAACTTGTCAAAAATGTTGGTGAATTGATGGTTTTTTGACAGATTGCGAATGCGATGCAAATGTGAACGTTCTAGGGAATTGCCCCGTAGGTACCTGTTGCCTGAAAGTATGATGACTATTATGATTATAAACGTATTGGTCCTTGGAGTCGGGATTTAATCTAAACTATCCGGCTCGAAGGACCAAAATGTCATTGTGAGAATATAAGTTTAGTGTGGTGATTTATTTATTTTAAGCCTATGTTGGTGATTAAGTTTTTAATAAAATCTTTAGAATGGCAATAATAATGGCCCGTTAAAGTAATTCCTAGAAAAAATATACTAAATTTTCCTCTATCTCTTCTTCTTTTCTCTTCTTCTTTTTCCGAGCTCAGCCGTTACTCAAACTGATTAAGTTTGATAAAAATTAAAATTATATTGTATCTCCTTAGTAACAGTTGAAGGGTCGCCTAGAATTTCTCAGTAGCAGCCCGGAGTCTGGATTTGTGCCCGGTTGATGACAATAGACTCGCCCCCTATTACATGGTACTTAAACATAACTGGCGAGATGTGGGTGTGCTATAGATACTCCTCTGCCTAACCGTTCGGGGAAACAAGGCGTGATGTTATGTTATGTTTTATTTACCTCTTCATACCATAGAAAAATTCTGAAGGAGCTCGTGGTTAATAATAACAGCCGCACTGGTCGTTCCATCAGGTTAAACTACGCTTGCCGGGTTTGGTCTGTAGATGGGTGACCATCTTTATATATCGAGACTCCTCCAAGCCTCGGAAAGCACGTTAAGCCGTTGGTCCCGGCTGTCATTCGTGGATCTTTGACAGTCGTTACACGTCGACAAAAGCCCAAAAGTATGACAATCAGTCTTACTGGTTATCGTATTGCCCAGTTATTGGGTTGTGGAGGTCAGATAGGCAGTCGCTCCATGTCAAATACTGGTATTCGGCTGTATCCGGTTAGACTGGAAGCCGACCCCAACATATTTGGATGATTAACCATGGCAAAATTCTGTCGAAGTCTCGAACGAATACTGATTGACTCTCTATGATAAAAAGGTGCAAATGAGTATTTATTGATTTGAAAAATATTATTATCTATCCATAAGTTTTCAGCTCTTTTCTTAGCCATATCTTTGAGCAATGCTATATTATATTCAAGGTCGAAAACACCTCTGCCTTTACCTCTGAAGGCGACGTCTATTTGAGTAAGAAAGCAATTATCCGGCCCTTTCATCCTTCGGTGCCTTATTATGTAATTAACGGCCTTTGTCATTACGCACACTTCAGACTAATTAGATTTACGAGACAATGAGAACATGTGGCTTCTCCCGTAATTATTGTAATTACGGGATGGGTTGGCTATAACATTGGGAGAGGTCATATTTTTTGGACGTTATTTGAGTGATGGTTGGGATGAATTATGGAAGGTTCCTTTATAGGAAAGGTTTTATAATACTACACCCTGGTTTCTGACTTTTCATAAGTCCCCAAGTTGGTTTCAGTGAAATAATAGTTATTTATGCAACTGTTATATAATACCTCATTATTTACAGTTGCATACAAGACTTTTATCTACATCCATGATATGAATCTTCTATAAAAGTTTCTTTGCAATACCAATATCGAACAAAAATGGCGCGGTACGACGTGAATTCGAATTTTTCGAATTCGAATGTGTTTTGTTTTTAAATTACGGTGCTTTGTTAGTGAAACGCTCGTGAATGACAATGTTCGCTTTTTGAAATGAGTTGCATTATGAAATTCAGTACAACATTATAACGCCCGTTTCGATGATATTATGGTTACTATGACACTGGTTGTTTTAATGTTGGCAATAAGCTAACTGTTTCAGAAACTTTTATAGAGGATTTATAGCATGGATGTAGATAAAGTATTTTTGTTTATTTATTTGTTAAAGAGGGTCTATTTAACTTAACTAGAAAAACCGTACAGACGTGGTGGGTATCGATATCTAAACATGAAAAAGCAAATACTTTATTGAATGTTTCAACCGCTTCCATGGTATAGTAGTTAGACCTGTCTCAGACCCAGAGGGGATCCCGGGTAAGATTCCCAGTTGGAGCAAAATCTTCTGCTCGGTTTGTTTACTGGTAGGGCTTGTTCATAGTCTGCCTGGCTAGCTACGACCATTCTATCTAAGTCTGTCGACATAAAAACAATGTTAACAGCATTGTTGTGTTTTGGCAGTTCGGGGTAAGATTGCCAGTTCCACTGTGGTTGAGAATTCCAGGTGAAGCTGGCTTCGACCTTCAGCCAGATCATCACTCAAAACTGATCATTGTGAGACCACTGACACGTTTGTAAATTAGTAGACTTGTCCCCCAGGTAAGATGCAGGTCTAGAGCTTCCCAGAGACGGTAAAAAAACAATCCCACATAGGTCTTCTAAAAGGTGCACCTCGCGGAGAAGACCGGGAAATAATACTTTACCTTTTAACTATTACAGTCTTCCGACTTAACTCATCCATTTCGTGATGCCATCAGCAATATGGGAAATAGGGTAGATAGATAAAACGTTTATTTGGTGCATACAAAAGACAGCACAACATCCAAATCACGGTTAAATAATAACTAATTTCACAAGGTCCATATACAAAAAAATAAAATAATTAAAAACAATAAAAGAAAACTAGACACAGTGACAATATTGTCTATGACAACTTTAAAAAATAACGAAAGATGCAAAGTGCGGTATGCGTCTCAACGTTGCACCAAATGGGAGTCCAACTCAGCATGTCTCAGGCCTATAACTGACGCTGATATTCTGCTGGTTCCCTGCTGTGACAATAATAGGGTATAATAAAAGGGGAATAGGGAAATAGGAGATAAGGGGGTAAAAAAATAAATAAAAAGACTTCGTACCCAAGTAGGCTGCAGCAAGGACAACCTCCACAAGTGGGAGTTCAAGGACGGCTCAAATCTCCAGTGTGTATGCGGCGCCTCTCCACAGACAATGGCTCACCTCCAATCTAGCCCAGCTTCTCCTGGCACCTGCACACGTGAGGACCTGATGGCTGCGTCAGCGAACAGTATTCTCTTGGCTGTTTTATGTTTTATTTAACAACACTCGTTTATTTGCCATCGACACGCTAAGAAGAAGAGGGGGTAATAGGGGATTTAAATCATGTTGTTCTGCTAATCAAACCAATAACTTGTAACATCTCATTGCTCCAGTATCATCCCTGCCGAGCCCCACCGCAGCCGACGATGACGACGATGAGGACGAGACGACGCAGCAGAGCCGAGCGGACGCTGATGATGACGGCAGGATCTACAAGAACCCTAGGAACTCACCCTCGGCGCAGTGTCCTCGGGATGAGGAGCAGGCTACCTTGCTGGTAAGTCACATTCAAACCTGACAGATATATCTTAGATACCTTATCAAAACTGGGACCAGAATTGCTATTCTGTAACCATCTCAACGTGAAAACTTAGGTGAAGTGAGCGTGGAGTGAGCTATCATTGTCATCGATACCTTCTGATGCTAAGGCAGAGACAGTTCACTGCAAGCTCACTTCACCTAAGTTTACACGGTGAGGTTATTACAGAATAGCACAACAGCACCCTAAGTGCGTATCACACACGATCAATTACAATCTGAATCGGTTTGCAACAAATGTTTAATAACGCAATGAATGTTGTTGAACAGTCAAAATGAAACAGATTAGCCTTAATCAGTTACGAAAATACGTGTACGTTAGGACCAAAAAAGAACGTACTTTTTAGTCCTAAGGTACACGTTTTATTTATGAGAATATTCTTCGATATTTTTCGATATTATTTTAGTCAGAATGACTGTAAGATTTGTAGACGTCTGATAATGAAAAGAAAATATTGTAAAACCAATTCTTTTCAAAAAGTAATAATAGAGTTGAGAAATGTAGTTCTTATTTTTTCTTGGAAATTGAGACGCGGCATTATGGTCTAATTGAAATACACGATTTAAGATATACGATAGAAAGTCTTGGCTTGCATCTCAGCTCATGATAAGTGATGATCGGGCTGAAGGTGGAAGCGAGCTTCACCCGGAATCCCCAACCACAGAGGAACTGGCTATCTTACCTCTAACTGCAGAAACACAACTTGTTGTTACGGTGACAGACTTAGATAAGATGGAGGTAGCTAGCCAGGCGGACTTAGAACAAGCCCTGTTTCCAACCAAACTGAGCAGAAAATTTTGACCCCACTGGGAATCGAAGACGGGGCCTCTAAGTCTGAGATGAGTGGTCTAAACACTAGGCCACAGAATGGCATGTGAAATATTTGAATTGCGTGAAAAGTCTAACCAATTTAGGTCTTGTTTAAAGGAATTTCAGAGTCTTGTTCGTTTACTGTCTATCCCATTTTAATATGCTAAAGGTTGAGAGCAGTGGTGGCCTATGGTAACGGCCGCGACTTACGACTTGTAGGTTGTAGGTTCGAACCCTGACAGGAGCTTTACGGTGAAGGAAAACATCGTGAGGAAACCGGCATATCCTAGAACCAAAAATTCGAAGACGTGTCATCAACTAACCCGCATAGGGCCCGCGTGGTGGATTACTGTCCACACCCTCTCACTGAGAGGAGCCCTGTGTCCCAGCAGTGGGAACGTTATAAGCTGATTATGATGATACTAAAGGTTTCTTCTATTTCAGGGCCAAAAGTGTCTCCGAAAGTGCTCATCAGACGAGGACTGCAAGAGTAAAAAGAAGAAATGTCTCTGTGATGGAGCGTGCGGCATGTCCTGCATCAAACCAGGTCAGTCGTAGACATATTAGGAATTCCCAGAATTTCCAGTTTGGCGGAATTAATGCTTAAGGGTTCCGTCCGAAGTTAAATATTGTTGGAAATTTTTACTACTACGTTCGCAGAAAGAAAGAAAAATATCTTGGCAGAAACCCGTACCACAGATATTATAATACTACGTCCCGTACATATAAAACCCGACCAAGTGCGGGTCGGACTTCCACACGAACGGTTCCGTACTACCGTACAATATTTGACAAAACAGCCGAAAAATATTTTTATTATTTATTGTTAAAGCTGCAACAGAAATACATAAACTGTGAAAATTTCAACTATCTACCTATTACGGTTCATGAGATACCGCTCGCTGACAGACATTACGGTTCATGAGATACAGCTCGCTGACAGAGAGACGGCATCAGAGGCTCAATAAAGTTCCGTTTGGCACCGTCCAGGTACGGAACCCTAAAAATAAAATTAACTCGATTTTAAACTACTTAGAAAACTTTGAATATCAACAAAAGTGATTGGCGACTGGAGGGTTATAATTGAAACCAGCCAAGTTTTTGGGAACGATTAAAGACGGTTTATTGATAAAACTTCAACGTTCGATTTGTATTACGATAAAGGACGTCATCAACACGCAAATAAGGTTGTTTTGTGACCCTTGTTTCTACCCCTGAAAGGGTCTATAGAACACTAAGACCTCATGCTTGATAAGTCTATTCTGCAGGCGTAGCATGGCGCTTTCTATCTCTACGAAGAATAGACATAGCTTTTTCTATACAAAGTGACAGTTCGTTTCTTCATTTTTGACATCCACCGTAGAAATCTTTCTACAATCTGTCACTTTGTCTTTCATTTCTAACGATCTTTGTCTAGTTCTTTTTATAATGTAGACTATTTTGGAAGAAAGTTTTCTATCCTTACTGTCAAAATCACACTGACAACCGATAAATCCTATGATAAAACAAAGAATTCTGAGTCCAATTATGTAAAAGAGTGAATTTCGTAAAAAGTGCAGTTGACTCTTTCTATTTTGCTGCCGTCTCGTACTGTCTACTGTCTACAGGAAACGTCATTTTTGTCTACTCTTCCGTCGACAAAACGGTGCTCATGCTACGCCTGCTGGTACTTATACTTTTTCCTAAGGGGATGCGCTGAGGTAGATAGATAGATAGATAGTAGCCCGCGTAATTCAAATTTTCTTACGTTTTTTTACAATTTGCAGGTCAGTGTCAGGTTGTTTATGATTCGCGAATTTATAGTATTAGGGCGTTTGTGCACTACAAGGAATTTTACTGTCCGGCAGTAAAAATGTGAACGCAGCAGTATTACTTGAAGTACGAAAACAGACCTTACTACTTCGAAATAAAGGTGCTATCAACATTGGACCGTAAAAAATCGGACTGCCGGACAGTAAAATTCCTTGTAGTGCACAAACGCCCTTAGTATGGATTTTTATGATTATAATTCTATAAATAAACATTTGATACGGCTGCGAATAATTATGTTTAGATCAATATACAACCTGATAAACTGACCTGCAAATTGCAAAAGAATTTCGCTACCCAGATGCTTTCGCCATAAAAGTTTTCAGGAAAAGTATACCAGAATGGACTTGTATTATAAATCTGTACAAGTTGGCAACGTTGCTTCGCCGTCAAAACAAAAGCCTGGCACAGTCACGTATTATTATTGGAGAGAAACAAATGCTATACTAGAAATGTAAGCGCTCTAATAGAGAAACTATCACACAAATTCAGGCAGTTTTATTTGCCGGTCGTAGGAAATGGAGCGATATTCACAAGAGGCGTCGTAAGCGGCACTGGAAATTGTACAAATTGCATAGTTGTCGGTCCTGGCGCCCGTGCCAGATGCTGACGGTTATTGCAACTTATATGGACGGAATTATGTGGCAAATAGAGGTGAATTTGTGGTATTGTTGTGAATCGGCAATTTTCGATAATGATTGACTTATTTTAGTAGTACTATTCAGTAAATAGGTTCCATTTAATACTTTTGTACTGGTCATATGAAATGATATAATATGGAATGGAATGAAATGAAATGAAATGAAATTTTTCATTTCATTTCATTTTATATCATTTGTTTTGGGCTAAAATAAAAGTGCCGGCCAAATAAAAAAAATGATATATTCCGTTACAATACGTTATTCTCTTCACTTTTCACTATTGGGCCAAACCTGTACGGCAATTCCCTGAGCTGTTATACGATTTTGAAAAATACTGTTTTCAGTATATTTTGTAGCTAAAATAATAAAAGCGGTACTTTCACCTCTAGCCCAAAAATGTATGGACGGTGACTGATCTCCTTTCGAATGTCTTTTAAACCAGACATTTCGCAGGTCATGAATGTCTAAAAACAATTTGTAATTGTACTGCAAGGCAAAGAGCTTGCCTGCCAGGGTTGCGGGTTAGTCCGAAAGGGATACCGGGACCTTGGCAACAGGCAACTGAAGGAACACGGGTGGGTTTTAGTCAGTAAAAGACTGACACGCCCTTCCGCTCCGCCCAGAGCGGGAGAAGTCATTGGATGATTTCCAACACTCAAAAAAAAAAAAAAAGGGCCAAAAGCTTACTCATTCAGAAAAGGGATGAACATCAATCACTACCCGTCGTTGCGTGTTGCCGTGTTCACGATCTCAGACCATTAAAGTCCAAGATTCTACACGATGTTTCCCTTAGCCATAAAACTTGGTGTCTAAGCAATTGAGAAAGTTCTTAACATTCATTGTTATGTTAGTTTTAGAACGAAGATCCAACTTAAGTGTTTTACAGGGTTAAATTAAAGTAGCTAGCGAAACTACGCCGTTATGACACGATACCAAAACACGATAAATCTATACTAATACACCCCTTAGCAAAAAAAACGGGTACCTTAACAGTCATTGGCTTTTGTATGGATAATATTAATATTTTTACTATGTCATTAGCATAAATGACTAGTAATTTGTTATAATCAATAAGAATATAGTTTTTTGGCTACACCCCTCTTCCAGCAGCGCTACAACTTTACAAGCTCTTATTGCTTTTTCTGCCATTACAATCGACACAAAGATATCACTTTTAAGTCATAGTATGGCTGGATTATGCGACAAACATAAATTATTCTACTAAAAATAACGAGATGTTAGTTTTAGATGCCAGGATAACCTTCTAACCGCAAACCTGCAAAATGTTAGTAAAAGTCACAAACGGAAAACGGGATTATTATTGTTTTTAAACAAAAGTTTCGAACTTGGAATTAACTTTTTTTCTTACCCAGACTCTTTATTAAGTGCCAGTAACATAGTTTGGCTATTAAAACCTCTTTACAACGAAATGATTACCAATAATGTACAAAAATCAAAACCGCCCGTTTTTTTTTTTGCAAAGGGGTGTATTATAAAGAGGAAAGATTTGTATTTTTGTGTGTATGTTTGTAATGAATAAACACAAAAACTACTGCGCCAATTTCAAAAATTCTATCACCATTAGAAAGCTGCATTCACCCTGAGTAACAAAGGCAAAAAAAGATTACACGCGGGCGAAGCCGCTGGCGGCAGCTAGTAAAATATAAAAAATAACAGATTTTCTAAACTCATACCTCACTTGCGGTCGCTAACGCAAAAAAAAAGTATAATAAAATCTTTTTTTTTTTCATCATATTTAGATATCGACCGACACCACATCATCCTTGCTAAGTACAAAAAACTGACCTTGAACTATCTGTGTTTAATAATACTTAAGGCTCGTACAGACAGGCGCGATATCGTGGGCGCGACAGGTAGTGCTACCCTTGTCGCGCCCGCGATATCGCGCCAGGTTGCACGAGCCTTTAAACTAGAGTAAGTTTGACTCAAAGGACCAGATTTTGAAATCACTGGCACAAATTGCCGCATTATCTTTTAGAAATCAGTTCAAATTACACGGTCGTGCCATTCTGCCTCTTATTGCCAACTGGTGACAGTAATTGCGCCTTTAGTGTAGATGTCAGACGCGAGTGGCGTTTCATTGCATTTTCTCGTACTGAAATGAATTATTCGAGTATTAGAAGATGATTGTTGTTTTTTGTTGATGATTTTTGATTGTTGTTTGGTTCCTTCGGGGATTATAGGCGTGTTTTTATGTTATGTTATGAAGAAGATGATTATTGCTATTTATTTTTGAGATTGTTGGCACAAAGGCTGAGTGATAGAGTTCCGCATTTCAGCACATCTAAACTGCGTTCAAGAGCTGTCAGTGTCAAAATTTCACAACAATGATGACACTGACAGCTACAGTCTTGAACGCGGTTGTATGTGTTGATTGCATTCAGTTTCATTGGTGAAATCCGCCTTAAGTAGTTTAGGTAATCTGCGCTGATAAAATATTTGTAACTAAACTACATCGAACAGATGATACATAGAAGACCAAGATGTAAAACATTTTTCATAGAATCGTAATTTTTATTTTATTTATACAGTATATTATCTAAAGAAGGGCGCTCCCGTTAATCAGCAATAGTATAGCGCCCATAAATGCTAAAAAAAACATAAAAAAAAGCTTTTTTATTTGTTTATTGTAAAATATATTACATTAAGTACACAAACTCTTTACACGCACACTTGTCTTTCCACGTTGAAATACAAGTGTACAGAGTGTTTCTTTTACGTCATCATCTGCCTAGCCTTTTCCCAACTATGTTGGGGTCGGCTTCCAGTCTAACCGGATGCAGCTGAATACCAGTATTTCACATGGAGCGACTGCCTATCTGATCTGATAGGCAGTCGCTCCATGTTGTGGACAACCCAGTAACTGGGTAATACGATCTCCCTGGTTTCTTTTACGTACTTATGCTGTTTTAAAGTGTACTGAGATTTTACGTGCTTAAATTCAATTTTAAATATTCAGTGCTTAAACGTTCATTTCTGCGATAAAACGAAAGGTAATTTTGGTCCTATCTGACACCTCGCGATAATTAAGTTCTCGTATCTGCAGGCTTTTACGAAAATGCTGAAATTTAAACCATGTTTGAGTCTACGTCACTGCCAATACACAGGTTTTTTTTATATTTTCTGAGCACTTGTTTATTTATGTATTTATTTATTGAATAGTTAGGTACCTACTTCAAGCACACAAGTGCATAGAGGCGTACTTATGGGGATCATCAGTACAACTCTTTAAGTTCAAATGATCGTATTGAATGACTAAGTATTTCATGAAATCATAACATTAAAAGCTCTTACATACTGGCGCGATTCGCCGCGCGAAACAATTTCTGAGAAAACTTCACGGCGAACAATGCGGCGACGTCGCGTAGCGCGGCGAATCGCGCCAGTATGTAAGAGCCTTAAGGCCAATAAATTTCTAACTTAGATTTATGTAGTTGTATTGAAGATTCTTACGGTCATGAATCTACATATAAATATATTCGTATTTCTTACGGTCACAAATCATTATTTTGATCAACATACCTACAACGTGATAATGCAAATTGCAAAAGATTTGAAAAAAAAAAAAAATTCGTGTATAAAATCGAATGAGCAATTATTTCCAATATTTGTAACCCCTGAGAATGTTTTTTCGCTACTGAAACTTTTTCCCATGAAAATCGCTCGAAAATTGAGTATTTCGCCAATTGATTTTTTTGCCAGATCTAAGCTTTTGCAGTAAAGGTTGTTTCTTATTGAACACTTTTTCTAGCTACATAAAAGTATTAACACAGGAAAGACCAACAATGCAACCACGTCATAAAAAAAAATTGAAAGCCCTGATAGAAAGTTGGTCATAACTTTTAAACCATAAAAAATTGCACAGACATTCTCAGGGTTAGAAAGTTTGGAAATTACCTTGCTCACGCCCCTATTCGATTTGATCCATACTTCACTTGACACACACTTTTAGATTTTAGGTTGAAATTGTACAGGGTGTCCACCCTGTACAATTTCAACCATCTAAAAGTGTGTGTCAATTTAAAAACAATTTGTGGTCCTTTCGCCCAGTATTTTCCAAATCGGTTCCAATTGCATACTTGCGCCACTCTGTCAGTCTCGTGCCAACGGGTGGCGTTTATTGCCGAGTCTGTATTTACGGACTTACTTACTTGAATTATGTACAACATGTAGGCAAACTGTGTAGTAAGTGTTTCGTGTTTAGTCTCGGAAGGAAGGGAATTATTTATTCTCATGCAACATCTACAATTCTACATTATTCGTGAAGGAAATAAAGAAAATGTATGTATATTGAATATACAATTGTAGACCGCGCATGTGCACACAATCATGCGCATGTGATGTGCTGTACATGAAAGGGTAATAAAATTATGACAAAGATTGTGGGTTAATGATTTTTGTATGTTAGTTGGTAACCCTTTGTTTATATAAATAAATAAATTATTATTCGGTATTGATTATACTTTTACACATCAATTATTTTAAAGATTCCTTTATTTTCTGTCGACTATAACGGTGAAAAAACACAGAATAATTTTTTTAAATTATTAAATTTATTTCATAAAATCTTTTACTCACATACATATCAGAACTTTCAGACATCTTTATTCATCTTCTCACCCTTCTGATTCACCCGGTTTTTCGTAAATCTGATTGAATCGGGATTTTACACACGTGTAGTTCTGATGTCAATTTGATATTACCGGATGATCTAATATTGGAAAGGGAAGATGATTGGTAAGTGTCAAAATCTTTCATAAAAGTAAAAGAAAGTTATTTTTCAATATTTCTAGTGTATGTACGTGAGAGCGCCTGAGAGATAAATGAGACAGGGTTTTGAAAAGTCGGAGGGCGAGATTTTACTTAGACATGTTCCCGACTCTTACTTGCACTGATAGGAATAACGCTTAGCCAAAGTACGTGTTAAGAAACGTCTATGGATCTCGGCTTTAGTAAAGATTTCAGGCCATAATCCCAACTAGGTAATACTATAAATGCGAAAATGAGTTTGTTTGTTTGTTACGCTTCCACCACTAAATGGCTGAACGGATTTGGATGAAATTTGGCTCATGGGTACACCGTGGACATAAGATACCTCTTATCTCGATATTCTCACGAAATCGAGACTAATGCGGGTGAAACCGCGAGAGCAACATTCTATAGTATTTTTATTTCAAGAAGCGACACGCGTTTTACTTGTGGTAACCAAGGGTACAAACACGCTGTGAATGTGTGCGTGAAGACGAGTAGAGCTAAAGTTCGGTCGCGAAGCAGAAATAAGTTCGTACAATGACCCTTCAGTACTTATCTCTATCGCTCGCGCTCAAATTTATATTGCCGTCGCGCTCACACATTAGAAGGACCGCCCTTATCGCGAGCGCGACGGCAATACATTTGAGCGCGAGCGATAGAGATAAGTACTGAAGGGTCATTGTACGAAATTCTTTCTGCTTCGCGACCGGACTTTAGCATAAAACACACACACACACTTCCGACTTCGCCATTGTCTCGGACGCGACAGTTCCGTGAGCTGCTGCCCTCACACACACATTCACAACGTGTTTGTAAGCAAAATAAAGCACGCGTCGCTTCGTGAGATAAAAATACCGTATGATTCTGATGCTACAGCTACACTTCGCGTTATCGCGAACTTTTCTTCGTGCGCTCTCTCTCGCACACCCCTCGATTACTCGCTGAGCAACAGAGAGCGCACGAAGAAAAGTTCGCGATAACGCGAAGTGTAGCCGTAGCATTAAAATCTCTTTGGATACCCTGAAATGTTCTTATACCCATTGATTAAATATGTAAAACCGACCGTTTTAAAACGAGGCCAAAACTAAGATAAATAATTGATCTTACAAGGACTTGTAGAGCCTATTTCTCAAAGGATTACTGTGCTTTTGTAGATAATTATTTACTTAATTAAACATTGTCTGAAGACTTAAAGTATTTATTACTAGCTAGGTACGACTCGGAGATAGCTTAGCGGTATGAATCCCGAAGGATGTCTGGATTTTCCTGAAAGGCTATTTATTTTAAAAGTTATACGTTCCTTATTACACCTATATTATAAAGAGATGTCGAAGCAACGTCTTGTCGGATTAGAGTAGTGTCGGACTAAAGGCATGTCGAAGTAAAGACGTGTCGGAGTTCCGTAATGTCGAAGTAAAATCATGTCGTAGTAACGTTTGTCGAAGTTCCGTTTGGTAGTCGTTATAAAGTTACATAATATAATATAACTAAATCTGTAATCTGTGTGGTTCTTTCCTCAAAAGACCATTTCAGACTCTTATCTACATGGTCCTCATATGGCCTGACCAAGATTATGTCTGGACTTTAAAGGAGACGGTGACCTCTGAGTTTGTTTCGGCCTTTCTTCTCAGAGTAGTCAGATAGGAAACGCCGACCTCATCTAGCTTATTTTTACAACTTTTTAATATGACGTGTAAAAAGTGATTCCAATATCCTATTTACAGAATAAACAATTTCATTTCATTTCATAAAAAATCTCGATATTTTGTCAAGTGGTAAAAACCATGCGAAGCAGGGGCGGGTTGCTAGTCATTTATAATTACACTTTTTCACACTTTAAACCACTCATATATTCTTTATTCCTTTAAAGGACTCAAGCGCTCGAGTTTTGCATTGGAACCATACAATTTTGAACAAATCTTAGGTAACAACTGAGGCCTGAGCGCCTGAATGGAGATAAACTATTCATGCATTCTTCATTTCTTTCTAGGGACTCAAGCGCCCGAGTTTTGCGTTGGAACCATACAATTTTGAACAAGTCTTAGGTAAAAACTGAAGCCTGGGCGCCTGAGTGGAACATAACTAATAGAACTGCCTCGTAGGCCAAGTGAATGCGAGCGCTAAAAAAAAATTACCTCCGTTTTAAGCCAGACAAGCCTCATTAGACATACCATTAATTAACCTATTAACATCATAATTATTATGATGTCAATTAATAGGTTAATTGTTCTGTATGATCATTAATATCAGTTCGTGAATGTAATTAGTGTCTGTGTGAACCTATACCGACCTATTCTGTAAACATCTCACCGTGAAAACTTAAGTGAAGTGATCTGTCAATAGTGTCAATCCCTAGCATCTTGGGGATGGCAGCTCATTTCACCTAAATATTCACAGTGAGGCAAGCGTCAGCAGGCGTAGCATGGCGCTTTCTATCTCTACGAAGAATAGACATAGCTTTTTCTATACAAAGTGACAGTTCGTTTCTTCATTTTTGACATCCACCGTAGAAATCTTTCTACAATCTGTCATTTTGTCTTTCATTTGTAATGATCCTTGTCTAGGTCTTTTTATATGTAGACTATTTCGGAAGAAAGTTTTCTATCCTTACTGTCAAAATCACACTGACAACCGATAAATCCTATGATAAAACAAAGAATTCTGAGTCGAATTATGTAAAAGAGTGAATTTCGTAAAAAGTGCAGTTGACTCTTTCTATTTTGCTGCCGTCTCGTACTGTCTACTGTCTACAGGAAACGTCATTTTTGTCTACTCTTCCGTCGACAAAACAGTGCTCATGCTACGCCTGCTGGAGGAATGATAGCTCTGTTCACCTAAGATTTCACGGTGAGACAAGCGTCTAGTGGAATGAAAGCTCATTTCACCTAAGTATTCACGGTGAGATTAGCGTCAGGTGGAATGACAGCTCACTTAGATAGATAGGATATAACATTTATTCAGTGCATACAAAACACACAAAAGTACAATTAAATGATAACAAATTACATTATTTTTTTAAAGAAGAAATAAAGATCAAGATACCATTATACAAAAAAGAGAACAAACATACTTAAAGAAATGTAGTGACGTAGTGACATACTTCAAAATTCAAATAACGAATCAAGGTGCGTCTTAATCGCCACTTCACTTTAATTTTCACGGTGAGACTAGCATCACGTGGAATGACAGCTCACTTCACCAAAATTTTCACAGAGAGATTTTTACAGAATAGACAGGAGTGCGAATTCTAAAAACTAAATTAAATCCCCTTGTTTTTTAGTACCAACTTCTTAAAAGACATCAAACAAAAACTCAAGAGGAAGCTTTTAAATAAAAGCGATTAAGTGAAACAGGTCCATAATTCTATTTTCATTTAACTTTTATAACGCGGTAATTTAAGCCTTCATGAATTTAATTTACGCTCCTCATTTGTTTTCAATAAATAAATAAACAT
The DNA here is from genome assembly GCA_947522985.1 of Lithophane socia. Lineage (NCBI taxonomy): Eukaryota > Metazoa > Arthropoda > Insecta > Lepidoptera > Noctuidae > Lithophane > Lithophane socia. Next base: position 13,217,303 of record OX383273.1, read on the forward strand.
AATATATCACAACATCACGCCTTGTTTCCTGAAGGCTTGGGCAGAAGCGTACCCTTTAGTACACCCACATTTCGCTAGTTATGTTTATTTCAGAGAGCCTATTGCCATCAATTGGGCATAAATCCAGACTCCGTGCTGCTACTGAGAAATTTCTAATGTAAAAACCCAATAACACTTTGCCCGCCCCGTGAATCAAATCCAGGACTTCATGCTCAGTAGTAGCGCTTGCGACCACTAGACCATCGTGGCAGTTAAGACTTCATGTATTGCTTAATTTATTAAAAACAAATGAGGAGCGTAAATTAACTTACGCTCCTCATTTGTTTTTAATAAATTAACCAATCTAATAAATGGTCCTTTGAGCCGCGTACGACAGTTCAAAGTCGGCTCTAGTCACAATAGTTAATTAAACGGTACGTACTGGATCTAATTAGACAGATCTCAGACTTATTTATTACCAGCTTTGTCGTAATTCTGTTAGCTACGTAAATCAACGTTCATCCTCGTTGTGATTAAATGGCTGGCAGAACTTTAACAGATTTATTAGTGTACGAAGCTCTCATAATGCTTTCTCTCTTTGGCGGACTCGGAAACTAGACTGATAATCCTGATCTGTCACATAAAAATAAAAAAAATGTTACAATACTTTATGAAAATATTGAAGGACATAGTGACTTATTATAAGTGATGTTCTTTAGAAAGGTCAGGTGCGTAGTACTCGCAAACGGCGTGCGTGTAACCCCAGATGTACGAACCTTAACGAAGCAAAAGGAATTTGCAATTTGCAGGTCAGTATAAGGTTATATATTGATTTATACAGGGTGTAAAAAAACCCATCACATAGCCGTCAACTATGCATTCTATACATCAAGTAAGGATCTGTGGCGGTATCTACATCGCAAGATACAAGACTCAGACCTCCGGTCTCCGGAGGGGAGTGATGTGGCGGTATCTACATCGCCACATGCGAACTACGCATCGAAGAACTGACGTCACACAAAAATTCTGACGTCACAAAAATCCTGCATCGCGTAATTAAAGTTTACCGTGTAGAAATATATATATACAAGAATCTAATATCAATCATTGGGCAGTTGCCCGCCAGACACAACACCCGTCTGGTTGTAGGATCCTCCCTTTTCTATGGTGGATGAGTGAACTTTACACCCTGTTCCTCATACCCCTAAAGATCGTAGCCCGGATCGATAGTAGATCGGAAGAAGGCGTGAGTATTTGCATGAAAATATCATCAACAAATTGTTGTACATAATTATTTTCTGTAAAAAAAAATCATCTACAAAACCTAATGCTTAATTTACCTCTAACGATATTAACAACAACAAATAAGTCCCTGTCCCGTGCCAAAGGACCACTTCGCAAAAAAAAAAGAACGGCTGTAGAAACTTGTTCATGCTTTAATCAAAACTTGGTCGGCTTTTCATAATAATTAACTCAATATAACTCGGCTAAAATGAACCGAGTTGAAACCTAAAAAATCCATGCCTCTCTTAGTTCATAAACAGGCACTTTTAACTTTAAAAGGTCGAGAGGGTTCGCTTGGAGTTTTTCTTTTTGTACAATTTTCGTAGCGGAGCGGTGGTGCCCGTGACACGGTTTTGTATTGGCTGAATACACGGAAGTTTGAATACATTTTGGCTTATTATAGGCTTGAATTTTCATTTGGTGTGGTAATGAGGAAGTGTGATTTTATTGGCTGAATTTAAAGATTAAACCTAATCTACATTTTTGTATAAGTTGGTTAGTGCTAAATATTAACAGCAGCTCGTGTCGATCTTCAAGGTTAAGCAACGTTTTCCGAGTTCGTGGTCCGTGGATGGATGACCATTTATCACATACTGAAACCCCTCCGTGCTTTACGAGGCGGAAAGCACGTTAAGCCGTTGGTCCCGGCTGTCATTCGATCTTTGACCGTCTGAAGCCCGAAAGTCTGACAACCAGTCTTAACAAGGGGTATCGTGTTACCCAGTAACTGGGTTGTGGAGGTCAGAAATACAGTTCCTCCATATAAAATACTGGTCTAGCTGCATCCGGTTAGACTGGAAGCCTATCCCAACGTAGAAAGGGTAGGCAGATTGATTGGTTACTGGATAAGCAAGCTGAAGTAGCAATGGGCCAGCCATACGTACCTCGTTTCTAGGCAACTACAACTAAAAGCGTGACAATGTATAGTAAAAAAACGTTATAATTTCCATGACTCGCGTCCTACTTTTATAATAGAACTTGTTCATTAAAACACTAATGTTCCGTATAAATAATAATTAAACATCATCTTGCGCTACTGTGACGAGCTTCGTATGAAAGTCGCTCAGACGAGGCAACTTTAAAGTTGGTCTCAATTTTATTCTTGGAAGAAGAGACGTGTCTAATGAATGTTAAGATGGAAAGATGTTATCTGATGAACTTTTAGTATGTTTTTGGAAAATAGCCCTTATTATAAGGGTATGTAGTGATCTTCTGAATGGTCAGGTCCGTTCAAAGTCAAAGTCAAAGTCAAATAATTTATTTCAAATAGGCACATATATGGCACTTTTGAACGTCAAACAAAGAAATAGAATTGATTCTAGTTGCCCCTTCCAAAAGGTAGTTTTCGTATGGAGAAGAATGGGCAAGAAACTCCATCGTTACTCTTTTAAAAATGTTTTACAATATTTTGTATACATTAATTATATAATTATATGTGAAGACGATGCACCTAAAATAAGATTACTGTACTACGAAAGGTAAAAAGAATTATAAATGGAGCAATAATGAATAAATTAATTACCCAGATGTATGAGCGTAAACGAAGCAAATAGAGTATGTAAGGATCGTACCTGGCAAGTGGCGTGCTGAAGGTTCTGCCTACCCTTTTTAAGCGCCTCTGTGATCACTTGTCTCAGACCCAGAGGTCCCGGGTTCGATTCCTAGTGGGAGAAATTTTTTCTGCTCAGTTTGGTTGGTGGTAGGGCTTGTTCTAAGTCCACCTGGCTGCTACCAGTATCTTATCTCAAACTCAAACTCAAAGCATTTATTTCAATTAAACCAAGGCACTTTTGAATTGTCAAGGAGTCGGTTAGTCAGAAATATGAAGCTAGTTGCCCATTCCAAAGCGTAGTAGGTAAGTCTAAGTCTGTCGCCATAACAACAGGAGTTGGAGGCAGGTAAGATAGCCAGTTCCACCGTGGTTGATTATTCCGGGTGAAGCTCGCTTCCACCTTCGGCCTGATCATCACTTACCATCGGGATGCCTCGATGAGAGGTGAAACCCGTGTCGATTTCTTACAGGGTTTTTATGACTCTTGAGAAACAGTTAAGCGGAATAGGTTTCTAAATATATCTACGTCTATTGTATTTTAAAATGGATTTCCGCAGTCACTCCTGAACCGATTAACTACTAAACTACAAATCAAATAAGTAACATACCCCTTAACCCATTCACTATGCATGTATCACGTGCGCGGCATAATATACATTCGTTTCGCTACGGCTTTATTGCATCCACACATCACGCGACTAAATTGAAACAATCCGTTACATGGTTAATAAAAGACCGCACGACATTAATCGTAGCCAAACCCAGCTAAATTAAATACCGCAGTCAACTAGCTACATGCGACAAAACTCACAGAATGCATTTTAAAATAATCAGGTTCGTTTTTTTTTGTATTGAATTTAAAAAAGGATTTAATAGTTAGTATGAAAATGTTCTTGAAATGATACGCTAATCTTTTTTGTAAACCCATATTTAAGGAACTAGGTTTGTTACCGCTGCCGTCGCTTTATAATATATTTGAAATATGTTTGTTCGTTAATAAACATAAAGACCTGTTTATATCAGCCAATGATATTAATCCAAGAAGCCGGCGTGATCCACAGAGACTCGTTCTGCATGATCTTCCCAAGCTTGCTAAATATAATAAAAGCTGCTTATATAATTGTGTTAGTATATATAATAACATACCGAGTAGCATAAAAAACTTAAACTCCAGATGATTTAAAAATTGTTTGACTGGTTAAACTTGAAAAATTTCTATAGCCTTAAAGAATTTGTGGATAACAAATTCTCATGTTAGTATTAAGTGAACATATGTATGCTAAGTACAATTCTGGCAAAACATGTAAGATCTTTATTGTAAATTTTGTAACACCATGTATACCATGTTTTATGCAAATAAATACTTACTTACTTACTTACTTCAATGCGAACAATGATATGCGAATATTTCTATATTTTATAATTTTTTACACAAATACAAACTTACAAATGGCGCCGATAGTATAGGTAATTTCTTTTTACGGTGAAAATAATGGGAAATAAAATAAAAACATGGTATCTGCTTTATAGTTTAGTTATTATGCATTTCACGATGTAATTAGAAGTTTTTTTTTCTAAATACCTGCGGTTTATTGTTCGGTTTGGAGGTAACGTTGGATTTTTTTTTCTGTAGAGAATATTTTAAAGAATCGTGTTATCGTCACACATTAATCCTCAACTTTACCATTTTTTTATTTTTTATAGCCTATTGTGTGTCCCACTGCTGGGCAAAGGCCTCCCCTTTTTCCTTCCAAAGTATTTTGTGCGATTTCTGGCCATGTTGGCCCCGCAAACATTATTAGATCGTCACACCACCTTCGCCGCGGTCTACCTCGACGGCGATGTCCTCCTTCAGGCGTCCAGTGAGTGACGATCTTTGCCCATCTCTCCGGGTGCATTCGTGCGACGTGGCCGGCCCACTCCCACTTCAGCCTGGCTGTTTTTTCTCCAACATCCGCTACTTGAGTTATGGAGCGCAGGGTGGCGCAACTTTACCATAACCATTCAAAATTAATGCTGTATTTTAGAATTGACTATAGCTATTTCTTACCAAGGTATAGCGTGTCCTAGAAAGAATCTCCGTTTAAAATTACGACCAAATAGTCGTGTCATCTGTCACCGCACAGTTAAAATAAACGAGCCGGATTATTGCACAAGTAAATCACTCTAGCGCTGCAGCGCTTTGTAGACTTATTGCCGTCTAGTGGGCCGGTTGTTACAGCGGATTTTTTGTGAACTTCATTCATTCTTCTTTTGTTAATTTAAATGTTCTAATTTATTGAAAAGGGATTTATTGGAAGCAATTAAATGATGGGGAAAGATTTGGGTTCCATTGCTACGAAAATCGTTTGCTCTCTTTTCTTCTTTTTAGGGTTCCGTAACCAAAGGGTAAAACGGGACCCTATTACTAAGACTCTGCTGTCTGTCTGTCCGTCTGTCACCAGGCTGTATCTCATGAACCGCTATAACAACAAATTTTAATACTAAAAACTAGAATAAAATAAATATTTAAGGGGGCTCCCATACAACAAACGTGTTTTTTTTGCTCGTTTTTGCCCGATATTGAAAAAGACATCAGGTAGACGCTTGAAATATTCACAGAATATTTAGTTACATATTCACTTTAAAAATAAATAATTAAAGTAAAATAAAACAAATATTTAAGGGGGGCTCCCATACAACAAACGTGATTTTTTTGCCGGTTTTATAGATAATGGTACGGAACCCTTCGTGCGCGAGTCCGACTCACACTTGGCCGGTTTGTTATATCGATGCGATACATACTTCTTGTCAAATTACTTTGGCCTATTAAGTAGCCATGTTAATCGTGGCATCAGTTGGTTTTATCTTTAAGTCAAGCTACACTCATCGCGTTCAGTCTGTGGATCGGTGACCACTTAACTATAATTCTGGTTTTTAATACAATGCATTTCACCTTTAAGAGCGTTTACGCTGAAATTGGGCAACGTCGCAAATGCGTTTGGAAAACTTCCAAATCCTTTTCTTCCACGTAAAACTAAATATTCGGTGTTACGATATTATTGATTGCATTTTCATAATCAATATTTTAAAACTGTTTAAAATATTGATTATGAAAATGCAATCAGCTAGCCATATTTCATATTTTCATGAAGTAATATTGCCAAATTAATCAAAACCGCGAAATATTTGACATCAATTTGCGACGTTGCCAACTTTCAGCGTAAACGCTCTTAAGCTATCTTAAATTAAAATTCTCTTAATCAATATTTTTCGGTCCAAATGACTATTTCCTTAAAAAAACTTCATAAAACCGGAAAAAAAATATCAGAGAACATTGCAAATACCTTCTGTATATAAAATATATACTTTGAATAATTCATGTGCGCTTAGCGCGCTTATGTAAAGACGCGACGACACGACTCTCGCTGCGAGACGAGAATCACACGATTATACTGAATGAATATTTATACTTAGCTTGGAATGCTGAAATATAAGCAAAAATACGGATTTTGTATAAACTGGGGTATTGTTGATTAAATTCGCGATGATATTAGGTACTTATGAGAAAAAAACGAAAAAACTAAACTACTAAATCTCACACAACTTTACACATATTACACTTGCATTCTCATTAAAAAATTCACCACGAATTCTGTACAATCAAACATACAACTACCTAAAAAAACAATAACATACAACACAAGAAGTAAAAACAAATTCCAACTAATGACCGTACGTGCACGAACTAATTACGGCAAAAAAACAGTAATAGTGGAGGGAGCGCAACTGTTCAATGATTTACCGGAAGACCTAAAGAAGTGTAATAATATCAACATATTTAAAAGTAAACTCAAAAAACATGTATGTACCTTACATCACCACATCACCATCGCCCCAAAGGCAAATATTGTATTATATTATTTTAAGAAGCAACTTTGTATCTCATTATAAGTGAACTGTTCAGTTATTCATAAGTTCTTATGAGAAATAAATATCTTTAAACCTAAAAAAAATCAGCTGTTCCATACATTTGTGTTCACTTAAATCGACAAAATGTAGGGAACAGCTGATTTTTTTTCGCGACTTCAAAGTTGGTCCCATAGAAAAAGTTGTTCAAAATAATGAGTACAATGAGACCTTTTCGGGTTTAGCATAAACAAAAACTAATGTTGTATAGATACTTGGTCAGGCTTCTAGAAATCGAAGGCAGGGAAAATATCTCAAAAACAAAATACATCTTCTCCACAAATTAAACAACAGATTCTGTTTGCCTAAAGGGAGGCTCCAAACACGTATAAATGAAATGTAATTTTCTTTTGTCACAATAAACTATTTTGTATTTGTATTTTGTCTGTACAACACTTTTCTTTTCCACCCACGAATTTTGCAAAACCTGGGTTTGATACAAACATACATAGTAGGTATGTCATTTCACAAAGATACACAAATAACATATTCTACTCAAGCGAAACCACGGACAGAGCATTTTTAACATCGTAATACTAAGTAACCATTTACCTAATGAACACGCTTTCAAAGACATGTAACGAGATTTATTCGTTTAATATGATTTGAAGGGACTTTTACATTCGTTTTCTAGTGTTCCCATCCCTCTCTAAAATCCGATTTGAATTCCTTCGGGGTTTGGTAAAGAGCGTGTCTGTGGCAGCTGAAATGTAAATCGAATAGCACTTAGATGCTATACTAGGATTCCCGCTGAAATTACAGGGCTTAATTATGAGGCTTTTAAACTATCAACTGCCTCTTTGGTTTAGTGATTGCAAGTACTACCGTGAGGATGAGCTCCTGGGTTCAATTCCCAGGTTAGGCAAAGTAATATTTGGTGTTTCCATCAGGAATTTCTCAGTAGCAGCCTTTTTTTTTTGACGGTGGGAAATCATCAAATAACTTCTCCCGCTCAGGGTGGAGCGGGGGGCATGTCAGACTTTTACTGACTAAAACCCACCCGTGTTCCGTCGATTACCTGTTGCCAAGGTCCCGGTATCCCTTCCGGACTTTCCCGCAACTCAGTAGCAGCCTGGAGTCTGGATTTGTGTAATGTGGGTGCACTATTATAAGTACACCTCTGCCCAATCCTTCGGGAAGAACAGTCGTTATGTTATATATTATCGGTGATAGAACGTTAGTTTGTCTGACCCTAAGGGCAGTGAAGTTGAACTATAAGGACGGATCTAAATTATTAGCATAAACATAAGCGTAATCAGCCTATAATGTTTCCAGTGCTGGGACACAAGCCTCCTCTCTGTGAGAGGGAGTGGGCCGTAATCTATTACGCGGGCCCATTGCGGATTGGTAGGATGTCACATGACTTGTGTCTGCAAATTTTTGTATTTAGGACATGCTGTTTTCCTTACGATGCTTCCCTTCACCGTTTTGAGAGCAGTGGTGATGAAATTATTTACACAAAGTAAAGCGCCTGTCTGGGTTCGAACCCACGACTTACAACTCTTGCTGTTACCACTGGGCCACCACTGCTCTAAATTATTAATTTTCCTTGAATAGCATGGCTTTTTTTTTTTTGTGTGGGAAATCATCAAATTACTTCTCCCGCTCTGGGCGGAGCGGAAGGGCGTGTCAGACTCTTACTGACTAAAACCCACCCGTGTTCCTTCAGTTGCCTGTCCCGTAATCCCTTTCGGACTATTACGCAACCCTGGCAGGGAATAGCACCGCCTACATTCACAATCTTTGAAAGCTTATGAAGCAAATGTAATAATAAAACCATTACACACCCATTTGCATCTGTTTAACATAATTCTTACTAGGTCAGCAAGTTTAACCCATCTGACCTCTACAATCCAGTTACCGGGCAATACCGATGACTTAAAGGGGTGATAGACACGCGAGCAAGTCCGCGTACATATGGCTCGGCGAGCTTACTCGCCCGTGTGTCACGCTAAGTACGCGGACTTTAAAACCGCCGAGTAAGTTCGTCGGCGTACCAACAGCTTTGAAATGTTGCTCGTAGCCCGCCTTGGCTCGTCGTCTGTCATCACCGCGAGCCGCGAGGCAATTTGACAACGAAATTTTGAGCAAGCTTCACGTGTGTCACCGACGGCGAGCCGAGTAGGGTCACGAACTTAAAAACTGCGTACTTTAAGTACGCACGTCTATAATCCACTTCAAGGCATACGTAGACCAGGAGGGCATGGCAAGGGATTTAAATTTTTACCAATGGAAATTCAAACGTATCGATATAGAAATACGACATAAATTGCTATGCTTTAAAATTTTAAAATAATGCCATGGCATCGAAAGGGATTTCATTGCACGGCATTGAAAGACGCGCCACGGGCTCCCGCGGCGGAATGCCGTGGCGTACTGCGGTAGGCAACGGCATGCCGAGGACGCCGGCGCTGGTTACCGCTGGATACCGCGGGGCGCGCGCGCCGTCAGCGCCGTGACAAGGAGCTGGAATGCCGCGGTATCTAAGCGGCTAGTGTGCGCTGACTGACGGCAAAATCCTTTGCCATCCCGTCCCGGTCTGCGTGTTGTAGCCTTCCGGGCTTCTGACAACCCCGACTGGGGGATCCGTCAATTGCTAACTGCACTGCGCTGTTTTACGCTATAAGTTGATCACAATTCAATTTACGGCAATTATGATAAAATAATTATTCTTGAATACTTTCAAATATAGTTATTTTAAGAGAAAAAAAGCATTTAAAAAAAGCAACATGACTCTGGAACTCTTCATATTTTCCCGAAACATCGTCTTATTTCCATCAATTTTTCGATCATAGGGTCATAGAGTTTAGCCCGTTTAACAATCTAACACAATCGAAATAATTATGAAAGTTTTTGTAGCAACTTTTACACGTCAATATTTTGAAAGAAAGAAAGAAAAGTTTAAATAATTATGGTATTGGTGTGGTATTTTTGTCAATATTTTAAAACTAGCTGGCACCGGCACTTCCTAGCTGACTGATCCCTGAAAAGAACAGCCGAACTGAAATGAAATTGTTTATTCTGTAAATCCTAATATTCGAATCACTTTTACACGTCATATTAAAAACTTGTTAAAATAAGCTAGATGAGGTCGGCGTTTCCTATCTGACTACTCTGAGAATAAAGGCCGAAACAAACTCAGCGGTCGTCTCTTTTAAAGTCCAGACATAACCTTGGTCAGGCCATGAGCACCATGTAGATTAGAGTCTGAAATGATCTTTTGAGGAAAGAACCACACAGATTTGAGTGGACCTGTCCAGTCAGTGCAAGCATTTGTCAGTAATAGTGGAGCTCAACTCAGAACTTAAGGAGCTCAACGACTCGACGAACAATACCAAAGAAAGGACATTTGGGTAGGTCGCATAAAGTTCTCAAATTTCCAGACCGAAACATACTCAGAGGTCATGGTCCCAAAATTAAAAACACATTTCCACAAACAAAAATGACCCTTTTACTAACAAATCAGATTACTCATCCCATTAAAACCTTTTCACACATCCAACAGAACTGCATTTTTAACCCTCCCGTGTGGGTAGTCGGAAAATGTAGGTTACATGCCATAATGAAGCTTGGGTTACATAAATCCCTGTCAAAAGATGTTTTTTAGCTAAAAGAGCTTCCGACGCGATACGTGGCGGACGCATAAAGAATGCAGGAGGTCAGGTACAGGGTTGCCAGAGAAAAATTAAAATGAAAATTTTTTGCGAGGGAAATGGGTTATTATTTTTTAATTGTAGGTTTATTCCTTTTTGTAGAACGAACGAATAAACTTGTTGCTAGGTTCCAGTTCGCTTATAAAATATAACTAGTAGTATAACTAGTATACTTAATAGTTTTTTTTTAACTGTGCCTGTCTTTTCAAGTTTTGGAGCTTAGAAAGACGGACACTGTTTTTCTTGTTGTTTTGCCAATGGGTTTGAATTAATTAGCTTAATTTTAATTAAACTACGCATAGCAACAAAATCCTTAAAATTTACATACGTGTAAAAGTAAGTTTGTTTGTCCTGCCTTCGAACCCAACACCCCATCCAGCTGTCGTGTTTGGCACAAAGGATGCCTCACAATGTTTTAGGCAAACCTGAACGTTAAACAAAGCACTAACGAGCTTCAGTGTTGCAATTTACAAAAAGACGTACTATTCATCAACTGTCACCGTTCGTTAAAAAGTTTTGTGTCCGATGGACGATGCAAGGGTCATTATTCATCTTTGTTTTGGGTGACTTTATATATAATAATAAAGCTTTTATTAATTCCATGCAAAACAATTACAATGAAAACTTAATAAATCAAAAAATAATTATGAAAGTTTTTGTAGCAACTTTTACACGTCAATATTTTGAAAGAAAGAAAGAAAAGTTTAAATAATTATGGTATTGGTGTGGTATTTTTGTCAATATTTTAAAACTAGCTGGCACCGGCACTTCCTAGCTGACTGATCCCTGAAAAGAACAGCCGAACTGAAATGAAATTGTTTATTCTGTAAATCCTAATATTCGAATCACTTTTACACGTCATATTAAAAACTTGTTAAAATAAGCTAGATGAGGTCGGCGTTTCCTATCTGACTACTCTGAGAATAAAGGCCGAAACAAACTCAGCGGTCGTCTCTTTTAAAGTCCAGACATAACCTTGGTCAGGCCATGAGCACCATGTAGATTAGAGTCTGAAATGATCTTTTGAGGAAAGAACCACACAGATTTGAGTGGACCTGTCCAGTCAGTGCAAGCATTTGTCAGTAATAGTGGAGCTCAACTCAGAACTTAAGGAGCTCAACGACTCGACGAACAATACCAAAGAAAGGACATTTGGGTAGGTCGCATAAAGTTCTCAAATTTCCAGACCGAAACATACTCAGAGGTCATGGTCCCAAAATTAAAAACACATTTCCACAAACAAAAATGACCCTTTTACTAACAAATCAGATTACTCATCCCATTAAAACCTTTTCACACATCCAACAGAACTGCATTTTTAACCCTCCCGTGTGGGTAGTCGGAAAATGTAGGTTACATGCCATAATGAAGCTTGGGTTACATAAATCCCTGTCAAAAGATGTTTTTTAGCTAAAAGAGCTTCCGACGCGATACGTGGCGGACGCATAAAGAATGCAGGAGGTCAGGTACAGGGTTGCCAGAGAAAAATTAAAATGAAAATTTTTTGCGAGGGAAATGGGTTATTATTTTTTAATTGTAGGTTTATTCCTTTTTGTAGAACGAACGAATAAACTTGTTGCTAGGTTCCAGTTCGCTTATAAAATATAACTAGTAGTATAACTAGTATACTTAATAGTTTTTTTTTAACTGTGCCTGTCTTTTCAAGTTTTGGAGCTTAGAAAGACGGACACTGTTTTTCTTGTTGTTTTGCCAATGGGTTTGAATTAATTAGCTTAATTTTAATTAAACTACGCATAGCAACAAAATCCTTAAAATTTACATACGTGTAAAAGTAAGTTTGTTTGTCCTGCCTTCGAACCCAACACCCCATCCAGCTGTCGTGTTTGGCACAAAGGATGCCTCACAATGTTTTAGGCAAACCTGAACGTTAAACAAAGCACTAACGAGCTTCAGTGTTGCAATTTACAAAAAGACGTACTATTCATCAACTGTCACCGTTCGTTAAAAAGTTTTGTGTCCGATGGACGATGCAAGGGTCATTATTCATCTTTGTTTTGGGTGACTTTATATATAATAATAAAGCTTTTATTAATTCCATGCAAAACAATTACAATGAAAACTTAATAAATCAAAAAATAATTAAGCTATATTTGAAAAATTGCACAATAAATTACATTGCGTGATAAAATAAAATAATAAAAAAGTACGAGTAATATTGCTATCCATTTTCTACGTTTGTAATGACCCCTTTCGGGTAAAAGCCTCCTCCAAGGAATTCCACTTTTCTCTGTGTTTTGAAGTCTCCAGCCATCTTCGACATCAACAAGGATGACTTTAAAATACCGATATTATTAGAATCAAAGACATACATTTTTAGCTTTTTCTTTCCGAGGGCTGTTAGCAATATTATCATCAATATACATTTATTGAAACCTTGCAAAGGGTTATTTATTTATCACAAGAAAGACGTGGTTATATTTAATTTTGTGGTAAATATAACCACACCTTTCTCATGCTTTATACCAAAATTGACAACGATATCGTTTAGGACAGTGGGATTTTTTTTCTTCAACTCGTATTGATTATTGAAAACTTTAATAGTTATTTATGCAACTGTTATAATAATAAAGGCTGTTATTATTTACAGTTGCATACAAGATTTTATCTACACCCATGATATGAATCCTCTATAAGGTTATTTGCAATACTAATATCGAACAAAAATGGCGGGAAACGACACACGTGAATTCGAATTTTTCGAATTCGAATAACCTTTTTTAGATTACGGCGCTTTTTTAGTGAAACGCACTTGCATGACAATGTTCTTTTTTTTAAATGAGTTTCATTATGAGTACAACATTATAAAATCCGTTTGGATGATATTATGGTTACTATGACACTGGTTGTTTTAATGTTGGCAATAAGCTAACTGTTTCAGAAACTTTTATAGAGGATTTATAGCATGGGTGTAGATAAATAAATAAATAACCCTTTGGCATGGTCTCGACATCCCTACACACATGAGTATACTGACCCGAGGCCTGTATTTCATAATAAGCATCATTCACGCGTCCCTCCTGTTACTGTATGAAGCATTTCATGCATTTCTGGCTCAAAATCTCGTTCGGTGGTAGACTTGAAGCTGTAGAATGATTTCAGCCTGAAATATTACAAAAATATACTTTTCGTGCAGACATTTCATGTTAATGAGACAAAAATATTTTTCCACGGCATTCATTTTTGAGATGAAAATACGGACTCAAATTAAATTAGTTAGCGGAACTTCTCGTACGTTTTGTGGGTATCAAAATTACGATAAAACATAACTAAAAATTATACAGGCTGTAAGGGTAAACAGTCTTGTCATTCAAACCATGGGTAGTTGACTTAAATATAAACATAAATGACCAAAAAAAACGTTATTTTCATTAAAAGATTTAAAAAAGTTTCTATCCGACACCGTGCTCGTTAGCGAAGCAGCTGACTAACTGAGGGAGGGGTCGCGCTCGCGGCCGGTCAGGTCGCGTCCCGCACCCCCCGCCATTGTTGAGACGGAAGTTCGTTGCCCTAGCGCATAGAGCAACGAACTTGCTTCTTTTGTGGAAAAATTTAGTTTTAAAAAAGAGAAAAAAAATGTTGTAATTTTCCATTGATTTTACGTTTTATAAATGAAACCCAACCACTGGTTGCAAGGATAACGGTGTTTACCCTAACACCCTGTATATTCCATCGAATTCAATTCAATTCAATCGAATCCTTCTAAAGTCTGCTGCCGCTAACTTGTGAGTAACACATAACATAACATCACGCCTATAATCCCCGAAGGGTTAGGCAGAGCTGTAGGTACCTATAGTACACACACATTTCACCAGTTATGTTTAAGTCCCATGTAATAGGGGGCGAGCCTATTGCCATCAACCGGGCACAAATCCAGACTCCGGACTGCTGCTGAGAAATTCCAGATGGTTGGAATAACCTACTTTGCCAGACACGGGAATCGAAAACAACACATGTCATCATTATCTGCATCATCTGTCGAGCCTTTTCCCAACTGTATTGGGGTCGGCTTCCAGTCTAACCGGATGCAGCTGAATACCAGTATTTTACATGGAGCGACTGCCTATCTGACCTCTACAACCCAGTAACTGGGTGATACGGTACCCCTTGGTAAGACTGGTTGTCAGACTTTCGGGCTGCTGACGACCCGTAACGACTGTCAAAGATCCAAGAATGACAGCCGGGACCAACGGCTTAACGTGCTTTCCGAGGCACGGAGAAAGAAAAGTAAGAAAGAAAAATATTTTATTTGGGACACGCACAGGAAATATAACAAAAAAAAAAACATAAAAACTAACAAAATCAATAAAACAAGTAATAAAATAAAATAACGTGAAACAGGAAAAAACCTGTGCGAGGCCAAAAAGGCATAATGCTGCAATATTTAAGAAAAAATAAACAAATACCGCAGCGCTGGTATTCTGAGGAGAAAACAAGACAATTATACTTAATAACCGACCCGGGAATCGAACCCAGGACCTCATGCTCAGTAGCAATTGCGACCACTAGACCAACAAGGCAGTAAAATCCAAGTAAAAACTACGTTTATTTTCTCTTTTTGTCTTTTCTACCACATTAAACGATAAACAAATAAAACTACTGCATTCGTAACCAAGGACCAAAAAAGCAACCACAAAAACAAAGTCAAAGAATAAACAATAAAAAAAATAAAACCAGTTTAAAGGAAACTCCGTGATAAACCACATTTACAATGGTCCCCACTTCCTGAGCGCAAAAATGTAAACGAAAAACTAAACAAAGGCGCTAGAACCATAAATTCTCCGTAAAAAGGCATAGGAAGGAAACTACGGAAGAGACTTGTTGTAAATTACAAGTTAAAAGGGAATGTTTGTCGTTTAGAATGGTCCTTGTATCTAGGTTATAGAAGAAGTTTTGCAGTACCTACATTCTGCTGTTTAGCTTGCATCTGGGTCGCGGTTACTTAGTGGTGCATGTGACCTGGTTCTTCGGCATTGCAGGCACATATTTAAACATTCTAATTTATTAGGCTTAATATGGCTCATTACTGACATACTTACCTACATCCGATTCTGTTGTTCACAAAATAAACTAAAAAGTTCAGTGCATCTTTTTCTTTAAGAAAATTTCATTAAAAAAAGGACAGAAAATAAATTTTAGTTTAGTCCTGTCAAATTAATCAGTGCCTGTCATTACTCCATACAAGTTTAAGCATAATCAGCCTATAATGTTTTATATTTATATAAAAGTCCTTATCTCAAAACAGCCTATTTTGTTTTCGTGTGATTAGTAACTACAGGCGTAGCATGGCGCTTTCTATCTCTACGAAGAATAGACATAGCTTTTTCTATACAAAGTGACAGTTCGTTTCTTCATTTTTGACATCCACCGTAGAAATCTTTCTACAATCTGTCATTTTGTCTTTCATTTCTAACGATCTTTGTCTAGGTCTTTTTATACGTAGACTATTTCGGAAGCAAGTTTTCTATCCTTACTGTGAAAATCACACTGACAACCGATAAATCCTATGATAAAACAAATAATTCTGAGTCGAATTATGTAAAAGAGTGAATTTCGTAAAAAGTGCAGTTGACTCTTTCTATTTTGCTGCCGTCTCGTACTGTCTACTGTCTAGAGGAAACGTCATTTTTGTCTACTCTTCCGTCGACAAAACGGTGCTCATGCTACGCCTGCTGGGGGATAAAGAATTAGTAATCCATGCTCTATTTATCTGTCAATAAGGAATATGCATGTGATTCAAATATGAGTCAAATATTTTTTTAAATAAAGTATATTACTTCAGAATTATGCCTCCATCAATATTTTTGGATAAAATTTCTTTTTGAGCGAGAAATTAATTTTTAAAAAGTCCCAAAATACTGTGGGTGATTCAAATACTTGAAAAGGCTAAGAGCGGATGTGACGTAACAATCCGGGATAACAATCAAAAGGTCAATGTCAAGTCAATCAACAAGTGTCAAGTCAATGTCAAACGCTCCTACAAAAAGGAGTGTTTGACGTTGACTTGACAGTTGCTTGTTTGTTTTCACGGACTGTGACGTCACCACACCAAGCGCGCCAAATGGAGGGCGTTTAAATAGCCCGGATCGGATGGATATTTTCTTTTTTTTTTTTAAGTACTTTAAATTGCTTTTTGCCGTCGAATTTTTATTTACTATTATTTGACGATGTAAACTATCGAATAAAAATATTAAAAAAATACATGCATATTCCCTATTACATAACGAGAGGTTCAGTGGTATAGTCACATCACATATACCTATTATTTAACTGATGTATACAAAATATTGTAAAACATTTTAAAAGAGTAACGGTGGAATTTCTTGCCCAATCTTCTCCATACGAAAACTACCATTTGGAAAAAAAGTACAATTGAAGGCATTTTTAAAGACAATATTTTTTAAATTTTTTTCTTTAAAAATGCCTTTTAAGAGCCTAATTTAAATAACTTGACTTTGACTTTTTAAGTTTGAAAAGGTAACAGACAGACCGAACGATAAAGTTACTTTCGCATTTATAATATTACTATGAATTGCAATAAGGTTTATTTTTCTTTGTTTTCATCAACTTTTAAGCGTGGGCACACATATTCAGGCTTCTATTTGTATTGGGATTTATCCTTCCAACTAATTTAGAATTCTAGTCTAACCAGATGCGACCATTACTTTCAACAGAGCGACCGTTATTAATTCCAGTCAACCAAAACTAAAACCCAGTCAAATAAATTCCACATTATGTACTTCTAACACAAACGCTCATTAAAATCTACCCAAAAGGACTAAAAACAAAAGACCACTGGGTATAATAGACTTAAAAGTTTGCTCACGATTATTTAGTTTATAGGAGATTATCGCCCAGTCGTTGTGGGTCGACTCATTTGTTCTGTGGGTCAGGGAAGCTTGGCTGTGATTAATTGAACGGTAGGAAGATGAAACGATAGTATTGCGGTTGTTACATGAGGTCCGGGGTCGGATCCCCGGTTGTGGCAGCTTTTGACTCATTTACAATGTGTTTGAAAATCTTGTTGATCTTTGATGTCCTTTTTGATGTAATTTCTGAAGTAAATAAGGTATCAAAGGGTTTTGATGAATGATGTTATTAGATCCTAATCTTGTTAACACAGTAAATAGCTGATTTGTCTAGATCAAAGGAGAGTCCATTTTCGTCAAAGTCATAATTTAAAATTCGGTCTTTAATTTGACAAAGGCTAGTAATCAAGCGTTTGTTTCATTATTGGAGGTCTAATTTTCATTCGTACTGGTATTATTATCAAAACGGTATTATAGGAGATCATTCATTTTGGGCTAAATTATGAAAGTGCCAAATAAAATAAATTATATAATCCGTTAGAACATGTTAATTCTCTTCACTTTTCACTATTGAGCCAAACCTGTACGGCAATTCCCTGAGCTGTTATACGATTTTGAAAAATACAATTTTCAGTATATTTTGTAGTTAAAATAATAAAAAGTAATCTAGTTAAAGTAATAATAAAAAATGAAGGGAAAAACGTACTCTTTCGGAATATAGCTTTTTTTTGTTTGGCACTTTCACCTCTTTAGCCCAAAAATCTATGGACGGTGAACTCCTTTTAAAGTGGTTTAAAAAAAATACTGTTAACATAACATCACGCCTTGTCTACCCCCGGAGTGTCGGGCAGAGGTGTAGGTACCTATAGTAAACCCACATTTCACCAGATATATTTAAGTCTCATGTAATAAGGGGCGAGTCTATATTCTATAATATTATAGAATATAATTTGAGGTAATATTACCTCAATATTTAATTCTTGTAAACCAAGTGATCAAGAAAGATGGATTAATAACATAAAACTGCTTTTACATACAAGGTGTTTACCATAAATTTTCCTAAGAGACTATACAAGGTGATCCGAGATAGCTACTCACCTGTCACACCCTGTAAGTGCTATAGTGTCGACGGTGATACATCGGGGGTCGAACCTTTTTCATAAAAACACTACATTTTACGTACTTACATTTATTTTGCTTATCGAAAAAAATGGTCCTTGGGTACGAAATGGATTAATGATGTAGATAAATAATATAAATGGAAAAAGAAAACTTTTG
The DNA here is from genome assembly GCA_947522985.1 of Lithophane socia. Lineage (NCBI taxonomy): Eukaryota > Metazoa > Arthropoda > Insecta > Lepidoptera > Noctuidae > Lithophane > Lithophane socia. The sequence goes on from OX383273.1 coordinate 13,235,824, forward strand.
TTTAGGTACTGTTGGGAATATGGAGTTCAATCACATGGAATAAATCAAATAGAGTTCCTGACCTTCTACGCCTGTGGAGAGGGGCTACTTTAGGGTAGGTAGAAATTTAATCTTCAGCAGTGCTGCTGGACAGTTTGTTGCGCCACTTCTTCTTCCCAGCTAAAGCACAAGGAAGTGGTGAAAGGTGGGCGTTTTGGGGGACTGTTTTATGCAATCTTGACGTTCAAAAAGTGCTGATTCTCAGTATTATTTGAATAAATGACTTTTGATTTTATTTGATTTGATCTTCGCATCTGGGTTTTGTTGACGTTGATGCAGCTTTGTAATGCGTTGACGCAGCTCATGCGTTGAATGAACGCCTACGCTAGATGCAAAGGGTGTCTAAGGATTGGTCTATAGCTGTACGGAACCGTACATTACTCTACCAATTTACTCGCCATGTATTCTGCACAAACAGCATTTGTATCTTAATAAAAAAAAATACTAAGACAAATAATACTTAAAACATGTTTCAATAAATCAAGTGTAGTAGTAACCCTACATTTATTTTTGGTCCTTCGAGCCGGATGATGAAATAAAACCGAGCAATATTTTGGTCCTTCGACTGTTTTTCATACAATTGATAATGAAGCTCATGTTCAGAACTGAACATTGTTGACGGGTTGGTATAATGATGATGTTCGGAATCGATTTCTCTTACTAATTGGCGTAGCAAATGGTCTTGGGTTTATAAACGTCATTGGGAAGGCCAATCATAAATCTTAGTAATAATTATTTTGTGTAAGTATTTAAGACAGAAAGAAAAATATTTTATTTTGGACAAGCATCGGAAATACAAACAGTAAAATAACTAAAACATAAATATTATTTTTTCGAATAAACGAAAACCAAAATAATAACAACGACTTGTGCCAGGCCAAAAAGGCTCCTATCTTAGCATTATGCTGCGATATTTAAAAAAATACCACAGGGCTGGTATTCTGATGGAGCCCGCTGTGATGCTACAGACGAACCAACGGACATGTACAATGTAGATAATTATGTTGCTTAGAATAACCGATATATGCATACTTACTAAGTTGAAATTCTGTTGTAATTTTCTCCGGTATATACAATTCTTTAACGTCATTTTTAGGGTTCCGTACCCAAAGGGTAAAACGGGACCCTATTATTAAGGCTCCGCTGTCTGTCGGTCTGTCCGTCCGTCTGTCATCAGGCTGTATCTCATGAACCGTGATAGCTAGACAGTTGAAATTTTCAAAGATGATGTATATCTGTTGCCGCTATAACAAAAAATACTAAAAACTAGAATAAAATAAATATTTAAGGGGGCTCCCATACAACAAACGTGATTTTTTTGCTGGTTTTTGCTCGATATTGAAAACGACAACAGGTAGACGCTTGAAATATTAACAGAATATTTAGTTACATATTCACAGAATATTTAGTTACATATTCTTTTTAAAAATAAATAATTAAATTTAAATAACACAAATATTTAAGGAGGGCTCCCATACAACAAACGTGATTTTTTTGCCGTTTTTATAGATAATGGTACGGAACCCTTCGTGCGCGAGTTCCACTCGCACTTGGCCGGTTTTTAAATTAATTTACCTATGAGAAAACTTAACTTAAAATAAATAACACAAAAATCATAACATGTAAGTAAAGGTCGCAGAAAAAAATATTGGTCCAATTACACGAAGAAAAAAAGGGACCTTTCCTACAATTCTTCTTTCATACAAAATTTCTACCACAAAAAAATATACCCATATAAAATTAACGACAAAACAACACATTGTTCAGTGAGGTAGTATTTTCGTTCACTCCAGCCCGCGGCTCCAGACAAATCAAATAATATAAAACAGGTCATTGCTTTGGCGATGTGGTTACCATCGCTTTGAAGACAATAAAAGGATATTAAAATGTCATACTACTAAAATAATAAAATGAAAATATTTTAGTATGAAAGGGTATCTTTTTTTTTTAATCCTTACTTATATTATAAATGCGAAAATAACTGATGTTGCTGACTGTTTTTCTGACTGTCGCGCTTTCACGCCAAAACTACTGAACCGATTTAAATGGAATTTGGTACACAGATAATCTAGAGCCTGAGAAAGGACATAGGCTACTTTTTAGCGACATAACACGCGGGCGAAGACGCGGGCGGAAGCTAGTTTTTAATATACCTAATAAAGAATTTAATGACCGCCGGTAGCTTGGACCCTATTCCCGATACCGGTGGGGTACTATTTTTTATATTTTTAAATGTTTTATATATTTTTTTATTCTAATATTTAAAAATATAATTTATATGTATGAAAAATGAAATAAAAAAATAATAAATAATTGATAGTAGGTACATAATTTGTAATTAAGCAACATCCCTTTCACTACTACAAAAAATATAACCATAATATCTTACAAATTGTTATTAATCGCGTTCCTCATTTTCAAAATCTATGAACACCCTTCTCCGCGTCGCTCGCTTCAAGAGTTCGCTTGTATTTCATTACAGTGAATACTTCATAAACGTAGCTATATTTAATAAAACACATACACGCATACATGGCTCAGTGGTTACGAATATAACCCGTACAGGAATATGAACGACAAAGCAGTGAAACTTGGATATTTGAATTTGTGATGGATTTCCACTTGAAATTGTAAGAGTAGTTCGTTTCCAGTTTACTTTTGAGAGCTTTAATAGTTTTTCACCGACTGAATCAAAAATAAGTTTAGTGAACGAAGCTCAAAGCGATTTCATGAACTGGGAGCTTAAAACGGCCACTTTTGCAATTCCTCTAAAAGCAATTCATTTCTTGAATTCTCAGTTGTCATTAGCAATTCCTCTAATTTGACACAAAAGCAATTCATAATTTGTGGACCATTTTACGAATCTCCATAGTAAACTGTCAAAAAGATGAATTATCCTTACATATTATAAACCAAAGTCCTTAGCCGCGTCTGTCTGTCGTGCTGGGGCTCTACCACCACCGCTTACAGGAGTATTATTTTAATCTTACTCAGTAGGAGAAAGAGATGGAGCTATATGTCCTGTAGAACTTCATCTCTTTCCTACACTGAAGTAATATTAAAATAATACTGCTGTAAGAGCTGGTGGTGTTCGCGATAAACTCAAAAATTAGGTACTGCACCGATTTTCATGCTGTTTTCACCAATGTATAGAGTGGTTCTCGAGGAAGGTTTTAGTATAGGTAGGCATCAGCTAGCACTATTTTGCCCGTCACGTAGTGGCAAACATGTTTGCACTTAATTTAATTTATCATCACTTTATAGGTATAATATCCACATAGTTCTCGTTTTTTTTTTATATTAAGTATTCTTTTTTTTTTGGTTGGTATATTGGCGTGTGCTAGCTGACATTATGGCTAATAATTAGATTTATGTTTTACGTTGCGTAATGTAAATGATTTTGCAAACTTTTATATAGAATCAAATTTTTCTAACTGAACAGACAGCTGTGCTGCTGGGGAGTTTGTTGCGCCACTTCTTCTTCCCAGCTAAAGCACTAGGAAGTGGTGAAGGGTGGGCGTTTTGGGGGACTGTCTTATGTAATTTTGACGTTCGAAAAGTGCTGATTCTCAGCCTAGTTTGAATAAATGACTTTTGATTTTGATTTTGATTATGTACACACACATGTTTATGCAAATAAATAATCTTATCTTATCTTATCTTATCTTATCTAGTTTATAATATTAGTTAGGATAGTCGTCCAATATCAAACCTTGTCGTTATTTTCTCAAAACACAGAAAAAGCTAATTTCTAAGAATACTCCTACTAACAAGAGTTTGATCAATAATTTTATAAATAACTTAGCCCATCTTTACAAAGAAACGGATGTAGTCTCTCGCAGTATTTCTTTGCCGCCCAGCGTAAAAATACTATAACTTCTGAGAAAATTGTAAGTACTTACTGTTTTTTTTTTTAATAATTTAAATTACATTCCGCATTTTAGTTACAATAGTCTGCGAGGCGAAGCTTGCGAAATTCACTTGTTTTCAGTTACAGAGAGTTTAGTGAAACTTGATGAATAGCGTAATTGAAAACAATAAGAAATTCTATTGCTAGATTATGTTATAAGTAATTTATTGGTCTTTCTACAAGTACAACTACTTACTGACTTATAATATCTACTTAATAATTATTATTATATACAAGGGAAAATTATCAAAGGGCATCAAAAAATTTGTCTCCATCGCTGTCAACAGGAAAAGTGCCCAAAAGGCTGGCAGCTTTGCCACGTTGTATAGCAATGCTGATTCTTTGGCTAAAAAATAGGCCAGCCCTCTGGTCACGTGAAGAGTTGACCAACCGCTTGGAATCTAGAAAAACCAAGTGGACACTCAGACCCCATGGCCCTAGGGTTTCAACCCCAAACGGATATACGCATATACGTCCAGATAAGATTGGAGTAGTTGCACCGTTTGAGGTTTTCTGCAACTGCAGCAGCAGCTCCAGCACAGCCCGCCGAGCTAGGAAGATGGGATGGCGCAAGGGTGTCGACACACGTTGCATCCCACACCAAAGGCCTACCTACATACCTTCCAAGGCATAATGGTCAAGCCGGCTTACTTAACGTGCTTTCCGAGACACGGAGGAGTCTCGGTAGGTAAAGATGGTGATCCATCCACCGACCAACCCCGACAAGCGTAGCTTAACCTGATGAATCGACCCGTGCGGCTGTTATTACTTAGCCACAAGCTCCTCCAAGTTTATTACTTCCCGTGTTCAAAAGATTCAACAACTCGTAGCATTTCCACAAAACTCCCAATTGAATAAAAATTTGTATATTTATGCAATAAAAACCCACACAGATAAAGTTTTAAAAAACACAATACAAAGTTAGCTCACCTGTCCGAACTTCAAGTAAAGTTTTAAAACTTTTAAAACTTGTCCAAGAATGCCGCTGTATTGCCAAGTTTTCAACGGTAAACTTGGACGACTTGGCAAAGTAGCCAAGTGATGCCAAGTTACTGAGATTTAAAACGGAATGGCCATAAAAGTTTTGTCGATAAAAAATAAGATTTTCTGTTTTGAAAGATGGAGTTAGGTTCCGGTTGTTTTTAGTTTTTACTTTGTCCGGGATTAAAAATAGTTAAGTAAGCCATTTTGACTTCGTTAAGTTTATACAGTGGGTGTAAAAGAAATTCTTATTTATTATTTAGTTCATATTTCTTAATTCTTTCTATTTACATACGAGACTGCCTCGTTGGTCTAGTGGTCGTAAGCGCTACTGCTGAGCATGAGGGACTGGGTTCGATTCCCGGGTCGGGTAAAGGGTTTTTCCACCTAGAATTTCGGATACAAACCCCGTAGTCTGGATTTGTGCCGGGTTGATGGCAATAGTCTCGCCTTCGCGAAATGTGGGTATACAAAATTAGCCACAATTTGATTTAGTGCCCACACTGCCGTCACTAAATAATTTCATCACTACTGCTCTCAAAACGACGAAGGAAAACATCGTGAAGAAACCGGCATGTCCTAGAACCAAAAATTCGAAGACATGTGACGTCTACCAACCCGCACTGGGCCCGCTTGATTACAGCCTACTCCCTCTCAAAGAGAGGAGGCCTGTTCCCCAGCATTGGGATGATTATAGGCTGATTATACTTATGCTTTATGCCGTCTCTATAGACGCTGCTGGCGATTGCGTGCTCCGAGTTTACATTACTTGAAACGAGAGAAAAACCTTATCTTGTCAGAAACCGAAATCCACTTAGCCTTTTATCAATCAGGTTCAGTTCAGTCAACAGTCTAACCAGATGTTCCTGATATCAATATTTCCCGAGAAGCGACTGCCATTCGACCCTCGTAACCCAATTACTGGGACATACCGACATCAAAATATCCGATTCTATAAGTGTTTCTTAGAAAATTATTCTGATATACTTTGAAGATTTCTAAAGAAAAGAGTAAAGGCTCATTTAGATGAGAAGAGTAAGACACCCTGTTGTGCTATTCTGTAAAAATCTCACCGTGAAAACGTAGGTGAAGTGAGCTTGAAGTGAACTGTCACTTCCTTAGCATCAGTCAGTATCGATGTCAATGACAGCTCACTCCACGCTCACTTCACCTAAGTTTTCACGGTGAAAAGGTTACAGAATAGCAATGCTTGTTGCTAAATGGCAAAGGCAGGTTCATTGAAGGTTTAGCTACGCCTTTCCGCGGTCGGTTCGTGTTGACTTATTGTATATAATGTTCTTGTCGAGACCCCTCCGTGCCTCGGAAAGCACGTTAAGCCGTTGGTCCCGGCTGTCATTCGTGGATCTTTGACAGTCGTTACGGGTAGCCGAAAGAAGCCCGAAAGTCTGACAAACAGTCTTACCCAGAAGTATCGTGGTATACAGATACTGGGTTGTGGCGGTCAGATAGGCAGTCGCTCTATGTAGAATACTGGTATTCAGATGTACGGTTTGACTGGAAGCTGACCCCAACATAGTTGGGAAAAGGCTAGTTTCACATCCTTTGCAGATTGCAAATATTCAGGCGACAGTCGTAAGCGAGAATCGCCAAGCAATTATTACAATGTCTTAATTTTACTAAAGATTTAAGAATTCAGTCCTGTGTAAATGATTTAGTATAGAGCCATGTACCTTATTGATACGATATTCGATTATCGCAGTTTTACTTAATACTTTTTTAAACTTATCGACGAAGAAAAGTTTGCCTTCAACTACTTATGGCATGTATTTAATGGAAACTGTAATAATTCCCATTTTGCGCACCTAAAAATATTATTGACCCCTCTAATATAATGATTGCACCTCTTTTCAGAACCTCAAATAATTCCTATTTTGGGGTCTTAAAAAATACTAAATAGTCAAGTAACGGGGACCAACTTGGATGTATCGCGGTTGGTCACCGATCTAACCTAACCAATTTGGTAGGGGTGCCCTCGCTTAGTTACTGCGACCGACTGTGTGAAAAACCCAGAAAGTTAAAAAGAGGCTCAATTATTTAAAAAAGTATGCATTATTAGAAGCGCAAGATGTTTTTACAGGATCAGTTAATTAAGAGAAATATTTTTGTGAACACCTTGTTCGACCTTTTCAATTTCAAAAAGTCGATTTTCGCCTTTCGTGATTCGAGTTGTCGAACTGTTTCTTTACACGTATTTTATTACTATTTTATCTACACGTCTACACTATAATATTATAAAGAGAAAAGATTTGTATTCTTGAGTGTATGTTTGTAATGAATAAACTCAAAAACTACAGCGCCGATTTCAAAAATTCTTTCACCATTAGAAAGCTACATTCACCCTGAGTAACATAGGCTATAATTTATAAAGATTACACACGGGCAAAGCCGCTGGTGGCAGCTAGTATCTCAGAAAGAAACAGTCCTAGTATAAATGAGCCTTTACCAAGAAATTCTTCGATCAACAAAGTTATTTATCGAAAGATTCCAGACCCGGGGTAGGAATCTCTCACCCCTTCGGAAACTTGGAACTGTATGTTCTATTTTAAAAATTGAGCAAAAGTACATTGACTACGCATTGGGATTTTGAGCTTAAATGAATCGGGGTTAGCTGACCGTGGTGATGTAAGAATTCAATCAAAGTCAAAGAATTTATTTCAAATAGTCCATCAAAAGGCATTTTTGAACGTCAAATAGAATTAATTCTAGTGAATGAGCAAGGAATTCCATTCTCAGTTACTATCAATAATAGAAAAATCCCCCGGAAAATGTTCAAATTCGCGAAAAAATTGGAAAAAATTCCCGGAAAATGTTTAAAATCGCGAAAAAAATGGAAAAATTCCCCGGAAAATTTTCAAATTCGGGAAAAAGTGAACATGTGTTTTCTATGGGTTTTTCTATGAATTATTTTTTGGTACAACGTCTGTCTGGTCAGCTAGTAGTCTGAAAGCGCCAACACGTCTTTAGCAAGCATGGTGATCAACTCTCATGCCTTTTTTGCATGACAAGAGGCCTTTGCCCTACAGTGGAATAATAATACGTTGGTACTCGTATTAAACATTGTTGTCACCTATTAGGAGCGGTAATCTGTCCGCCTATCTGCCTGCCAAGCGTCGTCGCAATTTCCTAACACAATAACCCAGATGATGTTACATGACACTTTTATTTATTTATCCTTACATATTATAAAACAAAGTCCTCCGCCGCGTCTCTCTGTCATCCTGTTTGCGATAAACTCAAATACCTGTACCTGTTTTCACCAATGGATAATCTGGTTCTCGGGGAAGGTTTTAGTATAATATAATAAACGACATCCATGCGTGCAAAGCCGCGGGCATCAGCTCGTTTATTTATAAAGGTACACCAACTGACAGCTTCTGTGTTTATTAAAGCCCTTAAAGTGTGGTCCCTCAGTTCTCACAGACCATCAGCCAGATCTTGGAAAGTATCTCTAAAATTAAGGTTTTGTGATTACGGACATTTATTTTACGATTTTTAATAGTTTAGAATAGCCTCGGACTTACACAGTCGCCAAGTACAGGATAACCAGCAATTTAGTTTTGTATAAATTAGAAGCATTTTTCAATGTATTGTGTACTCCATGTGAGTACCATGGAGCCGTTTAATATGGTATCATGTTTTATATTGACTTGAAAGAGCATGGCAGATGAGAGTATGTCATACTCACTTAAATGTCTCGCTGATGGTGACGCGTGTGTTGGATCATTCGGTTCCCTACAAAATGGTTGAGCTGGATGGTGCTGATCCACGTGTCATGTTCGTGAACGGGCGCTGTCAGTTGAGACTGGTCATCTCTCATCTGCCAGGGCTTATTTTTAATCTTACATTTTGAATTGTTTTTGATTATTTTTCATTTGACATTGTTCTCACATATAGAAGCACCATGAATACTGTACCCAGGATTTTGTAATATCTATATCCATTTTTAAAAGAGTGTCCTTGGAATTTCTTGCCCGTTCTTCTCCATAGAGATCTACGATTTGGAATGGGCAACTAGCTTCAACCTTTTGACTAACTGACCGATTCTTTGACAATTCAAAAGTGCCTGTAAATGGTTGAATTGAAATAAATGCTTTGAGTTTGAGTTTGAGTTTCTCGGAAATAGATGTTATACTGATAGGTAACACATAGAATTAAGAAATTATTGCAAAATATTTCTTAAAGTTAAGATTAATAACAAAGGAAAACAAAATAACAAACGAACAATATTGCTATTTTGCCAACTTACATAAGACTAACACATAAACAATAATAAAAACTGAAATAACAATGAGATCATAGGAAAATATAGGTTTTAAAATAAATTATAATATCAATATTGGTACAAAAAGCAAAACATATCTATTTTCTAAGATTTTCCTAAAAACCCTTGAAATATTCTGTGAATATAGCCTTGAAGACTCTTTGAAGAATGCCTTTCAGAGTATTACGTTAAAACCTTTACGAAACGAATGACGGAAGCTCTCTCTGTTCTACGGTAACTAAACGGATATTAGCTGCGGAATCTATTTACTATTTATTCTGGCTAGAAACATAGGGAAAATAGTATTAGTCGTTTAAATACACTTAAGGGGGTCATTTCGTTTCTGTTCGCATAGCTCGTCAAAATGTAGGGATCAGCTGATTTCTTTTTTCCCCTTTTCAGAGTTCCGTACCCAAAAGGTGTCAAAAGGAGGGTTATTACTAAGGCTCCGCTGTCCTTCCGTCTGTCACAGGGCTGTATCTTTGAACTTTAAACTTTGTTATTAGGTAGATACTAGAAATTTTCCACAGTTTGTGAAAATTTCAAATATCTACTTACTCTCTTCTTTAGTTTAAATTAAAGTCCTTTACACAAGAAACGTGTAAAAGAAATATTTAGTGTCAAATATTATACGGCGGTACGGAACTCTTCGTGTGCGAATTCGTTTCGCACTTGGCCGCTTTTTGTTACACAAGCATTATGACACATGTTATATCACTTTTTTATGTTAGCCTACACTGTCCCACTGCTGAGCAAAGGCGTCCCCCAAATCCTTCCAAGCATCCTTTTCGAGGGCCACCTCGACCCAATCCTTGCGGTATACGTCTTGGTCGTCTCGCCACCTCATCCTGGATCAAAATATATAACTTATTAAAAAAAAAAACTCAATAATTACCACACATTTATCCAATACACTCCCAAATGACGCCATTAATAATCCATTCCGTCAGATGAATCACATGAAACCGATAAATTATTCTGGACCACATTTCAAGCCGCTTCGGGCCAGCTCGCAATACATAACCTTATGCTGTCGGTAAATACTGCCTTGTATATTATCGCCAGGGGACCCAATCCGTGTCGGGGACTTACTGTTGTATTTATGTACAAGTAGATAGGTACTCTTGGGAGGAGCTTGTGGCTAAATAATAACAGCTGTACGGGTCGATCGAAAGGTAAGCTACGCTTGCCGCGGTCGGTCTTTCGATGGGTGACCATCATGAAATGTAGAGACAACTTGGTGACTCGGAAAAAAAAAATTGTTTATTTCAATTACAAAGGGCATTTAGATATTTAGATACATTGTTAATGGAGAACGCCTTTTAAGCAGGAATTGCTTGTGTTAGGAGCCTCCGCGCTTCCACTTATCATTTTCTTTATACAATTGGAATGTAAACATGCAAATAAAGGAAAGCACGTTATGCCGTTGGTCCCGGCTGACATTCGTGGATCTTTGACCCTGGTTATGGTTCGTCATAAGCCCGAAAGTCTGAGAACCAGTCTAACCATGAGGTATCCAGAAACTGGGTTGTGAAGGTTAGATAGGCAGTCGCTCCATGTAAAATACTGGTATTCAGCTGCATCCGGTTACACTGGAAGCCGACCCCAACATAGTTGGGAAAAGGTTAGCAGATGTGGATATAGGTACCTAATCTTGGGATTAAAGGAATTTTAAAGTGGACTAAAATTAGCGTATTTCATTCAGTATTAATCTTTAAAATCCAACTCAAAGCATTTATTTCAAATAAACCAATTATAGGCACTTTTGAATTTTATTCCGTAAGACTTAGGAGTCTTATTTACTGAATAACTGAATACGCTGCCTTTCTTGTTAGTATTTTTATAATTAAAATTAATAAAAAGCAATCATTATGTGTAATTTATTTCATAACCACTGCACTTGAAACCAGTGAAACATCATGTCCTAGAACCAAAAACGTCTTGATAGACTTGCGCAAGCCTAGCGCAAATAACTCGTTACGTGTGTGGCTAGCATTACAAAGTTAGATTTTCAAGACACGGGAAGTTATTAATCGCTGTAAAGCGTCTGACAATCTCCAAACGATCAAACTTTCAATATTGAAGGCACAACTACTGCTTGTTTCTTAAAACCCTGTCTTAAGTAATAAATTCCCTGCCCATTTAACTTAATAACACGAGCAGACTGCACCGAACCGCTCACAAACTGTCTCCCTACGTAACGTGTATTGGTGCCTAGGGAGACGACCCGTGTCAAAATGTCTTCACGGGTCTAGACATGTCTCTCTAAAGGTTCTGAAATTAATCATTAGGGATATACATAATGATTATGTTACTTTATGATTTTTTATTTAGGTATATTATTATATTTGTGTTTTTTTGGTTGATATATTGGCGTGTGCTAGCTGACATATGGCTAATAATTAGATTTATGTTTTTATGTTGCGTAATGTAAATGATTTTACAAACTTTTATAGAGAATCAAATTTTTCTAACTGAACAGACAGCTGTGCTGCTGGGGAGTTTGTTGCGCCACTTCTTCTTCTCAGCGAAAGCACAAGAAAGTGGTGAAGGGTGGGCGTTTTGGGGGACTGTCTTATGTAATTTTGACGTTCAAAAAGTGCCTTGCCATTTATGAAATTATTTAAACTTTTCGCACTCAAAAAAAAAGGTACAAAGGCGGACTTAATGCCTTAGGCATTCTCTACCAGTCAACCAAGGGTGTATTTATTCAGGATTTTAAAATAAATAAAATCTACTGAGCGTGAGGTCCTGGGATTTTCGGTTCGAGTAGAAAATTATACTCTCACCGTTTCCCTAGCCTTATCGTATTTCATTCATTCGCCAGATGTTCTGGGTCGGCCGTCGAGTCATTCACTTGGGCTTGCACTATGATTATCATCATCTTTTTTTATTTTTTTTTGATGGTGGGAAATCATCCAATGACTTCTCCCGCTCTGGGTGGAGCGGAAGGGCGTGTCAGACTTTTACTGACTAAAACCCACCCGTGTTCCTTCAGTTGCCTGTTGCCAAGGTCCCGGTATCCCTTTCGGACTAACCCGCAACCATGATTATCATCATCTGCCTAGCCTTTTCCCAACTATGTTGGGTTCGGCTTCAAGTCTAACCAGATGCAGCTGAATACCAGTATTTTACATGGAGCGACTGCCTATCTGACCTCCACAACCCAGTAACTGGGTAATACGATACCCCTTGCTAAGACTGGTTGTCAGACTTTCGGGCTTCTGACGACCCGCAACGACTGTCAAAGATCTACGAATGACAGCCGGGACCAACGGCGATAGAGGATTTGCTTAGTCATTGTGTTCCTGGGGCCTTCGCATTACATGGCCAAACCACCTTTTTTTTTTGAGGGTGGCATATCATCCAATTACTTCTCCCGCTCTGGGTGGAGCGGAAGGGCGTGTCAGCCTTTTACTGACTAAAACCCACCCGTGTTCCTTCAGTTGCCTGTTGCCAAAGTCCCGGTATCCCTTTCGGACTAACCCGCAACCCTGACAGGATGGCCAAACCACCTCAGGCGAGCTTCAGAGAGTTTTTCTTAGATTGGGCAGTAGCGCTTGCAAACACTGGACCAACGGGTTAATAGTTACATGCATAACTAGGTTACGTCATTCGCGAAATAAGGGCGTTTTTTTTCCAAAGGCACTCCATCTCTTCGTTGTCCCAGTTTAAGAGACTGATCAGACAGCACACGCTCACATTGTCTATACTTCCATAAATGTAAACCGTGTTTATTAGTGTCCGGGGAGACGACCCGTGTCGGGACGTCACGCTGTAACGTGACATGTCCCGCGCGAACTACACGCTAGGACATGATTAACAGAGATTAGGGAAAGGATGTAACCTACTGTGGACTAATGACTTTAGACATTGCCTAAATTAACTTAGGTAAGTTTTATATTACATTTCAAAATCGATAGCTACATTTTATCCATAATATAGGTACTAAGGGCCTTACCACAAAAACTTTGACACTTGTTCAACGCGTGTTTAATGTCAGTTTTATGTCAAACTCCATACAGAAATGTCATGTTTAAAAGGTGTTTAGGCTAAACAACTGAGTGGGTTTATGGTTAATAATGGGTACCTACTTCTTATGCACTTTTCTGAACAGAAGTTTAGAACTTTTCAAACTCTACTCTAGCATTAGGTATATAATGTGACTTTTTCAATTTAGTCCGCGAAATTAAAAATTTCTTAGGTTTTTACAAAGCGTTTTTGATTTTCGCGGGCTAAATTGAAGAAATCACCTTATGTAAGAGTTTGTCAGGTTTTCAACTCCAAATTCTCAATTTAAAAACCCGGATGTAAGTATCAATAGGTACGAAGTCGATATGTAGTTACAAAATATTATAATATCGTGCTGTTCTAAGCCCCAATTAACGGCATTTATTTAATAAACAGAGGCATAAGCGCAAAAAAGTGAAATTACCTATAAAATGGCTATGCGAGCGGTCTTTCAGCATGCCACTAAACATAGCCTTTGAACAGGGCCGGATTTAAGGCGGGGCAACAGCGGCCATAGACCCGGGCCTCCACAATATGATTTTTTTTTAAATAAAAAACAGTATTCATTCACAACGAACCTTTTTTAATTTTCTTTTCATGTCCTGTGTTGGTGGTCTTAAAAATGATACGGTGAATTACTTTTATACCGATAGCCGAATTAAATCTTATTTTTTCGTCTTTTCCATAAAATTTTAGGGGCCTCCACTTCTTGGCTTCCACAACTTTAAATCCGGCCCTGCCTTTGAACTTAAGAATGTCTCGCTATCCAAGGATCCATTTGTCCCAAACTCGAGAGGGATGTGTCACGTTCGTCCTCAACACGGGTTGTCCTCAAATGGGATTGTCCCCAACCGGGGTCGTTCGAACATGTCACCTAACGTAGGTACAAGCGCGCGTTGGAGGGAACAACTGTGATTGATTGTGTAGTCATGGTCCTTCCAAAAGTAAGTATACTAGCGATTTCTTTATTAGGTATACAAACTGCAGAACTTCACTGTTTTAAAAAATAACTACAAGAGTGTACTAGATTCCAGTAAAAAAACCATCGAGATATAAGTACTAACGTACTAGAGAAGCTACGTCAAATAACTGAATTGTCCTATTCTTCGTATTGAATCTTTAGTTCGCTGCAGCGCTAAAATAATAACAATTCGTCTAAACCGTACCTAATTTACCACAGTGCTAGATTTGCTGCGGAAGTGTATTTATTCTCGGCAAAAAGGTTTTAAGCGCCATGTAAATCACGGCACTACGCGTTTTCTTCGACAAACTGCGGTGCGATGGCCGCAGTTGAACGAGACAAAGTAGGAATTTACGGTGTCTTCTCTAGTACGTTAGTACTTATATCTCGATGAAAAAAACTCTTCTACATTTTTACACAAAAAAAAACTAAGAAAATAGATCACGCAAGCGAACCCGCGGGCGTAGCATAAAATATTAAAATGGACCACGTCTCGTCAATCGAACATCTCACATCGCAGGCACGTCACGTCGCAGGGAAATCACGGAATCGCCCAGAAGGGTCGGGTTCGTAACATTGTTTTTATATTTATTAGTCAAGACTGCGATGGATTGCCGACACATGCTGCCATACAAAAGGATTGAAAGGAATTTGTGAAGGGTAAAATAAAACCCTTTTGTCGTCGGGAATAAATTATTTGATTTGTATATGTATTTGTATCGTTGTTGGTCCATGAATAATATATCTGGTACCTGTATGATTAAATAAACTTGGGACGAGGCGCCTGTCGCACCACTGAACATTAGCGAGAAAGGAGTATAGCTAGCAACCAGAAACGAGGTGGCGACCGACGAACAGAGTGTGGTTACGATAGTTTTATCGCTAGGCTATGAACGAGTCTCTCAGAGAGTTTTTTGCCCGCCAAAACAGCGTCACTAAACGAATATTTTCTTTACGAATAATTACGAAACTAATAATTTATTTTTTGGGTTAAATTAATGCTTTATTTACCGAGGTTTTTAATCCAGTATATAAAAGCTTGTCTAATCTTCAACATACTTAGTTCAAATGTCTCTTTTACAGTTTGGTTTCCTTTATAATATTGTTTTCTTTCTAACAGGGAATTAATCCACTGTGACCCATGAATGGGTCACATTGAATCAGGGGTTGAGTTACAGTGGATCGAATGGGGTACTATGAATCACAAGCGTTTATAATTCAATAAAACTTATTATATTAATTATATTATGATGTATACAAAATATTGTAAAAAAAAATTTTTTAAAGAGTAACGGTGGAGTTTCTTGCCCATTCTTCTCCATACGAAAACTACCTTTTGGAAGGGGCTAGAATCAGTTCTATTTCTTTGTTTTTTTTTGACGTTCAAAACTGCCTTGTATGTGCCTATTTGAAATAAATTATTTGACTTTGACTATTGATAGCTCGACGAACTAGTGGAGTAACTATACAAAACCGGCTAGATAAAATATATGACGAAGCTATAATGGCTGCTACCTGGTTTACTACTGAACCCTAAAAGTTACTACTCGTCTGGAACTAGCGTGACAGGACATTTCAGTGTCGACACGTGTTTGTGACTTTGTGACACATGTCATGATAGAACGTGCTAAACTGTCATAGCTCTGTGTGTGCTCTTGTTGAGCACTACAAAAAGCTACTACCTATCAGTTTTTTATTTTTATGTTTGCAAGTTATGACTCACAATTTTTGGGGTCAGTGACAAATGGGCCCGTGTCAACTCAACCCGAATAATCTATGTCTTTTATGTTCTTTTAGTTATGTTCTACTAGACTATTTTGTCATTGATGACATTTTTGTCTTTTGTCATCATATCCGACGTATGTCATTATCTTAGCAAAGGAACGCTTGTGTGTTTAGTTCAGACAATTTAAAAACTTAGGATAGGTACTTATACAGGGTGTTAGTGTAAACACCGTTATCCTTGAAACCAGTGGTTTGGTTTCATTTATAGAACGTAAAATCAATAGAAAAATACAACTTTTTTTTTAAAGAATATCTACATTTTTCAACAAGAATATTTGACCCTACACGCAAGGGCAACGACCGGCCGCGGCCGGCGGTTGGCGGGGGCGGGCGGGGCGCGCGGGACGTTACATGATCGGCCATCAGCTGTTTCGCAGTCTCTCGAACGCGTATCCATGAGTATCGGGACAGCGACGGATATTTACTTTTTAAAATCTTTTAATGAAAATAAGGTTTTTTTTGTTGTTACTGGATCATTTATTTTTATTTTTAAGTCAACTACCCATGGTTTGAGTGACAACGGTGTTTACACTTGCATACTGTATAGGTATTAAATTGAAAAAGGCGTTGCAGATAATTCTTTAAAAAACCAAAATCTTATTTTAAAATATCGTATAAATCACCGTAATTCGGGTTGAGTTGACACGGGCCTAGTTGTCACTGACCCAATTTTTATCCAATAGCAACAACTGCGAAACTTATCTGTAACCTTAATCGAGTCTTCTAAGGGCATTACGAAGCTTAAATCCCCAATTCGGTTACTGCATTTTGGATAGGTCGTAGATTTGCTAATAAGCGAGTTAATTTCTTTTGCGATTAACTAGGTATGGCTCCTTGGTCTTATTTTACTTTTCGTGTTGATTGACCGCCATAGTCAAAGTCAAATCATTTATTTCAAATAGGCACATAAAATATACACATACAATATTTTGCATACATTATTCATAAATAATACGTGAAGACCATGCACCTAGGAATAAAATTACTATACCACAATAGGTAAAACTAATTAAAAATTAAGCAATGACAATTAAGCAAATTAATTATGTGCTAGATACATGGTGGTCACATGTTTAGAAATATTGTAAAAGTAGACAATTAATAAGTCCATAAGTGAGTTAAAGTAATCACAGAATATAAAATGAATGTCATAAGAATAATATTTTTGCATTGCCCAAGCAAATGTTCGACTCTTATCTATATCTATACATAATACATAATTATTATAAATTAAAAGTCGCTTTTCGTGTTTACCTGTATAGGTATCCATGTTGTTCTTCTAAACCACGCAACGGATTTTGATAAGGTTTTCACCATCGTATAGACAATTTATTCCGGAAGTTTTATGTGTTTAGCACGTTATTATTAAAGTTACATATTACTATGAGATCTCGATGTTTTGTCAAGTCGTAAAAACCGTGCGAAACAGGAGTACTCGCTAGTTTATTATATTAAAACGTACTCAAAAATCAATCTAATAACAGGCAAAAATAAAATATTACCTTCTGTAACTTATATTCCACTTCACACACAATTTGAAACACACACAAAACCAAAAATAAAAGTGCAACAAAATAAATGACTTGACAGAACTATCACAGCTGAAAGTTTCAGAGTTTTAGAGGTAACGCAAGTGAACACATGTGAAGGGATCAACTCGGATCGCATTCAGCTATCGTTGCATAGTAGCGTACGCGGGGCCCCGACATGAGGAGGCACAGAGGACTATATAATACTGGTATCGGCCATTTTCTTTGATTTTCTTCGATTTTGAATTTTGACATTTGTCATTTCGCAAAAATCGATAATCGATATAAGGTTATGAGCAGGTTTTTTATATACTTTTATTTAATTTAACTAATTAATAAGTATTTAATTTACAATTTTAAATAAAATGTACAATCTAACACCAAACAATTTTCTAACTAATATTAAATAAATATTATATTAGTTAGAAAAAAGGCATATAAGTCGTTTTCAAAAAGGCATAAGTCGTTTATAATATAAAGACATCTAGTACGTCATAATTAGTTAAGAACAGAACTAATAGATGGCGTACCTAAAATAATTGCTGTGAGCATGTAGGGAAATATACCCCCCCTGTGAGGAGGCAAGTGGAGGAGTTATTTGCTTGTTTGTCTGATTTTATTTTGGTTTTGAATGAGGCTGAGTTCCGTGGCTCGTAGAGCACGTGAAGCAGTTGGTCCTGGCTGTCATTCGTAGATCTTTGACAGTCGTTACGGTTCGTCAGAAGCCCGAAAGTCTGACAACCAGTACACCAACCAAGGGGTTATCGTATTACCCAGTTACTGGATTGTGGAGGTCTGATAGCCAGTCGCTTCAAGTAAAATACTAGTATTCAGCTGCATCTGATAAGACTGGAAGCCGACCCTACCATAATTGGAAAAAGGCTAGGCAGATTGATTGTTGAATGAGAAAAAATACACTACGTACACACCGATTGGTTAATAAAATCAAAACATTAATTAAACGTAAGTTGTGCCAAAAAGCGTTTTATACCATTAAAGATTACATTGAGGACAAAAAGGCTTGGGATTGAGCTGCTCCAATTTGTACATTTATTTTTTTATTTTTGGTTTTAAATTACTTACGAGTTTTGTTATTTTTGGTAACTTTTTATTTTATTATATACCTACACAGTGACATGAATATTTACTTTGTGAAGTATAATATTATTATTATTTTAATTATTGTGAATTTGAGGACTATGTGGATCATATTTTTTATTTATCTGGCAGCAGTACCCAAATGTCCTTTCTTTGGTATTGTTCGTCGAGTCGTTGAGCTTCTTAAGTTCTGAGTTGAGCTACACGATTACTGACAAATGCGTGCACTGACTGGACAGGTCCACTCAAATCTGTATGGTTCTTTCCTCAAAAGACCATTTCAGACACAAATCTACATGGTCCTCAAATGATCTGACCAAGATTATTTCCGGATTTTTATATTTATATTTACATTGACATGAATATTTACTTTGTAAAGTATTATATTGTTTTTAATTATTGTGAATGTGAAGATTATGTGGATCTTTCTTTTCTTTTTTATTATTTATTTTTTCTTAATTTTAATTAATCATAGTCTGGCAGTTTGAGTAATTTATGAGGCCTAACCAAATGTCCTTTCTTTGGTATTGTTCGTCAAATCGTTGAGCTCCTTAAATTCGGAGTTGAGCTGCACGATTACTGACAAATGCATGCACTGACTG
Organism: Lithophane socia; assembly: GCA_947522985.1. Classification (NCBI taxonomy): domain Eukaryota; kingdom Metazoa; phylum Arthropoda; class Insecta; order Lepidoptera; family Noctuidae; genus Lithophane; species Lithophane socia. The sequence goes on from OX383273.1 coordinate 13,255,022, forward strand.
GACAGGTCCACTCAATCTGTGTGGTTCTTTCCTCAAAAGACCATTTCAGACACCAATCTACATGGTCTTCACATAATCTGACCAAGATTATGTCTGGACTTTAAAAGAGACTGTGAGTGACCTCTGAGTTTGTTTCGGCCTTTCTTCTCAGAGTAGTCAGATAGGAAACGCCGACCTCATCTAGTTTAAAAAAATGTGATTGACGTGTAAAAGTGTTTGTACAAACCTACTTACAGAAATAAAATCATTTATCATTTAATAAATAAATAAATAAAAAATATATCTTTTATTTCAGACAACATAGTTAGTCCATAATTCAGCTGCATCCGGTTAGACTGGAAGCCGACCCCAACATAGTTGGGAAAAGGCTAGGCAGATGATGATGATAGTTAGTCCATAATAATTGCTACAATAAAATTGACAGTATGACTATGTCTATAATAGTACAATTAAGACTAAAATGAACGTGACATGAATGCTGTGGTAATGAACTTATTTGGCGCAGCCATGAGGGACACATTGTTGTTAAAACATTATGTTTCATGAACTGCGTCCAAATAAACGTTATTCTTTCTTTCTTGCTCTGATTCATCATGCAATGTTATATTTCAAAGTTACGTTGGTCGAAGCCTGAAACCGCTCTATCGCTCGTTTCACAGCCCCACATAAGCTGAAAGCGCTCTCGTTCGGAGTAAAACAACGCAGCATAGGTCAGTGTGCTGTCAATACGTCACAATGTTTTTTATATCTAACGTTTTACTGCAGTTTACGAGTGTACCAGTCAAAAATAGAATTCATTTTACTTTTTATTTTGTTGGAAAAAAGTGCTTTGTAAAAATGAATGAATGAATGAAAAATGTATTTTTATTTTGTTTTGATCCAGCTGCATCAAAATGAAAAATTCAATCCAGATATTTTATTACTGAACTAGTGATATTAGTTTACTACCGCATTCTTGAACGAAAATTATTTATGTTATGAGTAAGTACCTAGAGTAGGCTGCAAAACAATGGTAACAAAAATATAAACGTTATAAAACCCAATTACGAGTAAAAAGTCAATCAACTAAAAGGGTATAAAAAAGACATCACAGAAAGACAAATTAAAAATCCGGAGGTACACGTGTTAGGGCCTAAATCGAACAGATTGCGTGTGACTCCGGATTTTTCATTTGTATTTTGATATACAGTGTGTTAGTGTAAACACCGTTATCCTTGAAACCAGTGGTTTCGTTTCATTTATAGAACGTAAAATCAATGGAAAAATACAACTTTTTTTTTTGTAAAGAAAATCTACATTTTTCCACAAGAATATTTCACCCTACACGCAAGGGCAACGAACTTGCGTCTCAACACGACGGCCGGCGGTTGGCGGGGGCGGTTGGCGGGGGCGGGCGGGACGCGCGGGACTTTACATGACCGGCCGTCAGCTGTTTCGCAGGTCTCTCGAACGCGTATCCGGGACAGTGACGGATATTTACTTTTTAAAATCTTTTAATGAAAATAAGGTTTTTTTTTGTTGTTATTGGGTCATTTATTTTTATATTTAAGTCTACTACCCATGGTTTGAGTGACAACGGTGTTTACCCTTGCATACTGTATAATGATGAAGCTAAGTCCTATGTTTGGCGAAAACACGATTACATAAAAAAAAACAAAGTTACCTCTAAACCGAACAATAAACCGCTGGTGTTCAAAAACTACTTCAAATTAGATCATGAAACATTGCATAATAACTGAACTAACTATAAAGCAGTCATATGGTTTTTTTTTAGTTACCATTATGTTCACCGTAAAAAGCAATTACCTAAACTATTCGACGCTTGAGAGCCGCCAGCACCCCACTCCGTCTCGCTCTCACTCAGGCCGCGAGTATGGTGCGAGTGAGATAAAATTTGAGGTAGGGTAGAGCCTTAAAGGTACAATTCGCCTTTTGCCAGCGGTCGGCTACCGAATCGTACCTTTACGCGGAGTAACAACCAATAATAAGTCGCAATGATTTACAAATCTATGGTTAAAATTAAGTTAATAATAGGGGACTCCTATTAACTTAATTTGCGCTATTATTTGAGCTATTATGGTTATAATTAAGTTAATAGGGACTTACCTATTAACTTAAATTCAACCATAGATTTGTCGAGGTTTAAGGTCGGCATAACTTTACTCGCGTTTATTAATAAAGGATTAACACCCGGTTTCTGATTTGAGAAAAGTAGCAAATCTCAACTGATTATTCTCAAATACATAAGTATGCCCTTTTAAAATCGAATTTCGTTAAACCATAATCAACTGATCATTTACTTGAGTATTCCTGATCAATGCAAACACGTTCCAGTCTTGATTAGAGTTAAAAAAATCTTAGTTCAGAAACGAAATTCGATTTTAAAAGCGCATAATTATGTATTTGAGAATAATCAGTTGAGATTTGCTACTTTTCTCAAATCAGAAACCGGGTGTAAATGTCTTATTTCTGAAGATCAAAAGAAGGTTCATATCACAAAAAGAATCTTCCAAAATCGTCTCATCCCAATACATCTTTTCATTCCGACCCTCCCCTCCATACTCCACAAACGGGGCATGAAACTACCCGTCCACTCGGCCCCTCCAGTCACTAGAGAGCTATTATGGCATGGAGGGCATGGAGGGCTCTCCGGCCTTTGTGTTCAAGGTCAAGTCCACACAAACGGGAAGCTGAAACGCTGAACTGTTTGACTTTGTGTGTAACGGCTTTATGCAAATCTTTCGTACTTTTGTGGTGATGCCTGAAAAGTGAATTAGATTATGGATTGTAGGAATGTAATTTCGATCTTATACTGTTTTAGCAATATAAAACAACAAGCCCTATTGTTTTCCCATCGCCAAAAATGATGAACTTCCATACAAACTTTCATTTTCTATTTAGCCCAGTTAACGGATGCATTTTCAAAAAATCTTCCTTTGAGCTCACCGTCGCTATATGAGGAACACAAGTGCAAAATTTCAAGGTTCTACACCCAGGCTGCGCGTTCTGTCAGGGAATTTAAGTTTTCAATAAGTAGATAGATTTGAAATCTTTATAATTAACTTAGGTATTACACTATCCAGGGTTACGGAATAGTCCGAAAGGGATACCGGGACCCTGGCAACAGGCAACTGAAGGAACACGGGTGGGTTTTAGTCAGTAAGAAAGAGTCTGACACGCCCTTCCGCTCCGCCCAGAGCGGGAGAAGTCATTTGATGATTTCCCACCCAAAAAAAAAAAAAAATTGTATTACACTATTCTTAGATTTTAGTGTAGCATTATTTAAAAATTGCTAATTATTGCTGGAGCTCGTGGTTTAAGTAATAACAACCGTACGGGTCGATCCATCAGGTTAAGCTACGCTTGCTGGGGTTGGTCCGTGGATTGGTGACCATCTTTACATACCAAGACTTCTCCGTGCCTCGAAAAGCACGTTAAGCCGTTGGTCCCGGTTGTCATTCGTGGATCTTCGACAGTCGTTACGGGTCGTCAGAAGCACGAAAGCCTGACAAAAAGTCTTGCCAAGGGGTATCGTATTACCCAGTTACATGTTTGTGGAGGTCAGGTAGGCAGTCTTTCCATGTAAAATACTGGTATTCAGCTGCATCCGGTTAGACTGGAAGCCGACCCCAACATAGTGCATGCGGTGCGGTTATGGAATTCCCTTCCGCCTGACATTAGGGACTGCCAAACTGTTGCAGTGTTTAAAAGAAGAGTGAAAGAACACTATCTTTCCACTTCGTCATAGTTGTGTATGTATTTATTTCTATATATATTTATGAAGTAGATAAATAAGTATATTCGTATGTAAGTGTATGATCACATTATTTGTTCTAGTTTATTAAGTGAATTGTTTTAATTATATGTATTTTATTTTCTCTTGAATTTTACACACGGTGTCTATATCTCTTATCTACTTTCCTATCGCAGGTGTGCTGGAAGAGATTTCTTTAGAAATAAGCATCACCTTTGTACGTTTTTTCAGTTCTTTTCTTCTTGTCTGTTTATTATGTGTGTACATAAATAGTTAAAACAAATAACTAAAATAAATAGTTGGGAAAAGGATAGGCAGATGATGAAATGATTGCTGAAAAAAAAAACAGAGTACCTACCAGCACTTAGCTAGTCCTATAAAAATATTAACGAATAAAATTACCACAAAAAAGCTTTTTAGCGAAACACGATAATTAATAGGAGGCGGCCATATTACCGAAGAAAGCCCTAAGCCGCAGATTAAGCTTAAAACGCTTTGTTTGGGTTCCGTAGTCAAATTAACGGCCTATAAGAAATGGTTCTGTAATAGGAAGATAAAAGGTAAGATTCCTCTTAGCGTTTCTGAGTAGAAAATTGCGGAAGGAATCGGGTTTTCAAGTAAGGCCCTCATAACAAAATATATCAATAAATGATACATGATTTTATTTCTGTAAGTACGTTTGTACAAACAATTTTACACGTAAATCACATTTTTAAAACTAGATGAGGTCGGCGTTTCCTATCTGACTACTCTGAGAAGAAAGGCCGAAACAAACTCAGAGGTCACAGTCTCTTTTAAAGTCCAGACATAATCTTGGTCAGATTATGTGAACACCATGTAGATTGGTGTCTGAAATGGTCTTTTGAGGAAAGAACCACACAGATTAAGTGGACCTGTCCAGTCAGTGCACGATATCTGGCTCTATCTTAGATAATACATAGTGTAGGTAGGAACTTCGGGTACATAAACAGTGGCCTTATTGGTAATGTTTTTGAGAAAGGTCAGATGCATAGTACTCGCAAACGGTGTGCTTGTATGACCAGAGGGGCTAGACAAGTGACAATGGCTTCGAAAGCGTTTCGTATTTCTACAACGACTTTCAGCAGGATTGACTTAAGCTTTTCGATAGCTTATGTCAGTCCTATACATTTTTGCCTTTTCTATCATACATAAGCGAAGCAAAAGGAGTATGTAAGGTAGCATCCTTTAGTTTCCGCCTACCCCCATGGGGAAATTTTTTTTTTAACATACGGCACTTTGCCGTTCTTAGTCATTCTGATAATTTTATTCGGAGAACGATGTTACTTATGAAAGAAAGAAGTTCAGCTACAATAACTACCTACAACACAACTATTTTCTTAATGTCCCTCGGGAAACTTTGGGTTTCGTCAGTCGTCGGATTTCTATTACGTGCCGTTTGCACCGGACCGGACGCCAAATGCTTTTCTATCAGTCCATACCGGGTCCGGACTGATAGAAATCCGACGACTGACGAAACACGAAGTTTGCCGAGAGACATAAAGAAAATAGTTGTACTCTACTCAGTTACCCATATAAAAACCGCAAACTATCAAACCAAAGACACTATCTATAAATCTTCTAAAATTGTCTATGAAACAAAAGCTCTACAAACGATTCGCGCAAAAACGCTCCCACAAAAAATGGTGTCACTTAAATCCGTGACGGATTCATTTCGGCCATTTATCAGTAATTTTAATTAAAATTTACGTTTCAAAAAGTTTTCTTTAAAATAACTTTGACGAATCACAAATGCTCAGATAATGGACGGAGCGGGAAGCTAAATTCATTAATTAAGTATCTTCTTGTTTAAGATTATTAACCGTTCTAGCTGACAGTCATTATTTTATTAAAGACTGACATCTGTCCGCGACTTTGTCCGCGTGTTCCGGCCCCTGACCCACAGCGTCGCATCGCGTCGCCCGGCCACGCTATTACGTTTTCGTTTAGCGTTCTTTCGGACTTTTTACTTTTTGCTCGGCTTTAAGGGTCTAAGCGTGATGTTACTATAAGTTAGCTATAAGCTTCCTCAAGAATGGAGCTACCCAATGCAAAAAGATTTTTTCAAATCTGATTTTACCTCTTTATATTAATGACCCGACTTAAAAAAAGGAGGTTATCAATTCGACAAGCATGTATTGTTATGTTATTGGAACTGCAATATATTAACATAATGATAATCTATTAAGGCTTCCAAACAAACATACAAAATTTTATAGGTGTACCTATGTATGTATGTATGTTTGCATGTACGAAACTATTAATCGGATCGTGACTATTTTTGTTTATATTGGCTTACATTTACTTCAACTTAGGGAACAGTACAAGTTTCATCAAAATCGGTTCAGTAGTTTTAAAGATATGGACTTTGCCACCGCTTACGCTTCGCGTAACCACGTAGATCGATTCGCTCAAAAAACGGTAACCTGCCATGTTATCGTGGAGTTGTTGCAAATAAGTTATCGTTTGTTGGTGACCATAGGTACAGCAAACTGCATCTGTGCAATTAATGATTAAATATTCTATTTGAGGCCATTTTGAGTTTTTGTTCACGGATTTTTGGTTAGATAAAAATTAAGGAAAATGAAACGCAACATAATTATGATTTATATTTTATTTTATGAGTTTAATGTATGTTTTATTACTTAGGCAGAAAAAAAATACACGGGTTACACTAGTGAATCTTTATAAAATAACTTAATCGATTACTTGTTTATAAAACTTGAAAGCTTGCTAGATATTTTTATTTTCGTTTCTGATTCTAATCATTTTTTTTTTAATACACTTTATTATATCCTTACTTTCTATCTTCTCACATTTAGCCCATGCATAATGTTCAACGCGTTCCAACAAAAGAGTTCCTGCAGGTTCATATAATAGAGGTTTATCGGTTTTACGAACAGGCATGAATCGGCATATGCCCAATGCTTTATCTGTAAAAATTTCCAATAGTAAAAATCGTGCTAGTGCTCTAGAATTCTTCGCTGTTTTTGCGTAGTTAGAAAGATTATTGGCATTGACAAATACACCCAAGTCTTTTTTAAGTTCAACAAGCCCTTCTGAAGGTTGACGATACCGCAGAGTCCATTTCGGGTCGTTTTCGTCATATTCACGTCGTTTTTTTATTGGCAAGTCTTGATTATCATCATCTTCATCATCGTCATCACCATCACCATCAACATCATTATCATCAACTTCATCATCGTCATCACCATCAACATCACCATCAATATCATCTTCATCTTCGCTTTTCTCACTTGGGGCCTCCTTTTTTTCCAACACTCTTGTTTCAACTTCTGTTTTTATAGCCACTTGTCTTTCTTTTTCGCGTTTCGCGATAGTAGCAGTAGAATCAGAATGTTCAACAGCAAGGTCTGAATGGTTAACATTTACTGGAGTCGATTGTGCTGATAACCTTGTAAGGTTTACCTCTTTCATCAGATCTAAGGACCCCTTTGATTCGTTTTTGAGCGTTTCAACATATTGTTTTGCTTCTTCGTAAGAACCTGTACAAAAAATAGGTTTAATTATTTGAAGGAGTTTTAATTATACCTACTTTGATTCCAGATGAAAATCTTCTGATGTAACTATGATTCAATTCCAGATAACCTTTTGGAAGGTATACTTTAAGTGCACATAATCATACATTAATTTGATTGATGTGGAAACATTACCGGACATGACTTATTTTATGGATAAAGAGTGATGACAAATTTTAATCATGGTACAATAAGCTGCTAGTTTGGATAAGATACATATTGATTATCATATTACAATAGTATTTTCATCCTACTTTTTTGCATGTAAAAAGTAATTACCATTATGAAATTGTTTATTTTGCAAATAGAATGTCGGAATCCCTTTTACACGTCATATTAAAAAATATTAAAAATAAGCTTTTAGAGGTATCAGGGACAGGGTGTAAAGTTCACTGGTCCTCTATAGAAAAGTGTGTTATGTGAGAGTTACGGGATTCGAGGAAAAGCGTTAAATTGGCTAAAAGACTACCTAACTAATAGACAACAACGTGTTGAAATCTTAGGCGTTAATAAAGAAAGAGAAGTGATAAAGTATAAATCTTAATACAGGACCAATAAATATGGAGTGCCACAAGGTAGTATTCCGGGGCTATTGCTTTTTCTTCTATATATAAATGGTTTGCTCACAGTGACGAGCAATAAGTGCGTGTTGTTTGCAGGCGACATTTCATTGATAATAAATAAAGATAATAAAAATGAACAATTTGAGGATAAAATAAATGCTGCCGTAGAAGCAATACTAGAATGGCTTGAACAAAATAATTTATGTGTGAATGTTTCCAAAACAAAACATATTAATTTCTCTAATTACAAAATGACAAATGAAGCTATGAAAATTATTGGATGTAATGATGAAATTGAAGAAGTTGACCATACGAAATTCTTAGGCATAGTAATTGATAAAAATTGTTATTGGAAAAAACATGTTGAAAACTTATGTAATAGGCTAATCAGCTTTGCGTTTGCACTAAGAAATCTCAGGAAAACTGTTGGAAGTAATGCCGCTCTATTGGCTTATCATGGATATGTCTCATCTGTGCTAAGATACGGCTTAATCATATGGGGTAATTCCACTGACAGCAATAAGGTATTTATTGTGCAAAAAAAATGTGAACGAGCTGTGTTTGGCGCAGACCCATTAGAATCGTGCAGACCTATTTTTAAAAATCACAAACATGCTTATACATACTGGAAATGGGAGTATTTGTAAAAAAACATCCTCACCTATTCAATATAGCCGATAGCGTCAATGCTTATAAGGTGGGCAAACTCTCAAGAGATCCAACGAAATTGGCAATGCCAAGATGTAGAACAGCATATTGCCATAAAAACACTAGTCGAATGACAGTAAAGTTAATAATATACCGAAGGTTATTAGAGCACTGCGAACCAGCTTATTTCAAAACCATCTCAGAGCATGGCTTATCGAAAATTGTTTCTATACTGTTAAGGAATTTATGAATTATAGGACAAATGGGAAAGTTGCATGACATGAAAAATTAAAGTTGACATTTTTTATATTAAACTATTGTCATTTTTGTAATTAAAATTCTTTGGTTGTCATTTGAAAATTTATTAAACAATTTGTAATTTGTTTATGTTTCTTTGACATTTGTATTTGTTATGTAGACAATTCTTGATTTAGTGGGTACTCTTTTTTATGACATGTAATTTAATTATAATTTTATCTAATTAGAATCAATAATATTGTCCAATTTGCATGCCGAATATGAGGAACTATTTGTGTAGGTGCTATAAAATATAAAATACCGTATTTCAGGTAAATAAATGAATCTATCTATCTATCTAAAGGGAGGATCCCCCGACCAACGATCTTAAAATTTTGTTTATAATATGTTGATCGCGCGGTAAATTCTAATTGTGCGATACAGGATTTTGTGTTACGTCATGATTTTCTGTGACGTCAGGTCTTTGATGCGTAACATTAGAGTTTCTTGGCCATTCTTCTCCATACGAAAACTACCTTTTGGAAGAGGCGACAAGAATCAATTCATTTATTTTTGTAAATTTTTGACGTTTCAAATTTTCCTTTTATGTGCCTAATTGAAATAAATGATTTGACTTTGTCTTTGTAACTGAAATTATATATAAAAAAAACAAAAAAACCCAATGAAACAATGATAACTGTAAAGCATAATCTACTTGAACTTACTAGCGTAATGTATAATATTAGCCATATAATTAAATGGCCAAACGGTCGGTGAAATGTCACCCTGTTTGATACGTTGTTCTGTTTCTGAACTTTTCTCAACAGGATATTTAGTAAGAACTCTTTTTTTTGATTCATCATGCATTTGTACCCAAGATTCTGGAATACAAACGTATTGATCAAAGCCTCTGTATGGCGGATCCAAAAATTCAACTACATAAAATCGCTTGTTGTTTTCTATCTCCATCTGAAAATTAAGAAAAGTTAAGTTACAGTGGTACCCAACTGATAAGGCGCGTCGTGAATCATCGTTCGCACAAAAAAGAAAGTATGGCCCCGAAGACTAATGAAAGAACTTAAAACTTACAATCAACCTTAGATCACTACTATAAGGTTCATAATACACTATATACACAAATATGGCGGCTGACTAACATGCCAAGCGGCGCGCGCTAACATGGCGGCAGCTGCCGACCAATAGCGGTACAGGAACAAAGAAGCGCGGTGCGTGGAGCGTGCCGATTGGTCAATAGAATTTCCCGCGTTTTGAAAATTCATCTTCTGCGCAGGTACATTAGTAAGCCATATCAGTTGGGTACTTACTACTGTACTAAAAATTATTTAAATGTTTACAAGAACGGTTTGTGCAAATTATTTTTCACAAACCGTTCCGTTATTTTGCCTCAGCTGCCGATACCGGCTCCCGAGTTGCCTACCGGCGCCGGTTGCTGAGTTAGCTGCCGGGGGCGATGAGTTTAAAAAAAAAAGCGGAAAATGGGGTTGGCAATTTGGCTTATTTGAGTAGACAGGTGTTAGGCTTGATTAAAAAAACATGTAATTAAACGTTTTTTTTTCTATTAATCTATTTCCATATTCAATAATTTCTATATTCCAGTAATCAAGTACCTACCTACTAACTAGAACCAAACTAGTTAGATTAGGTTAAATATTTTTACTCGCTAAAAAGGTTAGGTTAGAACCCCTCTTTTTTAGGGTTCCGTACCTAAAGGGTAAAACGGGACCCTATTACTAAAGCTCCTGTTGCTGTCTGTCTGTCCGTCTGTCACCAGGCTGTATCTTATGAACCGTGATAGTTAGACAGTTGAAATTTTCACAGATGATGTATTTTTGTTGCCGGTATAACAGTAAATACTAAAAACAGAATAAAATAAATATTTAATGGGGCTCCGATACAACAAACGTGTTTTCTTTTGCTCGTTTTGTGCTCGATATTGATAACAGCAACAGCGACGCTTGAAATATTCACAGAATATTTAGTTATATACTTTAAAAAAAAAAAATATATATTTAGAGGGGGCTCCCATACAACAGACATGATTTTTTTGCCGTTTTTGTTGATGTACGGAACACTTCGTGTGCGAGTCGCACCTGGCCGAGTTTTTTTTAAACTTTTATAACTAGTGTAATAAATGATCTAGAGATAAATAATATCTTGTGGCTGGAAAATATTCTTACTGTGAATACTTATTTTAGACATACAAGCCGAGTAATCCTGATTTTATTTAAATGGCATAAAAAAAAAACATTAAAAATAAAATTAATCGAGCGAAAATGTTTCAATGATGTAAAGATATATCCAATAAATCATATTATATAGTCCATTTAGATTGTATGCGTGACTGTTTCAAAATATTATTGCAAATTAACGTAACATTTAGATGCCTCCTCTTCAGCGTTAAATAATTCTTACCTTTAAACACAAGGAGCTGAATTAAACTGATAGTCAAACGAAGAATGAAAAATCTTTAAGTAGTAACAAAAACTTCACTTGAATCAGAATATATGTGTGAAGAGGAAGACCACTGAGCACCAAATCGCAGATATTTTAATACTACATCGAATGCAAAAATGTAACCGAATGAATATTAAAACTGAAGTCTGTTATCGTAAGCTTCCTGTAGTAGTTATTTATGCCACTGTAGTATATTTTGGGGTATTACATCACATAAGGATAATAGTATCACACGAGTGTTATAGTACCTACCTAATTATTTATAGCTGCATACAAAACTTTATCTACACCCATGTTAATGAGTCCTCTATAAAAGATTGTTTGCAATTTTAATATCGACCAAAAATGGCGGGATACGACGTGCATTCGAATTTTTCGAATTCGAATAACTTACACGTATTTTTTTTAATTAGAGCGTTTTTTTATTCAGGGAATACAGGCGTAGTTTTCTGTTATGTAATTTTTAGGGTTCCGTACGCAAAGGGTAAAACGGGACCCTATTACTAAGGCTCCGCTGTCTGTCCGTCTGTCGGTCCGTTCGTCCGTTTGTCACCAGGCTGTATCTCATGAACCGTGATAGCTAGACAGTTGAAATTTTCACAGATGATGTATATCAATTGCCGCTATAACAACAAACATTAAAAACAAAAATAAAATAAATATTTAAGGGGGCTCCGATACAACAAACGTGATTTTTTTGCTCGTTTTTGCTCGATATTGAAAACGACAACAGATAGACGCTTGAAATATTCACAGAATATTTAGTTACATATTCACTTTAAAAATAAATAATTAAATGAAAATAAAACAAATATTTTAGGGGGGCTCCCATACAACAAACGTGATTTTTTTGCCGTTTTTATAGATAATGGTACGGAACCCTTCGTACGCGAGTCCGACTCGCACTGGGCCGGTTTTGTTATTCAAACTCAAATAGTCTTTTACTTGTATTCACAGATACTTACATTGTTATCACCGAATGTTGCAATACTATTGATGTCAAGTTCGCAAAAAAATCGGATCGAAACCAAATGACACCATATCCATGTATTTTTACCGACTTCAAAAAAGGAGGAGGTACTACGTTCGTTTTTTTTTTATGTATGTTCACCGATTACTCCGCCGTTTGCGAACCGATTTTAAAAAATATTTTTTAGTTCGAAAGGGTATACTCCCGAGATGGTCCCATATAAATTTTATTAAGTTTGCTTGCGTAGTTCTTGCGCTAGCTTCAATATTACGTATTTTTCCCACAGTCTATGTAGACGATATCATTATTAGACTCCTTCACTGTTATTTACATAGCAGTAATAACTTGTATGGGGTAGGTACCACCACTAAAAAGTGAAAAATAAAAACTTTTTCCAAAAAAAACAACCGACTTCAAAAAAAAACACTAAAAAAGTGAAAAATAACTTTAATTTCGGAAGTCGGTGGCAAAAAACGAAAATTAAAAAGCAAAGACACCGACTTCCGAAATTAAAGTTATTTTTCACTTTTTTAGTGTTTTTTTTTGAAGTCGGTTGTTTTTTTTGGAAAATGTTTTTATCCTATCCCTTTAGCGGTATGTCACAAATACTAATAAATAGGTAACTATCTACCATAAGGAAACGTCCTGAGTTTCCTGAATCCAAGAGTTTGTCCGGGGATTTACGGATTAGTGATTTATCTCCCGAATGCCTCTAGGCTTTGGGGATTGTGCGACTGATACAGCCATTTATATCTATCGAGTTTTTCTAACGACAGGTGGCGACATCTAGGAGTATTTGCAAGCGTTTTATGTTGTCAATTTATTTGTGATTTGGCGAATTTACAGAGGTTTAGGTGCTAATTTAATAAGTTTTAAGTTTTCACTGTTGTCGGCAGTCCCCATCACTTCCTAATGATCGCAACCTGATTGCCATAATCGCAATCTGATTGCCACAATCACAATCTGAATGGTTTTGAAGGTAGGCGCGAATAATTCGTCTCCTAAACAACGTACCTAAATAACGCAATGAATATTGTTGAACTGTCAAAATGAAAGCCATTGCTACTGTTAGTGTGTTACGCAATTACCCCGCTGTTTATTGTTGTCGCCTGCACGCTCAAACCAACAAAAAAGGTTCTTTTTTTGTTGGTTAGTTAGTTTCCATCAGTACCTGTAACCTGTGGCCTAAGCCTGCTTGTTACAAACTACCGATGGAAACTACCGATGGTGCCAATCTCGTAAAGCTAAAGCTAAATTCTTTACCGACTCAATCTAGATTGCCAACGACACGCTGAAAAGAAACCGTTTTTTTAATTCCAACATAGGTAGCGAGGCAATATCTACGTGCTATTCAATAAAATGGATAAAACTTACGGCAACGCTCTTAGCTCGATAGACTGAAAAAAAAAAGGATTGTAAGTCCGATAGAAAAACTGCTCACGTTTATATTGAAATAAATTTTATATATTGGTTGTTAGCTTTTTCTCCTTTTTTTTTTTGACCGTGGTAAATCATCCAATGACTTCTCCCGCTCTGGGCGGAGCGGAAGGGCGTGTTGACTGACTAAAACCCACCCGTGTTCCTTCAGTTGCCTGTTGCCAAGGTCCCGGTATCTCTTTCGGACTAACCCGCAACCCTGGCAGGTAGCTTTTTCTCCTGGATTCGTCTACGGATTAAGTCCTTAGAGCATTTGTGTAGTGCAATCTAAATCCCTCTTCTATTTCCTTTGCTCTCACAATGCAAGAATGAGTTTTATCTTTGAAACGATGTATCTAGATGTCTTTTGCAAAATAGCAGCTCATGTAGACTTTTTTAATGCATCCCATTAGGTACTAACAACATAAGATCCACAAACAATTTTTCTTTAAGGTTGATGCGCTAGGGTAGCCCGCGAAATTATATAATATGGATTTAGAGAATTATAAACATTAAAATCAGCAATACAATTCTCTAAGCTCATGAAAGTGCCAAATTTTAATGTCATGATTTCATGAAATAGTCATTCAATACACTTTCATGAGCTTAGAGAGTTGTATTGCTGATTTTAATGTTTATAATTCTGTAAATCCATATTTGTTACGAGCGCTAATAATATTTAGATCAACATACAACCTGATACTGACCTGCAAATGGCAAAAAACGTAAGAAAATTTAAATTTCGCGGGCCACCCTAGCGCATCCCCCTTATCAAACTGGCACAGTTACATGAACCCCAGTAGCAAAACTTTGTTTGACATATTTTTCATTCCTCGCCGTCTGGGCACTTTCGACCCGACAGTTTTTATATTACTTTATGCTTCTCCGCTATAAAATTTATATCAAGTGGTCGGATTAATTTTAGCGGAGCTGGCAATTGTTTTTTTTTATGTTCTCCTCGACTGAACTGGAGTAAAAAGGGGTGTTTTTATTACCACAGACTTGTGAAATAGTAGTTCATCAGCGCGCTTATTTTCATGGACATTTCAGATAAGCACTTTATGGAATCGGGTTTCGTGCTCTGCGGTGGCTATGCTGCTTGCAATGAACTTTGTCTAACATAAACTCATACCTTCTCCCCATGGGGGTAGGTAGAAACTACAGAACGCCACCTGCCACGATCCTTATATACTCCTTTTCTTCGTTTACATTCATACACGCACGCCGTTAGCGAGTACTACGCGCCTGACCTTTCTGAAAAACATCACCAATAAGGTCACTATTAAGTCCTTTTAGGGCGTCCCCTGTTCCGTTGTTCCCAATCACATCCGCCTTGTAAATACCATTTATTAGTTGCCTTTCACTAATCCTCAGAATAACAAAGAGTCTAATACATTTAATTGCAAGCTGCAGTACCTACATTCAATTGTGCCTTCTATGTGAGTATTACCGCCTTCCAACAACCACATAGCAAGCAATCATTCATCAACGTTGTATAAACTTGTTGTATTGGCATTCATAATCATATCCTTAGTCAAACTTCAGCTGCATGCGTTGAAAATATTTAATCGTTTTAATCTTTAATCATTCTGTACCTACATTTGCCATCGAAACCATCCTAGTCCCAAGCAGAATCTTAAAAACCACCGCACTTCAATCTATTTATTACCCGATTGCGGCGAAGAAAAAAGGAGGGTTATGATTTTGACCGATATGTATGTATGTATGTTATGTGTCATATCTTCTTAACCCAACTACGACAAAAAAAATAACTAAAAAGATATAAACAAGACATCACAGACAGATAAATAAAAAATCCGGAGTGACACGTATTCTGTTCGAATTGAGCCTAACACGTGAGACTCCGGATTTTTAATTTTTCCTTCTGTGATGTCTTGTTAATGTATCTTTTTAGTTGACTTTTTTGTCGTAATTGGGTTTTAGTTTTATAACTTTTATTTTTTTTATTTATGTACACACAAAATACTTAATATTACCAGTCTATTATTATCTCACTGCTGGGCAAAGTCCTCTTCTCATACAGAGAAGGCATGAGCATTTATCTCCACGCTTGCTCAAGATGGGTTGAAATATAATACTTGTATTAACAAAACAATCCAGGTTTCCTCACGATGTTTTCCTTCACCGATGCGTATCGTCCAAGATAGACTCGAAAAATACATAAAATTTGTAAAACACTTCTTATCTGTCATTGTATAGTAATCTATTTATTTTACAGCTGAAAGCTTCGGTTCCATTTATCGTATTAAATGAATCTAGATTGTGTACAGTCGCGACAGTTAACTGGGTGAATACAGAGGCAGCCATTACAACGGCTCCTGTCTGTCTGAATGGCATCTTAGACGTGATCGCTCTATTGTTTGACGCTAAGTATTCTATTGGTGACTGATTGAGTATTCTACTAATGAGACTAGTGTTAGAATTATTTTGTTCTTAATAATAACTTGGTAATCGATATCATCAGAATGTTTTTTTTTAATTCGTCAAGGACTTTCTAATCAACTATAATGTCTTTTGGCCCGTTTGCGGACCTAGACAAGTGACAATCGCTTCGAAAGCGTTTCGTATTTTTACAACGACTTTCAACAGGATTGACATAAGCTTTTCGGTAGCTTATGTCAGTCCTATACATTTTTGCCTTTTCCATCATCGTTATCGCTGATAGAAAGTCACTTTGTCTAGGACCTCTGGTAGCTTAGCGAACAGTTAGAGGAGGTAGTCAATTAGACAACTAATTTAGGCAGGGCAATTAGTTGTCTAATTGACTACCTACTCTAACTGTCTGCATATTCAAATAACATAATAATATGTCATTCTTTGACAGTTGTATTTACACGTTGCAAATTGACGAAGTTTCCGTCACATCTGGCATTGGCAAAATTGTCGACATCGGCACAATTGCAATAAAAATTTAATATTTATGAGACTATATGTATAGAGTAGTATAAATAGAATATACAAAGTAGAGTAGAATAGACATGTCTAATTGCTAAACAATTGATTTACCTTACTGTACATAGTTAACATGGTAGTTCTGGCCATCTTCTGTAAGATCCAACCGTTATCATAAATAAAAATATCTCAGATAAAAATATTATTTAGCCTTTACTGCCAGATTCCCAAAAGCTTCAGAAAGTCAATCACATTATTGGAATATTATTCTGTTAAATGTACCATTCCCTAGAGTCGAAATATGTGATACCTACGCAAAAAGACCAAGGGTCGGACAAATTCAGAACAAGTTTAACAAACCCTCACCGTTTTATATTTACACGAGTCATAATCAGAACTTTCCCTCTCTACATAATAATATAGGTACCTACTTGGAACCACACACCAATCTAACCCACCCTTACAGAACTTAATTAATGAGTAGTCAAACACAAAAGCAAAGCCGACAAAATTAACAAATACAAATTATTTCGCGAATTTACTGAGCCAAGTAAATAACTGAACCGAATTGGAATACTGATAACAGCTGGTTATGATCCCACGTATCCATTGTGGAAATGTTGGGATAAAGCTGGCTATTGTTTTAATAAGCAATGGCGGGTAGGATAAGATTTGTGGACTTATAAAGCATTTGTATCGTAATGGTGGATTGTTTTATTTTGTGAGATGGAAATTATACATGAATAATTTTGAATAAAATATAACATCACCCCTGTATTCCCTGAAGGTTAAGGCAGAGGTACTACCTATTACACCCACATTTCCATAGAAAAGGGGGCGAGTGAATATTGTTTATGAAAATCTGTTTAGTACTGAAAATGATACATTTAGTTATAGCATGAAGAATCTGAGTGTTACGATTACACAGTTGAGTGTATTGTAAAAAACTTAGCATAGCGGTTTGAAGATTTACACAATGGTCAGATTCAAAACGCGAGAATGAAGAAATCTAATATGCAACGCAAACAAGTTGAAAATTATAATTTTTCAAAATAGGGAATATGCATGTATTTTTTTAATATTTTTATTCGATAGTTTACATCGTCAAATAATAGTAAAAAAAAATTCGACGGCAAAAAAGCAATTTAAAGTTGTTAAAAAAATGTTTAAAAATATCCAACCGATCCGGGCTATTTAAACGCCCTCCATTTGGCGCGCTTGGTGTGGTGACGTCACAGTTCGTGAAAACAGACAAGCAACTGTCAAGTCAACGTCAAACACTGCTTTTTCTATGAGCGTTTGACATTGACTTGACACTTGTTGATTGACTTAACATTGACATTTTGATTGTTACCCCGGATTGTTACGTCACATCCGCTCTTAGCCTTTTCAAGTATTTGAATTACCCACAGTTTTTTGGGACTTTTTAAAAATTAATTTCTCGCTCAAAAATAAATTTTATTCAAAAATATTGATGGAGGCTTAATTCTGAAGTAACATAGTTTATAGAAAAAAATATTTGACCCATATTTGAATCACATGCATATTCCCTATTATGTTCAATGAACCCCACCTCATTGATTACTCTTAAAACTTACAAATTCTTTTTGCTTGTTTCAGATCGCGAATGTCCTGAACTAACGCAACCCGAAATCGGGAAGGTTACCCTAACTGGAAGGCTTTTCGGCGATAAGTATGTTTACATTCCTTTTTATATAACTGTTCAAGCCTTTTCCCAAGTTCTTGAAGTCCTTTCATGGCCTTTTACCGATTCGTTTAACTTCACTGACAGTACCTATAGTTTAAATTCTAGCATTACTTTAAAAGCTTTATTTTATAAACTCTGTTCTCTAACTGCATATTTCAATCGCATCAACATTACTTCCTACAGTTTAAAAAACTAAATAAGTACTCAAGTGTTTTATCACCACCGCTAACTGAATTTCATCATCCTCAGAGCGGTATACTCCTGTCCCCACGGGTACCACGTCGTAGGTCTACAGAGCAGGAGCTGTCAGGCGGATGGCAAGTGGGCTGGTCAGCCACCAGCCTGCAAGGAGAATAGTATGTATTAATAAACATGTAGCTAATGAAAACAGTTTTTTTTTACTTTTAATTATCCCAGCAAGTTTGTGTGAAGCGGGAGATAGATAGATCAAGATTACGCTTATTATCAAATGACAAATAAACCAGCAAATCTGTCCTAAATCTATGGAAAGCGATACAAAAGGGACGTTACATTGCCCACTTAAAACTGAGCACAAACTAAGTACAAAAACAAGATCAATTAAGTCCTAATCAAAACATCTGATATTCAATAATCAAGTTCAAACTTTGTTTTACTTAGATGACATACTTTATCCAAAATCATGAACACTACCCGAGCGTTAATATGATACATAGAGCTTTAAAATGAGCCTTTCACACCTTTCAGATGAAATGACGCTAAGCCAAACTTTTTCTGTAAGTTAAAGTACCATATTAACGATCTGGTACTATATAACTAATTACCAACTCTCCACCTGGTTTCGCAGTTTATTGCCTTCAACCGCCAACAATCGAGCACGCGCGTCACTCAGCTCTTCCCGAACAAGCGACTTTCGACCTCGATGCTACAGTCCAGTATAACTGCCACACTGGTTACGTGACTAATGGCTTCCCTAGAGCCAAGTGCCTGGCCATCGATGGTCAAGCATCTTGGTATGGACCTGATATTAGCTGCGAACGTGAGTACTAAACTGCCATTAAAGCTAATGTTTTTAAAGGTTATTTATTATAGCGTTTTCATGACCCGCTTTAAAATACTAGAGCCAGAGTTTCCTAAGACGTAATGTAACATGAGGAGTATCGCAGTGAATTTTGACAAAGTTGAAGAAACACTGTTCAGATTCTATACCTACGTTTACCAAAGTCTTCAGATTTTACTATCCATCCCTCAATTAATGTATTGTAGAGATAGAAATATGTTCCGTCTCAAAAAATACTTACTATATAATTTTAACAAACGTCACAATAATCATATCTTCAGCTCGTTCCTGCGGAGAGCCAGGAGACGTTCCCCACGGCTGGGTAACAGCTGATTGTCATACCTTCGGCTGCCGAGCCGTGGTCCAGTGTGGACAAGGCTTCGAGCTCGTCGGGAAGGCCGAACGGTACTGCCAGGCCGACGGCGCGTGGGCACCTAAGGAGCTACCAACCTGCGTCCGTAAGTAGACCTTGATTTGGATCTTTTTTGAGGGATCTTGATGATGAGTCACTTTTGGGGTGATGATATTGAAATAATGACTACAATCGATTTTAGATTAAACAATTTGGTCCTGGATCTTAAGATCCAGGACCAAATTGTTAACTTAATTTTAAAATTAAGTTGACGTTATGGAAACCGCTTGTTATAATAAACCAGAGGATAGAGATGGTTACAAAATACAAGACAGACTAAGGTGTATTATGTATAGTTAGAACTAAGCTATTTTTTTAAACTAGTTTGTAGATAAATTTCAATAGAATGACTTTTTTGTTATTGACATTATGCCATTACAAACGAAATCTCTTCTCAGCCAGACATTGGTTTTCAAATTTGGGCTTTTAAACTCCTTGTTTATACCACTGTTTGGATCCAGAGACTCATCATCAAGAACCCAAGATATTTTTAAAATTCTCCGCGAGTGGTCTTGCTTCGTGACAATGTAGTTGCCGATTTCAGTGTTGTCCTTCATTTTGGAATGTTGCATGGTACCGGTTTTCGTCCTACATTACATCGGTATAGTTCGCATGACGCTTAAACAAATGATTATCATGGCTATCATCGGAGCAATTTCATTGTCATGACGCAATATATGGAAATCCCACTTTTTATTGGTTATTTTCGAAGATAGATTATCAGATTGGATATTGAATTATTGGTGTTGTATAATTTTTTTATTTAAAACTGGGACTGTAGAACATTTTTTAATAATTTTAATTGGGTTCAGGAAAGCCAAAATTTTATTTCGGGTGGGATTTCTTTGTCAAAAGTGGGAATTCCTCTGAAATTTGCCCAAAAATGGATTTTTCTGATTGTTTTTTCTCCTTTTAATGCTGCTTAGAAGGAGATGCCGGGACAGTTTGAGCATCCATTACATTACGTAGTATATCAAAAGTAATGTTATTATAGAAACGTTGTCACCTTCAAATTCTATGAAGCTATCGTTTTCCGCAACTTCAAAAGTTGTTTCTTTCTGTGGCCATGATAAAAAATTGTCGTTAACTGCCTATCTGACTATTAGATGATAGTAATGTTAGTAGTACTTGATGTTTATTGTAAATTTCTATCTATATACGCTGTAGTGAAATAAATGTAAAACAAAAATGGAGTTTGTTTTATTTTTGCATGTATTTTGCATGGTTGAAATTTTGGTATCAGCGCCATCTATGTTTTGTTCGGGTGTTGTTAAAGCGACACGTGTCGCCATCTAGTGGTAACGCAGGTGCAGTGTCCGCCGCCCGAGGCGCCGCGCCATGGCAAGGCAGTGTACACGTCTTGCGCGTACAACTCGGTCGTCTCGTACGAATGCAAGTACGGATACCGGCTTGTGGGAGACGCGACAAGGAGATGCGGCGCCGACAAGAAGTGGTCTGGCGGACAGCCGATGTGCAAAGGTAAATCACAATCAAAATACTATCTTAAAACCATGAATTAAGTCCTATCTATAAATTCGAGCACCCAGTTACATTCATGCAGAATTTTACATAACGACCAAAACCCGAATTTGCATTCACCCTGGTTAAATAAAACTGAAAACCATTCACTTCGGAGAGGCTCCTAAGCGCAACTATGTTTGACCATCAACCAATGCCTACAGCCCACTACAATGATACTTTAAACTATTGCTGTATTTGATATTTTGGCTGCACACATCTAAAATGGCTTTCTCTTGTAACTTTCAGAAATAAACTGTGGGCACCCAGGCCAGCTCTGGAATGGCTGGCTGGAGAACATCTCCTCTGGCACGGGGCTAGGTGCCTCCATCATCTTCAGGTGCCAAGATGGCATGAAGATGGAGGGCAATGGCTCTGCGATCTGCCAGAATGATGGCACTTGGAGTCATCCACTGCCTATGTGTTTGGGTGAGTTTCTTCTTCTTCTTCAGTCTTGATAGCATGAACTATACTCAGGCCAAATGAGAAAGAACAGCCAGCCAGCTGGGTTGATAGCGGCGGTGACTGTTATAGGATTTGTGTCCGAAGTACTTAGACATTGCCGCTCATTAAAGAAGGTTAGTTGATGGTAGAAGACTGTTTCAAGATCTATGTGTGTCTCTGCACTGCAACATTTTATCAATATCATCAATATCATTGTATCCATAATGACAACAACTGGCAGGGGCCCCTAAAGAGCCGAGTGAGTTTATTATTTTCTACATCAAACAAACAAACTTTCAAACACATTTTACAGGGCAGCAGCCACAGCCGCGCGTTCGTACTGCGGTTCACATTTATAAATACACTAATTTGTATACATTCCGTCATCTTTCAGCACCGTGTGTGGTGCCCCATGTGTCCCAGGGGCGGGTGGTGCTGGTGGAAAACAAGACAGGAGACAACACCACCCAGGAGGCCAACACGCAGATCGTCGGCAGCTCCACTATGGTGCAGCATGGTAAGCAGTGCCATCATAAACGCACAAGACTAATAGTTATGTAAATTTTTATACTAAATCGATAGGAATTTTGTCGTTGCTAGTAACTGCTTCATAAAAAAAATTCTGTCTAAAATTATGTGTTTGGAAATAATGGTTCAAGGTTTTTCTACAACTTCAAATGCCCATACCATCTAAAGGCAACTTGGTACACTGTGTTATACAATCAAATTAAAGTAAAAAATGATTTGCACCGTCTAAACCGTTATTAGTTCAACTTATGGTATGGCAATTATTGGCACCGTGTAAATCAGACGAAAGCGATACTAATGAAAACGAATGCAAACTATCAATTCATTAATGTTTTTTTTTCAGGTGAAATAATAGTGGTTGACTGCGAGAAAAACTACGAGTTCCCGTCAAGCAATGCTGCTGTGACGTGTAATAATGGCACCTGGACGCAGATACCCAGATGTCAGCCAGCCAGGTTAGTTCACCATTACCAAACTATGCTAGCTAGCGCATAGTATAAAAGGTATTGCCGAGAGGCAATTTTTTTCACAATGCAGCAGCTGGCTTTTCGTCTGCAATTTACTAATGAGATCCTGAAATCCTAAGGTTAGACCGTTCTGTATCATTGAAATGATGAATTTGATGCGCCCCGTAACCTTAAACGAAAAACCGAAAAAAAATGAGTAATTTATTTGTTTGCAAAGTAGTCTCAATAGACTAAAATCTAGCTTCTTAACTTTGACAGGTGCAAAAAAATGCCCAAGTTTCCTCGTAATGGCATGGTGATCGCGCCCAAGACGGAGCATGGCATGAAGGCGCGATTCCGCTGCAAGGATGGGTTCGAGCTGAAGGGGAACCCCATAGTTGTGTGCTCGTTTGGCGTTTGGAGTGGAGATACGCCTAAGTGCGACGAAGGTGGGTTATATAGGGTTAAGTACCTGCTGGTAATTAGTGACCGATACTTAACTCACCATTATGAACAACTTTTACCTATGGGACCAAACCTGAAATCACACATACATTTTGACGAGTTTCCCGAACATAAATGTGAAACAGCTGATTTTTTTCTATAGTTAATTGATTCAGGCGTGACTTTGCGGAAATCCATTATAAAATACAATAGACGCTGATATATTTAGTGACCTATTCCGCTTGACTATTCTTCAAGAGTCATAAAAACCCTGTAAGAAATCGACACGTGTTTCACCTCTCAACGAGGCATCTTCAGAATGACGATTGACCAATTGCAAACCAGAACGCGACGCGTGGTAACACGTCGCGTTCTGGTGTCGTGTCGATTTCTTACAGGGTTTTTATGACTCTTGAAGAATAGTCAAGCGGAATAGGTTACTAAATATATCAGCGTCTATTGATTTTTTTCTAAATTACCAGTTCCGTATATGAGTATACTATGTAGCTACATGATGTCCAAGCATGATCTTTTAGACATCCATGAACGCTGCGCATGAACCTCGGTATCCCAACGTCTCGTGGATTAGGCACTGACTAAATAAGTACTTACATTAAAAATTTTGTTACAATGCATCATAAATGTACCATAACTACCTCGCCTGCCTATTTATAATATAATTTCGAACGTTTGTTTCAGTTTTCTGTCCATTCCCCGGTTACATAGAAAACGGTAAAGTCCTACTCGTTGGTAACATGGGCTTATATGACTATCGACCTTACGTGAAAAAGGTACATATTTACTTAAACATAATAAATTACAAGTCTCGATATTATTAGGTTATATTTTCAAAAACAATTTATTTTTCAGGTAGTGAACAACAAACAGATAATGTATGAATGTGAAAAAGGATACGTACTGTCTGAAGGTCCACCTGGAGCTACTTGTGTTGGAGGTCATTGGAGTCCCAGAGAACTACCTAAGTAAGTCCATAATCTAGATTTATAGCTAATAATTTTGTACTCATCATATAAAATTAACTCACTATGCTTTCATTTCCAGATGCACACTCTACCAGCATCCACGGATCCGCTGGAGCCGAAGACGCCGTTCAATCCCAGAGCCGGAAACTCGACATCGAAGATCCGCCTACAGACAGTATTACAACAACCTTCGTCACCAATCAGATCCGTCCCAACAATACCTAGACCATCTCTATGACAAATACAATCATGGAACTTCCAAACCTACTTTAAGACACGCAAACTTCAAAATTATGAAGAAGTTTGATTTTGACGAAGAGATGGAACCACCCACAAGTTTAGAGAAAAACGATGAAAACTTCCCAACTGCAGTATACACTATTTATAATGTACACGGAGAACCAGTAGGTCATAGACTATATTCTTATCAACCTGTGTATGAACCAGAAGAAGATGATATTTTACAACATGAAGAAACATCAGAATATGAAAATTCTGATGAAGGAGAAGATGAGCTGTCTCATGTTACTGTACTCAAAGGAGGGATGTTTGGAGATCATAGTTTAAGTACAGATAGTAATGCTGACAATATCAATAAGTTAAAACATGAGTACTTTGATAGATATGTTGATAAAAGGCGGAAAAGGTTCTTGAATAAAAATGCTGATGATACTAAAAAGGGGACGGAAACAGGTGTTGAGGAGGATGAGACTGATTTTGATTTTGAAGGATCGGATCAAAAAAAGGAAGTGGATCTAGAATTGGAAGGCGATGAAAGTAAAATTGATACAACGAAACTAACGAAACTTCCTCCTAAAATAACAACAAAAACAAGAATCAAACGTGGAGTTAACAACGAAGAATTTGACACAAACAATTGGACCTTAAAACCATCAGCAGATGACTCAAAATTAAATAACGAAATAAATATAGATTTATTAAAAGTGGCGCCTTTGACAACTAAACATAGTGATGATGATTGTGAAAACAGTAAGGAGATGGCAGTGATACCTTTAAAACCTAACTTAGAAGATACTTACAAAGATTATAGTAAAGAAATGGCTGTAGTACCTTTACAGAACAATAAGACGAATTCTACTGAAGTTGATAACATTTTAGACAAGCGTGATAAAAGGACGAGTAGGAAAACTGATAGGTTGAATCAAACGACAGCCACTATACCCAAAACGTAAGTTTTTGCTTAAAACTTAAAATTTTAAACAAATAAGTTTCTAATAATTATTATTCAGTCATACGTGCTTAAAACAAAAGGTATTAAGTTTACAAATATTACAAAAAATGTAACATATCGTAGAAAACGTCGGAAATCGTCTTTAAACATAGATATAATAATAAGTATAGCTTGAATCGCTCGACAATTGTTTATTTTTTTGTTATAGAGGCAGAGAAGGCAAAGGCGGCAGGAGGCAGCAATCTTCAACAGGTGATGATTCAGAAACTGATGGTAAAGATTTGCCCGAAGGTGGAGGCTCCCAGAACACTACTGAGAAGGGCAAAAAGGGACGCCCTAAGAGTCCCTGTGAACCTATTGAAAGCGAACCTTTTGTGAATATTGAGATTGTCAAGTATGGACGGGATCCCAACAATACTTTTAGTTCAGGTAATTTGTTTTTGTATTTTCGTCAAAATCATATTAATATTATATTCGATCAATATCAATTATAGATCTTTGACAAATGTAGTCAAAGACATGCTTGCTGGACTGACGACTACGCAGGGCGGCTGGTAGCAGCTTAATGAGATTGGCTGACGACCGAGTACAGAGCTATCTTAATTGCGATAAGAAAGGCATATATCCAGCAGTTGACGGCAATAGGCTGATGATAATGATTAAGAGACTCTTGTTTGAGAACCAATGTTCATAAAATAAATCGTTTCAGGCACAATAGTTCGTGTGGCCTGTGGAAAGGGTTATGGACTGAACTTAGAAATAAATGCAACTGCTAAATGTGTACGAGGGAGATGGAAACCCGAGAAACCAAAGTGTGAAATACGTAAGTAAACGATCAACATTTATTTATTTCAGGATAGTTGTCAGTAATCACATTGTTATACTCAGACCCTAATAAACCTTACAATACATGAAATGTTTAGTTGATTTAATAAAGCAGAACTTATATACAAATATGTGTGTTGTGCACTTATGGGGTTACTCTACGTTCTTGCCATGACGAAAGACCTTGATGTAAAGTGTAAATGCTAAAGAAATATAGGTACTACCTAATACTTGCTCAAAAATAAAGCCAATCTTTTACCACTTTCCAGTACCCTGTCACGTTCCATCAACGGAGTACGGTATCTACACGATGGCCGCGGACGCTGGTCATCCGATGACGGCGAGCCAAGTGTTGGGCTCCAACCTGCAGGACGAGAAGGAGCTAAATGAGACCGACCCTGTGCCCAATGGACAGGTCGTGCACTTCTCTTGTGAATATGGGTGAGTCATTAAAGGTTGAGGTATATTTACGAATAAATTGGAGAGACACGCCTTATGGAACCTAGAGTGCTGAAGCATTCAAACGTGAATCGAAAGAGTCAATGCAGTATGGCTAATAACGGATATGGACTACGATGGTTATGGTTGATGATTACTCATATTCTGGTAACAAGATTATTTTCTGAAAATAATCCCACTCGATCATCGGTTTAATTTGATTGATGACAAAAATATTAAGGTGTGATCACACTGCTAATTAAAAACATGTTTTTTCAGTTACAACGTGCAAGGACCAACCAACTTACGCTGCTGGCTTGGAGAGTGGGCTGTGACCAGCATGCCCGAGTGTGTAGCAGGTTGGTAACAACATTTTAAAACTCGTAACGCCAGTCGAATATAAATGCAACTACTTCCACCAAAACAATGTTTCAGCTCCCTGTGAACTCCCACTGCTTCACGGCGCTACCTACGAGGCAGGGTATCGAGCAGGACTCACAGTTGCACATGCTTCCTCCGTCAATATAGCATGCGAACCTGGCAGGTCACCTCCCGCTACACTCAACTGTCATCTAGGCAGGCTGCAGCCAACCGTCCACGATTTTTGTAGACCTTTGGGTAAGATCAAATTGTCTACTTATTTAATAATTATTCTATGTAAATCGCATCGCGTCGATAAAGAATCCACTTTGCACTTATCTTCTTCTGGAAACTTAAACACTTAATTTGGAATTTCTAATGCACTCTCGTCAATCTAACCGTTTTCACGGAATCGTTTGATCTTTACATAATATGTACAATATTGAAAATAACTGTAAACAATACCTGTAGAAAATACCTGTAAAACCCCTCATATCGTGTAGCATCTGCGATGAGCACATCTTGAAATTTAAATATTTGCATTTAAATGGTAATTTGGTCTTCTGTTTCAGCAAATCTGACTCGTCCACGACCAACTTCTGAATACCAGAGCGGGTCCGACATCGTCAGAGAAGACATTTCGGAGCTGGAGCCTGATATCGATAGCACCACCAACACGGACTGCGGCCCGCCCGCGAGGTAACCCAGACCATCATACTGCTAGAGAGAGAGAAGAGCTAAGCACATGTTATCGGTTACTATAGAAATGAGACAAGGGTTTTTGTGATTGACAACTATATGTAGTAGGATGTTGGGGTTGAAATCTATGAGTGTAGCACAGGGAATAGAAAAACAATTGGGAGCTATAGATTTGTAAATTATAAGTCATATATTTTAGGGGTTCATGTATGAAAAATAAGGCATAAAACATTATAATAACACAAAACGTATAAGCATTCAATGACTAGTCATTCATTACAGAATAAAAGTTGGAATAAATACACAAATAAAAATCGGAGATCTGTTCAAAAAAGTCCCGAAATAACAAACAAAATATATCAGTAATTAAGTTTTAAAACGATGTAATTTTTTGTGCAGGAATCCACAAGAAGTCAGGTAATGTGTGATTAGCTCTGAATGTATCAATAAAAGCTGAAACAATATCAACATGATTAGTTTGTGACATTCGAGTTCGTTTGTTTAATTTGACCAAACGCTTTCATTGTAGCTTCTATGTGGATTTTGTTTTATACATGTCTTGTTATGCCATATTTATGATAAAATAAACACGCTCTAAAATAATATTTAAGAAACAGAACAGTTTTACCTAGCTATAGTAATCCTGGGTCAAAATTCAAACTCTTGACTCTTGGTATACTTCAGGGTCATCATATTTGGCCCTATAATTTTTATTCTTGTTTGATTTATAGCTAAAGTACTATGATTGTGATCGAAATGATGAATACTAACACAAGTACAAACATTTATGTATTTATAACATTTGAAAACAACCGATAAAAAGGAAAGATAACTACAACACATAGCTATAATTAAGATGAACGTGTTGTTGTTCTGTTTTATACCATTATAAATGCAGGCTGTAAAATATGGCGTACAGACGTGTAATTCAAGTGTTTTTTCTTTCGACACTCATCCAAATCACGTTAAAGGATCAAACATTGCAGTTGTTATAGCAAAATAGTCTGTCATTTCAAATAAATAAGATACATTTTAGAGAAGCACTAATGTTAGATCCTAACGCTTTGGAGCGATTTGTTTGTTTCGTTTTTTTTTTGTTTTATCTTTACTTTTGCTGTTGTTTAATGTGATAAGCAAGGTTTGAAGTAAGTTGTGTTCAAAATTCAAGTCTCTCACTCACTCTCTTCTTCCCAAGTATATTCGATAAGATTTTGTCATTTTTCATCGCTATGCCTACAAAAGTTAGGACTGACTGAAATTATTATAATCTTCAGAAACTTCTTTAATCCAATTAATTACTGATCGTCTCTTCAAGAATAATAATTGGAAATTTAAATTTCTCAACAAAACAGTTGAACGCAGCTTCCTTCATCCAATCACTGTCATCCACAAGAGGATGAACCAAGCCGCGATAAAAAAGAAGTAATGTGTTTGCAAAGATTTGCGTTTCTTATTTGCTCGCTGAAGACTGAAGGGAACCCAGGCGTTCAGGGATGCCAAGCCCTGGTGAGAGCCTTATAGGTTCGAAATTTTGCTTCTTTAACTACCTCACATCATCACCCTTTGCTCATCGATGATCATGCTCATCAACTGTAACTTCATGTTTTGACATTTTATGGTGATGTCTGGTGTGGCCAGGGTATGGGTTTGACTAAGACAAGTTTAATTAAAGTAGAGTGTCTATTTTTATTCTAAGGTTCACTGTGGCTAGTTATTTAACATAGGGCAGCCGCAGCAGCAGTAGTTTTTTGTCTTAAATACACGTTTTTTATACATTAATGGGAATAAAAGGTATCCGACCTGCAGAAAGATATTATGATTCGTGTGTCGGAAGAATTTCATGACTTTTTTTATGTATCTGACTCCAAAAATATGAGCCATTGTGTAAAACAAGGAGTCTTAATTGACTTTCACCAATGTTGGTTTGTTTTTTTTATAGATCTTAGTCATTCCCAACACATCACTACTTTTTCTCACTTTTTCAAGGGTTTAAAGGTCACTTTCATGGTACAAATCCTCGGAAGGCAGGGCTTAGTTAACGTTAAAAAATATACTTTATATCTATGTTAATGAGAACGCTAATTGTATGGCCGTAACCTGGCTTCTTATGTCTTGGCCAAGCTTTTGTTTGGTTGCTAATTATTTAAAAATTTTGACTTTTAGTGCATGGTTTGTTGTGTTATCAACGGAATATTTTGAAATTTTAATAATATTCTACAAATTTTTGATCTATTATTAACTATATTTCTTACGGCCCCTGGTGATATTATAAAATCATCTACATAAATCAATGAGCTATACAGATAGATCTTTCTAATACTATACTTTGACGATAATTTAAGCCTAATTTATCAGGCTTCTTTTCCTTAGGAACCTCACAAGGTATCCGACATAAATACAGGGTGGCCGGAACATTGACGTCCAAAAATAAAATTCAGGTCCCTCGTATCGTAGGGTATCCGAATCACCCCCATGTATGTTCCGCGACTTTTCATAGCTTTCGAGTTATGAATTTTTTTCAGTTTTTTTGAGAATTTTCGACCTGACCAATTTAAAATCACTCTAAAAAAAAAGTAGAAGGCTTTGTCGAATTTTTTTTTTTGCAACTGATTGTTCATGAGCATTACTTTTATGCATAAAATAATCAGCTTCGTAACTGTGATGAAAGTTGTGAAAATGTTGGTCTTAAGTGAAAAATGTACGTTTGGTAAATTATAACTCTAATTTCAACTTCAAATTAAAAATCTAAACAGGTAACTTCAGGGGTTCTAAGTGGGCCTCAAGAATGCGCCAAACTTTCACCTTTCATAATCATTAAAAAAAAGTAGTACATAATAGGGCTACTTTGGCTACAATCGGCCTTCAAAGACAGCAGGGTGGATAATCCTTAAAATTAGGCAACTGACAAAAAACAATTTTTTGCCCATTTTCTCTTTTCTAAGGTTAATTAATGATAAGAATACCGAAAACTAACCAAAAAATAGCTTCAGAGGTTGGGTTAGAAAAATTTTAAGTAAGAAATGGTTTTGTTATTAAGATGATGATGTGAAAAAAGTAATTTATTTTTAACAATTACAAAAGGTTTTCAAAGTGGCCACCTCCAGCAGCAATACACATTCTGCACCGACGTAAGAAATTGGCTGACAATCGTCTAAAAGCTTCTCTGTTCTCTCTCACAACACGTCCAGCTTCTGCAATCAACTGCCTCAGCTCTTGTTCACTTGCACAGTCTCGGGCGTATGCTAATTCCTTGTAATAGCCCCAAATGAAGAAATCGATTGGATTGAGGTCAGGTGAGCGTGGAGGCCACCTTATTGGTCCACTGCGTCCGATCCATCTGTTGGGGTATGTTTCATTTAAGTAATTTCGGACTTGCGTTGCGTAGTGACACGGGGCGCCGTCATTTTGTAACAACATGGTTCGTCTAAGTTCGAGACTCACATCTTGCAGCAACAATGGAAGTTCATTTTCCAAGAAGTTTCTGTAGGTTTCTCCATTAAGTCTGGAAGGCAGTTCAAACGGACCAATTAGTTTGCCATTGAGGATACCAGACCAGAAGTTAACGCTAAAACGATGTTGAAACGTTGAAGCTCTCACTTCGTGTGGATTTTGAATCGCCCACGTGTGGTAATTATGAATATTGAATATTCCGGATCGCTCAAATCGTGACTCATCTGACCATAAAACTTTATTGAAAAATCCATGATCCTCTTGCTCCTTTCGTATCATGGTCTGGCAAAAATCAACGCGCAATTGGTGATCTGCAGGCAGTAAAGTTTGGACTCGTCGGATGTGGAATGCGTGGTATCCTTCATTGTGAAGAATGGCTTGGATAGAAGTCCTTGGAATGTTCAGAGCACGAGCCATACTTCTCGTACTCGTAGACGGATTTCGCTGAAATCCTTCCAGCACCATTTCTCTGCGATCCGGGTCGGCTCTAGGGATTCCTTCATGACTGCCGCGGCGACCAGGAATGCGGCCTGCCATTAAATTGTTGTGCGTGTTAATAAAAACACGATGATCGGGATATCGCTCAGGTTGCAGCCCACCACGACGTTGAAGTTGTTCGCGATACAGTCGCGCTGCTTCATGGCCATTTCCTCGTGCAACTCCATAAAAATAATGCATTTCTGCATATTCACTTAACGTGTAACTCATCTCTTCTCTTCTGATCTCTTCTCTTCTGATCTCTTACACTTCCAAGTAAAAGAAGTCCAAATCAGCATGCAAAACAATGCGCTCCACGGCACTTTCAACTTTTTTTTTAATTTTCCGCGTCACCGAGCGATTTTTGGTTTTGACTGATTTATTTGATTTGTCAGGCCATAGAGTAAAACTGCCTAAAGACAATATTAGTTTTTAGCAGTAAAAGTAGAGATTCAAGCAGCGTGAATCGGCCGTCAAACATGTAGACAGTGGCTGCTGAAGGTCCCGATCATAATTTACCGAACGTAAATTTTCCACCTCGCTATCTTTGAAGGCCGATTGTAGCCAAAGTAGCCCTATTAAGTACTACTTTTTTTTAATGATTATGAAAGGTGAAAGTCTGGCGCATTCTTGAGGCCTACTTAAAACCCATGAAGTTACCTGTTTAGATTTTTAATTTGAAGTTGAAATTAGAGTTATAATTTACCAAACGTACATTTTTCACTTAAGACCAACATTTTCATAACTTTCATCACAGTTACGAAGCTGATTATTTTATGCATAAAAGCACTACTCATGAACATTCAGTTGCAAAAAAAAATGTTCGACAAAGCCTTCTACTTTTTTTTTTAGAGTGATTTTAAATTGGTCAGGTCGAAAATTCTCAAAAAAACTGAAAAAATTAATAACTCGAAAGCTATGAAAAGTCGCGGAACATACATGGGGGTTATTTGGATACCCCACGATACGAGGGACCTGAATTTTACTTTTGGACGTCAATGTTCCGGCCACCCTGTATAAAACTAGATTTATATATTAATTTCAAACTTCGATCACCAGTGGCCAAAATATCGTAATTAGTATTTCTTACACCTCAGTATCTTGGAATAATTGCTTGAAGGGTCCAGGGTACGCTGATATACCGGGACGGGGCTGAGGTGAACAGCTCCTTGGGGGTGGAAGGGTACCCCCATGGGACCGAGATCACGTTCAGATGCATAGCTTCTATAATGGGCGAGAAGACGACTTGGAAACTGATCTGTGAGCAGGGGAACTGGGTTGGCAAGAGTTTTAACTGTGGTAAGTTCGGAAAAGATATTTGGTATATACTTTTCTACATTGTATTAGATGAAGTCAAAAAGGTTTCCTACAGTCATTTCTTCCAACGAAGATATGAAAGAATTTTCTATTCGTCCAATTCAAAGTTTCCCTAATCTAGATTTCGCCTAGGCGTATAACCAGATGGTGTTATAATAACAAAGTGTTCCGAAACAAGATGCTAGTCTCATCTTGTAAACATTATTTCATGGGACGATGCCACTATGAAATCCTATTAATCATAAAGTTCTGATGCCAGTTGAACTTTTCATATTTGCAGAAGAGCTAGAAGCTCAAAATGAGGAGTTACAGAACAACAACAGCTGCACATTTGAGAACGATGAGCTCAACGTGGTCGCCTTCTACAATGACATGCAGATCACTGAAGTGGTTGACTTTCCTGCTGGAGCTATGATAACATCGAGGTAAGTGAATCAAGATAAACGCATTATTTGTGATCGTGGCTACGAATTGATGGGAGCCAACCTTAGCAAATGGCATTAATTATTTTTAGACTAATCCTTTTAGCAAATACTGAAGACTTTCGATCTCCTTGCATTTTAAGTTTCTCTGAGTTTTGATAGAGAACTGCTAGTACGCTTGGCATATATCTACCAGCTATCTTACTATCTATTTTACTTATGTCGTTCAACTTTTCGTCTTCCAGATGCAGTGATATCGGTAAATATGCGATGACAGGGTCACAAACCCGTAAGTGTATCGGAGGCTCATGGGATGGTGTCAAACCAACATGCTTTGGACTGAACCAACAAATGGACTATGCAAGTAAGTAATTAATGTTTTGTTTTGGGAAAGATTTTTAAATTGTCTGAAGTAAACCCGTGATTCAAAAGGTTTCCGTAGTGGTTCAAACAACTAACGTACCTTATGTTTTTTTTTAACCTTCTTCTTTTCACGTCGATTGATTGTACTCATTTGTCCGACCAATATGAAGAGAAGATTTGGTTTTTATAACACGGTTTCTAAAGATTATATTTTTAATGTGATTAATCATTTCATTCGCAGTGGAGAAGAGACCTACGATCCTATTCCGGCACTCACAAGGTCCAATCGCGCAGACCAACGACGGCAAGCTGCTGGTGTACCCTGGCACAGTGCTACACATGGAGTGCTTGTGGATGAGAAGATTTGGCAATCCCAAGTGGAATGTTACGCTTAATAATCCTGAGTGAGTATTCAAGAATCCTCTTCTAAATGATGCATATTATACTTCATTAGGATTGACGCAGATATCCTTTGAAATTCTAACTATGTGACTTACATCTTAGGTAGATTAAGGAACAACGCCTAAAATGATTTAACCTCATCAATAACCTTAGTCCACTACTGGACCTATGTCCTGTCCAGATTGCGTATTATGATCTCAAAACCATAAACACTTTTCGAGGACAAACAATCGTACCGTCCATAATTAAGCATAAACTCAAAAAAGAGTAGCATACATGTGTTTATAATTTCCAGAACAGATCGCAAGTACATAGAGGGCTGGACCACAGACCCTGGTCGAGATAGCGCGTTGGAATACAGGCTGAGCATCATGAACGCCGTGAAAGAAGACTCTGGCATCTACCGTTGTGAGACTCCAGCGAGGCAAAGCCATCAGGTTGAAATTATTGTTGAAGGTATAACCATAACTTTGATTTCATCAATGTTTTGACTTAGGTCTTAATGTGGCCAGTTATTATGTGGATGGTCCACATGGATAGGATTAGTCAGTCTGCATACAATTGTGGAATTTTCGACCTTTGACCTAATATGGTTGTCTCCATACGCTGTAAGTTATTTAATATTATAGCCAGTCATCACTATTTTATGCAAAATGACAATCATAAGTCATTAAAAGCCCCTTGGTCGATAACAACGTTTGCCACGTCTAAATGATCGTGTATAAAGGATTTAATTTCAACTATCTTTTCCTGCAGACGTCCACTGTCCTCCACTACCCATCCGGCGAGGTCTCGTCGCAAGCGGTCTGGGCACCCGACTCGGCACAGAGATACGGTTCCACTGCGCCAACGGCAATGCTCTACTCGGTGCGCACACACTTATGTGTCGAGCGTCCGGTAACTGGAGTTCACCACTGCCTGTCTGTGAAAGTGAGTATATAGAAGTGGCATATTTTGATGACTAAAGCAAGTGCTTGGAATTATAAATTATAGCTAGATTTTTGTTGTGTTTGGGACGTTGAACTATGAACTCATAAAACGTTCCAAGATGTTTGAGCATGTTTTATTTTAAAGCTTGGTTTGCCTTGGATTGCCGATTGCAATTTTAATAATTCTGTAATCTTTCGGTCGCTCCTGCTTTTTCGCACGGTTCATATTTAAAGAAAGAGTATAACTCACTGGTCACTCTCTATTTATACGTAAAGCCAAATAGCAATATTTATATTTACAATAGTACCTATAGATTTTAATACCAAGACAATAAGTCTAAGACGCCTAAGGGTCCCTTTGTTTTTATATTTATTGGTATAGTTAGTTAGTCCTTTTACTTTTAGTTTTTTAGTTACCCAATTTCAATGTATAAAAATAAAAGTTATTTCCCAGACAATAATCAACCTTATAAAATGCTTACAGGCGTAGAATGCGGCGAAGTAGTTCACGACACGCCCCTGGGCGAGGGCGAGCGCCGGCCGCGCGTGGCGGTGGTGTCGCGCGGGGTGGGCGGCCGCGCAGCCTTCTCCTGCGCGCCGGGCTGGGCGCTCCGGGGGGCTCCTGAGACTGTTTGTCTGCCTGCTGCTGATTGGGCGAAACCTTTCCCGGTTTGCAGAGGTGAGTAAAATATGATGAAGGACTTCGGAATAAAATTAAATTTTGATTTTAGAATCAATGGAACACTGACTAAAACTGGAAAACAGAAAATCATACCTAGAAATTGGCAATGTTCGTCTTATGCCTAACATACACAGAAATACATTCAAGAAATCGCCATTCTAAACAATCCGAGCTTTGGCTAAGTAATATTCCCGTCTCTGTCTTACACTCACTGTTTGATAATTGCTAGGCTGTGACAGGGATGGCCAAGTATCTCCTGCTTCTCCACTCTTACCATAAACAATACTCCTTTCAGAGGTATCCTGCCCAGCATTACCACCACCTACGTCAGGCTATGTGTTGGGCCGGGCACCGTACCGCGCCGGTGACGTGCTACAGTTCCACTGCAACCCTGAGCACACGCTGCATGGCAGGCCTATACTGGTGTGTCAGGATAGTGGGCGGTGGAGTGATAAGCCACCTACTTGTAAGTTACACTTTACAAATTAGGGCTAGAGCCTATGATTTCGTCTATCGCCTGTCGTTACTATGTATATTTCCATATGCATAATATATAGTCCAACCCATTAAGATTTTTCTGAAACTTCGTTATTTCTAACATAATACGCTTTCTAGCTAAACTTCTTGCAATAATATATATTTTCTTGATAGTCTTTATTTCAGGCAAAAAACACGTAAGCAACAATTGAAAAAACAATTAGTAAAACAGAAAAAAAATTAAATGCCACCTCACATCTTTCCCCTTCATGTTCAATAGTTTTTTAAACGCTAAACCGGGAGAACGAAAGAGTAAATGAAAAATTAAAAAGCGGTTTAAAAAAAAAAAATTTTGGTTCTTACATTATTCCGAAAAAATATTAATAATATAATAATAATAATAATAACCCCACCGCCGTATCTCTACGTTGACGTCGTGGTGGGGCTTGCG
This sequence comes from Lithophane socia, assembly GCA_947522985.1. Classification (NCBI taxonomy): domain Eukaryota; kingdom Metazoa; phylum Arthropoda; class Insecta; order Lepidoptera; family Noctuidae; genus Lithophane; species Lithophane socia. The sequence continues at coordinate 13,291,561 of OX383273.1, forward strand.
CGCTCCGAACTCTAGGTCTGTGCCGGTAGAGTTTACTTTGCCGGAACGGGTCTAGGATGAGGAGCCAGACCAAGAGAGATACAAAAACCCGCAGGGCAGCTTGTGGCGAGCTGTTGGGCAGTAGCGACCCCACGGACCCTACCTCCCGGGAGAAGTCTTGTTCCTCACCTCTGGCTTGCCTTTATTGGCCGGCTGGAGTGAACAATGACGAGGAACAGAGCTCCCACCTCATTCTTGCCTTGATTGGCCGGCTTGAGTGGAGACTCGCAAGAGCAAATGTGCTCGGAGGAAGGAAGTATTCCAGTAAGTGCTCGTAGGGATCTTGACCATCTTCCGGGCTCTGGGATTGTTCTGAAAGCCTTGGAATACCTCTCCACTCCTCAAGCACCTCAGGAAGTGTTGCCCCCTTGTCGCTTCGTCACTTTGTGCTAGCGACCGTGTTCGGGGGCCCATTATTGAGTGTGCAAGTCACCCCCTGCCGTTTAATCCGTGTATACCATAACATTGATCAGGCAGGGGACATAGTCCTTCAATAGTTATAGGTAACAAATCCACTAAACCACCCAAACCCATAACCCAATATGTTTTGTTTCCATGTTCTGCAATAGTCCTACACCAACCGGGGGTTGTCCTTGGATGCACTTGCATAGTGCGTACAGGGATAATCGTCGGTTGGTGCCTCATTCCTTGAGAAACTGTCTAAGGGGCCTCTGCGAGTTGGCTTCGGCCCCTCGTACGCCTTCCAAAAGACCGGGACCCCATGGTCCCGAGATATGTAATCATATATAATAATAATAATAATACCTTTATTTCACAAAAATACAGATTTAACATATTTAAATAAACACAATTTAGATGAGCTTTGGTAGTAACACAATGCAGTTTAATCCAAGAACTGAAATCTGTACACAATATGGGAAACCCTGCCTCTCAAACTAGGAAACCTGTATCTTGAGAGACAGTAATTCAGCTTAAAAAGTGATGCTTTTGGTATACTAGTAGACTGTGTCGATCTACCTGAGCGACTATGAGTATAAAGCTAATTTTTATTTTTAAAGTAAAAGTAAGTATTATATAAGGAATGTGTGTGTGTGTGTGTGTGTGTGTGTGTGTAGTGTGTGGGGGGGTGTATGTGGGTGTGTTGTTTGTGATTGAGAATATGTAGGTAGTTAGGAGACGTACTTGAGTAAGGATTCTGTTCCTAGATAATCTTGTTCCAGTAGCCATTCCATTAATTTTGATTTTAATTCATATTTATTCAGATCGGCAATGTTTAGGTTTTTGTGGACTTGTTTGTAAATGTATGTGCTTAATGTGTAGTATTGAATATATATTCGACTAAACTTGCCATAAACTTTGCACATTAGTGAGAAAAATAACTATATTCATGGTCTACTCCTCAGGTGCTCAAGCCTGCACCTACCCTGGCACCACGATATCCGGCCGCATGTCCTCCGTGAAGTTCTACTACAAGATCGGCGAGACCATCACCTTCACCTGCGAGCCTGGGTACCGGCTCAAGGGAGCTCCTATGTTGAGGTGTTTGAAGTAAGTTCATCATCAAGACTTGATATCTCTTATATTAATGTCAGATCTGCACCGAATTCCTGGTCTACTCAGTCCATAAAAATTCTGTCATGTAGGAACAACTTTTAAACATTTAAAACTCCACTGTCATCCATGCTACTTTTTTCGCTGCACTGTCATCCATGCGATTTCTTTCGCGTGGTCGAATTTCTCAAAGATGCTTTTCTTCTGGAGATGTTAGTGGTTTTGCGGACTTTATATAATGATTCTGATTTAACATCGTAACGCACTGATGCTTGGCCCTTTACGTGGAAAGCAAATTGTTACCGGGGTAAGCCAAAAAGTAAAAACTGCTGCCGGACTTTATCAAAGTTTTTAGAACCTTTTCTGCCCAATCTTGGCTGCTATGGCCTCCGAATACCAGGAGTCTAACTAACTAGCATTTTGTAGTACCACAGCTAAACTTCTTGTTTTTTTTACAGAAACAGAAAATGGTCTAACGCGATCCCACTCTGCACACCAAACACAAACTACACATCGTCCGACACGGTCGCCATGTTTAACGGTGACATCGACGCCATGCTATCTGACGCGCCGGCAGACATCTTGAAAACGCGGGAATCACCCGCCATTTTGTCGCCAGAGAGCTACAAAGCAGCTGTCACAAGGGCTGCAGTATCGAGGCTCTTGCGAAGAGGTCCTATTGAAAACTATAGGAATAGAGTTTATAGAGTGAATAGGCTACTAAGGAGGGATACTGAAAGATAATTTTTGGGTATTTTTCGGTTTTTTGTGTGCGGTAATTTGATGGCGAAGGAGCGTGAGCGCGGGTGATATGATTTTTGACGGTTTTTTTAAGAGTGGTTTACTTAATGAGAGAAGTAAAATTATGCGGTCTGTGTGCTTAGGTGTTGTACTTATTTTATGGATTTTATAAAGGTTGTCAATTATATGATTAAAAAGTTGTTTTTAAAGAGGAATAAGTGGAATTGAGTTGAGTAGTAGGTTCGAATGTTCGGATATTCTAGAGTACTTAATTAACAATGTAACTAAGTTTTTTTTTTATATTTTATAATTTACCATTTACATTACCGCATGCGATTTTTTAAATATAATTTTATTACACCAATGTGGTATTGGTTTTAGTATGTACCTACCTTTAGTAATTGTTGTCATGTCTTATTTTTTATATTAAAATAATACTCATGAAAAAAACGATCGATTTTTCGTTTTAAAACGATACTATCCGATTTCAATCTAAAGGTTAATTGATGAAACATGGATTTGAAGAAAAAAACTAATGAGACTAAAAAATAGAGTAAATTAGAAATCGTAGTAAAATATTTATTTATTTATTTTTCCTTTAAAGACTGTTAATTATAGAACGCATTCCAATTGTTGCCAAATTTTTATTACTTTGAATTTTCAGATTTTTATTTTTTTATCGATTTTTACAATTGTAAATAAAGATGCTTCGCCAAAGAAAATTAGAATACTCTTATAAATATTAGTTACAATTATGTAGATAAACTATTAATGTAATACTATAGTTCGTAAGTCTAAGAAAATGTACCGATTATTGCAACTTAACAAATATTATCATGTACGTAAACGAGCCTAATTACTAAGGGCGAATTTCACCAATAAAACTGAACGCGATCAGCACACACGCATTCAAGAACTGTCAATATCCATATTACACAACAATGATGACACTGACAGCTCTTGAACGCGGTTTAGATGTGCTGATCGCATTCAGTTTCATTGGTGAAATTCGCCCTTAGTATTTAAAAATATTCGACTAAGTGAACTAATTGACTATTAAATAGTCGATTTGGAAAATAGTTGTTAGTCGGTACATTTTTATTTTTAAAAGTCGTACCATTAATATGTAAGGGAGGTGTATTGAGGCAATTACGATACTGGATATATTCCGATTGATGGTAATTCTATTATGCATCAGTATTTTTATATTGGCAACATTATAATAAGACGCCATTATATCGGCCACATTAGCTATCGCCGTCGCTTTAAAAAATGCCGCTGCGTTTGGGAGAAATAATCATCAAACGAAATTTATACTTATTATTGTAATAGCCCCAATAATCTGTAGGTACCTAAGTAATTTTGAATATTGCGCTAGATACTACCACGCACAAATATTTGGAAACATTTTTGAATCATTGTCTCTAGTTCATGCGGATTTAACTTAAGTGTTCACCAAGTTAGATAAAAATGTTATAATTAATATCACTTATATTTGCGCGCCCATAATTCTTTGCGTTTTTACTAATTTTTTATAAAAAAATCAGAAACAAAGCATTTTTAATTTAATAATTATTTTAATATGAAAAAAAATAGTTATAATGTAAATAAACTGAAGGTTAGATGACACTTAAGTTATATCCGCATAATATTTTTATGCATATCAAAAAAACAAAATTGCATATCTTAATAAAATTTAAAAAAAAAACTACAAAAAATCAGATAAATCTTTAAATAGTTGTATACTTTTTCAAACATAAAACTATGTAATTCTGTCCCATTAAACAAAATAACTTAATAAATAAATTGTGAACATGTTTCTGTATTTTATTTCTTAACAAAAAAGAGACATGAAAGTTGTTATAACTATTTTTATTAGTTACAATAATAAAATGAATATATTTTTTTTAGGTACTCGTTCCCCCTTTTCATTTCTGCACTTTTCCAACTTTGAATAATTCCACTTTTTTACCCGACTATGGCAAAGCTAAAAGGAGAGGTTATGATTTTCACAGACGAAATCTCTTCTCTGTCTGTTTTCAGAAAGTGGAGAAGAGAAAAAAACAACCGCAGGTATACAGGTTGATATTTTCATTTAAAATAAAACCATAAGAATATATTTTTTTTAAATATAATTTTATAAAATAATTTAAAAATGTAACTAAATAAGAAAGAAAATAAATCAACGAAATATTTACAGTAACTTTATTAATTCAAAACACCTGTTATCTAACATAACATTACCTGTAATGGTTATTTATAAAACAAATTACATTACAGATTAACTAAAAGAAAACTCATTAATCAACCTACAAAATGACGCAATGTACTACGCTTGTCTGTGATTCAATCTTGATTGATTTGCACCTACATTTAATATCAAACATAAAAATAAACTCTTTACATTACCGCTTTTCTATGACCAACTTAATAATAGCCGTAGCAAAGTAAGCAATGGTAGTCAAACACAGCGATATCACACGAAGAAAATGACAATAACTTAAGATCTTAGTACGCATTCGAAAACCAAAGATTTTCAATTCAGTCGCGCGCGAGTCGCGCTCAGTGAATGACGCATATCGAGTCGCGCGTTTTCGCGCCAAAACGCGTGTAACTTCTCGTCTGTCGAAAAAAAAATCGAAATACGAATAGGGTTCCATTGTTTTTTTTTAACCTTTCCAAGATGGCGGTGATTTAAAAAAAGTTATTACGAATTGTTTATTTTTTTGTTAAAACTGTGTGTGATGTGTAGTGTGACAGTGTTTTTTTCCAATGGTTTTGTTATGGCGCAGTAAGGCGATAAACAGCGATAACTCATAGGTAATTTGAACAGATTGAGTTAATGTTAATACTTAACGTAATTAAGATAAATTGCTGCTAATGCGCAGGTGACCTGCATACCTTCGCCTACCCTCAATTAGGAGGTAAATGTTTTAGTCATTAAAATCGTGGGCGATTTCTTTGAGGAATAATAAATATTTCGTGGGTAGGTAGGATACATACAATTTTTTTTTTAAGTTTCAACGTAACTGGCATAACACAACGCCTGTCATCCCCGAAGACTAAGGCAGAGGTGTAACTTAGTACACTCATATTTTACCAGTTATGTTTAAGTCCCGTGTAATAGGGGGCGAGCCTATTGCCATCAACCGGGCACAAATCCAAACTCCGGGCTATTACTGAGAAAAAAACTTTTTACAAAAAAAAAACAATCTACTTCCAAAAAAAACCGGAAGTCGTGGTCTTTGCTTTTCAATTTTCGTTTTTGCCACCGACTTCCGAAATAAAAGTTATTTTTCACTTTTTTTGTGTTTTTTTGGAAGTAGGTTGTTTTTTTTTTGTAAAAAGTTTTAATTTTTCACTTTTCATATTATTATTTTAAGACTGTAAGGTTATAATAATTTGTTTGAAAATAAATAAAGATGCAAATAAGAAAATCTCGAACCAGAAAATGCAAATTCTATCCAAGACTTCTCAAACGAAGCATGCAACCAACCGATTAGACAGTCCGAGTTATCGATCTACGCGTATCGATTATTAAATGCTTCGTGTATCGAGAAGTGGACCAATAAAAAACATGTTCAATTGTTTCCTAGCGTGCTCAGATATCGACCAGCGAGCGAGCAACGAGAACTATTCGGAAAGACGGAAATCTATGGAATTATTACAAAATTCTGTAATTCTTCACACTCTATTTCCTTCATTGTGAACTAGATTAGTTTTTAATTGGTTAGTGGTAAAATGTTCTCGTTTTGGTAACGGTGTTGGGCGAAAAAGTTGCTAAGAGGAAGTGAGTTATTGGGTGGAACTTGCCTATCCCTAATTAACTCTACAAGCCCTAACTTCACAAACTTCACAAACTTGGCCGTTTCGCTACCGTCACAGGGCGTAAGGTGAATAATGTATTCACTGTTCATTAATTTTCTGTTATACAATTAGTTAATAATTTATTCATTTAGTTAATTATTTCTCATGAAGATGCGATCGGGCCAAAAACGGCCAAGCAACATATTTTGACTAAGGTGTAGAGTTTGTGAAGTTATAAGGCTTGTAGACTTATCTGGCAAGAGAAAATAGTAATGGCATTTCAACATGTCGCATAGCTCATTTTAGTGCCAAATTGGTTCTAAATACAAATAAATACAAATATATTTATTGAATAAAAACGTTTTCAAAAAGTGTACATTTAGTCAATAGTAAGATTACACAAACAATAATAGTGCCTAAAAATAAACTAAAACTAAAATATGCTTAGGTATTATAGATGCAAGTCGGTAATTATTGTTTGAAATGACAATTAGGTAGCGACCCGCCCGATCTAGGTTAATTCAAACCTGTGTTTCAGGCTAATGCTAAATGCTATGGTCTCAGACTAAATAAAAAACCAAGACAGAGCGCTGTCAACAGTGACTTGAAGCCAGTTTCGTAAACATGTGTGCTCATATTTTGGTGTAGTTTGATTGTAAATGGTTGTCAATGTGTGCGTTTGAGCGTGTACGCACAGAGCGTTGGTGTAGTTTTGGCATGCTTCACGGTATTGTTCGCAGCGCTCTGTCTTGGTTTTTTATTTGGTCTGAGGCTATGGTATACAATCTTCTGTCAACAGTGTCAACGTACAACTAGCACGGGAGACAGATGTTTCTTATCCAGAATTTATGTTCGAAAGTCGACTAACTAACAGTAACAAAAGATTTTTCGTAAATGGACCTCCAAGATGAAATAAAGGCTCGAACATAGGCTACTGAACAAATAACAAATCTTGGTTATTAAAAGAAAATAAGTCGCTAGCAAAAGCATCATAATCATTATCATTTCAGCCGATAGACGTCCACTGCTGGACATAGGCCTCCCCTAAGCACCACCACTTCGACCGTTTCTGTGCTTCCTAAAGGGCCTAAACAAGTGACAATCGCTTCCAAAGCGTTTCGTATTTGTACAACGACTTTCACCAGGATTGACATAAGATTTTCGATAGCTTATGTCAGTCCTATACATTTTTGCCTTTTCCATTAACGTTATCGCAGAAAGAATGTTACTTTGTCTTATGTCAGTCCTATACATTTTTGCCTTTTTCATCATCGGTATCGCTGATAGAATGTTACTTTGTTTAGGGCCTCAGAGCGGTTTCCTGCGGACTTCGCAAGGTTATCAGAAAAGAAGTAAACAATGTAGGACCTCACTTAAAATTTATCTCAAATCATTCTCCTCTCTTCATCAAATAACTTTAAAACAGCCAAAAATACACACAGGAACTGCCCATATATATCATCGGGCAACAATTAATTGTTACCAGCCAAACTTGTGACATAACAAAATCAATTCCTTCCTCATTATGACAGGATTAGCCTTAAAGGAAGTGAGTGAACCCATACACGATCTATTGGTAGTCCGTCCGGGGCCGGATGTGACGCGGTGTGTTTACAAATTAAAGGTGCAGGTGACAGGTTGCTTGGTTGATCACATAGACACTGTGTTACCCGATTAGAGTTGGTTTTTAGTCGTTCTTTGGCAGTTTGGTGTTTGTTTGGTCGTAATCTTGTATGGAAGTCTCAAGGGACCTTAGACCCTAGAAAAAGTGACATTCTGTCTGCGATAACGATGATGGAAAAGGCAAAAATGTATAGGACTGACCTAAGCTATCGAAAAGCTTATGTCAATCTTGTTGAAAGTCGTTGTAGAAATACGAAACGCTTTCGAAGCAATTGTTACTTGTGAAGTGGAAGTGGCGCAACAAACTCCCCAGCAGCACTGCTGTCTGTTCAGTTAGAAGAACTTGATTTTATACGAATGTGATCGAAGTAATTATCATTACAAAACAACTACTGGGATGCAGGGCTCCATCCTCTCTGCGAGAGGGGGTGAGCCCAGTGAGCCCAATGCAAGTTGGTGACTAAAGTAAAGGAAAAACTCATTAAGGTTTTAAGGGTTTTAAATTATAGTCCTAAGTGAGATATTGCCCAATTTCAATAATCTTATCTATCAGACACATAACACATATCGCCAGGAAGCCAAAATGTCGACAGATTAAAGTTATCTAAATGGGAAAAAGGATAATGTTTTGGCAGCTTATATCACAATGTACGCCTAATTTTGTATGTGGACGAAAATTATTTTACCCAAGTCACAATACAGCCGATATAAGTTGGAAGTTCCGAACTTTGCGCGGAGAGCTGCGTAGTAATTTTTTTTAGGAACCAAATGGTGACATGAGGTGAGTGTGAGTGAGAGAACAAGCGCGAAAGTTCGCAGAGCCTATGTTCAGACCTGCCAAGTTATGTCGGCCGTATTGTAGTTCCCTTTCGATAGCGAAATAACATGTGGTAACTTCACATTTTTGACCACTGTATCCATATATCAAGTAACCCATTCAATACTTGTTTTGCCAGTAGATAAAATTATTAGAATTCTTTTATGACGTCATAGTACATTTAAAATCATCCTCAGCTGAATTTTAATAACAAAAACGTTGACACCAAACAAATAATTATGTACTTATATAATTATGGTTGCTTAGTCCTGCCGTCACAAAATCATATACCAACAGAAAGTTTAGTCTAACTACTTTTAATATTCTTCGTATACATTAACACACACAAAAAAAACACATAAAACACACACACACAAACAAAACACGAACAAACATTAAACAAAAAACAAAAACAATATTTTTCACTTTTTATTTTGTTATTTTGTGTTTCACGAACTGTTTCCAAATAAACGTTATTCTTACTTTCTTTCTTTATTAAAATCATTATTTATGAGAAATCCCTTTGTTAGTCCCGTGAATCACTCAGGTAATTAATTACGATTCAAGGCCTGGTAAAATGCGTTGTGAACAGGGAATTTGTGAGTTAATACATATTTCTCTCCCTACCCTCCTTCTTATTTATGGATTTGTTCTACCCAACTTCACATCTCACGTTTTGGTATGCCTGTGAACCTTCTGCTCTTTCCATCTTGTTGTCTATGCTATGTTTGCTAACAGGCACCAGTCTCTATGCCAAGGCCAGCCGGCTCTCCGGACTGGCAGCATTGTCTATTATAATTAAAATGTAATTGCTGTTTAACTTGAGGAACGGATCGCAAAAAGTTTTGTTAACGTTTGTCGGCGTAAGCGACGCCGACGGTTGAAGAAGTATGCGGGAATGTTAGATTTAAGTCATTTTTCTACAAAAAAAAGAGCTTAAATCCGCAATAATTAGTGAGGTGAGTGGGTTGTGGAGAGTTTTTCTACGAAGGTTTAACTCACCTTTTAACTTTTATCTGCAAAATAGGTGCGTAATATTGGTGAGAACTGATGAGTTCAGATATCATAATAAAATACTAATATTCATCCGAATTTTTGTGATTTAGACGGGAATATTACCCAACACCCCGTTTGTTGGGTAATATTCGTAAAGTGAAGTTATTTCAAGTAAATTCTTAGTTTTTTCTGTAATTACCCGAGATTTTAAGACTCATTAGATTTTCTCAAATATACCTATTATGAACAAGTTTGACTGCTAAATGCTAGACCACTAAGATCCATAAAACTCCCTGGGAGGGCAAAATGACGCTTTTCCTTCAGTGCTAATAATTCAATCAATCTACCCAGCCTTTTCCCAACTATGTTGGGGTCGGCTTCCAATTCAACCGGATGCAGCTAAATACCAGTATTTTACATGGCGACTGCCTATCTGACCTCCACAACCCAGTAGCTGGGTAAGACCCCTTGGTAAGACTGGTTGTCAAACTTTCGGGCTTCTGACGACCTGTAACGATTGTCAAGGATCCTTGAATGACAGCCGGGACCAACAGCTTAACGTGCTTTCCGAGGCATGGAGGAGTCTCGGTATGTAAGTAAAGATGGTCGGCATCCACGGACCAACCCCGGCAAGCGTAGCTTAACCTGATGGATCGACCCGTGTGGCTGTTATTACTTAGCCACGAGCTCCTCTCAGTGCTAATATTTGTTTAACATAAATAATAGAACAGCAATCTGAACTCATTGTAGGAATGACTAAAGAAAAGGTTACATAATGGTAGTATTAGTTACAGATTATCGATGATTGCTACTCAACCGTTTACAAACACGGTCTAACGTCATACACTCATTCCTTCTACTTGCGCGGAACGATAACAGCTTATGCAGTTTCTCTTAATTTTTTACAACAACTATTCTTTATTTACCTATTCTTAACATAAAACATAACATCACGCCTGTAATCCCCGAAGGATTAGGCAGAGGTGTACCTATATTGCACCCACAATGCGCCAGTTAAAGTCCCATGTAATAGGGGGCGAGCCTATTGCCATCAACCGGGTACAAATCCAGACTCCAGGCTACTACGCTGCCAGGGGTGCGGGAAAGTCCCAAAGGGATACCGGGACCTTGGCCACAGGTAACTGAAGGAACACGGGTGGGTTTTAGTCAGTAAAAGTCTGACACGCCCTCCCGCTCCGCCCAGAGCGGGAGAAGTCATTTGAGGATTTCCCAACCACAAAAAAAAAAAGGCTACTACTGATTAACTAGTGGAAAAACCCAATAACACTGCCCGACCTGGGAATCACACACTTTAAAGGATGCCTGCTTCGTTGGTCAAGTGTTCAGGGCCTGTCTCGTTAGTCTAGCGGTCGCCGACAAGTTTGATTCCCAGGTCAGGCGTGTGTTATTGGGTTTATCAATCTGGAATTTCTCAGTAGCAGCCCGGAGTCTGGATTTGTGCCCAGTTGATGGCAATATGCATCCCCTTTTTCATGGGACTTAAACATAACTGGCAAAAGCTGGGTGTGCTACATAATAGGTACGCACACTTCTGCCCAACCTTTCGGCGAAACAGGGCGTGATGTTATATTATGTTGCTTTATAAGATCAGCGATCGCGCAGCATTTATGTATGTAAGTAGGTTTTATTAACTGACATCGATTGATCGATCTACATATGGACGATTTGCGTCTCTTGTGGTCACTAAGTGAGTACAGGTGTACCAGTTATTTTCCACACAGACTTGTTAGTTCTAGTACAGTCGAACAAGCTATTAGGTATACAAACAAAACATATTCATATTCCGCTACACTGCCAATATTCGTTTTGATTGTGTGTGTAATTTAACTTTGTGAGCTTATGGCTTAGGAGGGTGACGTACAAGGATAGGTGACTACTGAAAACACTCACAAAATTGTTTAAACTAGTTGCAAGGTTATTTGCCTGTAAAAAAAATAGCTTCAAAATCAAAATCAAAATATTTTATTTCACATAAGCCTACATGGGCACTTATGAAACGTCAGAAGCTAGGTGCACGGTTCCAATTGGTCGTTTCCTATGGAGAAGAGCCGGCAAGAAACTCCAAACTCCGTTACTCTTTTAAAATATAATTGGCTTTTACAATATTTTCGAATTACCGTGTTAATAGTAATGGGAGGACGGTGTAGGCCTTTCAAAAAGTTTCAGGTAGGTAGTACTTCGCTTGTTTGACTGTACTTAAAGGATTCTTTGCATCCGTCCATTTCCATATAATCACATAAAAGAGTAATGTGTTCGGGTCGGACAAACGTAATGTGTCATGGGTTTTCTCGGTAAACGTAATGTGTCATCGGGAATCGCACACATTATAAGATGCCTGCCTCGTTGGTCCAGTGGTCGCAAGCGCTACTACTGAGCATGAGGTCCTGGGTTCGATTCCCAGGTCGGTCGCCGTCCGATAAGGACCAGCTCCGGGTCGATGGCGCGTCGTGTTCCACGCGCAACTCAAAGAGATGTCAGCACAATTGGCGGGGTCCGCTAGGAACCATGCCTGTCAGGGTTGCGGGTTATTCCGAAAAGGATACCGGGACCTTGACAACAGGCAACTGAAGGAACACCGGTGGATTTTAGTCAGTAAAAGTCTGACAAGCCCTTCCGCTCCGCCCAGAGCGGGAGAAGTCATTGGATGATTTCCCACCCTCAAAAAAAGTTCGGGCAAAGTGTTATTAATACTGGAATTTCTTAGTAGCAGTGTGGAATTTGAATCTGTGCCCGGTTGATAGCAATAGACTCGCCTAACTCCTTACCAAGAGACGATAGAAAGAGGTGACATGGGGATCACCATCCACCTCTGCCCCCTTCGGGGATTACAGGCGTGATGTTATGTTAAACACAGGTTATAAAAACATCTACAATCTACATAACTTACATTGGTTTTGCAACTGCCCAGCGAATTATCTTGGAATCTTGTATATTATTTTGATCGCGCGGTAAATTCTAATTGCGCGATGCAGGATTTTTCACTCGTCATGATTTATGCGTTACGCCAGATGGCGTAGACAAGTGACAATCGCTTCGAAAGCGTTTCGTTTTTCTACAACGACTTTCAACAGGATTGACATAAGCTTTTCGATAGTTTATGTCAGTCCTATACATTTTTGCCTTTTCCATCATCGTTATCGCTGATAGAATGGCACTTTGTCTAGGGCCTCTAGTCTTTGTGGTAGGAGCAGTGGTAGCCCAGTGATAACGGCCGCGACTTACGAGTTGTAGGTCGTAGGTTCGAACCCTGCCAGACGCTTTACTTTGTGTGAATAATTAATCATAATCATAATCATCATTTATTGCATTCATGTAGTTAACAGGTTGTTACAAGTATACAACCTGTAACGGAATAAACGCAAGAGCTCATACACCCCAATTAGAATATTAAATTATAAAACTAAATGTGCTGGCGCCGCTGCTGCGGCTGCTGAGACCCTCAAGCGGCGCAAATACTGTAACCTTGTGGGCAACTACAGTTTTGAGCCGTTTGGGGTCGAAACGCTCGGGTCATGGGGCCCGAGTGCGCGTCTCCTTTTTAAGGAAATTTCTCACCGACTGGTCGATACTTCACGTGACCAGAGGGCTGGCTTGTTCTTTGGCCAAAGAATTAGCATTGCCATTCAACGTGGCAATGCTGCCAGTCTTCTGGGCACGTTTCCGGATGACAGCGATGCGGACGAATACTTCGACGCCTGAGGGCCCTTTGTTTTTATATCTATTAGTAAGTCCTTTTAGTTTTAGTTTTTTTTTGTTAGTTATTAATCCTATACTTAAATATATTTAAATAAAATCTCTAAAAATATACCTAGTAGAGTTATATAAAAACAATTTATTAAAACTAAAATAATATCTGTAATTTAATTTAATTAAACGACACCTTGTTTTTTTTTACAAAATAGACTTCCTGACTAAACATGAAACATAGGATAGCTATGAGCGTATTACAAATTTGTTTATGCATTTGAATAGGCTTTATTCCTTTGAGATAAGGCTTAAATTTCCTTAAATAAAATATCTTATTACCTTGGTAAGACGCGGTGGTTCTAATTTCAGTTAAAGAAAAGATTTTTTTCATGAAAAATTAACACATATAAATAATGATGGAAATCGATTCAGAAGCCGATTCTGAGAAAACTACTTTCAGGTCTTGCGCTTATTCTGTTACACGTTGTATAGGTTTCATACATGAACCCTGCTAGGGCACAGCAATATACATAGTTTAAAGTGCTACAGTGTCGCAACAGTAAACTAAACACTAAACAAAAATACCAGGGTGTCCAACATTTGTAATTAAAATAAGTAGCTGTCATGATGTAATAAATAGGATACGAACAATTAATTAGTCATCAAATAGGTACATTCACAAATTAAAATAAAATAAAAATCAAATAAAACTAATATCGATAACACACATGATAATTTCATCACCACTGCTCTCAAAACGGTGAAGGAAAACCTCGTGCGGAAACCGGCATGTCCTAGAACCAAACATTCGAAGACATGTGACATCTACCAACCCGCACTGGGCCCACGATTACGGCCCGCTCCCTTTCACAGAGAGGAGGCCTGTGTCCCAGCAGTGGGAACATTATAGGCTGATTATGCTCTGGTCTTTGATGCGTAGTTCGCATGTGGCGATGTAGATGCCGCCACAATCTATTTACTCATATAAACTAAGCTACTCAGTATGCTAAGTTAAACATAAGTTGCTAAGTAAATAACTCCATATCTTATGCCAACAACTTATGTATAGTCATGCGGTGTTAGCACGTGTATGCTAACTATTATAACACAACCTCTTTGTGAACGAGCACAGTCGGTTAAGTTAATTTTATGTGTAAATAGTGGCAATTAACACATGCTTTGTTTACTAGATGTGGTGTATGTCCTTGTGGTCTCCTACATCACATAAACCTGTCATAGGCATTTATCTCATGATTAATTTACTTTATTTTATTTTATTCTACTACTAGCTGTTGCCCGCTACTTTGTCTGCGATATAGGATGAAAAGTAGCCTATGTCCTTCTCCAGGTCAAGATGTGACTTTCATCCAAATCCGTTCAGCCGTTTAAGCGTGAAAACATAGCAAACAAACTCACTTTCACGTTTATAATATTAGTTAGGATTAGGATTAGGATGATAGGTTTTTTACCTGACTGCCCCAGAAGGAGGGTAATGTTTTTCGAGAGTATGTCTGTATGTATGTCTATTTCTTTGGCACGCTCTGTAGCCTAAACAGCTTGATGGATTTTAACATACGAGGTGTCTTTAGGTTCGTCTTAATTGTGGGAGTGACATAGGCTATAATATCGTTATTATATATTTCATCTGCAAATACACATATTTGACCTCTCAACGAGGCATCCTCAGAATGACGATTGACCAGTCGCAGACCAGAACACGACGTGTTGCCACACCGAGCGGTGGACCCAGAGCCAGAGCAGCGCAGAGTCTATGAGTCAAGTTTCCCTATTTTTGAATTTGACCACCCAGTAATTGCTTACACTTTTTTTATTTCATCTGCCCAGGGGCCTCAGTAGTCTAAAGAGAAGGTAAACTCCGAGTAAAATATCTCAGAAACTAGGATTAAGTAAGCCAGTTTTACTACAAACAATGAAACAATCATAAATTATCCCGTTTTCTCCTCCATGCCCGGTGACCGGGCGACCCGCACGTTTGTCATCATTTTCACTGTAATAAACATCTCAGCTTTGTGGAGGTTATGAATATTAAAATTATAGTTAAATATTTTAATGACCTCGTGGCTAGGTAATAACAGCCGCACGGGTCGATCCATCAGGTTAAGCTACGCTTGCCGGGGTTGATCCATGGCTTTACATACCGGAGTCTTCCGTGTCTCGGAAAGCACGTTAAGCCGTTGGTCCCGGCTGTCATTCGTGGATCTTTGACAGTCGTTACGGGTCGTCAGAAGCCCGAAAGTCTGACAACCAGTTTTACCAAGGGGTATTACCCAGATACTGTGTTAGTCGGGGTCAGATAAGCAGTCGCTCCATGTAAAATCCTGGTATTCAGCTGCATCCGGTTAGACTGGAAGTCGACCCCAACAAATCTGGGAAAAGGCTAAGCAGATTGATTGGTTGTGTTAAAAAATGTGGTACTAGGAGTAGCTCTCAAACAAAAAAAATGTTACCTAATCTTAGCTTATCGCGGCTGATAGACTGAAATAACAAAAGCCAATCGAATTAATGAATAGGCATTCAGAAAACGGTGGTTACGATAAGACATGGTGAACTTGCTGATATCGGTTTTGTCACGCGCACATTTTTTTTTTTGCCAAACCGCTACACGACGAGCCTCATCATAAATCCTATTTGATGAAACTTCTTTATGTGATAATGGATAAATTAGCAAAATAAATATAAAGTAATATAAACTTGTTATTGCTCGTGAATCTTTGTTTAATGACAGTGGAAACTAAATTTAACTGACCTTCAATTATACCTACAATACCTACCTACATTAAAATAATAAAAACAACAGATAATCTGCTTAGACAACAAGCTCCACAGCCAAGCACCGAGATACTAATTAAATAAAACTAATATATTATTCTCAGTGTCGACGCAACAATGCGCCATATCTTATGTAAACGAATACCTACATAATTGTATGTAATGGACGCTCTTTTACACCAACAATGGCAGAAACATGGTTGAGATGTAACACTGAGATGTTGAAGATAATTATCGTTAGATTTTATAATGATAGTTAGGAAGACTGCGTCGTTGGTTTAGTGTTCTCAAACGCGACTCCTGCAATGAACGTGAGGTCCTGGGTCCGATTTCTAGGTCGAGCAAAGAGAAATGCTTGGCAATAGGCTCGCACCCCAATTACATGGGACTTAAACATATCTGGCGAAATGAGAGTAGACTATACATCATCAGCCTATAGCAGTCAACTGCTGGACATAGGCCTCTCCAATTCCACGCCATTCAGCTCGATTCTCGGCAACTCTCATCCAGCTGCTACCAGCCATCCAGCGAAGGTCGTCGCTCCACCTCGCCTGAGGGCGTCCTACTTTACGTTTTTCCGATTCGTGGTCTCCACTCAAGAACACGTCTACCCCAACGGTCATCGGTTCTACGGCTAGTATGGCCGGCCAATGTCCACTTCAGCTTGCTTATTCAGTAAGCTCGACCAATTTGGTTCTCTTCCGGATTACCTCATTCCGGATTCTATCCCTCAGAGATACTACAAGCATAGCTCATAGTCGCTCGCTAGTGGACTATACATCTCTACGAAATCCTTCGAGAAATACAGGTATGATGTATTTAGGAAGAAATACAAATATGAATACTTCAGCTCGACGTTAAACTATCTCACTGGTGGTCAAAGGGTTCCTTCCACTCCAGTTTTGTAGCAGCATTCTCTTCTAGAGCAATTTCATTTGCTTCTGAATAGCCTTCATATTCACCAGTTCGCTTGACTTGCACCCAGAATCATGGATGTTTAGGGGTATATGAAGACATTGTAATATGCACTGTTTACAATCGATATTAGTTTGAAAATTGCATAACCACGACCGCACGTGACATCGTACCGCGCTCGGCGGTCTGCCAATCTTGCGTGTACCGACTTGCCGAGCGACTTGTGCCTACATGCAGCTCAAGTTTATTAGGTAATCCAGGGTAACACGAAAAAAAGCTTTTCGAGAAGGTAGCCTCTTCAAAGGCTTAAGTCATTGAAGGGGTTAACCCCTTCACGTGGTTACCTTAATAAAGGTGTTAACCATTTCGCTGGGTTTCGAGGATGTAACTCGAACAAAAGGTAACACTGCGATATGAGTTACCCCATGTACGGGGTACCCTGTCCAAAGGCTTAACTCTTAAGCGGGGTTGTCCGGTGTCTGTTTATAGCAGAGTCGAATCTTTGAGAGGCGTTTCATGAACTGCTGGACGGTGAAGCTTGAAGTAATTCTTCCTTCGTTGCTTTTATATTTGAGGCCTATAGCTAGCATATAAATTGATCATAGTTCGGGAGCCTATATACATACCCACTTCTAAAAACAAAGCCTTCTAAATGGATTTACCTCCTATAAACTACCTACCTATAACATTCACAAATATGGCCTACGAACCCCAAACAAAACTAATCAAACGGATTGAGATTGCTAACCCTAGTGAACAGACATGTATACAGTCCTTGAACTATCATTGGCTGAAAAACTAAACAACATAACATGAAAAAAAACCTGAGAATACCCGGATGTAAGAACTTTTTGTGCCTATATTAATATGATCATTTGCTAAGTATAATTTGGCAGTTAAATACGCAATGGTTTGAAAATTAACGATCTTCAAAATGGCGGCGTTATTCATACATATTTTTATGGAGATTTTATGACGATTTGCATTGTTTTATTATGTACATAATTATTTTAAGAGTAATTTTTAAAGGTAAATTCTGTTGATTTCAGCTTGATTTTTGAGTGAATGAATATTCATTATATTTAAAATGAGAGTCTCCACGTGATTGTGAGCATGTGCCTCAGTTTTTTTGATGCACGTGTTTTGCATAGAGCTATTATTCTTTCTGACAACTTAAACTATGTGAACAATAGTCATGAGTTACACGGGATTACTTGGTAGATTTAGATTTTGTATAATATAGGTACAGTCACGAGCATATATTTTATATTTTCGCAAAATTCAAAGCCTTTTTCTAGTGGAATAAAAATTGCATCTTTAAGAAAAGGCCTATTTCATAATAGTATAGTGTCGATAACACTAAGTTCTGAAAATATCTATCAATACTTTATAATCGCTTTTGAATCTCAAATTATAAACTCGCAAAGTTGTACATTCGTGAGGAAACCGAAATATCCTAGAACCAAAAATTCCAAGACATTTGAAATCCACCAACCTAGTGCGGGTTGGTGGGTCCGTGTGAAAGATTACAGCCCTCTCCCCCTCAAAGAGAGCAGAGGGTCTAGACAAGTGACAATCGCTTCGAAAGCGTTTCGTATTTCCACAACGACTTCCAACAGGATTGACATAAGATTTTCTATAGCTTATGTCAGTCCGATACATTTTTGCTTTTCCCATCATCGTTATCGCTGATAGAATGTCACTTTGTCTGGAGCCTTAGGTCTGTGTCCCAGCAGTGGCATTACAAGCTGATTATGCTACTGTAGGTACATTCAAGTATACTTTCAATGAGTCGTTTCTGGTCATGAAAAAAGAGACTACTTTCATTTATTTCCATGACAAATCGATAACTAATTAGCATCTAATTAACTTTAATATCGGTCTAATAATCATCTGTTCCTTCCATGCTAATTTAAGAATCGTACGTGCAACTCGCAGTTTCAAAAGTTGACTGTGAGAATGGGTGCCATCAAGTTTATTAAAGCAGTAAATGCCGTGAATATCATCAAACAAAGAACTGGCAACTTGTCGCCCAGATAGAACAATTTTTACCCAATACCACCACGTCCTGGATTTGATTTTTACCTAAACCTCAAAGCCTCAAACTGACAGATTTGACAACTACTAAGGATGAAGTAAAGAATTTTATAAAAACGATTTAATAGTAGATGGTTTAACTCCCGTAACTCTTCGGTAAAAGCAGACATGATGGGATGATGTCCCTAACAAAAATGGTACTCATAAATGTATATTTATAAGTACCATTTTTGTTAGGTAAGTAATACATATATAAGTTAGATTAAATACCTACCTATTAAAAATATTGTATGCCGGTTGTAGCGGCGGATGTGTTCGGAACATAACCCTATTATCCATCTTTGTACATACGATATCCTACGAATAAGTGAGTAGTAAAAGATTATTTGTCTTTGATGTTATGTGTCAATCAATAGGATAATACAAGATATTTGAACTGTCTCAAAAACGACAACACAAGATGTCAAAGAAGAAACCCAATCATTCTTAGCACTTTGAAGTCGCGTACAGAACTATCCAACAACAAAAACCGCCATGACATAACCACGGCAAAAACTCAACCAGCCACAGCCTACCAATCATCACGGTTGACATAAAAACACACAGTATATACAAGGTCACCATAATTTCTGAACCAACCGCGCGTGACGTTGATTGCTCCGTTATTACTATGATCATCAGATGATGATCATGTATAGGACATAGCCGGTGATATTGTTTTGATCTCTGAACTAGGCTTGACTTCTGAGGTAGAAGGTAATTTGTTGAATATGGTGTTTATTTTGCTTTGATCTTTCTGATCCATGGAAACGTTTATAATATGACGCTAAAGCCAGCGCCAGGCAGTCATATATTTGAACACTTATTTGAGTACTTGGTACAGATAATGCAACAATATTTGAACACTTGCTTGAGCACATGTAAGGCACGGGTGTTTGGGTATTTGATCAAAGTTTGATCTCACATTTATTACCGTACCTCACAAATGTTCAAACAAGTTTTCAAATTAGTGTTCAAATGTTGATGTCTGGCGCCGGGGTAACAAGAGCTTCCTGTTTTACGATATGTACACGTAAAATGTGTTTTTCTTTACCTGTCTTATTGATGATTAATGCGAAGAAGTTTTGAATGCAAAGATACTCTTGCCGTTCATTCCCAACTAAGTGTGTGAATGAGAATGCTGTGAAAACTCGTGATTTCCGTATCGTGTTTGTTTACCAAATAACATAATGTTATTTGTATCGGAATACAGATTATGTAAGGAAAACATACTATAGATACACCCGTTGTACCTACTGTAGCAGAATAATGTACCCAGGATTATGAAACATCTTTATTTAAAAGAGTGTCCTTGGAGTTTCTTGCCCGTTCTTCTCCATAGAGATTTACGTTTTGGAATGGGCAACTAGCTTCAACTTTCTGGCTAACTGACCGACTCTTTGACAATTCAAAAGTGCCTGTAAATGGTTTAATTGAAGTAAATGCTTTAAATTGAGTTGAAGTAAGCCGTCAGTGGTAAAAAATGGCCATACATGCTGGCCTTTCATTCTATCTAAACTCCGCACTACGCTAGATCAGCTAAAGATCAAGGTGTGCCAACTAACGCGCCCTCAACTGTACCCTGGACAGTTTCCCCCCGCTTTTTAATGTTCAGACGGCATGATCAAATTCAAAACGAAAGAACTATACAGATCACATTAGCGCTTTCAAATAGTCTAGCATCCACTTTTAATTTTAAAACAGCAACAGCTTCTTCTTCATACATTACCTTTTACTCCAACATTAAGTAATTTAGCATAATCAGCCTATAGAGTTCCCACTGCTGGGACACAGGCCTTCGAAAGGAAGTGAGCTGTAATCTATCTACGACGCGGGCCCAGGGCAGGTTGGTAGATGTCACATGTCATCGAATTTTTGGTTCTAGGACAAGCCGGTTTCCTCAAGATGTTTTCCTTCAACGTTTTGAGAGCAGCGGTATTGAAACTATTTATACAAAGTAAGCGCCTGCCTAGGTTTGTACCCACGACCAACAACACGGAAGTTGGGGCCGTTACCACTGCGCCACCACTCACTGCAGTTAGTTATTGTTTTCATAGTAATATGAAAACAAACCTTACTACAGTAATTTTCAAAAGAGTGCACTTGACGCATACCTCCCGTCACGGTTGGGAGACGTCCTCACTCTGACCTTGTACCGTCAGTACTGTGACTATACGAAATTACGAATAACCACTGGCTCTTATATTATATCACTTGGATATACTTTCTTGGCTCTTATGGTATATTACTTGGATGTACTTTCTTGGCTCTTATGGTATATTACTTGGATGTACTTTCTTGGCTCTTATGGTATATTACTTGGATGTAATTTCTTGGCTCTTATGGTATATTACTTGGATGTACTTTCTTGGCTCTTATGGTATATTACTTGGATGTACTTTCTTGGCTCTTATGGTATATTACTTGGATGTACTTTCTTGGCTCTTATGGTATATCACTTGGATATACTTTCTTGGCTCTTATGGTATATTACTTGGATGTACTTTCTTGGCTCTTATGGTATATTACTTGGATGTACTTTCTTGGCTCTTATGGTATATTACTTGGATGTACTTTCTTGGCTCTTATGGTATATTACTTGGATGTACTTTCTTGGCTCTTATGGTATATTACTTGGATATACTTTCTTGGCTCTTATGGTATATTACTTGGATGTACTTTCTTGGCTCTTATGGTATATTACTTGGATGTACTTTCTTGGCTCTTATGGTATATTACTTGGATGTACTTTCTTGGCTCTTATGGTATATTACTTGGATGTACTTTCTTGGCTCTTATGGTATATTACTTGGATGTACTTTCATGGCTCTTATGGTATATTACTTGGATGTACTTTCTTGGCTCTTATGGTATATTACTTGGATGTACTTTCTTGGCTCTTATGGTATATTACTTGGATGTACTTTCTTGAAGCAGCCATCTTTGTTTCTTTTGCTTGGACAAGTTAAAAGTGATAGTATGATAAACAATCATTATCATATCGCTTCTTTAGGTTTCTTACCGTCAATTAAGGTCAAGTCAGATCGCCATTGGTTAAAATGATAATTATTAATCTCTTATATGAATATGAATGGCGATCCGATGACGTCATATTACAGGGTGTTAGGGTAAACACCGTTATCCTTGCAACCAGTGGTTTGGTTTCATTTATAGAACGTAAAGTTACAACTTTTTATTTTTTTTAGATCTATATTTTACCACAAGAGACGCAAGTTCGTTGCCCTATGCGCTAGGGCAACGAACTTGCGTCTCAACACGGGCGGGGGTTTCGGGATGTGACCTGGACCGGCAGCGAGCGCGATCCCTCCCTTAGTCAGTCAGCTGTTTCGCTAGCAAGCACGGTTTCAGATAGAAACTTTTAAAAATCTTTTAATGAAAATAACGTATTTTTTTTTGTTGTGTTCGGTCATTTATTTTAATATTTAAGTCAACTACCCATGGTTTGAATGACAAGAGTGTTTACCCTTACATGCTGTATAAGGAGTATGATAAAACCATTTGACTTATTACTTGTAAAAGAAAACTTACTTTCTTGTAAAAGTAGTCTCAAAAATAAAGTAAGAATTGGAACACATGGAGTTTGACCTTTGCCCAGAAGTGGGATAGAATAGAGAACACTATATTTTAAGCTACGCTTGATGGCACATTAATTGTTAACACCTATGTATGTTTACTCTATAAGTGAATCGTAATTATTTTGAGAAATAAATAAATCTTTAACCATAACACTGAAAGCTTCTGCCTGAAATATCTGGTATTATTATTCGGGTTGAGTTGACTCGGGCCGAGTTGTCACTGACCCGTTGTTGTCATGTATTTGTTGTATTAGTATATATTATTTTTCTAGTTAAATATCAATCATTATGTTGCACCTGGCATGTTTTGTCTCTGCAACTGGTAGAAAATGCCTCAGGCATTAAGTCCGCCTTTGTACAGTTTTTTTTACTTGTGCATAAAGTTTTAATTAATTAATATAATATATTTATCTATCAACACTACAAAATCCAATTCGATATAGTTCTTAAACTAAGCTCCGGCCACACGTTAGCAACTGCAAATGCGACCGCAACTCAATCTATAATAGCTCGCGATCGGTTGTTATGGGAAGCGCTCAGTATTGTTTAGTGGAAAGCTATGTTGACAGTACCTAACACCGACTTTCATTGTCAGGCAGCTGCTACATAGCACTGTTTTTACTCAAAGGTAAGCAGAAGCGCTAATCACAACAACTGGGGATAGAAAGTTCTGGAGAAAAATGTATACAGGGTGTAAGGGTAAACACCGTTGTCACTCAAACCATGGGTAGTTGACTTAAATATAAAAATAAATGACCGAGTCATAACACAAAAAAAACATTATTTTCATTAAAAGATTTTTAAACGTTTCTATCCGACACCGTCCGCAAATTCATGGATATGCGCCCGAGGTGATTAACTCTCCTACCTACCTACACAACACATGAATAAATACACAATAGGGATCGCGCTCGAGGTCGGTCAGCCCACGTCCCGCGCCCCCGCTCGTATTCAATTCTTTTGAGCACCTATACATTGAATACCAAAGGTATTTCAAAATGGGAATACCTTTGATACTCAATGCATCTAGGTGCTCGAAAAATAGGTGCTCAAATGGAAATACTTCAAAGTACAAGCTCATGTAAGTGCATTGAATGACTATTTCATGAAATCATGACATTTGGCACTTTCATGAACTTAGAGACTTGTATTGCTGATTCTAATGTTTATAATTCTGTAAATCCATATTTGTAACGAGCGCTAATAATATTTAGATCAACATACAACCTCGCGGGTCGTGGCTAGCGGCGATGACAGACGGGCGACCAAGCTTGCCGAGCCATAAGTACGCGTACTTGCCCACCCCTTTTAGTAGTGCAAAATCGTATCATAAACCAACTGTTACATAATAGTTAATCCTCTTCAGACAGAACGACTTTGTTTAGCCTTAAAACTGAAAGTCATTAGCTGTACGCACCGCACCTGTCCTCGCTGTGAGGTCACACTAAACGGTAACATAAACTTGCTGATTGATAGTGAAGACCATACGAAAATCTAGAGGACTTAGAAGGGATTATCATCATCTGCGTAGCCTGTTCCCAACTATGTAGGGGTCGGCTTCCAGTCTAACCGGATGCAGCTGAATACCAGTGTTTTACATGGAGCAATTGCCAATCTGACCTGCACAACCCGGTTACTGGGTAGCACGATACCCCTTGGTAAGACTGATCTAATCGTGTTTTCGTCAAACATGGTACCTAGCATCAATCCTCAGCTTTAACATACATAATATTATATTTATTTCAAAATTAATGCGGCAATATTTTCGACTTGTCGGAGGATCATGATAAGCAATTTGAGGTTGTATAGGCTCTTAGCTGGCGACCACATTTGGGCAAGCCTGATGATTTAAGTCAAAAATCTGAACTATACAAGTGACATGATACCATTCACCACGCTTGGTAGACGAGCACCACTCAATTATACCGTGAACATGAAATCAAAAAGAGTAGTTTATAATATTACCCTTCGTGATTCCGCTCGCTCTAGTGATTTTATTACCATTTAAATTCGAGCAGAGAGCTCCATTCTCTGAATTGTATTCAGCACAATGGTACTGTGAAATTATTTTATTAGCATTATTATCCATAGGAGTTAATTGATCAGCTGTAAACCCGAGCTTATTAGATAATAAAGTTACTACTTTTCGTCGTTACGGGTGGTCAGAAGCCCGAAAGTCTGACAGCCAGTCTTACCAATCTAACCGAATGCAGCTGAATACCAGTATTTTACATGGAGCGACTGCCTATCTGCCCTCCGTAACCCAGTACCTGGGTAAGACTGTCCCCCTGACTGACTGCTGCTGACTGGAATGCCCCTTGGTGAGACTGGTTGTCAGACTGTCGGGCTTCTGACGACCCGTCGAATAACGGCTTAACGTGCTTTCCGAGGCACGGAGGAGTCACGGTATGTAAAGGTGGTCACCCATCGACGGACCTACCCTGGCAAGCGTAGTTTAACCTGATGTATCGACCCGTGCGGCTGTTATTACTTAGCCACGAGCTCCTCCTTTATAGTCCTCCTCCTTATTTATAAGAATATTCGCTTATTATGCTTCCACTTAATAACTAGATGAAACTGATGAACAAAATTCAAATATTATGCTCCCGATAAAAGCAAAGGCCATAGTCCATTCAATCTTTAGAACTTTGGCAATACTCAGCCATTCTTTAAAATCCGTGCAAAAAAATATAGTCAAAAGCCCGCGCTACCCGCTCACAATTCAATTCACCAGTAATTTTGCTTCAAAAACCATCGTGAATAGCCAAGAAAATTCTATAGAACGGGCAGAAAGACATGCAGAACCTACGGAGCAAGTACTATCAAACAAGAGTTAAGTTGTTCCATAAGGGGACACCATAAATGTACAGGAAGTAATGTGTGTGTGTGTGTGTGTGTCAGTGTTGGTGTGTGCGATGCGTCATGCACGATCAAGTTTACGTGAGGGCTGCCACGTGAGGTTACTGCTGTCATTCTTGTTTTTATTTTTTGGATGAGCGACGAGTTATTTCATTGGCGCAGATTTTGTTATGGATGTCAAAAGTTATTACCACTGTTTGGATTTGACTTACTTTGTTCATGTTACTTATTCCTTATGTATCGTATTTTAGAGCTTCTGTAATACCATTTTGTCTGGACCACAACTGGAATTTTATTGGCACAGTTTTTTTGGATTGTATGTGCTAAGATTTGGTTTGCAGTCGTTACGGGTCGTCAGAAGCCCGAAAGTCTGACAATCATTCTTACCAAGGGGTATCGTATTACCCAGTTACTGGGTTGTGGAAGTCAGATAGACAGTCGCTCCATGTAAAATACTGGTATTCAGCTGCATCCGGTTAGATTGGAAGATAAAGAATATTCTATATTTTTGTCTATCTATCTATCTTCGTCTACTAGTATAGTCATCATCGGAGTTGTCTTTTGTCGCCGCATGACCTGCTTCTAACTATTTTCGCAATTCTATTTCCTCAACATTTGTAGTATCAAGCCACACCACTTAAATATCAATATCTTCTTCACCAATAAAATAAATCTAAACCAATAAACTTATCCTCGACAGCCCTACTAAAACTTCACACTCCACTTGCGCATGCACAAATTGATCACTCGTATCTCCATCCTTGTCCCTCGCACCACTTCCTCATATCTCTGTCTCTTTCTCACCTAACTGTGGACTGCATACAGTTAGCCGCGTGATGGATGTTCATGATTCTCAGCTTAAATGCCTTTTGGGGATGATTAAAAACAATGGCGAAGTTATTGAATTTTGTATGAGGTTTTATTCATTATTACGGTAGATTTTGAAACCGTTCCGTTGGGCCTATCACAGTTGAAAGAAACGCTCGCATAGTTGATGCCCATTTACTTTCGCTGTCAGTGGGTGTATGACTGATTCCTTTATTAACTTACAGGTCGGTATTGATTGAATCTAACAATCTTGCATCTTCTCTACTATCAAAGTGAGTCTACAAAAATAGCTCAGGAGAACTATTAAAAGCATTTTCAGCTAAAAATTTTAGCTGAAAATATCCTTTAAATATAGGCTGGAATTCCTCTTACGTTTCGATTGCTTCGCTATTAGTTTGTCGTAATTTCACCTCTTTATCGATGACCTTGATCGACCTCGATATCTATCCTCTAAGGAACTTTGTGACAATGACCAAGCTGACACTTTTACAAGTTATTAATTTATTATAGTATCATAACTTAAGAGGAAATAGGGTCGGTCTCCTCTCCATACAAACGCTCTCGCCTGTTTTCCCTCTGGTTTATGATCGTAGAGCAATGATTTTCTACAGTAAATTAAATATCAACTAGTTCTATGCCCCTATGTTTTCCGTTTTGATGATACATTATCTGTAGAAGCACTATTACCCTCAGAAAATACTCAAAATTGCCTGTTTAGACTGCTGTCATCAGAGGTCTATTGTCCAATTTTGACAACTATTAATGAATAAAGAAAAACATATACATCTTTATTCATTAATACAATTAATACAAAAATTAATACAAAAAGTCATAATTCGAGGTTCGATTCTCGTCTATTTTCTTCTCCAATATTGGACCAATTTGAAAGATATTTTATGAATTGAATAAGAAGGAAATATCCTTCTTATTCAATATCCTTTTTATTCAATATCTTTCAAATTGGTCTCGAATTATGACTTTTTGTATGGAGAAAAGACCGACCCTATTTCCTCTTAAGTTTCAACATTTTCATAGTCACCTTGTAAGAATATACTTGGAATGTTAATGCTGGTGGTAGTGGTAGTCGAATGTGTCCGATAGGTACTGATCCGACAGGACACCGGTCGTTATGTGTTCGTGTTCAACGTGTCACGTGCCATTCATAGGCATTCTTGGGGTGTAGGGTTTAATTGTTTCTTGCTGCATATTGGTCACATGTCACATGCAACGATACTATTGTATACATTTCTTAGATGGATTGTCGATTCTGCTGTTTTACAAAACCGCTAGTTGTTTTACAAAACAGCTCCGTTTTGTAAAATAGGTGAATGATGAAACGAAAATCGAGGTTGTTTTATTTTTAGCGGTTGGATACTAAGATTCTCAATGACGTGGAAGTGTTGTCGTGGCACTTATTTTTATGCCTTTAATTAGCGAACTGGTGTTTTTAGACCAGTTTTTGTAAACATTATAATACGATAGAACCCCAGATAAGGGTTTTAATGAATGGGACAGGTAACTGCAACAGCTGTCTTAACCATTGTGCGTTGCATACGTAATTGACAATTAAAATCACCGAAACGGTCAGTAGAGACGTCACATAGAATAACAATAATGGTGATTAAAGCTGACGTACGATTTATGCCAGTCATTAATACCCAGAGTGTCACGTGCCTAACTGGTTGGCATTCATTGGCTCGGGCGCAGATTCACTTTGGTTTTTTGATAGCCACTAACCGTTTTTTACTTTACCATTTATTGTCAGTGAAGTTCAGTGCAATATTAAGAGTCCACATGGCAATAGCCGATGAGAGGCTTGTTTCTAAGTAATAACACTAATAATAGCCGCACGGGTTGATCGATCAGATTGCCGGGGTTGGTCCGTGGATCTTATCATCTTTACGTACCCCTCCGAGCGTCCCCTTGGTCCCGGCTCCCATTCGTGGATCTTTGACAGTCGTTACGGGTCGTCAGAAGCCCGAAAGTCTGACAACCAGTATTACCAAAGGGGTATCGTACTACCCAGTCACTGGGTTATGGAGGCCAGATAGGCTGTCACTCCAAATAAAATACTGGTAACAGGCTAGGCAGATGATGATGATGATGTCATTCACATAAAAACTACTGAATGGATTTGGATGTGGCAAACAGATAGTTTATAACTTGGATTAACACATAGGATACTTTTTATCCCGATATTCCCACAGGATCGAGACTTACGCGGGTGAAACCGCGGGGCGCAGCTAGTAAAAAATAAGTACTTAAAGAATACTTGTAGTACTGACATAAAAGTAATGATACCCTATACTTTAAAGACTGTCATTAAATGACACATCGTCTACAAGCTAAGGGTAAACGCCGACCCCAATGCACTTCTAAGTCTTCACACGTCATTTTAAAACTATTAATTCAAGACACCGCTATAATTGAATAAGACCTCTTCAGACAGAAGCCTTGTAAATAATGCCCCTCATCTGACCCCACCGATTTCAGACACGGTGGCCAACCTCAACGGTGAACTCAAACTCAAACTCAAATCATTTATTTTAATTAAACCATTTACAGGCAATTTTGAACTGTCAAAGAGTCGGTCAGTTAGTCAGAAAGTTGAAGCTAGTTGCCCATTCCAAAACGTAGATCTCTATGGAGAAAAGCGGGCAAGAAACTCCAAGGAGACTCTTTTAAATATGGATACCTATAGATATTACAAAATCCTGGGTATCAGATCAGGGGGCTGACTATGAAGTATTAATGCCATCCATTTTCCACTGCGAAAAAAGAATGGTGCTAGCGGCCTTGTATAGCTCCGTCTCTCACTAACACTGGAAAAATGGTGGCAACAACCTCTCAAGCGTTACAGCGCATGGCGCCACTGCTGTCCAATTGATGACATCTACCCACAAAAAAGGTTGGTTGTCGTTTTTATAGCACCTACCTCCCTAGAGTAATTAATTTTTTATAAGAAAAACTACGTAGTGAAACTGCACAAACTTAAATCTAGCCCTTATGTCAAAAATTATTACGCTATTTCAGTCAAGGTCGCACAGCCACATGTGGTTTCGTTGCGGCTGAAAGGTTAATACGTCGTGGTATAGGCAGGAGATTTATAGTGCACAACAATGATATTATATTAACAGATATGTTATACCACAGATATAGATAGACATGTTATACACTCACAAAACAACCGAAAAAAGTGTTCCGCGCAGCAGCGGCACACATACCCACGTTTCATTCATTTTTACATTTCACTACAAGTAAAAACGTTACAATTGGAATGTTTTCGAGTCTTCACGATTGCTCGCTTATAACATATCTGTTAATTTAATATCATTGGTGCCATCGAGATATAAGTACTGTACGTTAGTACTTATATCTCGATGATTGGTGCACAATTTAAGCGTGTGCGCAATCACGAGTCCAGTCTCTGTTCCTTTACTCTGTCATAGTCCGATGGGACGGCAATCCGACACGACCGGGGAGAGATCAGGCGCAAGACCAACGGATTAACGTGCGGACCGAGTCACTGGAGTATCACACCGCCAACTTCCAAACTCCCGGCTATTACTGAGAAATTCGTTAAGTAGAGACTCAATGACACTTTGCTCGACCTGGGAACCGAACCCAGGACCTCATGCTCAGGAGTAGCGCGAGCACGAGACCAAAGGGGCAGTTGACCTCTTCAGAGAGAAACCTTGTAAATACGACTTTGAACTACTTTGTAATCATTAATGAATACCTAATAATTATCTATCTTTAATTAATGTTCAACAGAAGTAATGACTCCTTAAATAGGGTAATTGTATGGTGAATCATGCAGTTGGCAGTTTAATTGAATTTCTTATGAACATTGTCTTGTTTTTTTTTTCAATAAATCTAAAACTGCTGTTGTTGTTATTTTGAGAATAATTTATTGCATTGATCAAGAGTATATTGGCTAGTTATTGATAAAGTAACAGCGCACTTGAAACAATTTTCTTGCCCCTTTTGGGACGTTCGTAACGTAATACTTTTTTATGTAAAAACTTTACTAAAAATAAATTTAGGTAAGCAGCTGAAAAGAAAATGCAGCATAAAGTGCTGCGATTTTTAGTATTTTTCTTGCAGTTTTTATCTGCAATTGCTGCATTTTTTTATTGCAGCAATTTATGCTGCATTTTTTTAACAGCTTTTTTACCGCCGAGCCTCACTCAAAACTCAAACGTTAGGAACTTTAAATCTAGTTTAAAGTCATTTGTTTAGTATAATCAGCCTCTATTGTACCCAGTTCCCACTGCTGGGACATAAGCCTCCTCTCTGTCAAAGGGAGTGGGCTGTAATCCACCACGCGGGCCCAGTGCGGGTTGGTAGATGTCACATGACTTCAAATTTTTGGTTCGCGATATTTTCCTTTACCGTTTTAAGAGCAGTGGTAATGAAAAAGGAAAAAATAGTAACAAATTTCTTTAAATTATTTTTAAAGAAATTTGTTACTATTTTTTTGTACTTAATTGAAACTAATTAATACGTTCTGTAATAGGGACCTCAAAAAGGTCCAGCTATTTGTAAAATCACATCAATTCCTATAAGACACAATCAACTACAAAATTACTCCTACAAAAAATCACAGAAAACCTTTTTTGTCACTTCTTTAAATAAAGACTTAAGAAATAACGTGAGGACGAAGAAGAACACGACTCTTAAGAGGAAGTTACATTCAAAGGCACAAGACAGGAAAAATAAAGGAAAATTGAAAAACTTTTCCTTGATTACGGAGGTTAGGTACCAAGGGTTTTGTTTTCCTTTTCAACGAATTTTCTAGATATAGAACAGTGATATACAAGATGGAGACGACAATACAACAAAAAATTTAACTTCGTATATACATATATTGACGTTCTCAGTCTACACACAAAAAATTAATCAAATATATCCAATAGTTTAGTTACGATAGTTAGTCAAAGATCGGCAAACCCCATAGTCGGCCCATCACTACTATTTAGTTTGTTTGAAAAAATGAGTTTTTTAATTTCGATGTTAGGATTTATTGGATAGTTCCAAAATACTCGTATGCATTAGTATTGCTAGTGTTTTCATTTATTGTTGTATTGTCGTCTCCACATTGTATAAATATTGGCCATGCAGACCGAATTTCGGCTATGGCGACCAATCGCAGGGGAGACCAGCCTTCGGCGCGGGATATAGTATCGTGTACATGTGTGTGCGCAGACGCAGGTGCAGTCTCTCTCTTCCCTCAATCTCATAGTTCGATGGGACGGCAATCCGACACTACCACAGAGAGATCAGGCGCAAGACCACTTTCCGAGTCACGGCGGTATCATGTCCGCCAAGCTTTGAGACAATGCAACTTTTATTGTTGCTTAAACTTCTGGTATCATTATCATTTCAGCCGAAAGACGTCCACTGCTGGACATAGACTCCCCCAGCACCGCCACTTCGACCGGTTCTGTGCTTCTCGCATCCAGCGGATTCCTGCGGCCTTCACAAGGTTATCGGTCCACCTTGTGGGAGAATTGCCATACTTAAGTGGCAGTGGGCAGGGCATCATTGCTTGCAGAACAGATGGCCGATGGGGCCAAAAGGTTCAGGAACTGCGACTTATGGTAAACCCCGTGTAAATTGTGATATTTCCAATACGCTGTGAGTAAGCGTCGTGTCGTGAATTCATCGATCAATCATCGATCAGTCTCTTGGGAGAAGACTCCTTTTTCCTGCAAGGGATGAATAAAGGCCGATAAGTTCTAAGAAAAACTAGTTCTAATCACAAGACGATCATTTACAGCAGTTTTTCTAGAAAAAGTCTATTCACAGCTAACGCAC
The DNA here is from genome assembly GCA_947522985.1 of Lithophane socia. Classification (NCBI taxonomy): domain Eukaryota; kingdom Metazoa; phylum Arthropoda; class Insecta; order Lepidoptera; family Noctuidae; genus Lithophane; species Lithophane socia. The sequence goes on from OX383273.1 coordinate 13,323,688, forward strand.
CGATAAGCTAAAACATATTATAAAAAAAACGACGTCCAATCCTCAAACAATACTACAATTCGTCATTTTGTCACACTTTGTCAAAACATAGCCGTTTTTCATGCGTAAATAATACGCGTTTGAAATTGGAACGTTATCACCGCCATGTTGGCAAGGCCTTGACGTCATAACATAGATAAGACGTGCAAGGTCACACGTTTGGTGTAGCCTTGAAATGTGGCCATAAGGAGATGTGGACGGAATTAATGAGATGATTTGCTTCCGTATTTTTTGTGGGGTTTGTTGACAAACGGAACAATGGCCTACTGGTTACCGCTGCATTATTATAGAAACTTGCATAGACAACAGCAAGGAGTTTTCCGACAAAACGAATAGCTTTCCTCTTTTTCAGTTCTGTTTAAAAGAGTCTTACAGTATCAAAGGATGGATTCGTAGATGCGTCCATCTGCAGGTTCTGGTAATTATCTTGATATGAAAAAAAAAATATTGAGGTCAATTCGTTGATTCCAAAAAAAAAACTTTTTCTTTAACTCCGTCATGCACTAGAAAATAGCCGTCGATACAGCCTCCACTCGTTTGATAAAAATATTAGGAAAACTTGGTGATTATTGACTGACTTGGTGACTAAGAATAAAAATGGTGAATGTGGTGAGTCATGATCATTTCTCCTAAACTCTGCCCTGCAATGAAACATTTCCCTTAAGCTTACATCTCACTTGGACACCATGGTGGTGCGCCCATGTTCACGCTGTTAGCAAAAATATACCATCTGTATGGCGGGTATCTCACCAGGCATCCGATCGGTTGCGCAACCAAGTATACATTTTTTGCCACTGCGACCATAGTTGCGCCGCCACTGGTGTCCAAGTGACAATAGGGCGATTAGGCAGTTGTCCCACCGCCGGCGATTAACGAGTGTAGAGCTAGCAACTGAAAACGAGTTGCCGAGCAGCGAGTGTTTAGTTCCAATCGTTTTGTCGTCTATCAGCGAGTGTCTGAGTGCGACGGGCGATTCTCTACACTCGCACCACTCGCTCGACCGCTGGTTGGTCTCTCGGCGTGAGTTCTGACCGCCAAGCGAGCATCGCTGAGCGAGTATTTTCTTTGAGAGCTCTTGTCGCTCAGCGACAAACTAGTGGAGCGAGTACTCGCTGGCAGTGGTAACAGTAAGCGATCAACTATTATGCATCTCTTTTGTTTACACGGAATCTATATCTGTTGTACGTTTCTTGAGCGAGAAAATAGCCGATAGTTAGTCGCTTCCTCGCTGGCGATGGGACAACTGCCTCAGAGATCACGGGATCGACACAAGACATGTCGAGGCATCAGAATCACGTCTTTTTTTCATTCTCTCTTTGTAGTTCGCACCTTGAGCTAGAGTCTATTACCATTTTACCACTCTAAAGTCTTTGCACCATTTTCCTCGTACATCAATGGATGCGCACGCGCATGTAGCAGGTGCGTATAAATCCGTTTAATTATAATTACGCAGCCTTGAACCAGTGCGCGCGACCTCGCGTAGAAATGCGGACAAACAGAGCGTGGTGTGGCGGTGCAAGTGGTGATGTTGGCAGTTTGAGAAGTGTCTGGGAAGGGAAACATGGTGCATTTTCTGAAATCACTTGTATGACAGGTGGAGAATATGTGCTGCGGGGATAAATTAGGATTAGGGTAAAAGAATTATGACTTGGATGCCAGGAGAATCAGCCACAGCAAAGTTAAAAACAATCCCGGCTTTTTTTATTGTAAAGTGGAGAAATAGATAGATTTGAAAACATTTATCCAGACGTTTTTCTCTGCTTTTTTATTACCAGACTAGTCCTGTTTTTGTTTTTTTTTGAGGGTGGTAAATCATCAAACGACTTCTCCCGCTCTGGGCGGAGCGGAAGGGCGTGTCAAACTTTTACTGACTAAAACTCACCCATGTTCCTTCAGTTGTCAAGGTCCCGGTTTCGGACTTTCCCGCAACCCTGCCAGGCATCGGTCCTAGCGAACCCCGCCAAATTAACAGAATAGTCCTGGAATGATCGAAAAACAGAAAAATACTCTATGATCCAAACAACCACATTCCTATGTGACAAAACACTATCTAAATTCGATAAAAACGAATACAGTTACTTTTGTTATAACAAGATTTTACTGCCAAATAATTCAAATCCTTATATCAATGGACTAATGCCCAATACAGGATGCAGCAATAAGTGAATTAATTGCCAAAAAACCAATCATCGCCAGACATTTTCCAAAATATCCACTTCTTAACATCTAATAATAATAAACATCTTTCTCTATGTGCTCGCCGTAAAACACACGTACTCTCTGTCATTACACGAATTAGTTAATATGTATGAATGACCATTTGAATTAATGACTCTTGGTGTATAACTGTTGTTTAAAGTTATGGCCTTTCCCCTGCCTGGTGGTTTATGGATCAGTTCCGAAAGTTGAAAATCCAATAGCGCGCTTTTATTCAGGCATTCATTTAGGTGCCATCTAGTGTAAACGGGCATCTGAATATTAACAGCTGAAGATTAAGCAGCATCTGATATTAAATTAACCGATATGTTATAAGCGCGCAATCGTGAAGACTCGCAAACATTCCAATTGTAACGTTTTTACTTGTAGTGAAATGTAAAAATGAATGAAACATGGTTATGTGTGCCGCTGCTGCGCGGAACACTTTTTTCGGTTGTTTTGTGAGTGTATAACATATCTGTTAATATAATATCATTGATTAACAGGTTTTCAGAATTTTGATGAAATAACTTGGCCACCGAAAATCTTTTTAACAGATAAAAGATAATACCTACGGCAATGCCTAGAGCAATACCTAGGACGATACCTAGGGCGACCAAGCTCTGCTCGGGTGAAAATAGAGAAAACGTATTTTTCCAGATATTAGACAGCAACATCGATTTTCGCCCCTCTATATTATTGCAAATGGAGGAGCTCGTGGCTAAGTAATAACAGCCGCACGGATCGATTCGTCAGGTTAAGCTACGGTTGCCAGGGTTGGTCCATGGATAGGTGACCATCTTTACATATCGAGACTCCTCCGTGCCTCGGACAGCACGGTAAGCCGTTGGTCCCGGCTGTCATTTGTGGATGTTTGACAGTCGTTACGGGTCGTCAGAAGCCCGAAAGTCTGAGAACCAGTCTTACCAAGGGGTATCGTATTACCCAGTTACTGGGTTGTGGACGTCGGATAGGCAGTCGCTCCATACTAAAATCGCTCCATAGTAAAATACTGGTATTCAGCTGCATCCGGTTAGACTGGAAGCCGACCCCAACATAGTTGGGAAAAGGCTAGGCAGATGATGATTATTGCAACTTTCATCGAAATCGTTAGAAGCGTTTTCGAGAACGTGATTACAAAGATATAAAAAGAAATAAACAATTATTGCTCATTTAACATTATAAGATAGATATGTAGTACACAAATCGGGACCAAATAGGAACACGACAAGAGAACGGTTTATATTCATCGTTTCGTAAATTGCAGTTAACGTAAATTGTTATTTTACTTCAAAAAACTGCACTTCATGAATTTGTTTGTCTTGAGCCAATCACATCAAATACCACTTTAAAAAAATTCGGAGAACTCCATAATTATTATAAACACATGCCTACTGACAAAAACGTGCATTTTGAATCACATCTACCTGCACTTTTGCACAATGATTATGAATCAGTTGATTCACAACTTAACGCAGCGTGTTTTGAACATGAGTGGGCCCTTTGATTAGGGTCTTTATTGTGTTGTCATTTCCCAGAAGTTCAGTACCCTTTTGAGTTTAAAAGATGAATGCATTTGGCTTGAAACATTAGTTTGACGTCAATGTTGAGGCATGCATTTGCCGTGTTTTACTACGTATCTCTATTTCACGAGAGAAGCTGTATTAAATGTCTGTGGTCCGAGTTAGATTCACAATTACAAAACCCCTTCAAAGGCCAATCCATACTAATATTATAAATTCGAAAGTAACTCTGTCCGTCTGTCTGTCTGTCTGTCTGTCTGTCTGTATGTTACTTTTTCACGCCTAAACCACTGAACGGATTGCGATAATGGAGATAGATGGCATCCCGGGGAAGGACATAGGCTACTTTTTATCGACATATCACGCGGGCGAAGCCGCAGCCAGAAGCTAGTATAACATAACGTCTTGTTTCCCCAAACGGTTAGGCAGAGCTGTACCTATAGTACACACACATTTCGCCAGTTATATTGAAGTCCCATGTAATAGAAGGCGAGCCTAATTTCATCAACCGGGCAGAAATCCTGAGTCCGCTAACGCTAGGATATCCAATTATATGATATGATATACTTTATATTGTCTTACATGCCAAACTACTGTTTTTACATAAGCTATGTACTCTTAATATCTATACTTATGTTTTGATCTATGATATTCATACTTACGTACTTAATATACCTAGCTACTAATAGAATATACTGGTACTAATAAACCTACACGCTACATTAGCATTATACATACATAACATTATATAATTCTACTATATAATATTTAGAATTAATAAAAATACACTATATTTACTATATGTAATTGTTAATTTAGTTCGTAAGATAATAAGTAAAGAATAATAATATTGATCCAACAGACAAACTATGTGCATAGTTTTGTTGGACATTATGTACGTTATAAAACTTAAAATGTACCTTTCTTATCAATAAATAAATAAATAATAATAAATAATCCAATTATATATAGTTGCGCCGCGCGGTTTCACCAACGTAAGTCTTGATCCCGTGAGAATATCGGTATAAAAAGTATCCTATGTCCTATTCCAGCTCATGGTCTACCCATGTGCCAAATTTCATCTAAATCCGTTCAGCCGTTTTAGCGCGAAAGCGTAACAAACTAACAAACTCACTTTCGCATTAATAATATTACTAGCTCCCGCTCGCGTGGTATGCCGATCAAAAGTAGCATTATGTCCTCCCCCGGGATGCTATCTATCTCCCCGCCTTTTATCGAAATCCGTTCAGTGGTGTATCCGAGCAAAGGTAACATACAGACAGACAGACAGTTACTTTCGAATTTATTATATTAGGTACTATGGATAGTTAGGATTTCTTTTTATTTTATCACGAAATTGAAATACGACTGGTATTTAAATTTCGTGTTTTCGTTCACAGTGTGACAAACAGGATGCTCAAATCAAAATCATAAACTACACCACCGGCCGACAAAATCACAGACAACAACCAAACGATGTTTATCGCAGACATTTCCTTGTCTTTGTAAAAGAATTACTAGTAACATAACAAGCAGCAAAATAACTGCATTCATAGGTGTAAACATGGACAGCCTATAAGGTTCCCTCTGCTGGGACACAGGCCTCCTCTCTGCGAGAGGGAGTGGGCCATAATCCACCACGCGGGCCCGTAGATGTCACATGTCTTCGAATTTTGCATACATGCCGGTTTCCTCACGATGTTTTCCTTCTCCGTTTTCGTAGGTCTAAGTTGCTAAATCTTGTAGTTCTACATTTTCGTCCACCATGTATCTTTCTCTTTCTTCTGCTGGGGAGTTTGTTGCGCCACTTCTTCTTCCCAGCTAAAGCACTGGGAAGTGGTGAAGGGTGGGCGTTTTGGGGGACTGTCTTATGTAATTTTGACGTTCGAAAAGTGCTGATTATCAGCCTAGTTTGAACAAATGACTTTTGATTTTGATTTTGATTCTCACATACGAATGCTAGTGCTGAAATGATATTTTCCGGGCAGGTTGGTGTGCCCGGAAGAAGTGGCACAACAACCTGCCCGGAAAATATAATTTGTCCAAAAAATAATTTCAAAACAGACAACTTCAATAACATTTTAAGCAAGGATACACAAGCTATAAAATTAGTTTCAATTTACGTCAAACGTCTTGTTATTTTTTTTTTCTTATTGTTATGCAAAACTGAGACGAAAGGTAACGATAATTATCTTTTGTCAAACGCTACAGTGGTTTAGGAGATGATTGCTGGTATTAACATACCACAGAGATAAAAACAAAGTATTTATGATGTAAGTAGGTACCTACATACTTAAAATTTTACGGTTTATGGTTGACATGAGCTTTGTATGATAGCTAAGTGTTAATCGACTTGTGGCGGCATCTACATCGACGGATGCGAACTACGCATCAAAGACCTGTACGTCGATTCTGTAAAATTCGAACAACAACTCGCATCTCACATCGCTATTCACTCTCACTTCGCTTAATGTTAAAAATGACATTGCTTTTTCATATCACCTAGTTACTTGCGAAGTGAAGTGAGTTCCGAAGCGACACATATTGTACTAGTGACTACCACAGTCAACAAAATGTTAGTCAAGTTATATCGACTCAGTTTTTTGACACAGTTGTTGGGTTTTTGACACAGAATTTTTGCAAATAAATTAAAATTAAAATTTCTTATTTTAAAAGGAATCTGAGGCAGCTAATAAGTAAAAACACAGAAAACTCTAAATTCGTGCCATGATTCGTGCTATGCTTCCCTTACGAAAAAAAATATCAATGTCAGACAGACATTATTTTGATAGTTGCGTTTGCGTTGTTTTGTTTGTTACCCGACTGCCCCAGAAGGAGGGTAATGTTTTTCGAGAGTAGGTGTGTATGTTTGTTTGTATGTATGTTTGTATGTATGTATGTATATTTCTTTGGCACGCTCTGTAGCCTAAACGGCTTGATGGATTTTAACAAACGAGGTGTCATTAGGTTCGTCTTAATTGTGGGAGTGACATAGGCTATACAGGGTGTTAGGGTAAACACCGTTATCCTTGCAACCAGTGGTTTGGTTTCATTTATAAAACGTAAAATCAATGGAAAATTACAACTTTTTTTTTAATTTTTTTAGATCTAAATTTTACTACAAGAGACGCAAGTTCGTTGCCCTATGCGCTAGGGCAACGAACTTGCGTCTCAACACGGGCGGGGGGTACGGGATGTGACCTGACCGGCAGCGAGCGCGATCCCTCCCTTAGTCAGTCAGCTGTTTCGGTAGCAAGCACGGTGTCAGATAGAAACTTTTTAAAATCTTTAAATGAAAATAACATTTTTTTTTTGTTGTGTTCGGTCATTTATTATTATATTTAAGTCAACTACCCATGGTTTGAATGACAAGAGTGTTTACCCTTACATCCTGTATTTTTGTTAATATATTTCATCTGCAAATACAAAAAAAAACGGAGGGGAAGGTTTTGGACATTGTCGTAAATGGTCCTAGGACCAACAAACATCGGACGTATATAATAATTATAAATATATTTTAATAAACAAATTGCGAATAACAGTCAGACACGGAGATTCTGCGTTTTATAATGAACAATTAAAAGAGATAAAACGATTTACGACTTAAAATCAAAAATTCTGCCATCTTTGACATGACAATGTCAATTAGTGATGCCCAATCTTTCATTTCACACACATCGAGAGCGAGATTACTTGAAATGACCACCTGCTCACGGATGTCATACGCATCGTACGTACGTACTTCCCTTTTCAACCTGTTTCGCTATAGGATAAAACGGTTCTGTAGTGACTTGTGCGACGTTTTTATTGGTACCATACCATCGATTCCTATTCGTAAATCGTTTTGGGGAATTTTTCATGATCCGCTTTTAAAAACACGAATAAGGATCGAATAATAAAAATCGAGAAGAGCCGGAAAGAAACTCCACGGTTACTCTTTTGAAAACAAATGAATTTTACAATGTTTAACACCGTGTTTAAGACCGGTCAACGAATCACTATTACGTACTGAATACGAGGGCGTGCACAAACTCCCTAAGTGAGATGCATTGTAGTATTTAAAATAGAATAACACGCTGGGTACTGAACGGAATCGATTTTAATTAAAATATATCGATTCGGATCTAGTATATGGGCATCCCTAATCCTTGTCACGTCATGTCAATCAAGTCAACTGTCAAGATATTTGAAGTTAGGTACCTATTGGTGACCTATTGTTGCATTTCTTCGTGGTCGCATTGTGTAGTGATTTCAATTTGCTTTTATTTTCGAAATACATTTGACGACCTTGCTATTTTTTACGGAGTCTGATTGCTTTCAACAACGTGTTACATAATAAACGGACTTGATCTGCTCAAACGACACTTTGAATTGATAACGGATTTCGCAACGGACTTTGTATACGTAATGGAAAGTGGATATTGTATTAATTGTGGCTTGCTGCTGGTGGTTCCATGGTGTTTGAAGAAGACCAGATGCTTGCTGGCAAAGAGCAGATCATGCTGCCAGACATTATTCTACACCATCTTCATCAAGAACCACTCAAACAGGAAGTAATCAGTTGAGATTTTCCAATTGTGGCATTTATTTGATAAGACAGAGGAGACATATTCTTAGCGATGCTGCCATTCGTCTGCAAATACCGCAAGAAGTTACACCATAGGTTTACTAGTATCTAAAATAATGCCACATAATTATAACCTAAGTGAATGCCTCGTTGGATTATTGGCCGCAAGCGCTACTGCGTAGCATGAGGTCCTTGGTTTTTTTCCCGGGTCGGGCAAAGTGTTATTGGTTTTTCCATCAGGAATTTCTCAGTAGTAGTCCGGAGGTAAGATTTGTGCTCGGTTGATGGCAATAGGCTCGTCCGCAAAGCACCTAGTTTCTGACGTTTCATAAGTGCCCATGTAAGTTTATGTGAAATAAAATATTTATATTAAATAAAACACGTTTAAACTGATACTAGAGCGGTTTTATTGACAGTCCATTGGTGATTAGTTTTGATTAGGTATAATTTGACACTGCAGACTTATTATCGCATCTACATTAATGAGCATGCTAGCTACATGTTCTTTACCCTGATCATCACGTTTAGAGTGAGCATAACATAGGTACTCAATTATTATCAATTCAATTCAATATACTACCCATTCCCACTGGCGAAACCACCGATAAATTACATTTTGAGGAGACCTTATATATTTGTTTACTATTGCCGGATGACTATTTTTCTCACATGTATAATTTCAATATGAATGATGTACCCATATATTGTAGCAATATTTTGATTTAAAAGAGTGTCCGTGGAGTTTCTTGCTCGTTCTTCTCCATAGGTACCTACTACGCTTTGGAATGGGCACCTAGCTTCATATTTCTGCCTGACCGACTCCTTGACAATTCAAAAGTGCCTGTATATGGTTTAATTGAAATAATTGCTTTAAGTTTGAGTTTGTAGTTGGTCAATTAATTCTTTTGACAATCTATATATGCTCACATAGTCGTCATCTCGGGTTCATAATGATAAACTGCGAATTTGATTGGATAGTCGACGCTTTTCTCGTTTATCCAAAGCATGAGCCTCTTCCAATACAGATTTTAACAAAAACATTCATGCCATCGTTATCGCTTCACAAATTTATAGTTATTATATTATTTTTTAACACTGTGTCTCAGACCAACAAAAAAGGAAAGACAGATCACGCCGTACAGCAAAAGTGAAGCCACCTTTTTATCTATGTGTGTGTAAAAAGGGTTGTCAGTTGTTAAAGTTTTTCCCTATAACTTGGGGAATAATATTTTGGGTAGGCTAATACTGTACGAGTAAGATATTGTTGAGTATGGTATTGTACCTCAATTTTAGGAAGAATTCCGAAACAAAAACATTTTTTTTACATTGCAAAATAAATTAAAAAAACAATTAAGTACAAAGTGCATTTATGAGATCACCTTTTATGCAAGAATTGCTTGTGTTAGGAGACTCCGCTCTTTCACTTAGAATTATCCATTAATTTTCAATTGAGTGTTAAAAAATGATATATATATGTGTATAAATAGGTTAGTAAATTAGCTAGTATCCATTTATTTTTAGTTTCAGTATTACATGGAAATCTAAAATATTAAATGCATAAAAAAACAGACATATTCGATATTTTTTACTCAAAGTAAAAAATATCGAATGGGGAAATTTGAAATCATATTATGGCAACCCTCGCTCTTTAAATGTCACTGTTTTCGTTCGTTCATTCGTTCAGGTTTTTAGTTTCAAATAACCTAAAATTCATAGTTATCTAAATTAAAAAACGATGTTATTTTAAGTACTTACAAGTGAAAAGTGATTCCGTGAGACTTTTTCTGTGATTTAGTATTGTTTTTACACGTTTTCACTACACAGGAAGGCATAATTATATTTGTTTTGGTGATGTTAGCTACACGACGACTCGTGACGTACTAGGAGCGATGAGCTTGGTTTTAGTGTAGGTGTGTGCGTGAGCCTGTGTGTTTACTTGCAGGAGCTTGGTTTTGTGGCTTCACTTTGGATGTACGGCGTGATCTGTCTTTCCTTTTTTGTTGGTCTGAGCACTGTGTCAGAAAAATTTTATTTTGGGTGCCCGGCCACACGACGCTACGACCGCGCCGCAGCCGCGCCTCTAAGCTGTATACACGGCACCAACACCGCGCCGCGACCGCACCGCCACCGCGCCGCCGCTGCGCCGCCGCCGCGCCGCCACCTACCGCTGCCGCTCCGACGCCGCTGCTTGCAAAAGTGCACGTGCTTTATACTACTTTAATTAATCAACCGGAACGGCGACGCGGTGGCGGCGCGGCGGCGCGCGGCGGTGCGGCGTCGTTTGGCCGGGCACTAACGCTATTCATAAAGGATTTCTCCTATTTTCACTCGTAAAATAGATGCACTAGATGCTTTTTATTTGACACTAGTGTTGGGTAACTCGCCACACGTGCTAGCACAGTTGTAGCTACTCACTTTGACGAAAAGAGTCACTCACTCTTTTTATTTTGATGTGCTAGCACACACCACACTGGCACAGATTAGCTACACACAGAACATGTTTATGAGTATTGAACGAAATGAGTCAGTCCGTCAGTCGATCGAGTCACTCTTTGTATTTTGATCAATGATATCTTCATTCACTGTTGCTAGCACAAACATACACCACAGAACTCACCGCGAGTGTACATACTCCACAGAATAAATAAGAGCAGAATGAAAGCTTCCTAACAGAGCTCAAAATTCTTACCTACTTTCATAGGGCTGTCACTCGGTTATTGAAAATAAAATAAAACCGGGCAAGGTGGGAGTCGAAATTCGGCAATGAGCACAGATAGATGGACAGACGGACGGATGGCCGGACGGACAGACGGGTAGACGGACGGACGAACGCGAACGGACGGACAGGCACTGATAAGTTTACCGTTTTCCAATTTTAGTAAGGAACATTAAAAAATAGTGTAACTTTGAAAGGCTAAATGGTTAATTATGTTAAGCCCAGGTACGCACGAGAGATTTTTTCCCGTGGTGATTTCTTTTCGCGCACTGATTTGTTGGATAGTTGAAAATCCAACAGTGTGTTAAGTAAGTACCTATCTAATAGAAAAGGTCAAACGGCATCTTGCTAAGACCACGTGAACAGTCCTCAGTTACTTCATGTGTAAACATACTTTGGTACCTACATACCCACTAAAACAAAAATACGAAACAAATTGGAGACGAACAATAACACGCCAATTGATACAGGCGGTACCTACTTAAACCATAAGAATAATAAATAATAATTCTTATGGGAAAACCTCATCGCCATCCTAGTTATTTTGGATATTGGGTAGGTTCCTAACTCGTAACTAAATAATTATGTAATAAGCATTAAAAATGTGTAAGGTTTGTGTAGTGTAGGTACAAAGGACTGGATCCTATGGATATAGAAACCCTACTATTATTAATACGCACAGTACAGCAATTTGGCATTTTTTAAAATAAAAAACGAAACTTCCGCGTCGTACCTATCGCTGCCGCTGGCATACGGCATACCCCTGCACTTAATCTTCGCACTGAGCCGGCTCAAACCGGTTTTTCTTCTAGCGGGCACCGGTGCACCCCCCGCGCGCCTTGTCCGTGACAGGCCACGCACACATAGCTGTGCGTGTAGTAGTGCTCCCGCGCGAGACGTTAGTATGAAGCTCACAGTCTGCTTCTTATTTAGTCTTGTGCCTACTCTACGTGTCGCGTTGTCGTCACTACTCACTACACACCACACAGCACACACGCGACTCGCGCGGTGACTCGGCGAGTCAGCGAGTCACACGACTCACTGGCTCACTCACAACACGTTCGTGCTCACATGCCACCGCAACCTCACCTCATTCACAGCACAGTGTGCTAGCAAACTTTGCAAAAAGAGTGCCACCTAGGATCCTCATTTTAAAAAGGTGTGCTACCCATCTCTATTTGACACTTTGAATCGGGTTCAAGTGCGAAGTGAGCGTCGAAGTGACGGGGGTTTTATTTGACACTTTGAATCGGGTTCAAGTTCGAAGTGAGCGTCGAAGTGACTTTACTGAATCCCACTTCCTACGTCATCTCATACTTTCACTGTCAAAATCTCACGGTCAATTTAGTTCAGCTCGCTGACACGCTCGCAAGGATAGCGCTAGTGTATCAACCGAGTTTTATAGAATACCAATCAAGAAACTCACGGCGGATTCAGATGCGAAGTTTAGCGTGAGGTTTACAGAATCGCACTGCTGACGTCACAATATCCTGCATCGCGCAAAAGGAGTTTACCGCGCAATCGACATTATATAAGACTTTCCAACAGTAATCGTTAGAGTAGTTCTTAAGGCAGCCACAGGAAAGTCCGATTAAGTAGTCATGATTTCAGAAATCAACTACGAGATGAAAAAAATCGTTAGGCAGTTGCCCGCCAGACACGACACCCGTCTGGTCGGAGGATCCACCCTTTTCTATGGAGTATGAGTGAACTTTACACCCTGCCCCTCATACTTCTAAAGACTCTTTGTTGCTAACCATACCACTTCTATATTTACTACTCCGTCCCTATACTTGATTTTTACTAAGTACTTCTAGTAGTCCCAGCATCTGATGTTAATGAATATGGACATTTCATCGCCTCCAAGTTCTTGTAATTTAACAGACAGCTGTGCTGCTGGGGAGTTTGTTGCGCCACTTCTTCTTTCCAGCTCGCAGGCAGCACTAGGACACTCATGTAATTTTGACGTTCAAAAAGTTGTGATTCTCAACTTAATTTAAATAAATATGACTTTTGATTTTGATTTCCAAAAATCGTTCATTCATAGATCACCAAGATTGTGTTACGATTTAGCACCAATTAACGGAAGCCAAAAATAGTTCATAAAATAGATGGAGCCAAAGTTATCAATTAAATCTGTGGATAAGTTGGTCTGGTGTTGCGATGGTGCTCCGAAACCTACTTCTCAAACTGTCTCTCGTTATGCAATACGCATTGTTACTTATTTTACGTTGTTCAAAACGCCATCATACTGTAATTAGTTGAGAACTTCATAACCCTTATACAATTGTATACAGAAAACAATTTACCATGTGTAGTTCTATCTTCTATCTATTTTTAATTACCCTGTCCCACTCCTGAGCCAAGGCAAAAAAAAAACATAATAAATAAATATTCAAAAATATAAAAAATAAAAATTCAAAAATATAAATAATAAAAATATAAATTCAAAAATATAATAAATAGGTATATAATTAAAAATTATAATAAATAAAAATTCAATGCAGTCCGATGTGGCTGGACCGATTTGGTAAATAATCCGAATGAGGTTTTTAGTGAAAGAAAAAATCGAAATGTTACCCGGAAAATTGAAAAACTAAAAATGCTTTTTTCTATGGATTTTTTGTATGAACTTGGGACTATACGTACAATTCGAACGATTGGACATGACAACGTATGTCGGGTTAGCTAGTCTATTTTTAATCTCTTATACTAATTTGACATTTTAAGCGATTGTTGTTTGTTTTTTTTTCAATTTGGAGTTTGACATTTGCACCTGTCAAATTAGTCTATGAGACTAAAAAACAAGTGGGTATAAAACTTATATTGGTCTATTGGCAATTGACAAACTGAAGGGAAAATGCCCTTTTACAAGTGACTCACTACAGTCATTACACGCATGCTCACTGCAGGCATGCAATAACAAAATATCAACTCCAAGATTCCTCACAATGGTTTAGTTTATCGCACGAAATAAATTAACCATGCAAGGTTTTAATAGTGACTTTATTATGCCAGGGATGTTAATCCTACCTATTTGTTAAAAGATTATAAACTAACAGTTTAGCAACACAAACTATCTAGTATCTCAAGCGATTACTAAACTAGTTGATAACGCTATCTTTACAATACAAACAAACTAAAACTCGGTCGAAATGACATCAATATTTAACGAACATTACTCATTATCTTTATAACGTAATTAATCTTGTATTTCATTTATTACAGGTACGCGTGGAAAGCGCACGCGTTCGATAAGATAATAGTGAATACTAAAATTCTAAAGTGAAATCTTACATTGAATACTAAAATTCCAAAGTAAAGTGTGTTAAAATTCCAAATTAAATTCAATAATTTGGAAAAAGAATACGAAAATTCACATTCTTATGTGAGTAAAATTAAAAATCGAATTCGAAATTCGAATTTTCTGGGAAGTGCAAACTAAAATTCCAAATTGTAATTTAAAAGTGTCAGTTTAGTGGGTGACTTTGGAAGTGGATGACAGTGTAGTGATAAGTGTTATCCTGTGTATGATGAGTGGCGGGTATGGATGACGTCCAGACTATCCACAAGACCTGCGTGCGGGTGAACTCGGCAGAGGATGACGAGTCCAGGGATGAGGTGGACCATGAGTTACCAAAGAAGAACCCATTTGTGCGGGTAAGTGTTTTTTAAACCTCTTCTAATTTATTGCATGTTTCAGTTTCGCCGTAGTCTCGAACAAATGAGACTACGGTTACTAAGATGAATACAGTGTAGGTACTTAGTTAATCTTTCTAGTGACTGACGCAACTTTGTAATTTTTGTGACTTTTAAAATCTAGGAAGCGGGTTTGTGTCGTGCAGACATTATTACAAATATAATCCTAACTTTTTCTAAATAATACATTTTTTTTTTTTATTCCAAAAAAGTCATCTTAATCACAAGGAGTATGTAAGGATTCGGTAGTTTCTGCCTACCCTCATGGGCACAAGGCATGATCATACGTGTGGATCATTCTCACTAGTTCCACCACAATTAGTTCCATGTTCTAAAAATGATGGGCAGGCTTTCGTAACTATCAAACATGTCCATCAAAAGTGGCGGAAATATTAAAGTGTATTTGAACACTTTACGAGTGAATACATTGAAAAACATCGTATTTTTTGCAATAATGCTGCCTTGAGGTACGCCAATAAATAAATATTAACTAGAGGTAATGTAACATCCGGACCAACACGTGCATTAAATATTATACTTAACATATAAACAAATGAAAGCTGCATGTCCCTGAAAATGTCGCTCATGAATTGTTTAGCCATGAAATTATGAAAACACACGTCTTACGTCATGTATCGGAGCGGTGTGGTGGAAATAATCAACCGTCCCATACATTTTAGTCAGTAGGTATTGAAGATTTGTATGGGGCAGTAGATATATTTTCGCTGACCATCAGTTTGATGGTATGTACCACACGCACCCTTCTGATCCACGCTGTAGACATGGTTTAAAAACCAACTGTGAAGATGCAAAGGAAAATGGACATAGCCGGTAAAGCGGGGTTTACACGGGTGACTAAAGCCGCACGATTATTGCCGCGCGGCGTAAATCGACCGTCTAAATGGCAATTCGGCTAGGTCGCAAGTGTCTAAAGCTAAAGCGGCTTCGTGAGGCAATTTGTGAAGCGACTAGCCACGCGGCGAAAATCGACCCGTGTAAACCCACCTTAACTGTCCCAACACATAGTAATATTTTTTTTCCTTTCTTATTCATAAATTGAATGATCTATGATCACCATATTTGCTCCAAGTTTATTAGCGAATTAAGAACATAATTTCTAGAGTCCCCAGAATGTTTTCCTTTGGTATTGAAGAAGTTTTTCGGTAGCTTACAATACATTTTTGTATTTTCCATCCATCGTCGTTATCGCTGATAGCGATAAGAAGACCAAAGAGACGATGCACGGACTGTCATTATCTGCCTAGCCTTTTCCCAACTATGTTGAGGTCGGCTACCAGTCTAACCGGATGCAGCTGAATACCAGTATTTTACATGGAGCGACTGCCTATCTGACCTCCACAACCCAGTAACTGTTAATAAGTAACTGTAAATACGATACCCCTTGGTAAGACTGGTTGTCAGACTTTCGGGCTTCTGACGACCCGTAACGACTGTCAAAGATCCACAAATGACAGCCGGGACCAACGGCTTACCGTGCTTTCTGAGGCACGGAGGAGTCTCGGTATGTAAAGATGGTCACCCATCCACGAACTAACCCCGGCAAGCGTAGCTTAACCTGATGGATCGACCCGTGCAGCTGTTGATGACGATGCATGGACTGTGTGAAAAATAAAATGGCATAAAAGGGGGTGACTACCGAAATGACGACTAATAAAGAAGTATGGAAGAAAAACACACATGTTGCGCCGACCAGACATACATTGGGATAAGGACAAGAGAATGATGAAGGATGATGTTATCGCTGATAGAATTGTCACTTTGTCTAGGCCCTCTGATGACGAACAAAGGACTATCACGAATCAGGCGTCTTCCCCAAATTGCATCACAATTCCGTTCATCATTATTCGAAGTACAGTTGATTAATCAAAGTTTCTATTTACTTTCTGAGATATTAAACATATCCTTTAGTCACTAGCAAGCGGGATTAGTCATAGGTCGTACGTTTATTATGTTTTGTAAGGTTAGTCATACTAGCATGCAATAGGCGCCATTTGTATTTTGAAGAATATTATGCAAGTACTTAACATCTACAGCCGTTTATTATAAGTTTACTAACTTTCGACCGCGGCTTCGCACGGGTAGCGCTCGGAGATTGGCACACGGGTTTCGTCCAACATATACTACCGGGATAAAAAAGTATCATAAGCCTTAACCCAAGTCATGTTCTATCCGTATGTTCATCTAAATCAAAAGGAAAAGAAGAGAAGAAGTAGGAGAAGGATGAAAGGTAGGAAAGGAGAAAAGGAAGGGAAGGAGGAGAAGTCGGGAAAGGAAAAGGTAACAGACAAAGTTACTTTCGCATTTTTATAATATCACAAGTATGGATAGATTGGAGGGATATAGGAGGTGTTATTGTAATCTCTGCTGCATTAAATAAATGGAAAAAAGCGCTTTAATTGCCTGCTACACGATTGTCAACCTCATCCCCGACAGAGGTGACCATGGTTGGCGACCGGCAGAGCTGTCTCGGTAGTAAATAATCATCTACACCTATTTGTAATCTATTTTAATGAATTTGAAATTGATTTGACATTGGGTAGGTGGTTGAGCCTATTTTTTTCACGTTTGTATTAAGAACTGATGTACACAGTTATGCAATTAATATATGTTTACCTTTATCTTTAATTCTTTACCGTTGTAAACCACCAAGGTCACCTCTTTCGGGACGCGGTTTTTGACCGTGTACACTTTACTCTTCGATGTTATCGTCTAATTGATGACTATCTACAGTTTCTTATCATGCAATTTCGATGTCATAATAATTATCAATTATTTTGATTATGTACTTAAGTATTAGCCTATCAGTCATAGCAGACATTGAGACTGTAGACTTAGACCAATAAAAACCAAGACAGAGCGCTGTGAACAGTGACGTGAAGCCGGTTTCGTAAAAATGTGTGCACTTAGTGAGGTGTACTTTGATTGTGAATGTGTGCGTGTGAGCGTGTGTGCACAGAGCGGAGGTGTAGTTTTAGCATGCTTCACTGTTCACATTTGTTCGCAGCATTGTCAATCTGCTTGCCTTTTCCCAACTATGTTACCTACAGACAGAAAGCTTATTTAAAGAACAATACTCTTGATAATCCAATAGCAAGCAAACTCTCACATAATAACCCAAAGCACAATCAGTCACACACACACACATACAATCATACACACACAATCCTACAACACACTCACGTACACACAAAACACAACAAACACACAAACATACATAAACCACTCACGAGCAAGCATGCATGCACTAAATTTATATTGTTTTTATTTTATTGCATAAATTGTTAAGTTAAAAAAAAAAAACGGGTGAAGACACTGGCTCCTGTAACACAGGTTCCACCTAGCTCAGGAGTCAGGGCTTCAAATTAGAATGTAACACCTTTTTATGTCAATAAAACATTTTTTATTTTTTTTATTTTTATTTTATTTATGTTGAGGTCAGCTTCCAGTTTAACCGGATCCAGCTGAATACCAGTGCTCGCAGCACTATAAGGTTCTGTATTTTAAATAGCAATTAAGAAATTTTAAAGGCTTCAATGATTTAGTATCGTAGTCATTCTTATCCCTCTGTAAACTTTCACACACTATCTACATACATAATCTAATGGTGCGATCATCAGTCTATTTCTCAATTTCAGTCTATGTCAAAGCATTTATTTCAATTAGACTATTTAAAGGTACTTTTGAAGGTTAGGAATTATATTTAGAAAACATAATGCGGGTTGCCAATGACTAGTATTTTAACTCATTACTAATAGATATTCATTAACGTCAGCTGTTATTAGCACAATGGAAAATGCTTATGCCGGTTATTTATTTATTTATTTATTTATTTCTGGCCAACCAACAATTGTTTATACTATTACATTTTCAAATAAAGATTCTTATATAAATGGGTTAGTATAACAATTTATTATAGGTTAGCACCGCATGCCCCATAAAGAATTGGAAGGTCTATGTTCAATACTACTTTGGTTTAGTGATAATCCTGCCCATTGACAGACTTATTTCACATACGATCTCTTCCCTAGGCTGATTTACATTGGGAAATAGTTAATGATACTCTATAAACTTGTTAACCTCCAAAAAAGCAGTGATAGCCTAGTGGTGTGACCGTCGGACTGCCAAGTCATAGGTATCGAGTTCGAACCCACGACACGCACCTGTGACTTTTCAGATTATGTGCGTATTGTATACTTATCACATGCTTCGAAAACAGTGAAGGAAAACATCGTGAGATAACCGGCATCAATGAGAGATATTTCTCGACGGCATGTGAAGCCAAGTCAGAGGCCCATGGGCGGCTTTAAAACTCTGACATCTAGTGAGTCAGTAACCACACGTAAAGCAGAACATCAAAGAGCAGCTAATTTTTTTATTTTGCACACGGTTTTTTTTCTGTTTTCCATAAGGTTACTTCTGTTTTGCGTAAAAAGTTTAAATAATTATATGAATTTTAACCGTCAAGTCAATGGTTGACGACACGGTTGGCGCAGTGGCTCAGCGATGGACTGCTGCGCAACGTGTCGCGGGTTCGATCCCCGCACGGAACAAATATTTGTATGATCTGCAAGTAGTTGTTCCAGGTCTGGGTGTTAGTGTATGTGAGTTTCTATGTTTGTAAACGCACCCACGATACAGGAAGAAATTCTTAGTGTGGGGCAACGTTTTTTTTTTAAAAAAAAAAAAAAGCTATATGTATTTTATTGAACCTGAAAATTCAGAAAATTTCCGACTTTACGTTTCCTATATAAACTCATCCAAAACCGTTTCGTGATGATGAAGACCCTTTATGTTATTAGAAAAGCAATATGTTCGATTTACTAAAATATGCAATTTACATTGATTGAGTATTTAAATTAAGCACTCCTAAAAAGATATAAGAATACTCGAAAGCCTACATGGCGCCCTACATGGCGCCCCTTATCTCTCCAAGTACCAAAATATAAACCGCCGCAATTACTTGACATAAATCGATCAAGTGCCAATCATATCACAAGATGGACTACTTAATTATTGTGTAACACTCGACCGGTGGTAGCTACAATGGCGCTTGTTTATTTATCTAGAACTTTAGCCTGTCGTAATAATTGCACTATTGTAAATGCCTTATATAAGTTGTATACATACTTATGATAGGTTTGCATTATATAGGCGTATGTAATCATTGTATTCTCTCTATATATACATGCATACAATAAATACAATTCAAATGTCTGTTTTTAATGTCAAAATACCCGCTTTTCACTGAATGCTTAATAACGTTTATACGGTACTTATAACAATAAAGAACTATTTTTATTGTATGTCTGTCTGTTCGTTCCTGCTAATCTACGAAACTCCTGGGCGGATTTTGTGTGCTTAAAGTATTAAATAAATAAATAAACACAAAATATACCCCATTTTCATCCTTAATCCGTTCTGTCCATCCAAGAGTCCTTCAGTTTGTCAGAAAGATGAACCCATTAAAAATCCTGGATTCATATAGAAAAAAAGAGCAAGGAATTTAATAGTACCGTTACAATAGATAAACTAAATATAAAAACTAATCTACATGCTAAACCAACAGACTATGAATCATCACAAGCACATGGAACATCAATATTCTCGGTACATAATGTGGGCCAGATGATTGTCAGTCGCGCCAGAGTCGACAAAAACTAAGACAAGTGGCACAACGACCTCTCGCGATCGCTGACTCGTAAGAATTGCAATAACTGCTACTTAAGTATACACTGGTTTTATCTGTATACTTCAAACTTGAAAGAAAATGTTTAAAGGGTCGGTCCTTCAGACTCCGGTCGGAATTTCCCATCGCGGAAAAAGAGTCACTTGAACACATTTTCTATGAACATGTTCATTGTTCACACAAATGTCCGGAATCTTGGCTGTAAGGGAGAAAACTCAGCGTACAGTAGCGTACAGCGATGCTGTCCTGTCCAAACAATAAGTCATACAAAAATACCATAGAAAACGAAGTAAACCAAAAAAAAAATTGTTATATTTGGAAAATGATGAATCCCAAAATATTGAATTTGTAAAAAGTTGAATTTCCCATCCGCACTCCATCATCTGCCTAGCCTTTTCCCAACTATGTTGGGGTCGGCTTCCAGTCTAACCGGATGCAGCTGAATACCAGTATTTTACATGGAGCGACTGCCTATCTGACCTCCACAACCCAGTAACTGGGTAATACGATACCCCTTGGTTAGACTGGTTATCAGACTTTCGTGCTTCTGACGACTCGTAACGACTGTCAAAGATCTACAAAATGACAGCCGGGACCAACGGCTTAACGTGCTTTCCGAGGCACGGAGGAGTCTCGATATGTGAAAATGGTCACCCATCCACGGACCAACCCCGGCAAGCGTAGCTTAACCTGATGGATCGACCCGAGCGGCTGTTATTACTTAGCCACGAGCTCCTCTCATCCGCACTCCAATGTTGAATCCCATACGTTCCGTTTTTCCCGAATTAGAAAATATTCCGGGCAACTGATGTGATGTGCTTACCAACGAACCGCATTTCATTTTTATTATATAGATTTTAAATTGAGTCAACTTAATCAATCCTGCTACTGTCGTATGACTGGATAATCTGGAAAGCAACTAAATACATACATGCACATGATACGATGAAGTAAAAGTTAATAAGCAAGGTAAACAAACGCATAAGTGGTAGATCAATAACCCTTATATACCACTTATTATAAGCGGCAACACCACAGTAGCAAGTGGTTATGGCACTGACTGACGAGCGACAGGACATGTCATTCAGCCAGTTTTATAAGTAGAGAAAATATCTACGAGACTAATATAATAAAGCTGAAGAGTTTGTTTGTTTGAACGCGCTAATCTCTAGAACTAGGTCTCAGTTGGAGTTTACTAATTCTTTTAAAGTTAGCCTAATTCTTGAGGAAGGTTACAGGGTATGTAACATCACGCTATGACTCTTAGGAGCGGAGAAAAAAGGAAAAATGCCGAAAAGAACGCTAAACGAAAACGAAGTAATAGCGATAGGTCGGGGACCGAAACACGCGAAAGAAGTCGCAAGCAGCAATAAGCTACTTTCCTGATATGGAGGTAAATAGTAGATGATAATCCATGTTTAAATACTCGTCCATTTCACAATACGTTATGGTACTCACACCTTAGCGGTCATTGATAAGGTATCAATTAGGTTATTATATACGTGTATACGTAGTATTACGAAATATCTATATGTAGATTAAACAAATCGATAGATATACGCCTAGGTACTAGTAATTTTCAAGCGGCAATAACCCAACGGCTAACTATGCAATGACTGTCATCAACCGGTGTACCATACAATAACACAACAAAATTACTTGAACAATTTCACGGGTTTAAAGCGAAATGTATACAAAACCCGATTAATCCTATAAAGAAATTAATACTTATGTAACTAATCAATAAAAATATTTTCGATTTAGGTGACGGGTTACAGGGGAAGAATGGAAGAAAAAAACGTGTTGCGACAACCTCAAGTAACATAGGACAATAGAGAATATAGAGTTGATGGTCTAAAATAAGCATTTAGCATCAGTTGCCGTTATAAATAAAATAAAACATTCTTTATTTAGGATAAGAAACATCCATATGGGTTAGTAAACAAAAAGGCAACTTATACCTATGTTAGTAAACGTATTATCTATTTTCAAACAAGGCTGTTGTTCGAGATACATCTTCGAACAACAATATCAATCTGCCTAGCCTTTTCCTAACTATATTGGGGTCGGCTTCCAGTTTAACCAGATGCAGCTGAATACATTCATACATCTTCGAACAACATCACCTAATAAAAGAGACTCGTACCTCTCCGCTTTGGTCCTTGGGATGGAGTTGGAGCTTTCCCGCACTCTGCAGAGCAAAGAGGCAGATTTCCGTCTGACGATGGCGTGGAAGACAGCGACAGGTGTTATGGTACAGTTATGGAATCTACGAATTCCACAGAAGCACCTTTCATACCATCATTACAAAACATCCCATCTACGGAGAAAACACCAATTAAAAAGTAAAACCGGCCCTATCGCTCTATCCATAGGATAAGATCTCCAATATTTCCTCTTCATGTCAATAAGGAAATCCCGCCATGTGTCTAGTACATATGACGATATTTCAAATTATAGGTGTCCAGTATAAGCTGACCCGCGGCTTTCCATACATACATAAACACACGGCTTCTTTCCATGGGGGTAGGCAGAAACTACAGAACGTCACCTGCTATGATCCTTACATACTCCTTTTGCTGCGTTTACGTTCATTTATATGGATATAAGTACGCTGGCTGTGAGTATTATATAAACACCTACTTAATTTCATCATGAATTATGTAACCAATATTATCATAATTATACATTATATCACGGCTGATTTCCTCGAAGGGTTAGGCAGGGTACCTATAGTAAACCCACATTCCGCCAGTTATGTTTAACTCCCATGTAATAGGGGACGATCCGAACCAACCAATAATTTGTAACAATATTTTGATTTAAAGAGTGTCCATGAAGTTTCTTGCCGGTTCTTCTTTATAGGAACCTACTACGCTTCGGAATGGGCATATAGGCAAGTTTATTGGTTATTTGTCGTCGTGTGTAGGTGAACTTATCTTAGTACCCGGTACCGCACATTGGAATGCAAGTAAAAGTGCCCGAGTCGACCAATAGACTTGTGTTATGCTTGATTTACACTCGCAATCGTTGGTTTTACATCGTGTTTTATTGAACATTTTGTATGGGGCAGAGTATAGTGCCTTGAGGAACACCACAATGATTTGGTGTACATAGATTATGATCATTTGGTTGCATTATGTTTTTTTGTTATCAAAATATTTAAGTAGTTGAATATATTTTACTCATTAGTATTGGTCAGAGTATAGTCCCATGCGAAATACCACAGACATTATGTTTGTCGGATGAGGATTTTTTTACCAATTTGCCATAATTTAAATGGCGTTTTTTATTTCAAGGAGACAGTAGTTTTCTGTTTTCCATATTGTATATTAGTAGGGTTTTCTATAAAAACAAATATGGTTAACCAAATCAAACCCTAATTGAAGTTTGCAGTCGACGAGTGAAAATCGTTAAAGAACTCATCATCATCAAATCATCATAATCATTACAGATATTACTATAAAAAATAGCATTGTTCAACTTAATCATTAAATGCATTATCTTCTTCAAGTGATCAGTTTACTAATTAGTTCACTGTATAATCAAATGACACACTTACACATAATTAATGCACCATCCTTGAATGCACAGTTTTACTGATAAATTCTTAGAAGACTAGATATAGACAGACACATAATATATTACTTAAGGAGGTAAAGCATCTCTTTAGAATTTCACAAGATGCAGAAAGTGCCGCGCCCTTACTTACCTGACATGTCTGTTGCCCAACTTGCATGGAACGAGGTATATATGTATATGTAGTACTGTGAGATAAACCACGAGTATTTAACTGAGGTGAGGACAGAATATCAGTGTAGGACCATATATGTCATAGAACACTTAAGACCTTAGAACTCCTTATTCACACCATTGTCAATGACCCCTCTCAGGTCACATATTAAATTCACAATCGGCTGCCGCAGGCCTCCGCTGTAGAAAGCGATACGTTTTCCCATGACAACCACATAGACAATGGGGTTCACAAAATAAGCTATTATTTTCACCAAATACTCTACAGTGCGCGTGCGTCGCTTACGTATACTTTCACTGTCTGTTTATATTTGACTGGGTTTTGGAAGACAAATATGGTGGTAAATATTAGGCCTATGAAGATAGTAAACTGTGAACTTTAGAGTAGCAGTGATAGCCTCGTGGTGTGACTGACGGACTGCCAAGTCATATGTCTCGAGTTCGAATCCAAGGCACGCACCTCTGACTTTTGGGATTCATGTGCGTATTGTATAATTATCACTTGTTTCAATAACGATGAAGGACAACATCGTGAGGAAACAGACAAACAAACAGAAGCCATAAAAAGAGCGAGAAGAGAGTATTTATGCCGCCCATGGAGCCTCTATAGAGGGCAGTGGTGGCCCAGTGGTAACGGACGCGACTTAGTTGAAGGTCGTATGTTCGAACCCAGACAGGCGCTTTACTTTGTGTAAATAATTTCATCATCACTGCTCTCAAAACGGTGAAGGAAAACATTGTGAGGAAACCGGGATGTCCTAGAACCCAAAATTCGAAGACATTGTGACATCTACCAACCCGCACTGGGTCTGCGTGGTGGATTACGGCCCGCTCCCTCTCCCAGAGTGGAGGCCTGTGTCCCAGCAGTGGGATCGTTATACGTATGGGCCTCTGACTTGGCTTCACATGCCTTCGAGAAATATCTCTCAGGCATGCCGTATCCATAAATGATGATAAACGTAATAACATTTAACAACTTTTCCATCCAAATCCATTCAGAAGTTTATGCGTGATTCAGTAACATTTTCACAAACTTGTAAGTGCAGAGTATGTTGGTCAGTTTTTTGATCGTATGCTCAATCATGTTGGGCATAATTTAGGCTAGAACCAAAGAGATTGAAAGGGTTTTATAGCTGTCATTGAGAACATGTTGGTAGAACACGAACATGTTGGCCCCAGCGCTGGGGCTCTGTCTCGCATAGGGTCGCAACATTATGCTGAGTGATGGCCGTTTTGCGTGAATGTGACGCATATTTTCCCGCAACTTGTTATTTTCGTATATTTGTCCTTTCTTGGCGTCATGTTTGCCGCAAATAAATGTATTTTCTTTCTTTCTAGAAAGTAAGTAACGAGTTTATGGATAATTATTTTGTTCGCTTTGTCCCATTCTATCATTCGTAAGTATCAAAAAATCTTAAAACATATTCTTTCAACAGGAAAATTATCATCAAAATTAAGTAAACATAAAAAAACAACTTAAAAACGATATCAGCACCACTTTCATATCGACCTACATTGCAAAACATTTCCCCTAAACTGCTGAACCAATTCGGAACGAAACAAAAACTAAATGAGATTTTCGTTCAGAAAAACAGACGACTAAGTTACTGTTTAATTTAACTTTTTTGACTCAAAACGTGCTTAATTTTGTGCTACAAAGTGCTTTGTGGGGGGCGACAGTAGTGAACCAAGGTTGTGTTAAAATATAGCTAAGTGGCACCAAATGCCCGTTTGGTGTAGTGGTTGCAAGCGTGAATTCTGAACGTAACCCGGGCTAAATCCCCGGGTTACCCATCACTCGGGAATCCTAAGCGGATTCCCTGATCGTACGCGCGGGCTTGCGGAAGACCAGGCCCGGTTCGACGGCGCGTTGTGTTCCACGCGCGCCTCAAAGAGGTGTCAGCACAACAGAAGGGGTCCGCTAGGGCCGATGCCTGCCGGGGTAGCGGGAAAGTCCGAAAGGGATACCGTGGCCTCCGGCAACTGAAGGAACACGGGTGGGTTTTAGTCAGTAAGAGTCTGACACGCACCCTAAATTGATATTTTGACGACACGGTTGGCGCAGTGGCTGAGCGATGGACTGCTGCGCACGTGTCGCGGGTTCGATCCCCGCACGGAACAAATATTTGTATGATCTGCAAGTAGTTGTTCCGGGTCTGGGTGTTAGTGTATGTGAGTTTCTATGTTTGTAAACGCACCCACGATACAGGAAGAAATTCTTAGTGTGGGGCAACGATTTAAAAAAAAAAAAAAAAAATTCAAACCAAAAAAAAAAAAAACCCCTGAAGTCATCGGAGTTTCGCTAGCTTTTCGTTTTTTAACTACTTAGTGCTAGCTTAAAAGGCAAAACTTTACAACATACTATGTACTATAGTAAAGTTAAAGGTTTCACAAAACAATGCTTAAATCCTTGTACTGTTCACACTAGATCACATACTATATAAGCAAAACTCTGATATACATCACTGCTTCGACAATTTCAACCTTATTCTTTAATCTTTAGAGTTCATAATCAAAACACAGTTACAATGGTACCTCCCTAGATCTGATAAGCGAAGTGAATGACAACAAGACTTGTTTCATTCACTAGAGCAAACTGTTACAGTTCATTCAACTGTGATAAAAAGGAAATCGGTTTTCATGGCCATTTAGGAGTACTAGAAATCAGCTCATTAGTTTACAGGCTAGGTATTGAGCAAAGGAAGTAATGATTGGTAATTTTAACGATTAAGTAAGTCTTGGATCCAAGGTTTTCATCAAAGATCAAACAAACGATAAAGGTGACTTTCCTCTCTACAAACTCAGAAGTGGTTGGATGGACAGACGGATAAAATATGAATGATTTGTTGTAGTTACACTATAAGATTGGAGGAGCTCGTAGCTAAGTAATAACAGCCGCACGGCTCGATTCATCAGGTTAAGCTACGCTTCCCGGGGTTGGTTCGTGGATGGGTGACCATCCCTACCGAGACTCCTCCGTTCTTCGGAAAGCACGTTAAGCCGTTGGTCCCGGCTGTCCTTCGTGCATCTTTGACAGTCGTTACGGGTCGTCAGAAGCACGAAAGTCTGACAACCAGTCTTACCAAGGGATATCGTATTACCCAGTTACTGGGTTGTGGAGTTCAGGTAGGCAGTCGCTCCATGTAAAATACTGGTATTCAGCTGCATCTGGTTAGATTGGAAACCAACTCCAACATGGTTGGGAAAAGGCTAGGCAGATGACACTATATGATTGACATTTTTATAGAAACTAAGCATCATCTATTAGGATCCAATGATAAATGATTTATTTCCGTGAATTGGTTAAAAAGCGACACTTTTACACGTCAGAAATGATTAGAACTAGATGAGTTCGCTGTTCTCTATCCGACTATTCTGAGAAGAAAGACCGAACCAAACTCAGAGGTCTCAGTCCATTTGAATGTCCATCTTGGTCATGCCATATGAGGCCCATGCAGATTAGTGTCCGAGATGGTATTTTCAGAAAAGAACCGCACAGATTTGAGTGGACCTGTCCAGTTAGTGCACGCATTTGTCAGTAGTCGCGTATTTCAAGGCAGAATACCGGTTTTAAAGAGCTACTACTACTTAGGGTACTTTGCGTCCAGCGCTCGGTGTGGTAACACGTCGCGTTCTGGTTTGCAATTGGTCAATCGTCATCCTGAGGATGCGTCGTTGAGAAGTGAAACACGTGTCGATTTCTTACAGGGTTTTTATGACTCTTGAAGAATAGTCAAGCGGAATAGGTTACTAAATATATCTACGTCTATTGTATTTTATAATGGATTTCTGCAAAGTCACGCCTGAATCGATTAACTATTTTAAAGAGCTCAACGACTGATCATACTGGCTCAGCGATTAGACCACTATTGTCCCAGGATAGCAATCATATATCTTCCAGATAACCTTTCAATGGACAGCAAAGACAAAATCCTTTATCGTGTAGATAGTCAATCCGCACCCACCCCAAATACTCAATACTTTATTGCATTCCACAATAAGTGCTTAGCTGCTAAACATTTGCTTATGAATCGTGGACCCTGTCGGGCGCAGCAAAAGAAATATAGTAGGTAGAATAAGTTAGATTATAAGATAAACAATAAATCCTCATCTTATTGGATAAACAATAGGATGAGGAAATATTGTTTATCTTATTCTTATTCTAAAAAAAAACACTTTTTGTGTATTTTACCCTTCATCTTCTTCACTGGCCTAATCAATACAATGACTATATTTTGTGAATGCAGAATGCTAACGAAAGGCAGCAGATTATATGAATGAATCAAAAGACCTCAAACAACCTCGAAGGTTTATTATAAATAGGAATGTCATAAATATTGACACTCCTTGCTCCTACTGCTCGCAGGTGTCTCACAAGACTATTCATACTATATTATAAATGCGAAGGTAAATCTGTGTGTTTGTTACCATTTCAGGGGGCCTAAACCGGCCACATTAGCAATTCCTCTAAAAGCAGTTCATTTCCTGAATCCCAGTTGTCATCAGCAAAAATCAATCAATCTGCCTAGCCTTTTCCCACCTATGTTGGGGTCGGCTTCCAGTCTAACCGGACACTCTCACAAACTCGCTCACTCTCAAACTCAAACTCTCTCTCGGAAACTGACAATTATGACCTGCGTGTAATTCATATTACCAAATAATTCATCTGTTTGACAGTTTTCAATGGAGATTCGTAGAATGGTCCACACATTATGAATTGCTTTTGTGTCTAATTAGAGGAATAATAACTTATGATAGCTGGAAATTCAGGAAATGAATTGCTGTTTGAGGAATTGTTAATGTGGCTGTTTAAGGCTCCCTGGGTTGGGACAAAGAATACTTATTAACCTGGTAGTAAGATCTTGTGGTATAATTTCCGAAGTCCATGCGGGCGAATCCGCTGGCAAAATTTTGTTCAGCCATATTTGTTTACCATTTTAGCGTCAAGCAAGCTTTAACTATTTATACTGTGACCCCAATACCTCTTGTGTAAGACTGCCGAGCCTATCTCATACTTAGACGCCTTTATAGTACCTTCAACCTTAAAAGTTTTAAATCAGAGTTGATTGTCGAGTGTAGCAGTCCTAGAGTTAAGATGTTTCAGTGTTGAAGTGTCCACGTAAGCTTGCACATCTGGGATCAAATTGTAGGAAAGAATTTGTCTCATTAAAAGCAATTCGCTGTTGGTAGAGAGGTACTCTAGCATACCATAGTTCGAAGGAATGTCGGCATACTATCGAGTTTAGGACATGCTTACCTTGTGCGTTCACCGCTTCTTATTTTACTGGGCAGATAAGTAGCCATCGTGCTGGCTGGCCAATATTTTCACCAGCAGGCGTAGCATGGCGCTTTCTATCTCTACGAAGAATAGACATAGCTTTTTCTATACAAAGTGACAGTTCACTTCTTCATTTTTGACATCCACCGTAGAAATCTTTCTACAATCTGTCATTTTGTCTTTCATTTCTAACGATCTTTGTCTAGGTCTTTTTGTAGGTAGACTATTTCGGAAGTTTTCTATCCTTACTGTCAAAATCACACTGACAACCGATAAATCCTATGACAAAACAAAGAATTCTGAGTCGAATTATGTAAAAGAGTGAATTTCGTAGCAAGTGCAGTTGACTCTTTCTATTTTGCTGCCGTCTCGTACTGTCTACTGTCTACAGGAAACGTCAGTTTTGTCTACTCTTCCGTCGACAAAACGGTGCTCATGCTACGCCTGCTGGTGTCAGAGTTTTTATGCCGCCCATGGGCCTCTGACTTAGCTTAATATACCGTCGAGAAATATCTCTCAGGCATGCCAGTTTCCTCACGATGTTTTTCTTCACCGTTTTTGAAGCAAGTGATAATTATACAATACGCACATGAATCCGAAAAGTCAGAGGGGCGTGTCTTGGGTTTGAACTCGAGACCTATGACATGGTAGTCCAACGGTCACACCACTAGGTTATCACTGCTAACCCATTCATATTACCTGGGACTTATTTTATTACCACTGTCTTCTAAACGGTGAAGGAAAATATCGTGTGGAAACCGGCATGTCCTAGAACCAAAAATTGGAAAACATGTGACCACCCTGCACCACTAACCCGCACTGGGCCCACGTGATGGATTACGGCCCCCTTATTCTCACAGAGACGACGCCTGTGTCCCAGCAGTGGGGAAAGTTATATGCTGATAAGGTATGCTTATTCCACATGGGCTGAGTAGAGTAGTGTTATGCTTAATTTCCCTATAGTTAATTCATATGAGAAATGTTGCAAATACATGAGTTTTCTTACTTCCCGACGATGGTGAAGTGGAGCAGCTATGTCGCCAATTACCGTGACAATATAACTGCATGTACCCGCCTCATTCCCACGAGTCTGCCGAGGAACATACTCATTTGGTACCTGAACACTAAGCTAGGTATCTAGGTTGTCAAGAACTGATATGAGAATAATAGAACAACCAAACATATTTGCTTCGTTGGTATCTTACTGTTAAATATCGAGGGAAAAGGCACTGAAACCTAAATACAGGCTTTGCCTAGTTCGGTAACAGTGGCTACATGCATTATATTGGAAACGATTACTGCCAAACTATTTTTGTAAATTATTACTAATTTTTAAGAGAATTGTTTTTTATTTTTATATATTTAATATAAGATGCTGTAGATTCGTCTTTGGTTCATGAAGCAAGAGTATGAGATTAATGTTATTACAAATAAGTTTGTTTTGTGTGTGTACTGCTTATT
Organism: Lithophane socia; assembly: GCA_947522985.1. NCBI lineage: Eukaryota > Metazoa > Arthropoda > Insecta > Lepidoptera > Noctuidae > Lithophane > Lithophane socia. The sequence goes on from OX383273.1 coordinate 13,354,627, forward strand.
TATTCTTACAAGTAGTCATCATCTGCCTAGCCTTTTCCCAACTATGTTGGGGTCGGCTTCCAGTCTAACCGGATGCAGCTGAATATCAGTATTTTACATGGAGCGACTGCTTATCTGACCTCCACAACCCAGTAACTGGGTAATACGATACCCCTTGGTCAGACTGGTTGTCAGACTTTCGTGCTTCTGACGACTCGTAACGACTGTCAAAGATCCACAAATGACAGCCGGGACCAACGGCTTAACGTGCTTTCCGAGGCACGGAGGAGTCTCGATATGTGAAAATGGTCACCCATCCACGGACCAACCCCGGCAAGCGTAGCTTAACTGATGGATCGACCCGAGCGGCTGTTATTACTTAGCCACGAGCTCCTCGGTATCGGTCCTCGGCGCTATTCTTACAAGTAGTCTCAGTATAAAATACAGGGTGCAAGAGACAGCCCACCACAAATTAACAGGGGGCATCCAGCTCTTTATTTTGAATCATATTCCACCGTAAATTGTCTCAGGAACATTTCCATTTTTTTTATCGTTTTTTCAGTTACTATTCCTTTATTTCAATTTAAAATTACATTATCTGTACGCAGCACTCCATTTACGTAAATAAAACAGCTAAAATAAAAAAATAAACAGCAATGGATGTTAGAATACTTACAGGGGTTTTTAATGACTCTTGAGGAATAAGCGGAATAGGTTACTAAATACTACTACTATATACTATACTTACTACTATTAATATATACTATACTACTATTAGTATTTTACTATTACTATTACTATTATACTATATACTACTATTAGTATTTTTTATATAGATTTCCGCAAAGTCACCTCTCATCAATTAACTAACTAATACACAGTAATTTCACATAACATAAGACAGTATGTTGTAGGCTTTTTTGTAATGACTAAAGATGCATCTAAATATCAGTGTTGTCAATAACAAAGATCCCAAATGAAACAAAAAGCTCGAAATAAATCTTGCAGTTCTGTTACTTTACTTCAGAAAGTATCAGTTCGGCCATTCAAAGTTCAAACAATCGACTAACATAACAGTCGACCTTAATGGTGTCCATTCAGCTGTCAGCCATCAATCATGGAGGGTGTGGTTGTGAGGAAAGATGAGTCAGCAGAAGTAGCGGTAACAATACTAAGACTATGAACCATCAGACGTGTCAATGTGTAGGTACCTATACCCCGAAGGGGTTATAGGCAGGGACGTAAGTTGACCCATATTTCATGTCCGTTTTCTAGTGGAAAAATCATAAAGCTCGCTATAGGATTTCCAACTTTCAACATCCAACAGCATGTTTTTGGCATGCATTTAAGCGTCCCCTAGTGTTAGTGAAACGGGCATTAGCCGGTCATGTCATTAACAGCTCATATTTTCCCGAATGCTGAGACGCAGCAGGGCTCCTCTATGAGCTATGAGAGAGAGTGGACCGTAATCAAATGGTGGAATCCGACGATTGGCAATATTGCAGACCGCATTGCGCACCGCGCACCGAGAAACTTCCGAAGTTTGCGATACCCCGCACGTACACTTTCCCACGGTCCGTCGCGTCGTCCGGGCTCGTCGGTGTCCGTCCGCAAAATCGCAGATCGTGGGATTTCGGTATTACACGACGGATGTCACATGTTTTCGAAACAAAAGGCTAACGGGCTCAAGGAATACCACAAATAAACTAGAACTCTTCCTACGCATGGCACATAATATTATTAGCACGTGCTTATAAACCAACTTGCCCACATTGGCATAAATACTTCACAAAAACACTGGTAGCTCGCTGCATGACTGCATTTTGACAGCACCTTGCATATGCATGTTAACTGCACTATTGCAGTTAGTCTGTTTGTAGCGTAATTAATGCGGTTTGTCATATTCTTACAACCTCTATTTCTTTGACCTAATTTTATCCTTTTGACATTTCTATAGTTAATATTTGACTAATTTGCAATTTGAATGTTATCCTAATCTATTTAATTCAATGTGTGATCTAACAAACTAACCAAAAGCCTGAAAATGTATTTGTACGCCGGAAACGGCAAAATATTATTAACTTTAAAAAATATGTAACATCTCTGTGTAACAATATTCTAACAAATAAATTGACTTACTATCATTTGTAGTCCACTTAGGCTACCTATCCACTGAAGCGGAGAACAGAGAGGAGCAGAGATGTGCCAATATTAACCAATACAATCTAAACTCCGCTCCAGAGTTTAGATTCCAATGGTTAATATTGGCACAGCACCTCTCCTTTCGTCTCCGCCCCAGTCGACAGGCAGCTTTTTTTTTAATGAGTTTGGGAAATCGTTAAATGACTTCTCCCGCTCTGGGCGGAGCGGAAGGGCGTGTCAGAGTTTTACTGACTAAAACCCACCCGTGTTCCTTCAGTTGCCAAGGGTCCCGGTATCCATTTCGGACTTTCCCGCAACCCTGCTAGGAGTGGATAGGCAGCCTAAGACTGTGTTTCCGCTATACTACATCTTGGATTATTTTATTTCCTTTCATCTCTCTTCAAAATCTGTTGTCATCCAACACAGAACGAAAGCGACAGTGCTTTACGGGTTACGGCTGGTCCCCGCTACGAGTCGTTATCATAACTGTCGGTAAACAAGTCTACCAGCTACCTCTCGTTAAAATGCTGACCACCGTTAACCTACAATTTAGATCTTTTGTTGATGATGCTGAATGGTGAAGAATGTTGTGTGGCCAGTTTTGGAGATGTGATTGTTGTTAATGTAGGATGGGTGACACTCGAAAACTAATAGGTAACAACCAATAAAAATATTTATCTACACCCATGCTATAAATCCTCTCTAAAAGTTTCTGAAACAGTTAGCTTAATGCGAACATTAAAACAACCAGTGTCATAGTAACCATAATATCATCCAAACTGGTGTTATAATGTTGTACTGAATTACATAATGCAACTCAATTAAAAAAAATAACATTGTCATTCACGATCGTTTCACTAACAAAGCACCGTAATTTAAACACAAAACACTACATTCGAATTCTAAAAATTCGAATTCACGTCGTACCGCGCCATTTTTGTTCGATATTGGTATTGCAAAGAAACTTTTTATAGAAGATTCATATCATGGGTGTAGATAAAGTCTTGTATGCAACTGTAAATATTTAGGTATTAAAACACTCATGTGACACATTAGTGTTTTAATACCCCTTATTATATAACAGTTGCATATATAACTATTCTTATACAGTTTTAAATGTGTAATTATGTAGAACAATAGTTGTTAAGGAGTATAGTCTCAGTTAGCTGTCCTTTCAAAGTTAAACAACCTTTAACATCAACATTTTTCATTAGTGGTGGCCGATAGTGGTTACGGCACCGACTTACGAGTTGTAGTTCGTGGGTTCGAACTCAGGCAGGTGCTTTACTTTGTATAAATAATTTCATCACCACTGCTCTCAAAACGGTGAAGGAAAACATCGTGAGGAAATCGGCATGTCCTAGAACCAAAAATTCGAAGACATGTGACATCTACCAACCCGCACTGGGCCCGCGTGGTGGATTACGGCTCAGCGAGAGGAGGCCTGTGTCCCAGTGGGAACATTATAGACTGATACATATTTATGCTCAAGTTTTAATGTGCTGAATACATGGTAACACTCTGTATACAGGGTGTTAGGGTAAACACCGTTATCCTTGCAACCAGTGGTTTGGTTTCATTTATAGAACGTAAAATCAATGGAAAATTACAACTTTTTTTTTCTTTTTTTTAAATCTACTTTTTACCACAAGAGACGCAAGTTCGTTGCCCTATGCGCTAGGTCAACGAACTTGCGTCTCATCACGGGCGTGGGGTGCGGGATGTGGCCTGACCGGCCGCGAGCGCGACCCCTCTCAGTCAGTCAGCTCTTTCGCTAGAGAACACGGTGTCGGATAGAAACTTTTTAAAATCTTTTAATGAAAATCACGTTTTTTTTTTTGTTGTGTTCGGTCACTTATTTTTATATCTAAGTCAACTACCTATGGTTTGAATGACAAGAGTGTTTACCCTTACAGCCTGTATACTGCCATCGACACGTTAATTATGAATAAGCGTGATAACGAAACTATATCACTGTTAGCCCTGATTTCCCTCATATAAAAGAAAGCGTAAATGCCTCAGATTAATAAAGCACTGTTATGAGGCGAGACGAGTCATTAATTACATGATGTAGTGTGCCATAGACTTGCATTGGAGATGTATGTTCATGTATCAGGGCACTATGAGTGTTAGATACGGTACCCAAAATGCTTGAAGGGCACACTTTCTACCAAAAATTTTAGATACTGGTAGGATATTTGATGTTATTCAAAGAAGGCTGAAAATCGGCAGTTTTTTTAAGATTAAAATTTGAAAAAAAAACCTACCTTACCTAAAATACCGGTATTTAGCTTCATCTGGTAAGACTGGAAGCCGACCCTAACATAGTTGGGGCAGCAGGCGTAGCATGGCGCTTTCTATCTCAACGAAAAATAGACATAGCTTTTTCTATACAAAGTGACGGTTCGTTTCTTCATTTTTGACATCCACCGTAGAAATCTTTCTACAATCTGTCATTTTGTCTTTCATTTCTAACGATCTTTGTCTAGGTCTTTTTGTAGGTAGACTATTTCGGAAGAAAGTTTTCTATCCTTACTGTCAAAATCACACTGACAACCGATAAATCCTATGATAAAACAAAGTATTCTGAGTCGAATTATGTAAAAGAGTGAATTTCGTAAAGAGTGCAGTTGACTCTTTCTACTTTGCTGCCGTCTCATACTGTATACTGTCTACAGGAAACGTCATTTTTGTCTACTCTTCCGTCGACAAAGCGGTGCTCATGCTACGCCTGCAGATGATGGTTTTTATGTTCCTAAGGTTCAGCCTAGAACTTCTCGGTGGACAAACATGACAGTGTATTGAATGATCTACCAAGGTTTGTTAGCACTGTTGGAAGCAGGGGCAGTAGGCAAAAGGGATCTCTAATAACACTGCAGTAAGGTAGTTAATTGATTCAGGCGTGACTTTGAAAAATCCATTATAAAATACATTAGACGCTGATATATTTAGTAACCTATTCCGCTTGACTATTCTTCAAGAGTCATAAAAACCACACCGAGCGCTGGACGCAGAGACGTCTCTGCGTCCAGCGCTCGGTGTGGTAACACGTCGCGTTCTGGTTTGCAATTGGTCAATCGTCATCCTGAAGATGCCTCGTTGAGAGGTGAAACACGTCTCGATTTCTTACAAGGTTTTTATGACTCTTGAAGAATAGTCAAGTGGAATAGGTTACTAAATATATCAGCGTCTATTGTATTTTTACTGCAGTAAAAGCTCCTTTACCCTTGTTACATTGCATAGTTGTGACAGTATTAGCATCCAGGCTTGTCCTACACCTTCTACTATCTCTATAAAGAGGAACTCCTACAATATTCTCATCACCTTCACCAAACGCTTGGCATTAGTACGCACCGCCATCAAACGTCGAACAGAAAGCAAATTATGAATCGCATTGTATGCAAACTATGCCACCCACACAGATTTACTGTCATTGCAACATTGAACTTTAGTAGTAAAATGTTTGAGTTGAATTTAGCTTGTCTTCTCTAGATTAAGCTAGATGGCGTTGATTAAACATGATGACGTCACAATTCTATATTCAAATTTTTTCATGATTCGTTCGAAAATCTATTGTGTTAAAATTAAACGCTCTGTGCACTACAATTTTGACTGCATGTTCTCAAGCTTAAGATTACAAATACTTTGTTGTACCAAGATGTGTGATACAAAATAGAAAAACCTGAATGACTAAGTTGTATTACAAGTTTGAACTCAACAAACTTCGCTATAAGGTTGGAAATGGCTCGAAGGCTAAGTTATGGTCTAAATTGAATGGTACAGTTTGTCGTGACCGGGACAGATGAAGTGGTACCCGGTTTTGACAGATATTCAAGATGGCTGCACTGTTATCTAGACTGGTTATGTGTTTAGACTGGCTTAGATCTGGGTTAACTTGTGTTATTGTAGGTAGATGAGTCAGACGTAGTCTAGTGAGCAAAACCTTGGCTGTAATTCATGAAGTTCTTCCTTTGATACCGAGTGTGCTCATAATCCTACTAACTATATAAATGCGAAACTGAGGTTGTTTGTTTGTTACGCTTTCACGCTAAAACGGCTGAACGGATTTGGATGAAATTTGGCACATGGATAGACCTTGACCGGACATAGGTACATACATACACTAATTTTCTTTTATCAACCCAGGTTTCCTCACATTGTTTTTCCTTCACCGGTGTCAGTACCTAATGCCCAAGATAAACCTAGAAAGTACATACAATTTTAGATAAAGTCACATTGGTACCTACTTGCCCGGATTTGAATCCAAAACCAGGACGTCACTTTAAAAAAAAAAAAAACGCCTAAGTAAGTATTATGATTTCTGTGGCGGCATCTACATCGCCACATGCGAACTACCTATCAAATACCTGATGTCACACAAAAATCCTGACGTCACATAAATCCTGCATCGCGCAATTAGAGTTTACCGTGCAATGGACATATATACAAGAACCCGACATCAATCGTTGGGCAGTTGCCCGCCAGACACAACACCTGTCTGGTCGGAGGATCCTCCCTATTCTTTAAAGAGATGAGTAAACTTTACACCCTGTTCCTCATACCCCTAAATTTCCATAATTGCAAATAAGTCAATGATCCTATAAAACACATCAAATTAAAAATGGTAACTTACGTGTGCTACCTACAAAAAAATTACAAAAGCAAAACCAACCCATTTTAACCCAAGCTTTAAAATAAACCCGACACCTCACGCTTGACAGCCAATTTGTCCTTTTACCATAAGCTCTTGAAACATGTCGTCAACAAAACGACAAGAACACAGTAACCTGAAGATAAACTTAATGTAATTAGTCTCCAAGTTGTCCATTTGGCAGGCGCCGCATTCCTCGGCTTGATGGACGATCGAGTAGTACTATAAATTGTTGGTAAATACAACGATCTGCTGGCGGTAATACGACTATCAGTTGTTGGTGCCACGGAGTATGGAGGGATGAAGTGCCAATGTATGGGGGAACGGTGACGGGCAATTTTGTCATTTGGACATTTTTCCCAAGTACGGAGGAATAGAGTTCTAATGTGGCAGTTAATTTCATCAAACGCCGTTGTTTCCCATTTTGTTTTGGCCAGTCATTGGAAAACCGTCCGTAAGCAGTGCAGTGCATCTTTTTTGTTCGCAGCGCCTTATCTCGTGAATATTTATGGCCGTGAAGAACGACACACACACGAACGACGAACGTTACACGACTCAACAAAATATATGTTTTAAAAGCTCTTGTAGAACTTTGGTTAGTGCTTTTATTACGAAAAGTTCCTACATACGTAAGTCGTAAATGTAAAAGTATAAGTTTCCTATTTTTTATTAACAAGTTGGTTTTACTTACCTCATATCGGTTCCGCAGGGTAATTTCTTAAAACATACAAAATGAAAATTGATCGCATTTTGACCGTTCAACCACGATCATGGCGTTCATTACGTTGTTGAGCAGACTAATTTTTCAAACCTATGAAGCAATGGATTAGCTATATCCTTCAAAACTCTCAGATTGTGATTGAAAGTGTGTTACGTAATTAGGTTGCCAATCAGTATCAAACTGGATAGTCCGCCACTACGAGTAAAGAACTCTCAAATCTTGTCTCACTAATGTAAAACGAGGACTCTATTTTCTACTTCATCTGTGCCAACCGTAAGCAGTTAGTGATACCTACCAGCCGGTCCCACATTCATGCACAGCGGTGGTGTGCTCAACTACTGCGTTAAAACTCCATTCTCTACTACATCTGTGAACGTTGTTTACTATAAGCAGTCAGTGATACCTGCCGGTCCCACATTCTTGCACAGCGGTGGTGTGCTCAACTACTGCGTTAAAACTCCATTCTCTACTACATCTGTGAACGTTGTTTACTATAAGCAGTCAGTAATACCTGCCGGTCCCACATTCTTGCACTGCGGTGGCATGCCCAAATGCCGCGTTCCCAGCGAGGACGGCGCGAGGTCGCCACTTCAATCTTGGGCCGCGCGAAATATGCCTAGTACCTCCCACTTTGTAATTAATATAAAGAATGTAAACGATGAGTTATTTATTATATACAGGTCTCTACCTCGGATCCGTATATATATACAGGGTGTTAGGGTAAACACCGTTATCACCGTTACCAGTGTTTGGTTTCATTTATATAACGCACATTTACGTACGTTTTTTTAAAGAAAATCTGTACGAACTTACGTGTCAACACGGGCGGGGGCCCGGTAAGTGACCTGACCGGCCGCGAGCGCGACCCCTATTGTGTATTTATTCATATGTTGTGTAGGTAGGTTTTTTTTTTTTTGTGTAGGTAGTTATGAGGGTCGACGACCTCGGGGGCATATCCATGAATTTGCGGACGGTGTCGGATAGAAGCTTTTTAAAATCTTTTAATGAAAATAATGTTTTTTTTTGTGGTTGTTACTGGGTCATTTATTTTTATATTTAAGTTAACCCATGGTTGGAGTGACAACGGTGTTTACGCTTGCGCCTGTCTACAGGGATCTCAAGATTCGTATGTCAAAATCTCTTTTAAATGGGTTTTTGGTGAACTACAAACTGCCAATCAGCATTGCTAGGTTCTAGTTGAAAAGATATGGGACCACTGTTTATAACCACTTACTTTTAAGGCGAAAGCTTCACGGTAGCCCTCGAAATTCAAATTTTCTTAGGTTTTTTGCAATTTGCAGGTGAGTATCGGGTTGTATGTTGATTAAAATATGATTTGCGTCCGCTTTTCAGAATTATAAACATTAGAATCAGCAAAACAACTCTCTAAGGGCTGATTTCATGAAAGTCAGATATCTTTTATCCGTGGAATAAAATTGTCGTCTGACAGTTTTTGTATGGAAAAACTGTTAAAAATTCAAAATTTATTCGCAGGATAAGACTTGTACTCGGTAAAATAGTTAATTGATTCAGGCGTGACTTTGCGGAAATCCATTATAAAATACAATAGACGCTGATATATTTAGTAACCTATTCCGCTTGACTATTCTTCAAGAGTCATAAAAACCCTGTAAGAAATGGACACGTGTTTCACCTCTCAACGAGGCATCTTCAGGATGACGATTGACCAATTGCAAACCAGAACGCGACGTGGTACCACACCGAGCGCTGCCTGAGCGCTGCTGTTGTCTCTGCGTCCAACTACTAAATATATCAGCGTCTATTGTATTTTGTACTCGGTATAAAAGTTTGGTGAAATTCGCCCTAAGTTCATCAACCCCTTAAGAGATTTCGTGTTTCAGAAGATACCCCTTTTAATTTTAGGATAAAATTAATTAGGTGACTTCTTATTTACACCAAAGTTATATGTTAACATAGGATTCCATTCTACTTGCACAACCTAACGGCACCATACCACACCATGACTCCATGTCTGCCAAGGTCGAGCATGTCTTGACCTCAAAACCTTCGCAGGATGACCTTCACAGCCGATCTAATGGAATGATTGCATGTTATTGTTTGTAACCTACACCTGTCACTGCTTGGCAATAACCTTTTAAAATTGCTCCAAAACCTAGTTAATAATACAGGCATCTTCATCATTATTAGTTCATCATTCGGAGCTCGTGGCTAAGTAATAACAGCCGCACGGATCGATCCATCAGGTTAAGCTACGCTTGCCGGGGTTGGGCCGTGGATGGGTGACCATCTTTGAGACTTCTCCGTGGCTCGGAAAGCACGTTAAGCCGTTGGTCCCGGCTGTCATTTGTGTATCTTTTTTACAGTGGTTAGTTAAGGGTAGTCAGATGCCCGAAAGTCTGACAAACAGTCTTACTAGGGGGTATCGTATTACCCAGTTACTGGGGTGTGGAGGTCAGATTAGTTGTCGCTCCAATACTGGTAGGTATTCAGCTGCATCCGGTCACAGATATTGATCCGGTTAAGTGAGTTACAGAAAACATCAGATTGATATGTTTACCTAAAGGCGGACCGTGAAGTTTTCATAGGAATTGTTCTATTACGCCGGTTGCACACCTCCGCCGCGAAAACATAGCAGCGGAGGTGTGCTACAGGCGTTAGAGTCGCATTGCGCTGTCGCATCGCGCCTGTCTGCAGTAGTCTGCACACCTCTCCGACTATGAAGTCCAGTTTGGCTCCATTTCCTGTTACCAGCTGAAACTCGAGTGCATACTATCGCGGTCTAAAAATGTTTATCAGTTTTCAAACTAGCTTCTTTACCACACTGTGTGCAGTAAAGTCTAAAATGCAATATCTGCTTCTTATTACTTTTATTTCTTAATTTTAAAGTTGACACTTTACCATAATGACATAAAATGCTATACCTCCTTCGTATTACTTTTATATTTCTTAATTTTAAAGTTGACACCTGTTGACATATTACCGTAACCATAATGACATTTTAACAAAGAAAATAGGTTTGAATTTTAGTAAATATAGATTGATAGAAATAAAATGGCTAGTATAACCCCGCAACAAAGGGCTGAAATATTATTTCTCCACGAAGATGGCTTGAATATTAGTGCGATATCACGAGAGCTCAATATATCTCGATTCACCGTGAGATTTTGGATTCGGCGTCATGGCGAAGAAGGGCATATAACAGATCATAGAAGCAATTCAGGACGACGGGCGATACTAACCACCGCGCAAATAACTGATATGGTTCAACATTACGAAGAGCGCGGCTTCACACCAACTAGTCATTTTGCTGCTTTGTATGATGTGGGTCCTCGGACGATTCGACGAGCTTTGCACGGAGCAGGGCTACACTATAACAGACGTCATGCTATAAAAGTGGAACTCAAAGCTCACCACAAAACTGCCCGACTTAATTTTGCGCGACAATATCTTGATTTTGATTGGTCGAATGTTATATTTACCGATGAAAAAACTTTTAAATCGAGTCAAATTGGAAGATTGACTTTATGGCGTTATAATCGCACTCGGTATGATGAAGCTCATATCGTGCCTCAAAATGAATCTGGTCGCATAACAGTCAACTTATGGGGGTGGATGAGCCACGATGACGTCGGAGAACTGACGTCGTTAGAAAAAAGGGCTACTGCGAATAATTATGTGTCACTTTTGGAAGAGGTGATGCTGCCTACTGTGCGCGTTGTGTATCCTGCAGCAGAATTCCCACAAATTGATTACGTTCAGGATAATGCACCGATACACAAGGCCCGGGCTACTATGGCGTGGTTCAACATGCACCGTGACATTCGTCTCATTCAATGGCCTGCTCGTTCAGCAGATATGAACCCGATTGAAAACCTGTGGGGCATAATGGTTCAACGCTGGGACTGTCAGAACGAAAGAAACCCTGAATCTCTTAGATCACATTGTGCACGGGTATGGGATGATATCAGGGGGACAGATTTATGCGCGCGGCTTGTCTCATCTATGAGAGATAGACTACGTGCCGTCATAGCTGCTGATGGAGGCTATACTAGTTATTAAAACTATAAATTATTGATAATTTCCATAAAAAAATAAAAATGTTTACTATATAATTGTCTATTTTTCCATTTTTAATAACAAGTTCACCCTCGCTTGGTTAAAAAAGATTTGTTTGAGAAAAAATATTAAATGATAAATGATTTATTTCTGTAAGTAGGTTTGTACAAACACTTTTAAACGTCAATCACATTTTTAAAACTAAATGAGGTCGGCGTTTAATATCTGACTACTCTGAGAAGAAAAGCCGAAATCACTATATTGTCATCGACCTTGTGACATAGATGTGTGCATGCAATTATAAACCTTAAGGTGGTAAACATTTTCGGACCGCGACCGTACATAATTACATACCTACATTTTACAAAACATGATAAGCTGAGATATACCTATAGTATACCCACATTTTATCAGTTATGTTTAAGTCCCATGTAATAGGGCTGCGAGCGTATTGCTATCAAGCGGGCACTAATCCAGACTCCAGGCTGCCACTGAGGAAATCCTGGTAGAAAAACCCAATAACACTTTGCCCGACCTGGGAATCGAACTCATGACCTCATGCACAGCAGTAGCGCTTGCGACCACTAGACCAATGAGGCAGAGTCTGAAACTTTGCAGACAACAATATACTTGTTGAAAGGCCTACATTGTCCTCCCATGCCTACTAACACTGTAATTTGACAATATTGTAAAAGCCAATTATTTTTAAAAGAGTAACCATGGAGTTCCTTGCCGGCTCTTCTCCATAGGAAACGACCAATTGGAACCGTGCACCTAGCTTCTGAGGTTTCATAAGTGCCCCATGTAGGTTTATGTGAAATAAAATATTTTTATTTTTATTTTTGATTTTGATGTGACTAAAACTGTCTTTGGTTATTTATTACTTAAGTACCTGTTGTTTCCGGTTCGGATCAACCAAAGTATTCAAGCTCTAGGAGTCAACTATGTCGCAAGCCTCATCTTTATTGTCATCTTGTCAATTTATCGAAAAATAAATAATATCTTGTCGATCAACCTGGGCACAGTATAATATAGGAACAGTATTACGTCTCGGCACGACCTTGAAATAATTACCTACGGCCGCTTGCTACGATAAACTTTCCGCGTCTGTGGGTAACTGCTGCGCACTCGAGAGTTGAGATTGTTGCGTACTGGCCTAAAACGGCCACTGGCAGAATCATAATAGGAATTCATTGATAGTTTGACAGTTTTGTATGGAGATTCGTAAAATAATCCACAAATTATGAACTGCTATAATGAAATTAAATTAAAATTTATTAATTTAAATTACGGTCATTTTATTAATACGTCATTTTACACCAAAATATTTTTATATATTATATTTATATTTTTTTTCAATATTTACTCCAGAGAAAATGATTCGATTAAGAATTGAAGTAGGTACATTCGACAGCTAATATGTCAACATTTTGTGTCAAAGTAAAGGAATTGCTAATGATCTGCCGAGTATTCAGGAAATGTATTGCTTTTAGAGGAACTGCTGCCCCCTGGTATACACTGAGATTTCGAACCGCGTCGGCGTCGTTTCGGCCGTTTTCTAATACTGTCACTAATTTATACTGTGACCTGGCACCGGTTTCGAAACAGAACTATTTTTATGAGTACCGGTTAGTATGACTATGAGGCAGGCGCCCAAAATCTGTGGGTTATAGGTTCGAGTCTCATGTCGTTAATTATAAGAAAACTGTTATTTTTGAGATTTAATGTTAATATTATATTATGCCGTTACGTCTAGTGGTGCATAAAGGTACCTATTCTGTTTAATATTTTATAGTTTATTGAACATTCCCATGGAATTGAAATCTCAGGTCTTGTGAGAATTTTACTACAAAAAATTGCTGGCACTTGAAAATGCTTTTTTGGCATTTCAATCAATCTGCCAAAGTAGCGTTTTCCCAACTGTGTTGGCTTCCAGTCTAACCGGATGCAGCTGAACACCAGTATTTTACATGGGGCGACTACCTATCTGACATTCACTACCCAATTACTAGGTACACGATAACCCTTGGTAAGACTGGTTGTCAGACCTTTGTTTCGGCTTCTGACTACGAAAAGATCAGCTATGAATGACAACCGGGACCAATGGTTAAACGTGCTTTCCGAGGCACGGAGGGGTCTCGATATGTAATGTGGTCATCCACGAACCGACCCTTGCAATCAAAGCTTAACTTTCGATCGACCCGTACGGCTGTTATTATTTAGCCACAAGTCATTAGAATTGTTATAAAACACATTTTTTTTTTTATAAAATACTCATAAGTAGGATTTTCCTTTTGATAATAGCACTCGTTTTATACCAGTACTTACAGATTTTAAACAAATATTTCCTCAAAAATTAAGATAATAAAAACTGCTAATCGACTTCGATTTTAGTTGCTAACTGTACCTAAATTATGGCTAGTTTAATAAGTAGGCAGTAGGTACCTCAAAATATGGTCATCTTCGCACAGCGTGACATCGAATTAACGGGATTTAGAGTAATACTTTCAACTCTGATGCGCACTAAATTGTCTTTCACTAACTTTTCTAACATAATTTTCCTCAAAAAACATGACATTAAAAAGTATATTTTTTTATTAAAAACCGCTGTTAATCTATTCCATTTACTTCATTGCTACATCTTTAATAGAGCATAGCATAGCACAGTTGCCTGTTGCAAAAAAGCGCATACCTAAAATACGTCAATGTCATAACGCCTGTCAAGATAGTTATAGCAAGATATCGTGAAACACGCACGTAACATTATGCTATTACATATTCCGCAGGCGTCATCGCGTGTTATAAAATCGGAGTATTTATGTAGGCGCTTAGCGGTAAACATTAATTAAAATTGTTACAGTAATTAGCTAAGGAAGTCAAATAATTATGATTTTTCCATATTTGAGTATTATAATTCTTGAGCAGTGTTAACGCCTATGTCACAGCAGTGGGAACATTATTCCGATCTTATTAGGGACTATCTGATTCTACTCAGAAATACTATTACCAAAACTCTGTCACACACACTGATTAGACACTGCCTCGCTGGTCTAGTGGCTTCAAGCGATTCGATCTCCAGGTCGGCAAAGTGTCCGCTAGGACCGATGCCTGCCAGGGTTGCGGGTTAGTCCGAAAGGGATACCGGGGCCTTGGCAACAGGCAACTGAAGGAACACGGTTGGGTTTTAGTCAGTAAAAGTCTAACACGCCCTTCCACTCCGCCCAGAGCGGGAGAAGTCATTGGATGATTTCCAACCTCAAAAAAAAAAAATGGTCGGCAAAGTGTTTAGGGTTTTTCCATCAGGGATTTCTCAGTAGCAGCCCGGACTCTGGGTAACATGCGCGTTTGATGGCTTTAGGCTCGTCCACTATTACCTGGGACTTATACATAACTGGCAAAATTGGTTGGTTTACTATAGGTACAGCTCTGTCTAACCCTTCGGGAATCACAGGCGCGATGTTATGTAGGCGACACCTAAATTAATGCCTTGTTCCAAATATTATATCCGAATTAATTATTTATGATCTGTTGTTAGGTGGATCAAGCATGAATATTATCAGGAAATCTGAAAGGATTGACGCATAACAAATTAATTTCATGTATCTATGTCAGATCTGTCACGCCAATACCTACCGTTTACCACTCAAATTAAGTTATAAATTGTCTGAATTGTATTTTTTCTGTTATAATAGCTATGGCTGTAATCTAAGAACAATTATGCAATATGTAAGCTACAGCAAATTTAAATTAGGTATTTGACTTGCAACCTGATCTTCGGATTATCAATTAATTTTGATTAAGTTCATTGTGCGTGCACCTTGCTGCAGTCTGTCTTTATCTCGACAGCTATAAGTTTCAAGAATCCAGAACTCCTTGACTTCAAAATCTCCAGTAGATAGGTGACTTCAAGTAAGCGTGCATGGTGTCGTTCCTGGATTTGATCTATTCTAGATCAAACAGAAGCCAAAATCCTAACTTTGTATTTTAAATGCGAAAGTGAATTTGTTTGTTTGTTTCGCTTTCACGCTGAAACGGCTGAACGGATTTAGATGAAATTTGGCACAGGGGTAGACCATGACTAGAATAGGAGATAGGATACTTTTTATCCCGATATTCCTACGGGATTGAGACTTACGCGGGTGAAATCGCGGGGCGCAGCTACTAAACAATATTTTATTAGTATAAATCACCCGAAATCCACTCAGCCTATCACAGTCGTGGACATAGGACTCTCCAAAGTTACGCCACAACACCCCGTTCCAAGTGCCTGTGCCTTCCAGATCCAGTCTGTCCCAGCCACATTAAAGTGGTCAGTTCATCAAGCCATGTTTCCAGAAATGTCAAGGTCGCAGCATTATGCTGAGATGGTACTTTTGACCTCTTACCGGACTTTGCTTCTTTATTTTTATTTTTGTTTTTATATATGCTCTTATTTATGTATTTTGATATTTAGTTAGTAAGGATATTAAATATTTAGACTGTTTTCTTCCTGGGGGCTTAAACGGTCACTTTAGCAGAATCATAATATGAAAATATTATGAATCATCGTAAAATGTCACAAACTGACAATTCATAACATCTGCGTGAATTCATATTACGAAATAATTCATCTGTTTGTCACTTTTCTATGGAAATTCGTTAAATGATCCACAAATTATGAATTGCTTTTATGTCAAATTAGAGGATTTGCTAATGACAGCTGGGATTCAGGAAATGAACTGCTTTTAGAGGAATTGCTAATGTGGCCGGTTTAGGCCCCCTGTGCGATTGATGAAGGGATGACGAAGGGATAAAATATATCTTTCTTTCTTTCTTTTAGTTCAGCCAAAATGAAGGCACAGCTACTTTTATAATTGGGCGAAACGCACCAAAGCTTTCAACATCCCATTGTTGTTGTTGTTGTTGTTATTGTTGCTATTGTTATACCCTAATTTTGGCCCGCAGTAACCCCGCGCTTATTAGCCGGTATGCTCCCAGCCGGCCGTCCGGCACCTTCACGCCACTTACGGTACCGTTACGGTTGATATAGTGTTTGTCGAGCGGTGCCCGCGATCGCTTCCGTGTTCAGACATCCTCTTAAGGGGAAGGCTTTATGGCAGTTGGTGGGTAGTTCAGGAATTTGTCGCCAGAGTGAAAAAAAAAAAAGGTTGTGGTTGAAATACAGGAATAAGAAGCACATCATAATAAGAAGTAATTTCTGATAACCTTTATTAACGACACTTTTGCGTTGATATAAAAAAATAGAGGGCTTTGACCGCCCATACTCTTAAGAGTTTGTCGAGGTGACTAAAATGTTTGTTAACTAAATTAATTTAATACAATAGTGACCTCCGACAAAGGAAACCATTGTGTATTTGACAAAAGTTGCCTATGACGATTAAGATTGATTATCAATATTAAATAATGGTCATAAACAGGCTTTTTTGAAAAAAAACTGTTGTTGGTTTGGTAGGCTAATGACCTTAATTGACCTATGCAGTAGTGAAGTATGATTTGGGAGAGGAGTCAGCTCTTACGACACTTATTACCTTTTTACATCAAAACGCCCGAAAACTCATAATTGGACACAACGTATCAAATCAAACCACTAATTAGACAATTATCGAAAAGGTCACCACTTTTTGGCAACTGAACTTTAAAAAAACATTTCTTAATGATGCTTAAATATCAATCCTTACTCAAACAATTTACCAATTTTTGGCAGAAAATTAAACAAATTGCACAATTATCAACAATTACATCAACTTAGCCTTAACAATCGGAGCAGGCGTTTCGTTGCGCTTGCGCACGCCGGGACCGTCCGCGCGCATTCTCTCGTTGACCGCCGTGAAGTACGCACGTATTACCGTTATCAACTCTCGAATCGAAACAAGTGAAGTGCAGTGAGTGATTTTCTGTGAAAAAATGTGAATATTCCTGTTTTTCTTTTAGTGATTTTCCTACGTCACTGATATGAAGACCGTCGATATTTTAGAGGTAATGTTTATTATTTATTAGTACTGAATTTTCCGCTCAGTTGATTTTGTTAACGAGGCAATATTTTGTAAAGACTGTAAGAGTGCATCGTCGAAATATTTAAATGATGTAGCATATTTGTGTTGTTTGTTGATTGTTATCTAAAAATGGTTGAAGATGATATATCAGTTTGATATATGAAGACTGGTTAATTACCTAAGTGCTTAACCATATAAAGTTAGTGGATTTCACTTCGTAATATAATACGACTTACCTGTTTAATGACCATTGAATATGCCTGAAGGCTTTAGAGGTCGCAAGTGTATACTTAAGTTATGTTTCTCTAACTTAATTTTACAGCTTTCCTTATGTGTCGTTACAAAGAATCTATGAAAGTATTACTAATTAACCTTAATTAATAAATTGTTAAACGTTTGAACCGCAAATGAAAATCTACTTATATTAAAACTGCATCAAAATGTTTAGAAATATATCACATAAGACAAAATTCTGAACACAAAACGACAAAAACTATTTATCAATAAAATAAAGATTGATCATTGACGCTCGGTATGCCTCAAGGAACTATCCTGGGACCCGCGACAAAATTAATTTGACCAATTAAAGAAAATATCCAGCATGAACGGTCGGTATGCTGTAGGGAACTATAGTAGGACCCGTAACAAATTTATCAAATGACAATAACAAAAGAAGTAGAATGATAAGTAATCTGTTACCATTTACTTCAATGACAAATAGTTTAACGCTTCACAAGGAATGACAACAAAACAATAGTTTATTTAACCACCTTTATTAATCTGAGCGGAAGAATGCAGGAATGTCAATGTGAAAGCGGAGAGTACCGCGCAAGTAATAAGTATGTTTTACAATTGATTAACTTTAAAACATTCCTGAGAATTATGGACCTGATGTGCCATATGTAGACTTCAGTGAGCCTTAAACGGTCACATTAGCAATTCCTCTAAAAGCGATTCATAACCTGAATTTCCAGCTGCCATTAGCAATTCCTCTAATTTGACACAAAAGCAATTCATAATGTGTGTACCATTTTACGAATCTCCATGAAAAACTGACAACAGATGAATTATTTCGTTATTATGAATCGCACGCAGATCATTATGAATTATCAGTTTGTGACATTTTATGTTGATTCATAATATTTTCCTATTATGATTCTGCCAAAGTGCCCCTAGTAGCTTAATTATACATGACAAACTTCTTTTCAACAAATGATCCATTGTCACCCATAACAAAATTAACATAAATTCAGCAATCTCATATATATTTTTTTCTTTAAATCAATTGATCAAAGTATTCCATGCATACCTAATGCAGCCATACGTGATACGTCATATTACCATTCATAAAAATCCTACAGAGATCTCTGTAGGATTTTATGAATCTATAACAATTATCAATCGTAACAATAACAATCATGTAATGCACAATAATATTGTAGCCGTATTTTGTAATGAGGTAAAAACCTTTTATGGTCTGAACCACCAACCAGTATTGAACCAAAATAACCGATCATGCAATTTTGTAACCCATCCCTAATAGTAGCAATTTCATAAAACTGTCATGTCTGACTGGCTTATTTTAAGAAGATATAATTATGCTGATGTCTACTTGTAAGCCTGACTAGTTTAATATGTATATTCGAGTAATTTTGCAGCTTGATAAGTAGGACTCGAACCGGTATATGTGCTGGTAGCTGTGTTAACAATAGTGAAGATCGTACCGAGGTTGAAAGCGCACGAACCAATGGCAATACGCTAGGAAATATATTTGAGTACCTAGGGCCGGCGTTCACTGGGCAAGGCGCAGCACAGCGCGGTTGTCACTACCCAAACAAATATCTACCTTGCGACGATTGAAATAAAGTTGAGATTAAGTAAACTTTCATTAGCGTCAAGCGGAAAAAGGTGCCGTCTCGGGTTATTTATTTTCGAGTTTATTTTAAGGTGCGTTAGTTGATATTTGTTTGGCAATGACAACCGCGCTGCGTTGCGCTCGCCAGATGTGCGCCAGCCCCTACCAGCTTTTACCAGCGTGGAGGCCGGAAATTATTTCACGGGAATTTACTACGAGATCAAAAGAATCTTATGTCCTAACCCAGGTCATGCTTTACCTGTGGGCCAAATTCCATCGTTCGTTCCATCCGTTCAGCAGTTAAGCACGTCAAAAGGTAACAAACAGACAGATTTACTTTCGCATTTATAATAGACTAGCTGCACCGCGCGGTTTCACCAGCATAAATCTCGATACCGTGGGAATATCGGGATAAAAAGTATCCTATGTCCTAATCCAGGTCATGGTCTACCCCTGTGCCAAATTTCATCCAAATCTGTTCAGTCGTTTTAGCGTGAAAGCGTAACAAACAACATCACTTTCGCATTTAAGATAGTATGGAGGGATGTAGGCATATATACGGACTTTTGTGTCTGTAGAATCAGATGCACTCAGACCTTTCCAATTTTACAATTACTGTCTTCATAATATTCTATGATAGGTTTTCCATAATGTCTGTCATAAATTTTAATTACTCGAGAATTCTATGACTGCTTGGTGCACTTAAATCAGTCCTTTGAACGGCCATGCTGTCTGAGAAGAAATCAATTTGATTAATATTTTTATGAATAAAGTAATGGATTCTGTTGAAAAGCTTTCCAGTTTCATGAGCTGTAATTTTTATTTTTAAATTATGACTTTTTGCTTTTATGTGGAGATGTATGGATAATATTATAATCTTTGCGGGAATAAATAATCTGATATTCTTTGAGAGACGCACAAGCAAGCGTGGAAAACTATGAAACAAGATACAAATTCATTGCATATTTATCATTGACTAGCTTCCGCCCGCGGTTTCGCCCGCATGGTATGTCGATAAAAAGTAGCCTATGTCCTTCCCCAGGATGCCATCTATCTCCTTGCCAAATTTTGTCGAAATCCGTTCAGTAGTTTAGGCGTGAAAAGGTAACATACAGACATACATTACTTTCCAATTTATAATATTAGTATAGAGCATAGAGTAAAGTAATATATAGGGTATAGAGAGCCCCCTCGCAGAATTTATTGAAGACCGCTAATGTCAATTGATCGGATAAATAGCGCCATCTATTATCGCCATCCACAAACTTGTGATATGTATAGCTATAGCTAGCTATAGGTGCTACTATGCAATAGTGCCTATACTTTAGCTTCCTTACTAATTTGCTTGTTTTTAATATGACAAAGTTTTACTGAATTTAAATTTTCTCTTTATTTAAAAATCATAGTAAAACTTTATCAAATTAAAAACAAGCAAATTAGTAAGGAAGCATCAATTTCTTCATCTTCATCAGTCTTTTTTTTAAACTAAGTACTTATTTATTTATGCTATAAAACGATTGCACTAGAATGGCGGAGGAACTATAAGCTCAACTCACACAATAACTTCGGAAAATTCTTTCACTTCACTACGGAGGAAAGGACTCAACTCAACGCGGATCGGCGGATTAATTTAACGAAGAAAAGCACAAAAATATGGGAAGAAAACTACAAACAAGCGCACACGCAAGGAGCAGTCGCCATATTTGTTGTGAACTGACAATTTGACAATCAATAAAAAAACAATAATTCGCTGTGTTGCTATCGTAATTATTACGCGGCTTGTAATCTACACCAATATTTGCAAATAATTATAATACGTGTTAATAAAATTATTAGAGTTGAAATTAAAATTTATTTATTTTTATTTTTTGTCACAAATTATATTTGTATCGATGGTGTCGCCATCTGCAGCGACATAAAGTAACTAATTGTTTAGGATGGCGAAAACAGATGTCGCATTTTGAAAAAAAATACCCCACATCTGCCAATGTATGGAATTGTCCTACCCCTGGTATAGAGTATGGATTCAGGATTAATTCAGGCGTTGGTCTATCACAAGCTCTACTGCTGAGCATGAGGTCCTGGGTTCGATTCCCCGGTCGGGCAAGGTTTTATTGGGGTTTTCTATCTGGAATTCCTCAATAACAGCCCGGAATCTGGATTTGGCAATAGGGTCGCCCCCTATTACATACGACTGAAACATAACTTGTGAAATGTGGGTGTACTGTACGTACACTTCTGACTTACCCTTTGGGGAAACAAAGCTTGATGTTATGTGTTATTTCTCTGACTCCAGACATCTTCTTCCTATGGAAGGTGGCTTTCCAAAAAATCAAAATATTTTAATTCACATAAACCTACATGGGCACTAATGCAACGTCAGAAGCTAGGTGCACGGTTCCAATTGGTCGTTTCCTATGGAGAATAGCCGGCAAGAAACTCCATGGTTACTCTTTTCAAAATAATTGGCTGTTACAATATTTTCAAATTATGGGAGGACAGTGTAGGCCTTTCAACAAGTACCAGGTAAGTGATTAACAAAATAGAAAATGTTCAAAAAATCTACTACAGTCCACTAAGCCTACATCGTTCTCACATTCACAAAATGGAAAAGAATCTATACAAAAGATAAATAACATAATAAAAATAAAAATCTATTCTAATCTAAGAGGAGCTCGTGGCTAAGTAATAACAGCCGCTCGGGTCGATCCATCAGGTTAAGCTATGCTTGCCGGGGTTGGTCCGTGGATGGGTGACCATTTTCACATATCGAGACTCCTCCGTGCCTCGGAAAGCACGTTAAGCCGTTGGTCCCGGCTGTCATTTGTGGATCTTTGACAGTCGTTACGAGTCGTCAGAAGCACGAAAGTCTGACAACCAGTCTAACCAAGGGGTATCGTATTACCCAGTTACTGGGTTGTGGAGGTCAGATAGGCAGTCGCTCCATGTAAAATACTGGTATTCAGCTGCATCCGGTTAGACTGGAAGCCGACCCCAACATAGTTGGGAAAAGGCTAGGCAGATTGAAAAATAAAAATCTATTCAAACGAAATGACATTGCCATTACAACTGTAACAAATCTAAACAATTATCATGTCCACAAAGAATAAGATAATTATGTCAAGGTTTCCTTCAACTACCTTTGGACTCCTACGAAAGAATATCGAAGTTTGCAACTCTCAACGAATAATAATGTCACCTCGCCTCGAATGCTCAAATTAGCGGATGATTGGTTATCATCAAAATAATGGATGTTTCATTTCCTTTGTAAACCAATACAACTCTTGCCGGGAAATTGTATGCAAACTTAACACATACAGTTCTTTATTTTTTCCTTAACTACTATGTCATGATTTAGACTTTGTTTCTTGTCAAGGGAAGGATTTCCTTCTCATTCCGCTATAGCATTTCACGGAAATAATAATTTGCTTTTACAAAGTTTTCAAATTAGAGTATTAATATGAATGGGAGGACAGTGTGGGCCTGCCAACAAGTACCAGGTTCTTAAAAAAATAGAAAATATTGGTACCTCTTATTCCTTCACCATGTTTCCAAGGATACCCATGGCAGGGAAGTTGTTCCTAAGCGCCAATCCGTCCACAAAAACAGACTACCCCACCTGTCCTGCTTCCAATCGACATCCTATCCACAAAACACAATTCAACTCATGCGCATCGATCAAGATGACAGCTTATGTGTTACGGATGACCATATCTTTTATGTGTGTTTTTATTCGATTGCCGTCGTTCGATCGGGGTTTATGTTCAACTGAGATCCGGCTGAGATCTGTGATCTAGACGAGTGCAGTGACGAACGATTATTGATCTGTTGGTGAGCTGTATTTTGATATGCTATTCGATGTTATATGTTATGTTAAGTGGTATGTTTGATCTTAGTCAATTGACTCAAGCGTGACTTTGGTGGAAATCCATTATAAAATACAATAGACGTAGATATATATTTAGTAACCTATTCCTCTTAAACATTCGTCAAGAGTCATTAAAAACCCTGTAAGAAATCGACACGTGTTTCACCTCTCAACGAGGCATCCTCAGGATGACGATTGACCAGTCGCAAACCAGAACGCGACGTGTTGCTACACCGAGCACTGGAAGCAGAGAACTGCTCTCTGAACTGTTCTTTACTATTATATTTTATGTTTGATCTTAAGAATGGCTGTAATGTGACAATGTTAATCATTTATGGTAGGGTCCACAATACCTATTATGTTAATATGATGAGGAATTAATTTCAGGAATTTATGTTATTTATATCAATGGCTCATCCATTGATCGCTCATTTGTCTCTAGTCGCTCTGTTCTCTCTCGCTATGTAACTTAACATCAGTTTCCTTTTTAACCGACTTCTTCAAAAAGGAGGAAGTTCTCAATTCGTCTGTATGTTTTTTTTTTGTGTGTGTTTCGCGATTACTCTGCCAAATTATGAATCGATTTTGATGATTCTTTTTTTGTTTGGTAGGTCATGCTTCAGAAGTGGTCCCATATATTAATTTTATTAATTTTGCTTGCGTTGTTTTTGAGTTAGCTTCAATAATTACGTATTTTTTCCAGTTTGCGTATGTAGATAATATTATTATCTTAGTTGACTCCGTCACTGTTATTTACATAGCTGATAACGATATACGAATTTGTGTGGGGTAGGTACCACAACTAAAAAGTGAAAAATAAAAACTTTTTACAAAAAAAAAAACAACCGACTTCCAAAAAAAACACTAAAAATTTTTCGTTTTTTGCCCCCATTTTCCGAAATTAAAGTTATTTTTCACTTTTTTTATGTTTTTATTTTCGTTATCGTATCATCTATCCACCATAACGTGATATTGTTAATCGAAAACCATGACCCTTTCTCTCTCATTTTAATTATAGTTATCCATTTTCGCCTACCCAGAGAGTTTCTTCGGTTTTTTTTCTGCCATGATCATGTTGCAGTCATTACATTTTTCCTTTTTCAAAAAAGGACATTTCGTAATCTCGATATACCTATAGAGTATAGACTTTAGTGGCTTCTAGTCTAGTCACATCTTTTTGATACCGATAGCAGTCATCAGTTCGTCTTAACCTTGATTTTTAAACCGTATCGCGTAACTTTCATTTACCTAACTATTTGGCAATATTTGTCTTGACATTTTGTATTTAAATCCATCTATGGACTAATGACTCCAGCTATATTTAAATAATATTAGGCCCAAATAAGGTTGACTCCGTAGTTCTTGATCTTTAGGTTGCAAGTCGCCTCATGGTTTATCAATTACGAAATTGTCAGTAGCCACCTGAAGACAATAATCTCGTCCTATTTTAAGGGCAATAAGTAAAATATATGCGTGCGAAATGTGGGTGTACTCTACTCTACACTCTACCTCCCTGACACAGTACAGACAAAAAATTTCTTTATTTAAGGGAAAAAAGCAACTGTCAGATCCTCATTCACAGTTAAAAACAGCGGGGTGTGGAGAATGTGGGTAGTTGCGCGGCCTGTCTGACTGAGGCTCGTAAATCTAGTCGCGTGCGCAGATGTCATTACCGCAGACTTCTTATAGTAAAAGTTTTATACAGTCCGTATGTAACTCTGTGGAAGAGTTTGTGATGTATTTTTAAGAGGTATTAGATTTAGTGGAGTTTATTTTGAAAAATACGTTTAAAGAAGCACTAGTAATAGTTTAGCTATTTCGTCAAACAACATTGCTATGTTTTTGAGAGATTTAGCTGCTTTTGAAGCACCAATACTTTTAAGGTTCGATTCTAAAGTCGATATCGGATCGGTTAATTAAATATACAATAATAATTCCCGACACATGATATTTACTCGTATTTATTTAGTTATTTATTTTATTATTTATGTACACACAGTAAAATACAAAATAGATAAGACATAATTAAAATATGAGTACAAAGGTACTGCTTATTTCTTAAAAAAAATCTTCCAGCAGACCTGCGAAAGGAGAAATGAGAAAGAAATGTAGACAATAGTGTGTGAGAACAAGAAGAGAAAAACATGAATATGCGAAGTCTTAACTAAAAATATCAAATATGATATCTAAAAAAAAATCTCTTTTTCCTAATTTGTCTTCACATACACCCACGGATACAAACGATCAGTCTGATCATCGGAATCAACATAATACCAAGGCACCAACAGGTAAAAAAAACATTCCCATAAAAATAATGACAGACACAAACAAGAGCTTCCTCTCGTGTAGAAGATAGAGCCATAGAGATGTACCATAGAACTATATAGAGCTATAAATACTCTCTATTAGCTATAACATTGTGGTGGCTGTCTCGGAGACACGATGTTGCATTTCCTGCCGATATAAATAAGTACCTGTGAGGACTAAGGAAGGGGTGGAGTCGCAAGATTAAAATAAATAAAAAAAATCAAGAAAAAGTAAAAACTATTCAGGTAAACAAGGGTCTTCAAGCGAGGAAGAATAAACTAATTAATCTAAGGTAATGCGATAAAACCGGAGAAGAAGCAAGCATGTCCTAGAACCAAAAATTCGAAGACATGTGACATCCACAACCCGCACTGGGCCCGTGCAGGCCCCTCACATAGAGGAGGACTGTGTCCCAACAGTGAGAACATAAAAGGCTGATTATGTTAATGCAAAAAAAGAAATAAAATATTTCAAACTGATAGTAGATTTTTTATTGATGGCAGCCCAATAAAAATGGCACTTTAATTAAAACAAGAATTATCTATAGAATATAATAAAAAAGATTGCTTACAATACTAGACTGTCTTATCTTCTCTATTTCCTGAACCATAAAACACAAATAATTTTGCCTTTTACCACAAAATAATCAATAAACTCATCAACTTAAATAGTAAGAAAGTCATCACTACATAATAATAAAACCAAGTCCTCCGCCGCGTCCGTCTGTCTATCTGTTCGCGATAAACTCAAAAACTACTGCGCCGATTTCCATGTTGTTTTCACCAATGGATAGAGTGGTTGTCGAGGAAGGTTTTAATATATAATAACCGACATACACGCGGGCGAAGCCGCGGGCATCAGCTAGTTACACATAATCCATTACTACTTAGCACATAACACATGATGCTATCTAAAAACTTAGCTTTATGTCATACAACTTTATATAACTTGTAATGTGGAAGTCTCCACATCTTTCCTGCTCGTCTCGGGTCGTCGCTCCGCCGTCGGTTGCATAATAATGTCCCCAAGGGTTAGGTTTACCATGCAAGGATGTCTGCATGGGGTAAATGATCCTTGATGTCATAATACTTATTATTGTCACAGGTGGAATTCTCCGGGGGAAAGGCAGTTTTATTATTAGATAGTGTGCTGTCACCAAAGACTTTTTTTCATATTTATTTTTTGTGACGTCGTCATCTGGTTGCCGTTCGTTATTCCAATTTATTTGTGGTTGAGGCAATAATGTTTTCTTCTTCCATATATAACTAACAGCCATCACCTCAGTATTAATCGGGATGTGATCTAAATTCTGGCGAGGACCTCGTGGCTAAGTAATAACAGCCGCACGGGTCGATCTATCAGCTTAAGCTACGCTTGCCGCGGTTGGTCCTTGAATGGGTGACCATCTTTACATGTACCGAGACTCCTCCGTGCCTCGGAAAGCACATTGCTCCCGGCTGTCATTCGTGGATCTTTGACAGTCGTTACGGGTCGTCAGAAGCCCGAAAGTCTGACAACCAGTCTTACCAAGGGGTATCTTATTACCCAGTTACTGGGTTGTGGAGGTCAGAAAGGCAGTCTTTCCATGTAAAATACTGGTATTCAGCTGCATCCAGTTATACTGGAAGCCGACCCCAAAATAATTGTTGCAAGGCTAGGCAGATTGATGATTGATCTGAATTCTGGGCGATCACTAAAATTAAACAGCTTCTACAAGTTACGATATTCTCAAATATCCTTCCTATACACACGTTGAATAGTCCTCACTACCACTTTACTGACTGGCTGATATTATAAACGTGGCTTGACCCATTCTTATAGTAATTCTTTTTGGATTTTCAAGCACTTTCCAGTAGCCAAGCTCTTCCTATTACATTTGAATTCCTTACTCTTCATTGTACCCTTTATTATGTAAGATCTTGTACTTTTATTTGCAGTGTTCAGTGTAAACTTGTAAATGGCCTTCAATATCATTTTTTTTTAAAACATCGTAAATCTGTATGTTTTTCGAACAGAATATAATAAAATAAAAAACATACTTCTCCTATATTTTCTAGGTGATAGCCGGATTCAAACATCATATAATCAACTTACTTATATATTGGTGCCGATTCTGTTGTTCACAAACTAAACTAAATTTAAGTTGACGTAATTTTAGTAGGCAAGTTTTTAAATCACGTCTAAACTTGTATGGGCGCTGATTAATTTGACAGGACTAAACTAAAATTTATCTTCTGTCCTTTTCTTAATGACATAGAAAGAAAAAGATGCACTGAACTTAAATTTAGTTAAGTTTATGAACAACAGAATCGGCACCATTGTAAGATTCTGACTTTCCTGGTCGCTGAGATGAGTGCATTTGTAAAACAATAGCTGTTACCGGTGAAGTGTTGAGTTCTGCGAGTTCAGTAGTGCAATGTGATCTTAATGACATATTGTCTGCTAAAACAAAGGCCGTTGTGACTGCTCCGGGTCTAATTGAACTGATTGAACTATCATATTACAGGATACAATGATGTGTTGTTGGAATGGGATCTTGTATTAATTGAAGATCAGTACATAGAGGAAAAGCTTTGTATTTGTTTACCAGATTCCGCCCCGTGCCTACGCGGGCTTAAATTACACTCTAGGGGTAGGGCAGACCTGGCAGGGTTGCAGGTTACTCCAAAAGGGATACCGGGACCTTGGCAACTGAAGGAACACGGGTGGGTTTTAGTCAGTAAAAGTCTGACACGCCCTTACGCTCCGCCCAGAGCGGGAGAAGTCATTGGATGCCCAGCCTCAAAAAAAAGGGGTAGGGCAGACAAGACTACGTGAAGTCAGTTTTGCAGCGATTCGTTTCTGTAGCTCAACATTACGCTTAGTAACATTATGCGAATTAAAATTATTATGCCTAAACAAATTATGCAACAAGATAATTATGTTAACATAATCTGTATGCCAAAAACAATTATGGCAAAGAATTATTAGATCAAAAAAAATTATGCCAAAGGATATTAGGAAAAAAGTATTATGTGAAAAAAACGGGTGCCCATGACTGCGACATACATATTGGACAAAAAAATTACATCACTGCTTCATTCATCGCTGAGATTGGCCCCTATGGCCGAAATTCGATCTGGAGGACTATTTTATTAATAAACCAAAAAACTATTAATAAAACTTACATTTGTCGCATTGTCACCTGTCACCTGTCGCCAGTGAGTTTTATGTTAAGAGACGATGCGGGCAACTATGCACATACTCGACACACTTTTGTTAGTTGCCAATGCACGCTGACTGGTTTGAAGACTTGTAGTTATTATCGGGAAATGCATATTCTTGCAAGTAATAATAATAAATTATTCCTGTCTTAGCTTTGCATATTAATTTGCTTAAATCGTGATTGTTATTTTAATGTGTTACTCATGAATTTCTATAACATATACTTTTTAACGTTGACACATTTTCATGACTTTTTCAACCACGAAAATTTAGATCAGTAATTAAATCTGTTTGATCTATAGTCAAGGGTACGATGGCAACCCTACTGACTGGCCGTCTTGCCAGTCGCCAGCGATCGATTTACGACTACCTAGTAACGTGTTCGCAATATTATGAAATATCTATAAATACACACTGCTGTATTGACAGATTCAATGTACGAGCTGCATTTCTTTCAAATGGATTGTAAATAGCCGTATGTGAGTGTAATGAAAGGCTTTGCTATGAGACTCTTTTACTTTCATGTCACTTACGCGGTACGCCTCAATCGACAAAGACACCAATTAGCAAAAAGGAACCAATACTCTTTAGTAATCCGTACTCCGGAAACCGTAAACTACGATCCATGACACCAATCTGGGTCACCAGCCAACCTAACGCGACCCATAGTGACTAGACATAATATTTTGACAAGTTTTGTATAGATTTATCGACAAAATGTAACACAATGTGTTCCATCTGCCTAGCCTTTTCCCAACTATGTTGGGGTCGGCTTCCAGTCTAACCGGATGCAGCTGAATACTAGTATTTTACATGGAGCGACTGCCTATCTGACCTCCACAACCCAGTAACTGGGTAATACGATACCCCTTGGTTAGACTGGTTGTCAGACTTTCGTGCTTCTGACGACTCGTAACGACTGTCAAAGATCAACAAATGACAGCCGGGACCAACGGCTTAACGTGCTTTCCGAGGCACGGAGGAGTCTCGATATGTGAAAATGGTCACCCATCCACGGACCAACCCCGGCAAGCGTAGCTTAACCTGATGGATCGACCCGAGCGGCTGTTATTACTTAGCCACGAGCTCTCTCCAACACAATGTCTTACCTTCTTAAATTCTGATCTTGCCTATGTGTCCTTTTGATGGTCTATGTGGATTTTTTCATATTTTAAAGTCGCATTTTTTCAGCATGCCCTTAGGGCCTCGACATGTGGCAATCTCTTTCAAAGCGTTTCGTATTTCTACATCGACTTTCAATAAGATTGACATAAGCTTTTCGGTAGCTTGTCAACCCAATACATTTTGACTTACATCATCGTGTTCGCTCATGGACTCCACAGGCTCTCAGGTTCCATGTTACTTGTGGTCTATGCAAAATGTTTCTCTCTTCCATTCTCCCAGGCTGTCACCCGTCACCATTTATCATTCCCTTTTCCTTCGTATCCCTCACACAATTCCCATATCTTGGGTCTTTCGAAGAAGTACCTATCAAAAACGAAATATGAGTTTTGAGTGAAGTTTTGAAAAAAAAATGGGACAGAATTTAAATGTCTTTTTCCTCAAGCAATATATCAAAATCATGTGTTAATAAATAGTCGCGTTGCTGTCGACAATATCTGCGACAAATATCACGCTCGCTGTGACAGTTATTTGGTCAGCAAGCTGTCATAAATTCATAATGTTATTGAATCATCATTTCCGCGACCTGAATGCTAATGAGGATACATAGAAATGTTAGTCGTTTGTTTTTTCTGTGGTACTATTCCATTGAGTCTTTTTTGAAGTGTGTTAATTTTATTTGTGAGATTTATGTAAGATTCGAATCTTAACTTCCATCTTGGATTGAGACTTTTTTGTTAGCCCATTTGCTTTTCCACTCCTGCGCAAGGGCCTACTCAATTTCTTAAATTTATCTTTATGTTGTGCTTTTTCTCGTCCATTCTTAAAGAAGCCATATTATAGGCAATATACAGGGCGTCCCACGGATATGCCACATGGAGGGAAAGTATCTTGAATATTGTAGATGGAACATTATCCTTAAAGAAGACATTATTTGAATTAAAAAAAAAATTAAACTGCATTCATAGATATTTAAATAATTACATGGTTGACCCGGGAATCAAATCCGTTAAATGAGAAAAATAATCAACCTGTTAGCTTTATCATATCGATCGAAAGGCTTCATCATAAGGATTATTTTTTGCTAAATAACATAGTGTCACAAATAAAAGGAAGACCATGAATTTTAACATTTGATGGGAAATTTTGTTCAGAAACATTAACATTTTTAATACAAAATTAATCAATTTATCAAATGCTCAAAATGACTCCCTTCCTTGTCTATGTATGTTGGGATTGTCAGGGCTCCAGGCTTGTGCTTTGCTGACAAGCAGATAAATAGATATTTATAATAAATAGATATTTTTTATAAGAGTCTGGAATTAATTTTTAAGTTTAATAACACATTTTTTATTATATTGCAGTCTAGCACGTATAATAATATACATTATTATCATTTTTAATCATTTCTTTGGTTTAGAATTAGTATAAAATAAAGAATTAAGAATCTTTCCATTTATGAAATATGTACTTTAGTACTAAAATCTCTTCTCGCCCATAAAGAAAGACAGACCATAAACAAGAAAATTATGAATACAGTATTAAACTATCTCTGCTTCCGACTAGGACCGGTTAATAACTGGGCTGGAGATGTCGTTTATCATTATTAGCTATAACATTATTATTTATGACGTAATTATTATGCTTTGAATATAATATTTATTAGATGACTTTCATTCCATAGTAATAGGAGATAGGCTTTATGAATTCTTGTATCTTTTACAGGCGTTGGAAAGCACGCAAGCCGTTGTTCCCGGCTGTTATTCGTGGATCTTTGACAGTCGTTACGGGTCATCAGAAGCCCGAAAGTCTGACAACCAGTCTTACCAAGGGGTATCGTATTCCCAGTAACTGGGTTGTGGAGGTCAGATAGGCAGTTGCTCCATGTAAAATACTGGTATTCTGCTTCATCCCGTTACACTGGAAGTCGACCCCAACATAGTTGGGAAAAGGCTAGGCAGATTGATTGATTCATCTAATGTATAGTTTCCTATGGAGCAGGACTATATACTCCGGTATTACTCTTCTTAATTATCAAATATCTCTGTGAGCTAATTGTAATCGGCACAAAGATGCTCCTCTTATTAAAACATACATAATATTTAGTGTTGTTATCAGACCGTGTTAGACCAAACCGAGATAGCACGTGGCATTACGCGTCCATGCACGGATCCGGTATTGTTTTGCACAAATACTTATTTTAACGTATTTATAGAAGACGTATGATATAGTCAGTCATGGTATTTCATTTGTAGGGTGATGTACGCTACAAATAAAATATGTATAAAGGATGATTTCCACCAAACGGCTCCCACTCACGGCTCTTCTCTGTGGTCTTAAAACGGTCACTTTAGCAGAATCATAATATGAAAATATTATGAATCATCGTAAAATGTCACAAACTGACAATTCGTAATTCGTTCCGTCTAACATCCGTTTGACAGTTTTCTATGGAGATTCGTAAAATGGTCCACAAATTATGAATTGCTTTTATGTCAAATTAGAGGAATTGTTAACTGGGATTCAAGAAATGAACTGCTTTTACAGGAATTGCTAATGTGGCCGGTTTATACCCTGATCGGAATGGATTTTATCTTTAAACGATATTAAATCGTGTTCACAGTATTTAATGTCTATATTACCAAGCCGCGCAAAGCAGCTTGACCGCGGGCATCTTCCGCGACACGCGATCGTTGGTCTGATACGATGCGATGCGAGGCGTTTGGTGGAAATCATCCTTAACTGGTTAACATTCCGACTAATAATGCCATTAACTATCAGATTATAACATGAATACCTACAGTTAATCTGTCATTATGCTATAACTTATAAATTTATTGGAAAAACTAGCTTTAGCCGCGACTCCGTTTGGAAGTTTGAAAGCAAAAATGAGATGAAACGCGTTTATGTCTTTAGTTTGAACAACATTTTATAAAAAAATATCAAAAAAAGCTGATTTATTCTTTGTAACGTTTATATCGACATATTGTATCGACCTAAATATAAACCAATTTGATTATTCCAAGAATATTTTAGGAAAAATAAATGCGGAAGTGAGTTTGTTTGTTTGTTACGCTTTCACGCTAAAACGGCTGAATGGATTTAGAATAAATATGGCACATTGGTAGACCATGACCTGGAATAGGATACTTTTTATCCTGATATTTAAAAATTTCTAAAATAAATAAAATAAAATAAATTTCCAAGGGATCGAGACTTACGCGGGTCTTACCGCGGGGTTCAGCTAGTTAATAATAATTGGTAGATAGCAGAGCCTCCCTAAGCTGCTAGTTTCTCTCATAAACTATAGATTCACTGATAACGCGTCACGTTAAAGTTAATTAACTTCGCGTCATGCTCCAAATGGCCGCCATGGTGGAAATTAAAAATAAACAGCTGGTTGTCATCTTGTGAAAGTTGCGTACCTGCCAAAGGTAAATAAGCATTCCGGTTTATTTATCACAACAATTTTTTTTATGTTAGATTGTACTATTGATTGTAACCGCAGGTTTAAGCGTGCTTCTACGGAGGTTAAAAAAACACTTTTTAGAAATGAAATGAAATGAAATTGTTTATTCTGTAACTAGGATATTGGAATCACTTTTACACGTCATATTAAAAAGTTGTAAAAATAAGCTAAATGAGGTCGGCGTTTCCTATCTGACTACTCTGAGAAGAAAGGCCGAAACAAACTCAGAGGTCACCGTCTCCTTTAAAGTCCAGACATAATCTTAGTCAGGCCATATGAGGACCATGTAGATTAGAGTCTGAAATGGTCTTTTGAGGAAAGAACCATACAGATTTGAGTGGACCTGTCCAGTCAGTGCAAGCATTTGTCAGTAATAGTGGAGCTCAACTCAGAACTTAAGGAGCTCAACTCAAGAGCCTTCTGTTCCTCATTTTACACCTGTGACCTGTGACCTGTGGTGTTACGCAGAGGTCGTACAGCGCCCTCCGCGTTCAGTAAAATAATGCTTTCAGGGCGTTGATGGGGCTGCCTCGCTTCTGTAGCGCATTAGGGATGTTTGCAGAATTGCGTGTTGACTGCTTTTATGCATTAATGCGTAAAAGATGTGCGTCCTTGGTGCGCAGGGTGCGAGCCAGTTCCAACAGCATCCTGGGAATGATTGCTGTCAGGCTGGACTGTTGTGTTGTGAGTCGCTGCTCCGGTATTTCAGCTGGATTACTGAAGCAGCGATTATTATGTTGTGTATGTTTTGTGTAATTGTTGTTACTGTATCACTAACATAGTTGGAAGTTTATTTTATTGTTACTAACACTATGAGTCACATTGTTACTCTTAATAAAGAATTAATTCATTAAAATTAATTGACTATCGTAACGCTAAAATGGGTAGACCATAGGCCATAGGATACTTTTTATCCCGATATTTCCACGGGATCGACACTTACGCGGGTGAAACCGCGGGGCGCAGCTAGTAGACAATAAACTAAAGATATTATTACACACAAACATCTATCAATATCACCAGGGCATAATAAGATATAGCGTCGAAAGAGAAAGGTGGCATCGTTGAGACAAGCCAAATTCCACCGCGGTTTACAGAGCGCGACCGACTTGTGGTTAGCTTAACTTTAACCGACATACAAGGGTTACGGTTAAAACTTGTTTAAGGTTTTGAGTAAAAGAAGAGTCAATCTAGCCTTTTCCCAACTATGTCGGGATCGGCTTCCAGTCTAACCGGATGCAGCTGAATACCTACCAGTATTTTATATGGAGCGACTGATCACTATAGCAGAGAAAATATTATGAATCATCATAAAATGTCACAAACTGACAATTCATAATATGATCTGCGTGTAATTCATATTACGAAATAACTCGTCTGTTTGACAGTTTTGCCTTTTCCATCATCGTTATCGCAGCCCGGAGTCCGGATTTGTGCCCGGTTGATGCCTATTGGCTATACTGATCTCGCTCTCGGCTTGCCCCTATGGGGCTTAAACATAACTGCCTAAATGTGGTTGTCTAGAGGTGCACCTCTGCCTAACCTTTCGGAAAATACAGGCGTGATGTTATGTTGTTTAAAAGAAATTGAAAACAAGAATTGAAAATACATAATATTGGATTTTTTGACGATGTGATCATAATCTCTTCGGCAACCATTTTAATGTTATGTTTATGAATAGTTATGACAGAATGTGTTTTTAATAAATTATGTTGCACTACATAACAAATTGCAGCTTGCGGTTGTTGTAATTACTGACGAAATACATAATAGATATTATTTTGCAAGTAAAAATACAAGCAGTGGGGTGATGCATATTTTTTTTAGAAAATAAACAATCGACTTTGTTTTGTACTATGTAGATACGTATGCATAGAATACATACACAAACAAAACAAATGACACTCTTGATATGAATTTTACAATTCTAAATATTGTTTTAAAATATTGCTAGTTGGTTAAACGTGCAATTGATTTACTCTCGAGTAAGCAACGATTTATTCCGAAAATGAAAATGATTCCTGTTTGGTCGAATCCGCTCTAAGAGGGATGTATGATGTTACGCTAATGGATAGAATAAGAAATAACTACATAAGAGGAAGTCTGAATGGCTCCGATGACTGAAAAGTTGTGCGGAAATCGGTTGTAATGGTATGGGCACGTGATGCGGAAGAATGAGGAAAATGTCTTGAGGAAGGGATAAGAGCCGGTTCCTCTAATCTTATCCTTTCCTCACGACCAAAGAAACGAGGGATGGACTGTGTGAAAGATGATATGTCTAGAAAGGGGGTGACTACCGAGATAGAGAAGTATGGAAAAAACCGGCCAAGTTCGAGTCGGACTCGCGCACGAAGGGTTTCGTACCATAATCTATGAAAACGGCAAAAAAAAAATGTCTGTTGTATGGGAGCCCCCTTAAATATTTATTTTATTCTGTTTTTTAGTTTTTGTTGTTATAGTGGCAACAGAAATACATCATCTGTAATAATTGCAACTGTCTAACTATCACGGTTCATGAGATATAGCCTGGTTCATGGACATGTTCAGACAGACGGACGGACAGCGGAGTCTTAGTAATAGGGTCCCGTTTTACCCTTTGGGTACGGAACCCTAAAAAAAGACATGTTGCGCCGTCCTCAATCAAATTGACAAGGACAAGAGTTTTCAAATATTATGTATTTTATTGTCGTCGTCTAATTATATTTCGTTTAGCCAATCACTACGTTTTATGTGATTTAACAGCAGATTTCTTGATCAGAGTCTTCATTAGACTTTCTGAAATCGGGAAAATAATCAGACTCAAGTGCTAAATACCAATAAAATTAACTAAGTCTCGGATAGATTAGAATGGAAGCCAAGACAAGGAAAACGCTAGACTGATGAAATATGTCATAACTGCAGTCGCCGGTCGTTTCCTGACTTTCACTGGTCAATCTAGGTAGAGTAACCAGTCGACAATTCATTACAATACTGTATTACGCCATTATTATGTTGTTACCATACTACATATTTGACTGACGCGCGATCCACGTCTATAGGTAATGGTAAGCTCGTCGATCAAAATTCTGGGCTGGCATAATGTATCTCAGATTGCCATCGGCACGGATCACAAATTGTTGTTTAATAATACCCTATGTCATAAAGCTACAATACTCGTATATGCAAATAAATAAACTTTACTTCACGCTAAGAAAAAGAGGTTTTAAAAAAAAAACTGGTAATACATGTTCAGTGACACGGGCTCATGTTATCGATCAGACAAGAATAGAGAGATAGGAGTTACGCCATATGTAAACACATATTCAAGTATAGTTATGACAAAAGGTCATAAACGAACTCTCACTTTACTGTGAAAGTAAATGCATTTTATTTGATCTTCGCGTGATTTGACAATACTCTTGTCACGTTATCGAAAGGCAGAAAAGGTACACTTAATTAAATTATTTTAATTTAATAAAGCTAATTCAGCGTTTCGTTTTTTTGTGATTTAGTTCACAAAATCTTAGTTTTAGTACAAAATTTATCAGAAGGTAATAGTTTAATTAAACACAAAATAATTTGATGTATGAGAGAAACTTATAATGCCTCGCAACGATATGCATTAGGACGGATCATACGATACCTGAATGTGGTCTATCTGAATTTGAGTATTTACGATCAAGTATTTGAACTAAGTATTTTTAGATACTCGTACTAGGTGGACCTAGTATTAAAATTGTCGGGTACGGCACACCTCTACCACACGGGATTCTTCAACTACCTTTGGCCGGAGCGCTGGAGCATTGCGCAGTTCGTCACGGTCCGGCCAGGTGGTCTTCATGACTTTCATGACCATGGGCTGTATTAGGATAGAAGCGGGAGATTATCCGGAGCAATGAGGAACGATTCACAGACCTTTCCAATATCCCTTCAACTGACAGCTGTCAGAATTTGTCTAGAAAAAGGTCTAACTTTCGGTTTCACAGCGCCAACCCGACTCACTCAATGCTCTGTAATTATTACATTGTCAAAGTTGCCTAGCTTGGAAGTCATGTTGCAAGTTTATTTGATTATTGACGTATTACAAACGCTAAAATGGTTCCAACCTATTAAATATTACCACTTTATAACAAAAAACACAAAGCGCTCGACCACTAGAGACGTTATTCACAATTTAAATAAGAGAAAGAAAACCTCTATGGTTCATCATTATTGATTGATATTTAAAAACTCCATTAAATTACCTAGTTATAAATTAAAAGCAGTTCTATTTTTATGATTAATTTTAGCAATGAAATATAAACTCAAACTCAAAGCATTTATTTCAATTAAACCATTTACAGGCACTTTTGAATTGTCAAGGAGTCGGTCAGTCAGAAATATGAAGCTAGTTGCCCATTCCAAAGCGTAGTAGGTACCTATGGAGAAGAACGGGCAAGAAACTCCACGGATACTCTTTTAAATCAAAATATTGTTACAATATATGCGTTACATCATTCATATTGAAATTATACATGTGAGAACAATGTAGAAAGCACGTTAAAAGCGTCCACAATTATAACATAAAAATATAAATTCGCAAAATTAATCATTGGAAGGGTTATATTATAATATAACTGACTATTGGGAAGTTCAGCAGTTGCGAAATGGCTAACCTTTTTACTCGAGATAGAAAAGCATATCTCGTGATTTTCGTATTATAAACTCGTGATGACACGAGGAGGAGAGTTACTTCATCGATATCTTATGTCCAAGTATTATTGTTTTTTCGCATGGCTACCCCGCATTAATTGAACCTTCTGCGGCTCTCTATTTTTTTATGTTACTTTCCAAAATCTAAGTACTTATTGTCATTGTATTGTGATATAATAGTATTGCCAGTCGATGGAAACCATAGCATATACAGTATGTTAACTAACAAAGGGCGTTCCCGTTAACCTGCAATAGTATAGCGTCTATAGTTACATGCTAAAAAAAATATTACCATAAAAAAATATGTTTATTTTTGTTTTTGTATAGTAAAATATTCACAAAAAATATTAAATTGTTACGGAAAATAAACTCTCTGTTCACGCCCACTTGTCACACTTGTTTTTCTACGTTGAAATAGAAGTGTGCGTGTACAGAGTGTTTCTTTTACGTTTAGATTTAATCGTTTTGTGAACATTTCACGACACAAATAAAAAAAAAAAGTTTTTTTTTTGAGTGGTAATATTTTTTTTAGCATGTATACACACTATACTATTGCAGGTTAACGGGAACGCCCTTTGTTAGTTAACATACTGTATTTCTAAAGAAAGAGAAAATATATAACATAACATCACGCCTTGTTTCCCCGAAGGGTTAGGCAGAGCTGTACCTATAGTACACACACATCTCGCTAGTTATGTTTAAGTCCCA
The DNA here is from genome assembly GCA_947522985.1 of Lithophane socia. NCBI lineage: Eukaryota > Metazoa > Arthropoda > Insecta > Lepidoptera > Noctuidae > Lithophane > Lithophane socia. The sequence continues at coordinate 13,393,355 of OX383273.1, forward strand.
TGTAATAGGGGGCGAGCCTATTGCCATCAACCGGGCACACATCCAGACTCCGGGCTGCTACTGAGCAATTCCAGATGGACAAACCCAATAACATTTTGGCCGACCCGGGAATGGAACCCAGGACCTCATGCTCAGCAGTAGGGCCACCTCAAGACCAAAGAGAGAAAATACGTTTGTATTATAAGGCTCTTACATATTGGCACGACCCACCTAGGTATTTTCTTACATTCATTATACCAAATAAAAATGTTTCATTGACAAAAAATTCTAATTCATGATTTTTACGGCCAGATTTTTCAGTCGTCAGATAACTTTTATCTCAAGAATAAAGATGGCGGCTTGCCATTTTTTCTAACAAAAGCTGTCACACAGTATTTTTAATTCCTTCAGATAAAATAATCTGATGACAGAAAAATCTAAAGTATATTTACATCATTTGTAAAAGGCTTGTTAAAAAAAGGGATAGCCTAATTTTGCAATAAACGACATTCAACGTTTCTTGGCTTTTTGATACCTCAACCAGTAACATCTACATTGAGGTAGGTCATAATATCAGCACGTGGCAGCCTACTGCAAATCATTGACCCCCTTTTTCTTATCAAAACATTGATTTCCATAATCAACTAGTTTTGGCCAAAGAATCAGCATTGCCATACGACATGGCAATGCTGCCAGGCTTGGGCACTTTTCCTATTGACAGCGATGCGGACGATATTTTTGATGCACTATGATTATTTCCCCCCTTTTTTATATATTTCTACATATTCTTATTATTATTTTAAGTCTGTAAGCTTATAAATTATGTTAATACGTGTCTATAATTAACTATATGATTACACTAGTGTTATTATTTAGTTACGAAATCAGAACCTAATTACCTAGAATATAATTATTTTTTTCCTATTGGTACAATATTGCTCCAAATACAAATTACTGCAATATCCAACATACATTGAAATACACAATTTTAACCGCAAACCGTCTATTACAGCATTCCTATACTAAATTACGCGAAATACACAGAGTTTCATAACTACAACATTTTCTAATCTTCAAGTTTTCATTCGAAAAAATAAAATACACGCAAAAATGAACCTTATCATATAAGCAATAGAGGTGGTAGAATTTCTTGGTAGAATTGCCAGTGAGGTATAGGCATAAATCGATCGGTAACACGCAATTGTAATTGTTTGAAATCTAATTGCGTAGTTTAGTTTTGATGCCTTGTTAGTTTATTAACACTGAATGGCAGGTTACTTAGGATATTTCTAAATTAGTCTAGAAACTTTGCTTGTACCTTTTTAGTAGCTTGCAACAACTTGTGAAAGAGGTCGAGTCTGCTAAACAATATCCAAAAAAAACCCCGTCCGATCCGAAAGGAGGCACTGCAATAAAATGCCCATAAGTAATAAAGAATCGTATTATTATTGAAAATAAAAAAAGTTATCGGTATTTAAAATTCACCTTTTTTTCTATGAAAATAGAGCAGTGCTGGCCCAGTGGAGAGCAGTGGTGGACTGGTGGCCCAGTGGTAACGGCCACGACTTACTAGTTGTAGGTCGTAAGTTCGAACCCTGACAGGCGCTTTACTTTGTGTAAATTATTTCATCGCCACTGCTCTCAAAACGGTGAAGGAAAACATCGTGAGGAAACCGGCATGTCCTAGAACCAAAAATTCGAAGACATGTGACATCTACCAACCCGCACTGGGCCCGCGTGGTAGATTACGGCCCGCGCCCCCACAGAGAGGAGGCCTGTGTCCCAGCAGTGGGAACATTATAGGCTGATTATGCTATGAAAATTAAAAAACCCCAAATCTATTAAAAATTAGCAAGTGGTCATAAGTTATGACCTGTAGATACCCGTTAAACAACGGCAAAATGATAGAACGCCAATTAATGCTTTTCATTTATGTTACTATATTCTATAGACACCTCTACCTTACCCATTACGGAGTACTGGGGGCTTAAACAGTCACTTTGGCAAAATCATAATAGGAAAATAGGTATTATGAATCATCGTAAAACGTCACAAACTGACAATTCATAATAATGATCTGCGTGCGATTCATATTACGAAATAAATCATCCGTTTGACAGTTTTCTACGGAGATTCGTAAAATGGTCCACAAATTAAGAATGACTTTTATGTTTAATTAGAGGAATTGTTAATGACAGCTGGAAATTCAGGAAAGGAATTGCTAATGTGGCCGTTTTAGGCCCCCTGAAGTGATGTAATGCTATGATATATGTATCCTACTGAAGACCATAATATATAGTAGGATATAGTCATAATTATTACCCAACTTGAAACATGTTTTTGGGCATCCAGTCTATAAATCAAGTTCGACAACTACAGAATAAAATAAAATAAACTCTATTCATTATTCTAGATACACTAAGTTACATCCGACAATGCAAACGCGAGCAGAAACTGATTAATAAATTGAATAGCAAACTCTTTTCTATTCTCATAATAAAAAATAATAAAGCAATGATGAATGAAGTCAGATAACTATCTGAGAAAGTCATTTGGTATGACCGAGTTCTGGATAACTGATACGGATTCTCTGTGTAGTTATTATGTTTCTTTCTATTTAATGTTTCTATGGGATTATGTTATGAGCATAAATCTACTTTGATCAAAATTACCTGATAATTGCCATAAATCTTGTTATCTTTCATAAAATTTTGATCGGTAAGTTTATCTTTAAAACTGCTTATACGCGTACATACAGGGCACTTTTTGACAATGAAAACGGGGTATCTATAATAAACCGGACCTCTTTCTGCCTGCCATTGTCCCATGTTACATGAATTTTTCTCTTCCATTTTCTCCTGTCAGCCATCACGCTATCATTCACTCCCTTTTCATTCACATCATCCCTTACACAATCCATTCATTCCAGTCTCCCTCTCCCCTGCATCTACCAACATTTATATTCACCACTCTCCATGCAGCATGTATTCAGCCTTTAATTTGCACTACGATGTCATTTAAAATTTCTATCAGATTTTTATAAAATTACTTTTTCTACTAATCATAATTATTATCGTAATCATATTTTATATCATAGCCATGAGCCACTTACCAACCAGTGCACTCGAGATAAACAAAATATAAAAGTTATGAATATGCATGCTCTTAGAACAGTGCCAAAATAATATGACTTTCTTTTACTATCTTAGTTCATTCATCATTCATTGTTAGTTGTTTATTTTTACTGTCTATGTATTTGTGTGAGTTTCTTTTTGTGAATGAACATCTGTGATTTGACAGCGTTGTTGGTACAGTCACTGATCGATAGACTTCTATAGATTCATATACGGAACTTAAGTTTTATAAAGGTTTTTATAAAAATGTGTGATGTCAACTGTGTCCCATTGTTTCGATCTAACAACATACGGTGCAATACATCGATCATCAATTCATCATTTTCCTGCCTTTTTTGGTTAAATTTCATTCACAATTTATTTGTAGCAATATGTTTTCTTTCATACATCTCTATTAGTAAAAATTACACTTTTCAAGGCTTATTGCCAGAGTCTGTACACGGGCAATCTATGGGTCGGATATACCAAAAGATCGCTGGATGTCCTGCGCGTCCAATACAATAATTCTTTCAGGATGTTGTTGGGACTGCCTCGCTACTGTAGTGCCTCGGGAATGTTTGCGCAAGCTCGTACGGACGGATTCCATGCCGTTCTACGCAAAAAAACAGCTTCACTTCTGAAGAGGGTGCGGGGCAGTCACAACAGCATCCTGAGGACTGTAGGAGAGAGCTTCAGCTCTCAGATAATGAAGCAGTTTGTGGGGAAGGTGATAGGTACTAACACTAGATAGCAAGCTTTTGTATGTTACTAACACTATATGGATTCTTTGGTCCGAAATAAAAGTATATAATAATAATATTAGTCGTCATCTGGGTAGTGACCCCGTTTCCAGCTTTATAATTTTCACAAACATAAATAATCTATTTAAAAGTTATTCTATGATTATATTTTTACTAGCTGCTGCCTGCGACTTCGTCTGCGATCCAGGATGAAAAGTAACCTATATCCTACTGCAGGTCATAGTCTACCCATGTGCTGAATTTCATCCAAATCCGTTCGGCCGTTTTAGAGTGAAAGCGTAAAAAACAAACTCACTTTCGCATTTATGATATTAAGTTAAAGGTATCACGTAATTAGAGCATCGTCGGTTTGTTCATTATGTAGTGTGGAACGCCCCCAGCTACATGGACCGACGGCCTTAAAAAGGTGACTGGGACAGACTGGATGCGGAAGGCGGAGGACAGGGTGTTGTGGCGCAGCCTGGGAGAGGCCTATGTCCAGCAGTGGACTGCGATCGGCTGAGTGGAGAATATGTTCATATATGTTGAGTATGTAAGATTTGTGATAGTAAACGCAGTCAACGCACCCACGGGTTAGGAATAGCAACGAAATTTAAACATAACGAAATCTATCATGCAATCAATGATTTCTACTATAAATATTTGCGTGAAATTTTATAACTTCTGCATTTTATTTGCCAACGTTAATAACATTACAACTCTATATTTAGATAATTCGTAAACCAAAGATTTTAATTAAAATAACGTTAAACGTTATTTTTGAACAGAAAAAAACTCTTTCGTGGATTTACGACTGGCCGTGACATTGCTCCTAATTGTACAGTTTCTATTATGTGAAACGAATCGTTATACTTCCAGCAATTACGGAATACGTATTCTAATCCTTATAAGTCATCTATATATCATTCATAGATCACGCTAGCACTCCTGGAATGACCAGGTAAGACTATTATTACTCTTACCCATATTCCCCGAATGAGTATACGGGGTAAAAAAGCGTTTCTTTTTTTTTAATTCTTTGTCGTGTGTGTTGAATTCTGCCTTTCAAAAGTATGTTGTATTGGACTCATTAAAATAAATCACATAGCAATTAAAACGTTCCTTGCCATAATAAAAAACGATGTGAAAGTCCACTCCCATTTGAAAAGCGATAGTTATCACAAAAACTAGCAACATTTCCACATTTCCCTAACTATCACTGTCCCTTCATCTTAAACCCCATATACGGCGCCGGTTAGAAAGCCTGCAACTGTGCAGTAATTAGCTACTTATTACTAATGCTGGCCCATGCTGGTCTATACTGGACCATGCCCATTACACATTTGACACTTTCACCTGTTTGGTACTTGTGTTCACTCTTCAACGATTTGGAATATAGTTAGGTAATAGGTAATACGGGCCGGTATCCGCAACTCAACGTCAAAGCGCGTATTTTGCGTACGGGTTGGAATATAGTTATAAGTATATCATCAAAGTAAATGATGGAAGAAACCAGGAGTTAATTTAACTGGAGCACTAAATGTGAAGATTATGTGGATCTTTCTTTTCTTTTTTATTATTTATTTTTTCTTAATTTTAATTAATCATAGTCTGGCAGTTTGAGTAATTTATGCGGCCTAACCAAATGTCCTTTCTTTGGTATTGTTCGTCAAATCGTTGAGCTCCTTAAATTCGGAGTTGAGCTGCACGATTACTGACAAATGCGTGCACTGACTGGACAGGTCCACTCAATCTGTGTGGTTCTTTCCTCAAAAGACCATTTCAGACACCAATCTACATGGTCTTCACATAATCTGACCAAGATTATGTCTGGACTTTAAAAGAGACTGTGACCTCTGAGTTTGTTTCGGCCTTTCTTCTCAGAGTAGTCAGATAGGAAACGCCGACCTCATCTAGTTTTAAAAATGTGATTGACGTGTAAAAGTGTTTGTACAAACCTACTTACAGAAATAAAATCATTTATCATTTATCAAATAATATGGATTGACTTTTTTATTTATTCCAAGTGCTAATATTGAAACAAATGAGCATTATGAGACTCCTGTAAAAACAAGCCTTCGTAATATCTTAGTTTATATCAAGCAATAGGAATATGTAGATAGGCAGTAACAATTACCTACAATTTAAATCAGACCATAATAGAATAGGGAATATGCATGCGATTCAAATATGGGTCAAATATTTTTTTCTATAAACTATGTTACTTCAGAATTAAGCCTCCATCAATATTTTTGAATAAAAGTTCTTTTTGAGCGAGAAATTAATTTTTAAAAAGTCCCAAAAAACTGTGGGTAATTCAAATACTTGAAAAGGCTAAGAGCGGATGTGACGTAACAATCCGGGGTAACAATCAAAATGTCAATGTCAAGTCAATCAACAAGTGTCAAGTAAATGTCAAACGCTCATAGAAAAAGGAGTGTTTGACATTGACTTGACAGTTGCTTGTCTGTTTTCACAAACTGTGACGTCACCACACCAAGCGCGCCAAATGGAGGGCGTTTAAATAGCCCGGATCGGTTGGATATTTTAAAACATTTTTTTAACTACTTTAAATTGCTTTTTTGCCGTCGGATTTTTTTTTACTATTATTTGACGATGTAAACTATCGAATAAAAATATTAAAAAAATACATGCATATTCCCTATTTAGCTTAACAGAAAATTGCTAAAAGAAAAACCACAATGGGGCAAAGTCGTGACTTTATGTATGTATGGTGCCGTGCTATCCTATAATTTAGATACATGCATGATCTATAATTATGACAAAGATTGTGGGTTAATGTGTGGCTGAATCAGAATGCATTTATTTGTAAGAATGTAGTTTAACATGATGCTAATATATGCTGTGTGTATGTGCATTTAGGCTATGTATGTATTTAGTTTATCAACTAAATACATACATAGCCTCTATATATGAATAAATGTATGTGTAAAACCAAGAATTTACAAATGAAAAGGAAATATCTGGTCGTCGCAACGAAATCTCAAAATAACGTGGGGTTTTCCAAGCTTCAAATTTTTATCCATATAAAAATCATGTATTTGAATAAGATTATTATAGTCACTGCCCAGGATTGATGATCGTCGCTTCACCATCAAATTAACATCTTGCCTTATTTAGGATCGTAAAAGTTACGTAGGTGTAATAATTATGCTCATAACTAATTACAAACGCCTTTCTGCTTATGCCTATTTCATTGAACATTAACACTTTCACCGGTGTTATGATTGTAAGTAGTTAATGAGTTTATTTATGAGCTTCTGCAATGATTTACGAGTAGTAAATAACTGTAATTTCTTAGTAGAAAATTGTATTAGTACTGCTTGCTATAAAATCTTTTCTTTAAATGGCTGTGTGTGTATGTTTTAGTTTCTCTTTGGTTATTGTCGATTGAGATCACATTTTTGATCGAAATATTATCGCTGGGGAGGATTTAACATAATTTTCTGGAGTGAAGATGCTTAAAATAATGTACTATCGAGCAAGCTATTTGGTAAAGCAAAAATATTGATCTTTCCACTACACTTAATAAACTTAAAAAGTTATTACGCACACAAGAAAAATAAGCTGTAATGTGATGTAAAAGAATTGACTACTCAGCACATTCACAACATAGTTTTGAGGAATTTGCAAGTTAAATGCCAGTATACACCAAATATATTGGGCAGGACACATTGCTCGCAGAACAGATGGCCGATGGGGCCGAAAGGTTCTGGAGTGACGACCGCGTACCGGAAGACGTAGCGTTGGAAGGCCTCCCGCAAGGTCGACAGATGACCTTGTCAAGGCCGCAGGAATCCGCTGGATACGGGAAGTACAGAACCGGTCGAAGTGGCGGTGCAGCTATTCTCATAGTGCATGCTTTGCTAAAAAAATATTAGTATAGTGAAGTCTAGAGTCAGGGGTGTTATTTTTTGTTATTTTAATACTTCCTCCTTTTTCCAATAAGAATAAGAATCTGTTTATGAATTTCTGACATCATCACAATGCCAATTATAACACAATGGACAACGAGGATCTAAATTATTCAAAGACAATCCCTAAAACCTGAATTTGTTTATACATATACCGTAAGCCGAATAACATAACACATATATTTACTCCATACATATATACATACTATTTTGTTTGATGTAATCGTTGATTTCAATAGGAACATTCATCGACCTTGATCTATTGGTGGTCTATTACAATGCAAATGGTGTTAAAAGCAATCTGCATCGGACTGTGTCCATCTAAACAGCTGATCAATTTTGTACCACCAGCAGCAATAAAATTTTGTACCTTTTGAACTGCTTAATACGAAATAGTCTAAGAGCTGGTTTTTGCTGGATTTGGTCCTTAACTACATGCTTCTTGAGAAGCGGTTCCGAAAATATTAGAGCTATCTCCGATTCATGCCGTGATTCACTCTCACAATAATTTACATCATCTATCAGTACTCTATATTAAGGCTTTTTCTGTTGTAGATATCAGCACGAACTATGAGGATAATAAATATTTGTCAGTCAGCATGGTGGTAGCAACCAACAGACTGGTCAACACGTACATACATTTAAGTAACTATGGCGCCACATGGAGGCTATTTTAAAGGTGTGTCCAAACATAAAGCGTCAGTCATGCGCGGCCTGACGCGTTGTGATTGGTCGACTGCCACGCGCGAACGCTTCTACCTGCCGCACACAAACATTTTTACCTAACTAGAGCGCCGCAGAAATGTGTCCTGAAAACGCCGCGTGTTGCTGCGCAATGTTTGGACACACCTTTATGTGAAAATAAGTGACAGAATCATCTCCCATTCTTTCGAAACCAGCGACAACAAAAAGGATTGTTTTAATCCGATGACCACACACCCCAGGAACAAGACTACCATCATATGATTACCAAACTCACACAATTACCTATTCATCAAGATTGGTGCTATTTTGCCGACCGTCCCTCTAGGCCGCGCCAAATCCTATTGTCGGCGTTAGGCAAGCTATGGGCCTATTGTTCTTGATAAATTGCTCGTTACTGGAGAGTATGTTATTAGGTTTATTTAATTTAGAGTTGGGAAACTGGATATGAGCTGTGAGTCTGCCGGGTTGGGTAAGAAAAGAACTACCAAGACTGTGGCCACTTTGTGTAATCGACTGCACGACGGTGATAATACTTTGACCTTCAGCTGCAGAATAAGAGGCCAGCTTATACTAGGTCTGTTATCTACTGGTAACAGAAGGTATTGGCATAGCCTACCTTACTATGGAGACTCCACCATCCAACACTGAAATCATCCTAGATATGTAAAAACACCTTAAGCACTAGGTTTTATTTAATATAATGCAAAATTTCAATGCCACATAATATTATATTTCTGTAGCCAAATAGCACAGAACTGCATGGTACCCTGAGACAGTGAAGCTGGATCGCGACCACAAAGAAGATGGCGGGACGAACTTAACAGATGTTGCCAAATCTGGAAGGAGGAGGCGTGGGCTCTCCAATGATGGAAGGAGTGGAAGGAGGCCTTTGCCCGAGAGTGCGACAGAGCAAGCGAATAAAAAAATACTGTTTTGTAATCACCACGGACTGGGAAAAGATACCATTAACAGTCTAGGTATCCAACCAGTAAGGATGGAAACTGCCAGTGATCAAGGGTGTTGATCAATGCTCGTTCTCTGGTCTTATCCTGAGGCCCTAGACAAAGTGACATTCTATCAGCGATAACGATGATATTATGTATAAAGGAAAAAATGTATAGGACTGACACAAGCTATCGAAAAGCTTATGTCAATCCTGTTGAAAGTCGTTGTAGAAATACGAAACGCTTTCGAAGCGATTGTCACTTGTCTAGGCCCTCTGCAGTAGGATAACCTGAGAATAGTGTATTTTACATACCTTGCCTTGCAGATCTAAACTATTGTAACCAGTATTTTGACATGGAAATCAATCAGATACCTTTTTAAGTGAGCCGACATCCGATTTCGTAAGCCACATCCCGCGATTAGCCTTGTGTGGTAGCAATTTGTTTTAGAAGGCACGAAAGGGCTTGATGTAGCAATTTTGATATGCATGTCAGTGTAGTGTAGTGAAATATATTGTACGCTAGCTGAGCCCCGCGGCTTCACCCGCATAAGTCTCGATCACTTGGGAATATAGGGGTTAAAAGTATCCTATGTCCTAATCCAGGTCACAGATATTATAATACTACTCCAGGTCATGGTCTACCTTTGTGCCAAGTTTCATCCAAATCTGATCAGCCGTTGTCAAGACTTGATCAGCACAAATCCATTATTTTCTACAACCTCACAAAGCACACGTACCTATCCTAACTAGATATTCTATCCTAACTAATAATAAAAATGTGAAAGTGAGTTTTTTTTGTTTATTTGTTTGTTACGCTTTCACGCTAAAACTGGTGAACAGATTTCAAGCACATTGGTAGACTATGACCTGCAATAGGACATATTACTTTTTATCCCGATATTCCCTCGGGATCGAGACGTATGCGGGTGGAACCGCGAGACGCAGCTAGTCATCCATAATCATTGCAAAACACACTAATTACATAAATCATCGATCAATCGGTAATCGTTATAATCTAAAATCGATCGCCATCCGCTGGTACAACATTACATAAAGTAATCAAATACTTACGTAAACTAATCGAGTTCGGATCGATTCAGAACCGATGGCCCGTGACTATTTCCGATTGGATTCGCTACAATCGCACTGACCTTTGTGTTTGAAATGTTATTGTACCGTCTTTTCTAATGGTTTGTGAGCAGAAAAATCTAGTTGCCTTGACGTGCTTCGTAGACAGCAGTCGTGGCCCAGTGGTAACTTAAAAAATGTTTTACAAGAGTTTTCGAACGTAGGCAGGCGCTTTACTTCGTGTAAATAATTTCATCACCACAGGTCTCAAAACGGTGAAGGAAAACATCGTGAGGAAATAGTAGGCATGTCCTAGAACCTAAAATTCGAAGACATGTGACATCTACCAACCCGCACTGGGCCCGCGTGGTGGATTACAGCCCACTCCCTCTGGAAGAGAGGAGGCCTGTGTCCCAGCAGTGGGAACATTACACGCTGATTATACGATCCAACGATCTTATTACAAAACAAGATTTATCTTTAGACCCAAAAGTGCCTTTTATGTGCCTAAGGGCGAATTTTACCAAACTTTTGTACCGAGTATAAGTCTTATCCTGAGAATAAATTTTGAATTTTTGACAGTTTTTCCATACAAAAACTGTCAGACGTCAATTTTATTCCACGGATAAAAGTTATCTGACTTTGATAAAATCAGCCCTTATTGAAATAAATGATTTAACCCTGGTTTAAACCACGGAGCCATTTTTCAATTTAAAACTTTATTCTAAGTTAAAGTTCTAAATACAAACAATGATTTAAACCCGAGTCTAAGTTGTCAATTTAGTATTTAGAACTTTACCTCATTCTGAATAAGTTTCGAAATACAAAGTAAGAACTTGTTTTGTAATGAGACGGTATTAGCTCCACAGTTCAGTTCCTGCAAAGCAAAACAAGCATTGATCACCTCGCTTACTGCATGCAGACCTACTTTACATCCAACTGCATATTACCTGCCAAAGAATTTACAACATCCATGCTCCTACACAAACTAGTTCAATCTGGCTCAATCTGGACAGAACCAGTTATGCATGAGAGGTTTACATGACACGGAAATGTAAAACATTAATATTTAATTGTTTACAAAGTGTACCGTGGGAGGGGACGGGGTACATTGAGATGTGCAACTCATCATACCATTACCATCACGGTTGCATTCCCCGAAGGAGTAAATTCAAATTCAAATTCATTTATTGCTGTGATTTTTGGTACATTTTAAGTAAGCTCATGTGCAAGGAAGGACACTATGAATAGATTCCTTGCACATCATGTAGGTACATTTTACCAGAACTTATATTTTACTCCCCTCTAATAGGGCAAGCCCATTGTCATTAAACGGACACTTATCTGGATTTCGGGCTGTTATGATTTTTCATTCCGGGAATACCTTACTAGACCCGGCGATCGAATCCTGGAGACGACCAGTAGGCATGCAACTCATCTTTAACCACGTTGCCATGCTTGAAAGAAAATTATGGCCACCGCGGTTTTTTGTGATAAGCAGACAGGAGGACGCTGCGCTCCTCAAATACTTGGACAGTTACGGCATATAGGTCAGTGGAGATTTATTTTAAGAAGCAGATCTGAAATAAGCATTACTAAATATGTGTCATAACAATCATAAAAAACTGAACAGAGTAGGTATAGCCAGATGAACGCATTGTTTACAAATCTATTTACACTATTGAAGAATATATTTTCTTCTCGTAGTGTTTGTCGTGTACCATCCATTCCATAAAGTATTTGCAATTAATGTTACCGTAACTGCTGTCAAAATATAGCAACACAACGTGTGTCAGAAAAATGTGGTCTTTAATGGTGATACAGACCATTAAACTGAACAACAATTAATTTTGTTTCAACAATTTTGTATCGTAATCGCGAAAAAAATTATCAACTGTTCCATAAAAACTTCAAACCCTACTCGACCCAAATGTATGTACGCCCGACACGCTCCCGCTTTGTGTGTGTGTGTTGAGCAAGTAAACAGTACAATTTCTATGAACATTGCATTATAACTATCACAAATTTCTAATACCCTGCCCAGCCCAGCGTGGCGATACCGTGCATTTGATCAAGTATCCCGCTACTCTTATAGAATTCACAATAAATCATAGCGCTGTGTAACCGGGAAGTAGTGGGTAAGCTGTAATCCACGGCCGTAACACTTAATTGCTTTGCAATCCGAGTGTGAACTAGTGAGGGACGCGGTAGTCGATTAAAAATCGATTGGCTTATAAAATAGCTTAAAAACTTGATGAATTCAGTAGTAATGAGAATTGAACGAATAATAAAAATGCAAAAGTGAGTCGTTTGTTTGTTACGCTTTCACGCTAAAACGGCTCAACGGATTTGGATGGGCACATGGATAAAGCATGACCTCGGTTAGGACAAAGGATACTTTTAATCCCGGTAGTACGTCTACGTTCCCGTGTGATATTTGGCGAAGACGTGGGCATAGGCTAGTCTAAAATAATGTTGGGAGTGTTAGTGTGCAGTATAGCTGTAAATTAACTCAGCCTATCGCAGACCACTGCTGCACATAGGCCTCTCCCAAGTTGCGCCACACGGGTAGGCACGGAACCCTAAAAAGTCAAGAGTTTTCGCTTACTCGGAAGAAGTTTACAATTGAACACAATAGGCCAAGTAATCATTCACTCGTCTCCTACTTTTAGAACCAAGTTGCGTTCTGTAAAATTATTTTAGAATCAAATGTCCACATATTCCACATTACATACCTATTTCAATAATTCATAACCACCAATAGTCGATATGTCCCATCACTATGCAACACAAATGTATGCGCGGCCGGCGCGGGCGCAGGCGCTAGGGCAATGTAACGGTTCTCCGGTTCCCGGTACAGGCTCATTATAACGCTGAGTCGCTGCAAATTATTGAACTTAGCTTTTGTTCTGACTTAGAACTTGGTAGGAAGGAATGTTGGTTTGTAAAGGTTCTGCTACGATAACATCCTAAACTTAAGATGTCGGCAGTTGTTGGTGCAATTTGCATTCTATTCCATTCAATGCTAATTCTTTTAGCTGCTTTAAGACTTGATATTTGCATTAGAATGCAGAATTGACAATTATTATTTATTATTATTATTTTATATTTTTTGCCTGTGTTGTCTACTGCAGGGCAAAGCCTCCCATTGAATTGACACTTAAAAAAATTATAACTGACTTCCATAAAAAACACTTCGAAGTGAAAAATAACTTTCATTTCGGAAGTCGGTGGCAAAAAACGAAAATTCATATTCATATTCATTTATTTGCGTTCCACAAGGTAAAACAAGATGTTAACTTAGAGCTAGGAGCCGTTGTAGACCCTGTCAGGGCACAGCAAAATTTATTGTTACATTCATACTATTACTTAAAAATTAAAAATCAATTAAAATTAAATTAGATTATACATTCAAAACAGAAGTCTAACCGGATGCTGTTGAATATCAGTATTTTACATGGAGCGACTCCACAACCCAGTAACTGGGCAATACGATACCCCTTGGTAAGACTGGCTGTCAGACTTTCGGGTTTCTGACGACCCGTAACGACTGTCAAAGATCCACGAATGATAGCCGGGACCAACGGCTTAACGTGCTTTCCGAGCCACGGATTAGTTTCTGTATGTAAAGATGGTCACCCATCCACGGACCAACCCCGGCAAATGTAGCTTAACCTGTCAGATCAATGCGGCTGGTATTACTTAGCCACGAGCTCGTCCTCACGAGCTAATAGTAGACGAACATGCCATTTATTACACGTATTATCATGTTGATCTCGACTTACGTGACTTTTCAGTGATTATCTGAATCTAGATCTAAAACAAGTGTGACAAAATGAGTGCGCAGTGACAGATTAATTATAACCTGTGCTTGTAAGAGATTTACAACTTGTATGATGATTATTTTGTAACGTTGCTGCTTACAGAATATTTTAACACAGAAAATGATGTGTTAGCTATATATTGTAGCAAATTTTTAGAGTTCCGTACCCAAAGGGTGTCAACGGGGCCGTGCAACGGGGGCTCCGTCTGTCACAGGGCTGTATCTTTTAAACCGTAATAGGTATAGACACTTGAAATTTTCACAGAATGTCTACTACTATGGCCGCTGTAACAAGAGATAATAAAATTAAAATAAATAAAGTTAAAAAAATATAAGTACCTACCTCATACAAGAAACGTATTTTTTTAAATATGTTAAAAAGAAAAAACGAAAGAAAATACATTTATTTAGCACAGACAAATATATATATTTTTTGCCCCTTTTATTAATTCATAATTTCATATTAATAAAAGCGGCCAAAAAAAATTTTGGATTATAATTTCGTTGATGTCTAAAACTGTGACTATCTTTTGAATATCGTATCTACCCTAAACCTACGTTCTTTTTACCCAACTTTAAAAATGGATTACGTTTTCACTTTTGAATGTCACTTGACAAACTACATTTAGAAAATTGATTTTTGCACTTAGCACGCAAAACCCAGTTACCTCCTCAACGATTGTATTTAACACTTTCACAGTACACGTTACGTTACGTAGTTTAGTCACGTTCAACCTTAGCACAAGTTTCTATACTTAACTACCACACAACCTAACTACCATTTAAGGTCCAGTCCAGCTAAATATTCATCAAAACATGCTTTTAACATGCCATGCATTCAGCTTTCCGAAGTGAAATGAGGGGAAAATGGCCGCCGCGCGCCAATGAATTCAAACTGGATGTATTGACACTCAGCTGCTAAATTATCCATTGACAGGTTGTACTAAGAATTGATATTGTACTTCCTACTTGCGTAATGTGTTGAATTATTTAATTGTTGTAGCAATGGTGGAAATTAAATTAGTTTATTTACGTAGGAGAAAGTTGGTTGGGAGTGTGACACTGGCATTATTAATAGCCATTTCTTTTTTTAATGTCATATACGTGTGTAGAAGGTCTTTGATTGCAAGTTTCGCAGAAACAAATGAAATAATGGAACAGCTTTAAATAAAAATAACGGACTTTATAAATATTAGGTAAATACATAAATTTATCATCACAATTGTAATCCCTAAGGGCACAGATGTTATAATACTACGTACAGATACCCAATCCCATACAAAGAAATGACACCACCCTAAATCTGGCAATTGAGCTGGCTATTTTTCTTCCCCATTTTTTTAACAGATGGCAGCATCATCGACTCACTAATTGCCAGAGACCGTAGTTTTAAAACGCCATCTAGGAGTCTTGCCTAGGTACAAGGCAAGACTCCAGGATTTTTTGTTCCTTTTTTTACGTTTTTTTCTTCCTAGGCGTTCTATTCTTATATTTCTACGTAAAGTACTAGATAAAAAAAAAATGTTGTTTGATTTCTCTAATGAAACGACTAAACGTTTCAAGTTTAAAGTGACCTGTCATCACTTTAGTAAAACGCCATCTATTGCAAAGAGCTCTCAACCAAATGATTCGCAGATAGCTACTTTATCATTCTAAGGATTCGAATTGAAGTAAAAGGCTTAATTTAAGTTTTTTGTTGAAAATACGAGATTTATGAGTGTAAATACATAAATCAGCATTAAACAAAGATGTTTTGATTTTTACTAATATTACTATAGCCAAAATTTGCCGTATAACGCTTTTTAGTAATTGTTAATTTCATAATTGTTACATTATGCTGCCATCTATGATTTTTTTTCAAGACTAATTATAATTTGTTCGAGTTGGGACCCCATGCTAAGGGTTAGGCAAAGGAGTACCTATAGCACACCCACATTTCGCCAGCTATATTTAAGTCCCATGTAATAGGGGGCGAGCCTATTGCCATCAATCGAGCACAAATCCAGCCTCCAGGCTGCCTCTAAAAAATTCTCCAGGGAAAAACCAGGGTCTCATGCTCAGCCATTGCTAAAGCTCAGCTATTGCTAAACCAACGAGGTAATAAATAAATATTAAAAGGAAAATATTATATTGTTGCTTCCAAGCGTGAGAATGAAGAATCATAGTCTAGACAAGTTTCCAAGGAAAGAAATGCAAGATAGTTAATTGATTCAGGCGTGACTTTGCGGAAATCCATTATAAAATACAATAGACGCAGATATATTTAGTAACTTAACCTAACTTAGAGCGCTGGACGCAGAGTGCAGCGCTCGGTGTGGCAACACGTCGTGTTCTGGCTTGCGACTGGTCAATCGTCATCCTGAGGATGCCTCGTTGAGTGGTGAAACACGTGTCGATTTCTTACAGGGTACTACTATATTTATATTTATTTGTACACTAATTTCAATTGAACACTATTTCATTCCATCCTAATTCTATTGTATTTAATTTTGTAGAATTCTTTTTTATTTGTTGTTTAATTTTGAATTATTCTATTTAATTTTGTATAATTGCGAGTAAATTTAGTTTTGTTTTGTTTTAATTTTATGATTATCTCTTATTGTTATTAGCCTATAACTTGTGTGTTTGGTGTCTTACTACTGTTAGTGCAAGTTGGTGATTAATAAATAAATTTTTTTTTTTTTTTATGACTCTTGGAGTTATAATAGTTAAGCGGAATAGGTTACTAAATACATCTACGTAAATTGTATTTTTTTTAAAGAAATGCATCTAACAATTCCAAAGACAATGCAAACAAACAAACAGAGTAACAGTAAATACTAATTACACTTCCTAATTAGAATAATAAACAAATGAATCAGCCAGTATGCAGCACAAACGTAGTTTTTAATACTTTTCAACTTGCTGACGTGTCCAGTGAAGCGATGAACATAAAAAGTAAATTAAATGCAGAGAGAACTGTAATTGAATCAGAAAAAAGATTAACGGTCCATTGGAGAGAAGACCTGAAGGTCCGAGTAGTGGAGAAAGATGGAAATATGGTAGACAATGAAATGGATTCGTGTTGGTGTGTTACACCATACTTTTTGATGGATGGATTGTCTGTACCTGAATGCTTGAGTGATAATGCTAATGCTGTAGCTTTATTTGATTTAAAATTAGGGTTCTTCTCCAGGGAGCCTACCACCATCGCTTACAGCAGTATTATTTAAATCCTACTTCAGTGGGGGAAAGACATGGAGCTACATCCTGCACGCGTAGCACGACCATCGTCGGTAGAAACGGGTTTTGTCGACGGAAGAATAGACAAAATGACAGATAAACAATCACTATTTGTCATTTTGTCTATTCTTCCATAGAAAAGCCGTTTCTACGGTGGTCATGCTTCGCATGATGTAGAGCTTCATCTCTTTCCTACACTGAAGTAATATTAAAATGATACTGCTGCAAGCTGTGGTGGTACGCCCCCAGGTCATTTCGTTGCGCATCTCATTCTTCAAAGTTAATCCGCCTTGGTATAGTTTGGCTACAGTTTGGAATGTAACCCGCCTGTCAGCTGTTTCCACCTTCGTACATAAACCTGAGGCCTTAAACAAAGTGACAATCTATCAGCGATAACGATGATGGAAAACACATACCACTAACACAACCTCTCACACATTTACACATACACACTCACCCACACCGTGACACACCCTCACACCATTACACATCTCACACGCACACACATCACTCCCTTGCCAAGTTCAATACAATATTTCCTTACTTATTCTTTTTTAGTTTTAATTTTATTTTTTCCTATCGCCGATTTTTCTTTTGAAATATAGGTATGAAGTGTATAATTTTTTATTATATTTTACACTCTCCTACATCTTTTTGGTCTAATGTAGCAATTTTATTAGTGTAAACGTCCTAAAATATTAATGTTCAGCTTTTTGTATTTAATTCAATGTGGAAGAGCACTGACTTCTGAGATACAGGTTTTACCTAGTTTGGAAGTTAGGAGTTTTTATAGTTAAGCTGCCTAATTATTATATTATAAACGTGTGCCTTAGTTTTAAGCAGATATTTTGTATTAGGCTACATATCATTTTAGTCCAAATAAATAAATAAATAAATAAAAAAAAGGCAAAAATGTATAGGACTGACATATGCTATCGAAAAGCTTATGTCAATCCTGCTGAAAGTCGTTGTAGAAATACGAAACGCTTTCGAAGCGATTGTCACTTGTCTGGGCCCTCTAAACAGAAAGCTCTAATGTTTTGTTTTTTCAGATTCAATGAAAACTCTGAAAGATTTGATCATGACCAATATCAACTATTTTATGCCTTATAAGAAAACTTTTCAACGTGATACACGGATATACCTGAGTCAGTGTGTAGTGTGTGTACCGAGCCATACGAGATTCAAACAATGACTGCGCATATGGTTCCATTCTTGAATTGTCCGGCGGCGCATATCAGCCAATCCCGTTACAGTATTCAGGTTTTAACTCATACACATTGATTTCTTGTTAACTGTTCGCTTTAAGTGCTTTTTATGATCAATCAGTTATCTTGTTTACAATTTGTAGGTTACCGATCCATACTAATATTATAAATTTGAAAGTAACTCTGTCTGTCTGTCTGTTATGTTACCTTTTCACACCTAAACCACTGAACGGATTACGACAAAATTTGGCAAGGAGATAGATGGCATTCTGGGGAAGGACATAGGCTACTTTTTATCGACATACCACGTGGGCGAAGCCGCGGGCGGAAGCTAGTACTTTATAAATAGTTGTGAGGAAGCTTCTCTTAATTTGGACAAAGGAATTTTAAGTATGAAACAATAAGATGACATGGTTATTCTGGAATTCAGGTGAAGATTTCACAGCCTCAATTTATTGGGATTTAATTGCCGCCATTGCTGGCTACCATTGGTTATCCTTTAGTCCCCCAGCATTAAATTGAGTAAGAATTAGTTAGTAGATTCATAATTTTTTGAACACCCTGTTTGGTAATCTGTTGCCAAATCTTAGTTTTTCAGCACGCTTTATTTTATGTTGATTATGAAAAGGAATTAAAAAAAACATTTTTTTTTTTTCAAGTAACTAATTCTGTGTCAGTTATCAACCGCGGATCTTCCTCTCTCGTAAATTCTAGGTAAATAAGAATTTAAATAGTAAATACCTATTATTTAAGTACTTATTTATTTATTTATTACAGCATGGAAGACTTAAGTACATCTAAAAAACAACAAAAAAGGAAACAATTATGTGTTCAATGTTTATTTAAAAAAAATACCTATTGCATAATGTATGTAAAGTCATTGATTAGGGCCGATTCACACTACAGTGCTAAACCCGCTGTCATGTCCGCACAATACTTTCTAACGGTAGTAAATATTGTTACGTAATGTAGAAACAATGTCAGGACATGGCCAGTAACCGCAGTCTGATTAAACCACGCTTTGAAATAATTCTTTGGTTTTGAAACCAAATGGTGAAATTCTCTCTCAAAACTAGCCTAATTTTTTAAATGAAACGAAGTACTTAGGTGGCGTTTCAATAAATGCACGAGAATTCAGAGTGACATTTCAAGGTCGCGTCACGTTTAGACACAATTCGTTACATAAGAGGGAAGAATGATATAACTCTCTCTGTCTCTCACACTAAATCTCTCTTATTCCTTATTTTTTTTTAATTTTCACTTCTATCACGTGTACGATGCTGCACGTTTTTTAGCCAGATCCTGTAGCTGTGAATCGATCTTCTACTTAATAATCTTGAATTCCCTGACAGACAACGCACAGCCTAAATCGCTGGGTCTAGAAGCATGAAATTTTGGATAAGAGTTCCATATACACCCCTTTGCAAAAAAAAACGGGCACTTTAACAGTCATTGGCTTTTCTATGGGTAATATTAATATTTTTAATATGTCATTAGCAAAAATGACTAGTAATTGCTTATTAATAAGAACATCGTTTTTTGGCTACACCCCTCTTCCAGCAGCGCTATAATTTTACTTGCTCTTATTGATTTTTTTAGTTAGTTTTAGTTGCCATGATAACCTTTTAACCGCAAACCCGCAAAAAGTTAGTAACAGTCACAACTGCAAAACTTTTTACAAAAAAAAAAACAACCGACTTCAAAAAACAAACACAAAAAAAGTAATAAATAACTTTAATTTCGGAAGTCGGTGTCTGCTTTTCAATTTTCGTTTTTTGCCACCGACTTCCGAAATTAAAGTTATTTTTCGCTTTTTTGTGTTTGTTTTTTGAAGTCGGTTGTTTTTTTTTAACCGACTTCTTCAAAAAGGAGGAGGTTCTCAATTCGCCTGTATGTATTTTTTTTTGTATGTATGTTACGCGTATGTTTTTTTTGTATATATGTTTTTTTGTTTGGTAGGTCATGCTTCAGAGGTGGTCCCATATAAATTTTATTAATTTTGGTTGCGTAATTTTTGAGTTAGCTTCAATAATTACGTATTTTTCCCACTTAGCGTATGTAGACCTTTATTTTATGTGGTTGTGCGTTAAAAGTCATGTTGGTAAATGAAGTTGATTAATCAAGAGTTAATCGAATGCATCACTCTCACCCACTCAGAACAAAAAAAGTTGACATTTAAAATACCCCTTCCTAAAAAAAAGCGTACCTAGGTGCTTTGTACAACGCGTTGCCCTTTAAGGTACGGTTCCAATAAAACGACTGTTAGACGCAGACGGTCCGCGGTACCTTCCTAATAACTATAATCTCGGGGCTGGTGTTCAACTGACCTTATTTCTGACAGCTGTGGGATGAATGTGGGCTGTATTTTGACCTACTGCTTCTCACAATTATGTAGTGCTGGATACAAGAAGTTTTTCAACTTTTTATATTTTATCTTTACGGAGTTACTCACTAGTTATTTATGTCTTGCGCTGCAAGTTGCAATTGTTTGGAATTTAATTTGATGAATTTCATCAAGTTATTAATGTAATAGGCGCGTAAAAAGTAATTATGACATGTTAAATAAGTTTATGATAGAATTAAATTTTTATTTTACTGTTCTGCCGAAGTTTTTAAACTGAAGTTTCGTTAACGTTTCGTCTATAATTATGTCAAAGATTAACCCACAAGGGTTAATGCTGTGAATGTATTTAGTTTATAAGCCTTTACCTACACTAATATTATGAATAGGTAAAGTTTGTAATATCGGATGTAGGAGATAATCTCCGAAACGACTCATCCGATTTCAAAAATTCTTTCACTGATAGAAAACTACACTATCGCCGAATGCCATAGGATTACTTAATGATATAGTGGCCTTGTATGCGAACGGAATCGCGAGCAGAAGCCAGTATTTAATAAATAAATAAAAGTAAAAAAACAAGCAGTGTTTTCAAAGACACTTCCTTGCATTCAAGTGCATTTTTTGATGTCAGGATTAGTTACAATGAAAAACAAGTTCACCTCTTAAGGAAGACAATAAATAAACGAATCGAAACAGTTACTCTGTAGTTCACTAAACATGATGTAACAAAAACTCCACCTAAAAACTAGTTAATCTTGATGTTTATTTTACAAATTATTTAAAATTCTTGTAAATTAATTCAATCTTGCACTGGTGACCGTAAAAATATAATAAATGGCGAATATTTATATTATAAAGAAGCCATTGCAATGTGTAGCTTAAAACTATATTCTCACGGCAATTATCATTATACTTAATTTCCACGGTAGATGTTATTTTTTTTACAAAAAGTTTAGGTTCGATACCCTCGTGTACCTGCTATAGTTATTTATTTCCCATTCCTCGTCAATTTGAATAGAAATGCCTAATAACAGTTACCTTGCGAAAGCTTATTGAAAATTGTGACGGTTGGAAAGTCTCGAGGCACTAAACTATGTGAAATCAAGCCTGAAAACATATAATTTGTGGCTTAAACCTTAATTGAATAAGAATTATCTACAATTCCACAAATACCTAAACTAAGAAGCAGATTAAATAAATAGAAATATTTTTCTTCCGTGCTGGCTGGTCCATACTCTGTAACTCTGTCAGTCTGTCTGTTACCTTTTCGTCTTAACCACTGAACCGATCGTTACGAAATTTGAAAGACAGGTAGCCTGGTACCTTGAGACACAAGCTACATAACTAAGTGACGTTAAGCTACTTTTAACCCTGAATATTTGTATTTAAAAAATGATCAAATTTGTATTTGATCATTTTTTCATTCACGCTGATGAAGTCTCGGAGAATAGCTCAATAAATCTTAAAGATGAGTTAATTTTGTGTGTTGTTAGTTGTTACAGTTTCCAGTCATTAAATATTGTCTGATCTGATCTAATAGAACGCAATTCGTGCAACGACTTCTTGTTTCTTCTCACGGATGATTCTCGCGAGATATTTCCCCGTTCGTTCCGTTCTGAGATTGCTTAATATTCAAAATATGCATATTGCAATAACATATTTATTTATTATGCTCTCGGTTTTTCACGCTAGTGTAACCGATGCATTGATTATAAGCAATACTGAATATAAATTAGTTTAGAACCCGATTTGAGTCAATAGTAACTAAAATCGAGTTCTAAATTACTTAGTTTATATTCAGGATTTTCACAACACTAAATTGGTTCCTTTCAATGAAGACGTTTTAAAATCTTGTTTATTTATTTATTGAATGTGTTTAAAATTGAAACAACTTTATTATTGCTTCATATTTCTTCGTTGATTGTTTATTACTTTAATTCTGTGCAAAATCCAATTTATTTTTATCAGGGGTCAGACTCTTAAATACTTACCAAATTAATATATTATTTTAATATATAGAGAATAATATTTATAGAGTACAGTCATGTCATCACCTCTCTCCCTTGAATTTGTATGTTTTATATATATATATAGTATTTATTATAGTAAATATGTATATAAGTATATGTATCATAAGTTTATAGCTTATTTATGTACTGTAAACCTGTTTTATCTATAATTCAATACGATATATTATATATGTTTTCTCTTTGTTCCTCTCAATTAGAGCACCTGCCATCTAATCTCTTCACCACCCTTGGTTGACTGGTAGAGACTGCCTCAGGCATTAAGTCCGCCTTTGTACCATTTTTTTGTGCGAAAAGTTTAAATAAATAAATAATAAATAAATAAATATTCCCTCCTTTTCTATAAGCAGTCCGGTCAAGTATACCTATTAAATTTTATTGATTCATAAAATCTCATTTTAATATCTAATTATATAATTAAAATCAAGATTTTCTATAGTAAGCAATGGAACAGGCCCTTAATGAGTAATCCAATATGGCGGCAAACCGTCAACATTTTTTTATTTATTTGTCCCTGTTACGCAACGCGTTCAGCCTTTATT
This sequence comes from Lithophane socia, assembly GCA_947522985.1. NCBI lineage: Eukaryota > Metazoa > Arthropoda > Insecta > Lepidoptera > Noctuidae > Lithophane > Lithophane socia. Next base: position 13,417,007 of record OX383273.1, read on the forward strand.
GACATTATCAGACGTAAGGGCGAGTGTCCACTTACTATGTGCGAGATGCGTGACAGCGTGAAGAAGAGATAGAGTTACTTATAACGAAAATCTACAACTTTCGATCGCATACTTCCTTGATTTTATTATTATTGAATACTTTACACAGACGCAGACATTTTTATATTAGGTATGATTGTAATAGTGTAATGAATTTTTTTTTTTTTTTAAAGTAATCCACCACCATAATAGTAGGGGAAATATTATTAAGTATAGCAAAGAGAAAGAAGGTTTAGGTGCTAAGTGAAGTGTGATTGGTGAATATAATAATAGTTATTTATGCAACTGTTATATAATAAGGGGTATTAAAACACGAATGTGGGTTTATCACATGAGTGTTTTAATACCTAATTATTTACAGTTGCATACAAGACTTTATCTACACCCATGATATGAATCTTCTATAAAAGATTCTTTGCAATACCAATATCGAACAAAAATGGCGTGGTACGACTTTAAAAACAAAACACATTCGAATTCGAAAAAATCGAATTCGAATGTGTTTTGTTTTTAAATGACGGTGCTTTATTAGTGAAACGCTCGTGAATGACAATGTTCTTTGTTTGAAATGAGTTGCATTATGAAATTCAGTACAACATTAAGACACCCGTTTTGATGATATTATGGTTACTATGACACTGGATGTTTTAATGTTGGCTATAAGCTAACTGTTTCAGAAACTTTTAGAGAGGATTTATAGCATGGGTGTAGATAATAATTAGTAAAAACTTTTTTCACGCGTGAAAATGATTACTCACTTTGAATAAATTCCTTTCTCCATCTACTCTGCTTTGCATATCTCGTGGCCACTCGCCTTAGCACATTAAACGCGATCTAACAGTCATTACCAGATAATGTCCATTTAATAGACTGGCAGTGCAGGAATCTTCGTATTTAAAGAACTGACTAGTTTCTAACTCGTATAATATAAGGCTGGTCAAATATAGACTTAGATTATCAGCTATAAAACATATTAAGAACTGTTGAACTCAAGTTCATACAAAGCGTGATTGAAGATTTTAAAATGAAAAAAGTTAATAGGAATTTCATTTGGCTTTCTTAGAGTCTCATAAAAAAAACCCGGTGACCCTTTAATTCGGTTTTTTATCTCGTAGACTAATTTGACATTTTAAGTGAGATGGTTCTTTAATTTTTCAATTTGGAGTTTGACATTGGCACCTGTCAAATTAGTCTACGAAATTAAAAAAACAGAATAAAGTACATACAAATTCCATAAACCTTACGTATGCTAACACACCATGACATTACACTCAAGGCGATGTCTAGATCCAGAGCTGTTAAAAATTTGGACAGCATATACCACTTGTAAGGAAAATATAGTTATGGTTAGTGTCTATGTATCAACCTCAAGATTAGTCCTACAACAAATTGCAATCACAAACGAACAAATTAAATCGATGAAGTTATAGTTCAAATTAATATGCAAAACAGCTCGTAATATTTCTTCGTACACAACATTTCTCAACGCTTTCTTGTCAGTGTTGGCATATTACAAAATGATTTGTGGTTGGGTTGTGTTTTCCGAGTGGCAATGCAAGTACCTATTATGATCATAAACAACGTGTTGCGTATTTCACGCGCGACTTCACTAAACATTCTCTATGGATTACAAAGAGAAGATTAGATATTGTACTGATGGCATTGTCGGCTGGTACAGTGCTACAAGGATCTTTTGTCGCGCGAATGACGTCGGCGTTGACCCGAACAGGAACAGAGTTTACGGATCGGTACGAGACGAATGAAAACCCAATATGTGTAGTAAATGCTTGGGGTCGGCTTTCTTGTACAACAAAAAATGCCGAGTCGAATGTGCCGACCCGAACGAGTGTGAACACCCCTAAGAGCCTACCATTCTACCGATCATAAAAATCATCAATCTAGTCAACACTTCATAGAATCAGTAATGCCTATAAAAATAAAAGAAATCATAACTCATTCTCATGAATGTAATGAATTTTACGTAGCTTCGTCACCGATTCATCGCGATACTACGAACACTGCTGACCCCGTTGGCTAAAAGAGCGTGAATCGCACACATTAAGCTGTTAGTCACTTTAGTAATAAAAAAGAAAAGTGTAGTTCTAGGAAAAGAGTTTTATCTCACGGAAATCTCCCTGCCTTATAACTGCTACAGTAAACTGTAGACATAATTTAGTTCCACCTTAGTACTTCCTTTTGCTACTTGATTGCAAAGTCGGACTTTAGAACAATTTTCTAAACTAAGCAAAAACGTATTCAAATTCAAAATATCTTATTTCACATACGATGTTTGACATTTGCACCTGTCAAATAAGTATATCTACTTCTTTTCATAGGTAATTCCATTTTCCGCGAGCATGAATTAAATTGATAAAAAATGTTAACACAATAAAAATGTTGTTAAAGTTTACCAGTGGAGCCAACATTACGGCAAAGGAACTATTTGATGAAACTACAGATATATATCATTTCATACTTTCAGACGCACTCACATAAACCTTCATGGGCACTTTGTAATTAGGGATGATGACAATTTTTTTTATCGTCCCTCATGTATTTTATTAAAAAAATATTGGACACGTATTTTTTCTTTTTTTACGTAGTTAATCAAAATATTACGGCGATACAACGAGAGAATCTGGCATGACGTCACTTGTATAGATTTTATAGTTAATTGTGACGTAGCGACCCCCACTCCTCATCTTTAATGTGTTTTATTTAAGTATTTTTTATTAATTAATAGGATAAAGCAAAAAATACTTGTCTAACATTTTTTTATTTATTTTTAAATATTATTATATATTTTATTTTACCCAGCAAAAGGTCAGTTGACATTTACTTATTACTTTGCGAACCTTTTGCAAACAGTATCTCCAGTGAACCTCTTTACAATAAGACCAAAACTCCGGATGGTGTAGGATTTATAGTGGACGTTTATTTGTATATTAAAATAAAAGAGGTTGTTATCATAAATAACTACTTAGCATTAGCACTAATTAACAGTCTAGACAGGCCTTTAAAATATTTTAAACATTACCCAAGCTAACCTTGACAATTGAGCACAGAATCGTAATTAGTTAAAGTTACTAATTATTTAATTAAAATTCTAGATTAAATGTTAATATTTTCTCATGGTAATCGCTAATATGATTGCTGATTAGATATTATATCATATCCATATTTTTTACGAATAATTAGTACGAAAAACTTTTGAAAACAAATAAGTTAATGGATGCATCATTTAATCAGTTTTTTTATTTTGTATCATTCAATTAAAATGTTGACAGGAAACGTCAATCATTGCAAAATGTCAGTGACAAATTAACAAGTTCGTTTTTTAATCAAAATGGCGGGCCATTCAAATCTCATTCGAATTCTCGCATGTTTTTGTTATTTTTAAAAGTGGCATTGTTTCCAGTTAGTAAAACGAAACTAAAAACTAGATTTTTTAAATAATTATCTCTAAAATGAGCTAAAAAGTTTAAAATTACAAAATATCTAGTCATTTTACGAATTTTAAAACAGTTTAACGCTCGTAATAGGTATTTGTAATTAAAAATGGTCGCTTGCACTGATGATTCCATTTACGATTCTCGTACGATGGTATATTATTGTTGTGTAAACAATAAACAAATTAAACAATCGCTATTTCATTCAGACCAGAGATACTACAAACGGTCAAGAAAACTACCGCCTTTGATTCTGACATTTGAGCCTCAATGTGAAAAACCTTCTCGTAATCTAGCAAAAAAAATACAAACGTCAAAATGTTTCTGGAAAAAAAACTTTTACTTTTTTATTGCGGCACATGAACAGAGCCAAGGCGATCCACTGAACATTTAGTATAAATCCTGAATATTTGTCAGCCGTGACATTATGCTGAGTTATTACCGGCGACCGGCACTTTTTTGCATAATGCTATGTAACTTATTCCGTTTGTCGCGTTTTATCGTTTTATGTACGCTTTCTTTGCATTATGTTTGTTTTTCTTTTGTTTTATTGCTTGGAATTCGCTTTTACTTAAAGAAATACAGGTAGGTAGGTAGGTAGGTACCTATAGATTCCCAAATATCCTTACACTTCATTTTCCTCGAAATTATATCATGTTGTTGTTTTGTGGTTAGAACGTGCTACAGCGGCTATCTACTGAAATTGTAAAAAAAATACGATTAAAACAATTAAAAAATATTATAGTCATTGCTACGGAAAGACGGTTGAAGCAGATAACGTAAAGCATTAAAGGGTTGAATGACATTGACAAACTTTAAAATGTTCTCTGGGTTCTTTTTGCGCGTGGCCAAAATCGGAACTAACGCCACCATCTTGTTTTTTCAATACATTTCACCAAACAATTGCACAAATGTTTACAGTTCGATTCAAACTTAATGACGGCTCGGAAGTTAGCTTCTCGCTGGTCAGTACCCCACCCCTTACACCCGCTGACACACGAAATTATTACTGCGCAGCGACTCGCCTCATGTTCCGAGCCGCTATTAAGTTTGAATCGAACTGTGCCAACAGCGCCCCCTGTCAACGTCACTCGAGCGGAGCGCCAAAAAATCCTCGAAGCCCCATTTCTTAACAAGAAATAGCTAAACCAGCTATGTGCAATATGAATATTTGCACAGGTATATGAGAACGCTTTGCATTTCCGCGTGCGCATGCGCCGACTCGAGACGGGCCGCTACGCAATCATAGTCTATGGTAATAACAGGTGCTGTTCTGCACTATTGCCGCGTGTCTCTGGTTTGTGCTGATAAGTAGTGTAGCATGGGGATTTAGAGGCAGTTTTTAATCACTCTTCGCTTCCTATTTATAGCCGATCGCTATTGGTCCAAAGTATGGCGCTTGTATCGTGCGATCACTGTAGCGTAGTCCTAGCTATAAGCGGATAAAACGGCCCTCAGGTTTTCATAAGACAAGGGGGCCTAAAATGGCCACATTAGCAATTCCTCTAAAAGCAATTCATTTCCCTAATTCCCAGCTGTCATTAGCTATTCCTCTAATTTGACACAAAAGCAATTCATAATTTGTGGACCATTTTACGAATCTCCATAGAAAACTGTCGAACAGATGAATTATTTCGTATTATGAATTGCACGCAGATCGTAGTATGAATTGTTTGTGACATTTTACGATGATTTATAATATTTTCCTATTATGATTCGGCCAAAGTCGCCGTTTTAAACCCCCAGACGTATTCACTTTTTTTTCTGTATGTTGTCCTAAAATCCTTAGCTTGGGAGACATAGGTACTGGATTTTTTGTTATCAATAACAGCACATGAGGATGCTACTTACTATTTTGATGCAATCAGAAGTAGCCTATGACGACAGCCGCAGGGACCTAAATTGGGACCTAGTGCTATACTACCCTATACTTTGCCAGTTAAGACACCAGAGGCCCTAGACAAAGTGAAATTCTATCAGCGATAACGATGACGGGAAAGGCAAAAACGTATAGGACTGACATAAGCTATCGAAAAGCATATGTCAATCCTGTTGAAAGTCGTTGTAGAAATACGAAACGCTTTCGAAGCGATTGTCACTTGTCTAGGCCCTCTGAGGCCCTAGACAAAGTGAAATTCTATCAGCGATAACGATGATGGAAAAGGCAAAAAAGTATAGGACCGACATACGCTATAGAAAAGCATATGTCAATCCTGTTGAAAGTCGTTGTAGAAATACGAAACGCTTTCGAAGCGATTGTCACTTGTCTAGGCCCTCAGGAAGCCAATACTCGGTCCCCAATATTATACTTTTTAAAGAATGCCACCATATAGAGAGCATCCCGCTACGCAATCACGAAGTGTATGGTAATGATGCTGTTCTGCGCTATTGCAGTCAGACTGGTACACAAGTTTAGTGGAACGTACTTTCATGCTCCTTTTACTTATGAGATCGACCTCATCAATTAATGTACCTATGGTATGCAAATAAGTGGGTAGCAATGAGGCATTGAAATGGGTTGTTCAATAATACAGTCATCAGGGGGAAACTAAACCGGCCTCATTAGCAATTACTCTAAAAGCAGTTCATTTCCTGAATCCCAGCTGTCATTAGCAATTCCTCTAATTTGTCATAAAAGCAATTCATAATTTGTGGACCATTTTACGAATCTCTATAGAAAACTGTCAAACAGATGAATTATTTCGTAAAAAAAACTGACAATTCATAATATGATTAGCGAGTTAAGAATTACTCGCTAATCATATTATGAATTGTCAGGACATTTTACGATAATTCATAATATCAGGCCTATCAGTGCCTCAGGCATTAAGTCCGCCTTTGTACGGTATTTTTTTTTACTTGTGCATAAAGTTTAAATAAATAAAATAAATAATATTTTCATATTATGATTCTCCTATAGTGACCGTTTTAAGCCCTGTCTAAGATCCATGATGGGGTAGCTAGATCAGTACTTCAAGTAAGACCTCGAGTTAGATAAAAACACAGAGTTGGTCCTATTATGTTGTCATTTTTAGCGATGATATTATGTCAAAACGACAGGTTCATTATAATCTGACAAATCTCACAGTTTGTCGCCAAAAACTGAAGAAATCTTTGAAGGCCAGACCGCACGCACTCATATTGCAATTCTACATTTCTAATGTAACGCATCTTATCGATTCTGATACGCTTTATAGACAGGTGGCAATCGCTTTCAAAACGTTTCGTACTTCTACAACGACTTTCAACAGGATTGACTCTTACAACCTCACCTCACCGGGACGCCAAGGCGACGTCGCTTAGTCGCGCTATATACCTAGTGGGAGGCTCACCTGGTGTCCGCTTGTTTACGCAGCCAATCATACATTTTGTTGGCGACGCGACTTCCCTGCCCCGCCATGGCGTCCCGGTGAAGTATGGATCCGCTTTTCGGTAGCTTATGTCAATCCGATACATTTTTTAATTTTCCATCATCTTTATCGCTGATACATAGAATGTCACTTTGTCTAAGCCCTCTGATCTTTATTAAAGGATCCATTAACAGTCCCTTGATTTGTTCATAATTATATACATTGTGCTCCAGCACTGTTTTTTTTTGAGGTTACGAAATCATCAAATGACTTCTCCCGCTCTGGGCGGACCGCGGGAGGGCGTGTCAGACTTTTACTGACTAAAACCCACCCATGTACCTTCAGTTGCCTATTGCCAAGGTCCCGGTATCCCTTTCAGACTTTCCGGCAACCCTGGATTCCCGCAACCCTGGGTGCTCCAGCACTTTAATGGTTATTTCTTTAAGTGTTCTCATACTTCCCATCTAGCTTCGTCAACAAGATACATATCAAATCGTGCAGTCGTGAGAACGTTTTGTTCATTCTAGAATCTAGACGGACTACCAATAGTACAGAATGTGTTTCTCAACGTTGTCATCTATAAGATGTTGTTAAATATAACATATTCGTATAGTTTGTCTATCTGTATGGTAATGAAGCATTAGTTTCTGCATCGATGCTTCTTCCTTTCCTTGTGTGAACACAAATATTTGTTTTTCTATTTCTTTATGCATGTTATTGTGTTATGCAACTTAGATGGACCGTTTTTATGCAATAATTTTTAGCTGACAGCTATTTTTTATCCAATTTTTATGTAATGACTTCTTGAGTGCTGCATACGGCTTCACTTTATAGGTATTCCTCCCGTTTCTTTATAGGATGAGTGAACTTTACACCCTGTTCCTCATACCTCTATTCCGGGTTACCCCGTCGAGATACGTCAGTGTGATGCGTAGTTCGCATGTGACGATTTAGATGCCGTCACAAGTCACAACTCATCTGTTTTACTTTACCTGCCCGAAGTTCAGGTTTAGTCCACATTCAACGCCTAGAATCTCAACCCCTGTCCACGTTCAACCCCTAAACGTTGTCCACGTTCAACCCCTGGGGGTTGAATCTGGATTTCAATACATTGGTCATCTTTTCTTTGTCCATATTCGAAGTTTTAACAGTAACAGCCGCGGTAACAGTCTTGAGGCTCTGCGATTGTAAGTAACAGATATTTTTTATCGTTAGGAGCAATTTTTTTAACATCTGTTATTTCTATCTGAGACGATAAATACGCCTCACTCCTACTGTCAAAATAATAAAAGTGAAAAGACCCCAACATACTGATGACAATTTCCTCTCACGTTTACATTCGGTGCATATAAAAGAAGTACATTTTTATGCAGCCCTCGGCCGAGTCAGTATGCGAGCCACGTTCAAGAAGCAACGTGTGAACGAACGACTTTTGTTTTTATTTATTGCTTTGAGGTAGTAGTTCATGTTTTATTAGGTAAGTTTGGTGGTTTGTAATGGTGATCTAAGTAGAATGAATGGACGAGGAGGTATTCATGTCTTACAATAAATATTATCATAATAACATTTACATAAGTAAATCCTTAAACTGCTATGAAAAATTCTGCGAACGGGACTACTAACATGAATTTTCAAAAATTCTTCATTTATCTCACTTTCCTTGAAACTCTATCGTAATATTTCTTGCTTCTAGACCTAGTGGTATAGAATTTGCGTTGCCAGACAGTGAATGAATGTTAAAAAAAAAATAAGTGTGTAGAAGATAATCAATCTGCCTAGCCTTTTCCCAACTATGTTGGGGTCGGCTTCCAGTCTAACAGCTATACTGGTATTCAGCTGGTTGCAGCTGAATACCAGTATTTTGCATGGAGCGACTGCCTATCTGACCTCCACAACCCAGTAACTGGGTAATACGATAAGTACCCCTTGGTAAGACTGGTTGTCAGACTTTCGGGCTTATGACGACTGGTAACGACTGTCAAAGATCCTCGAATGACAGCCGAGACCAACGGCTTAACGTGCTTTCCGAGGCACGGAGGAGTCTTGGTATGTAAAGATGGTCACTCATCCACGGACCAACCTCGGCAAGCGTAGCTTCACCTGAAGGATCGACCCGTGCGGCTGTTATTACTTAGCCACCACCTCTTCAAGTATGTAGAAAATACCTGAAACAAATGAAGCAACTATCACGACATATCAAATGCAATTTCATTCGTGACGATCCCTGACCCACAACGACAGTTCCATCTGTTACCTCCAGGGACTAACCACCGCAAAGTTGCTCCACTCATAATAATGCTAAGCACATAATAATGTATTATTATATCATTAATAATGGTCTCATTACGCGGCTGACCATAATATAACGCGTTAGGTAATCCTCAATTGTAATGGCGACCGTGTCATCATAGTAAACGAATGGAATTGGTAATTTTGACTTACGAAGTTGTCATGTCATTGGGTTGGATTAGTTTAGTTTAGTTTAGGAGTGGAAGGTGATTCAATTAAATTAATAGTGAATTTAGAATATATCTAACGTGCCAGCAGTAGAGATTCGGCAAAGGCATTTGATGCAATAGTGACGTGGCGGTATCTACATCGCCACATGCGAACTACGCATCAAAGACCTGACGTCACACAAAAATCCTGACGTCACATAAATCCTGCATCGCGCAATTAAAGTTTACCGTGCAGTGGACTTAAATACAAGAACCCAACATTAATCGTTGGGCAGTTGCCCGCCAGACACAACACCCGTCTGGTCGGAGTATCCTCCCTTTTCTATGGTGGATTAGTGAACTTTACACCCTATTCCTCATTTGGAAATTAAAAAATACCCAAACCCATATTTTAAGTCCAACTCCAGTCACATTGACAGTGTTATAATTTGTTATAAATTGGCATGAACATCCTCGACTCGAGAGATTTCCATAATCATCTGCGAAACTGAAAGTATATCGAAACCTACGGAATCCTCGAAGGTAACATTGGCTTGGTTCAAGCCCGTCATAGGCTCTATCTCCAAGTCATTTGGATAGAGTTTAAGATCAAAATAAATTAGAAATGGGATTAAATTGGTTAGCTTTAACAACCAACGGCTTTTATAATTCCGGGTAAGGTCTTGTACGGCTGGAAAGAACAGCACCATAGAAAGTCCTTATTTTTCCACCAATGGGGATCAAAAACACGACATCAACTTCTATTTCATTGAACCTAATATCGGCGATTCGCCGCACGCGCACCCACACACCCACAGTATAACAAAACATCTTCTTCACCGATAAACAAGTAAATAATTCATCAAATTAACCGCCAGTATATTGATGACCAGTCAGTGAAAGCCGGCGGTCAGTACATCACACCCGCACATACCTGACGACGGCGTCATGCGCGTGCGACGCATTGCTGGTAACGAGACATGTTGTTTTGTTGTACAACGATTTATCTGCGTAGGTACCTAACACATAAGGTGTGGGTGTGATTGATTCGGTTGATGGAATGGATGGGAAGAGTTCTCTGACCCTGCATTAGCACGATAACACACTAGTGATTTAACAGTCCTTTGGAGATCTTAGAAAACTTTTGACTATTTTGTATTTATTACTGTTACGTAATATGATACACTAGCTATAGATCTAGATAGAGAAATATCCTTCATGACCACCGTCGCAATGGGTTTTGTCGACGGAAGAATAGACAATTTGACAGATAAACAATCACAATCTGTCATTTTGTCTATTCTTTCGTCGACAAAACCCGTTTATATCCGTGATTTTTTTTTTGTATGTGTAAAAATCTCTATAGTCTATCCGCCTTACTAATAAACGTTTTATAGCTCCTGTATAGTTCACAATGCTTTGTCTTCTGCTTTCAAAAGTCAAATTACTATTGAAGGGAGAAGACAAAGCGTTGTGTAACTATACAGGCGCTATACAACGTTTATTAGATACATGTAGATTTAACTCTGCAAAGATATTGCGAGAACTGGGTTTTCCTTTGTTGTATCTATACAGTGCATATAAAATTCCAGGCACCTAAGCATAATTATCCCTAATATTAGCACAATATCGGCACACCCTTTGGTGTTGCAAGACTTCACAGGCATCAGGTACTTACCGTATTTTAACTACACGACCTAACCCAACATCTTTCTCCCTTGTTCCAGGGTTCAGACCCTCGCGTGGCCACATGCCGCGGGCGGCTGCAGACGCGACGTTGCCAGCTCAACCAGGAGATCAACAAGGAGTTGCGCCTGCGCGCCGGCGCTGAGAACTTGTTCAAGGTAAGGAGGAGACTGAGCGGTCTTTGAGGTGGACGACGTTAATGTCACATCACATAGAGGCGCATTGCATGTACCATGGATTCTGGTGGGCATAATGTATTGTTGATGCAATTTACCTACTGTGAAAATTACCTGTCTTTCAAGTAGGTACGATACAGGCCACATAATCATCGGGAAAACAAATATCCGAGGCACGCCGCGCACTTCAGTTGGCATGAAAGCGGAGGTTAAGCTGCTGGTGACCGCAGCAGCTTAACCTCCGCTCTCAGATCTACCGATCCGGACGGTTGTTATTTTGTCACAAGCTGTTGTATTTTGTTGTGGGAAGTCCGAAGTTGCGGGAAGTCCGAAAGGGATACCGGGGCCCTTGGCAACAGGCAACTGAAGGAACACGGGTGGGTTTTAGCCAGTAAAAGCCTGACACGCCCTCCACCCAGAGCGGGAGAAGTTATTTGATGATTTCCCACCCTCAAAAGGCCACATCATAGTACCTGAATGTGATATGCCCGTTATCAACACGATTGTTGTGCATCCACATTTTCGTCAATAGGGGTTGGTAGTACATACTTGAGTATAATTTTTCAGTCCATTTTCTGGTCAAAATTCTGTGATTTAAAGTAATAAAATTCTAAATAGCAGCCCGCAGCACCTGCTCACAGAATATTGTGCTCGAATTTTCATAAAATTAATATAAAACACTCTGATTACTCGCGACAATTGCTCGATCAATAAATCAATTCAACAGTCAGTGGAAAATAGCCATAATTTATACTTTACGGAAACAATCACATAAAAAGCACTACTCCATACATTTCCCTGTGCACTTCCTGATACAAATCGCGACTAAACCACCTCGCACACCATGCGACATGCGACTGCGACAGCTCGACGACGAGACGCTGACCTGTCGCATGCGACTGTCATCGGGTGTGCGCGTGCACCGTGCGTCTAGCCGCTGCGACAAGTACCGAGAGCCTGCGACTCTCCTCTAGCTTGTCGTTGCGGACTTGCGACTCTGCAACTCGACACCAAGTGTGCGGAGCTTTGATCAAAACAAGTGTATGAAAATTGTCGGTCGCAGCCTATCGTCTGCCTGTCGTCTAGTCACCGAGCTGTAGCACTCGCATGTCGTATAGTTTGCGCCATATCTAAATCGCTACTAATCGCCATCGCTGCGTGACGTCACGTGCTTGACACTTTCCCTGCGCTTGCACATCGCGGTGCTATTTTGTTTTTGTAGCATTTAGTATAGATTGGATTTATTTCTAAGTTATGATGGTGACTGGGATAGCTTAGTTCTATTTAGAGATCATACATATCTTTCTAAGATATAATTTATCAGCCACATTTGCACTGTTTAGAATCCCACGACAAGTCTTAACATTCGATATGCCTCGATTTTAAAATGGATGTTCAGCTTCTAAATATTTTCTCCTCCTTCAATCAATCTGCCTAGCCTTTTCCCAACTATGTTGGGGTCGGCTTCCAGTCTAACCGGATGCAGCTGAATACCAGTATTTTACACGGAGCGACTGCCTATCAGACCTCCACAACCCAGTAACTGGGAAATACGATACCCCTTGGTAAAACTGGTTGTCAGACTTTCGGGCTTCTGACGACCCGTAACGACTGTCAAAGATCCACGAATGACAGCCGGGACCAACGGCTTAGTGTGATTCCGAGGCACGGAGGAGTCTCGGTATGTAAAGATGGTCACCCGTCCACGGACCAACCCCGGCAAGCCGACCCGTGCGGCTGCTATTACTTAGCCACGAGCCCCTCTTCGTGCAATAGAATCATTAAAAAGTTAAATCCTTTCTTTTCATCTTTCTCGACTCTTCTTGCTAAATTATGTGTCAAGCTTAGATAAGCTTATAAATCATTGAGTATTGTGATTTCAATAATCCATAATTTATGTGCAGCAATAAAGCGTCTGTTTGTTAACGTTTTGACAACACAGTTAGCAATGGATAAAATTGTCAAAGTTATTGCTTGGCTATGAGGATTTTGGCTACTTTGTAGCTATGTGTGTATTATAATGTAATTTTATTGTAATATGCGTTTGTGTTGTCACATGTCACATGGCTAGGAACAAAGGTAGATTTTTTCAGATCTTAATATCGAGCAAATTACATATTTAAAATATGAACTGAAGTAAAATTGAAAGAATATTAACTAGGCAGATATTAAGATAATGTATGGGAAGCTAAAAAGTAGATTATCAAATCATTTTGTGTCGATTTTGATGATCCATTATAAATTCGAAAGTAACTGTCTGTCTGTCTCTGTATGTAACCTTTTCACGCCTAAACCACTGAACGGATTTCGACAAAATTTGGCAAGGAGATAGATGGCATCCTGAGGACATAGGCTACTTTTTATCGACATACCACGCGGGCGAAGCCGCGGGCGGAAGCTAGTACCTATATAAAAGTGCCAGTGGTTGTTGACCGTAGGTTGGTACTTCTGCACAATTTATTTCTTACTTTTCTTTTTCTTCATAGTCAGTCAACTCTAAAACTCAGACTTCCCCCAAACAATCCTTCGACTCAAGACAAAGGCACGAGTCCATCGACCCAGCGTCGTGTGACGTGTGTGCGACCGTGACGCCCTTCGGTCTATGAACCCAGACCTTGAGGCCATGGGGCACGTCCCATGGGGAACTTACGACCGATGGGAAGTCAGGTGGGGGTTTATAAGTGTTACAAGTGTGTGCGAAATGTTTTAAAGAACAATGAGTGATGTTTGGGAAAGATATGGGGGAGCATTTTGCAGCTATGGGCCATACGATAGACCTTGTAGAGTGAGACAATAATATGGCAATAATCCTAATCATATCTAGTACTAGCTTCCGCCCGCGTGCAACGTTGATAAAAAGTAGCCTAAGTCCTTCCCCGGGAAGCCATCTATCTCCATGCCAAATTTTATCGAAATCCGTTCAGTGTTTTAAGCGTGAAAAGGTAACATACAGACAGAGTTACTTTCGAATTTATAATATTAGTATGGATTACAAATACGAAAGTGATTTTGTTTGCTTGTTTGTTTGTTACGCTATGACGTTAAAACGGCTGAACGTATTTGGATGAAAGGCACAAGGACATACCATGACCTGGACATTGGCTACTTTTCATCCTGAATCGCAGATGCAGTCGAAAGCAACAGCTAGTAATCCTAACTAATATTATAAATGCGAAAGCGAGTTTGTTTGTTAGTTTTTTTCACGCTAAAACGGCTGATATGATTTCAATGAAATTTGGCACATAGACCATGATCTGGGTTACGAAATAGAATACTTTTTATCCCGGTAGTTTTTTCCCGCCTAACCCTTCGGGGATTACAGGAGGGATGTTATGTGTTCTACATTTTCTTCTTCAAAAATATACTCTGTTAGAAAAATTCTTTGTTCTGTTTGAACAGCCAAACTTGGCAAATAATAAAGTTTCTCAGTATGGTATTTTTCTCAGACCATTTTCGAAACAATAGATTGGTTCCGGCGTATGAGTTCGACGTCCTTATGTTTTCATTCACCGTACACTTCGTACAAGTTCAAGAATCGGACATGTAGGTGAACAATCTACTTTTTTTTGTTACTTTATTGGCATTGCTCGCCAGTAGCTTCACACGCATGAGTCATCCGTCAGTTGGCCATCTACGTCATGTACAGACCGTCCTCTATAACTTGTCCCATGCCTTCATGTTGGCACCATTGCTTTTCAAGCTTATTTTCGATACTAATAGAGTTTAAAATGGTGACAGACAGAACAGTACTACACACACTTTCACATGACTGCAAAATTCAGTGCTAGCAATCGCGTCACGGGTCAAGTTATAACGAATGTCCTTACCTTTTTACAACGAAATTACTGTCGGTTTACAGTCATTCAGTATCATAATATGACTGAATAGCCGGTAGGTAACACTATATTACCCTTTGTGTAAAACCTAGATCTTGCTAGAATTTAAATTGATCTAATACGCCAATGTTATCTGCAACGGTTTTTCGAGTGTGTGTGTCTACGTGTATTTACGCATATCGACTGGTTCGTTGGTCTATTGGACACAAGCGCTACTGCCGAGCAGGTGCCGTATTATGAAGTATTAATGCCACCATTTTTCCAGTGTTAGAGGGAGACAGAGCTATACGAGGCCGATAGCACCATCCCGTTTTCACAGTGAAATAATGATGGCATTAATACTTCATTATACTACCCCAGGTCTTCAGTTCAATCTCCATCATTGATTGCTATGTCAAAACGAAATCTTCAGTAGCCACCCGTGCATTTCAGCATGTCATTGGGCTCGCTCTTTTTTTTAAATTCAATACGAGGCTTTTGGCTTGGTATTTTGTCTTTTTTTTGTTGTGTGTGCGTTTTGTTTCTGCAGAATAAACAATTTTTCTTTCTTTCTTTTACAAAAGACAAATTGACATAATGTGGATGTAGGACCAGACCTCTGCCTACCTCCCCCAGGAATACATGTGGGATGTTAAGTATGCTAATTTCTTCTTCTCCTTCCCCAGGCTACGACGAACAGAAAGCTACGCGAGACGGTAGCCCTGGAGCTGAGCTTCGTGAACTCCAACCTACAGCTGCTGAAGGAGCAGCTGGCGGAGCTCAACTCCTCGGTGGAGCTGTACCAGAGTGACAGGTATGCACAGCGGTGTGACACCTGTCAGTTTTGACAGCTGTCAAAACGTCTCAGCTGTCAAAGTTATCGAAGATGCCCCAAGCATAACGCGTTGTTTAAATCTTACGAGACTTAACACACAGACAACCCACACAACCTAAACCCATTGTACTATATAGAAGCATGAAAATTTTGTACAAGTTCCTTATACAAAGTAACAGAGTTCCTTCCTGAATAACGAATATAAGCATTAAGTAAGAATTTTTGAAAATTCATCCCTAGGGCACGGGCAGTTTGTATGGAAGTTCGACATTTTTGCCGATGGTAAATTCCCTCGGGCGTCTGCTGCGCCGAAATAAAAAAGGCAGGAGAATGTTCATGCTGAAAGGGCTCTACAAAATAGGTAATAATTCTGTGCGTTCGTAGAATTAGCCTATAAACTCAACTTATAGGTAATAGGAACATGTATTTAATTACCTGTCACCCACTACATTTTCGCTTACTAAACAGCCTTGAACAAGCAAAAAGCAATCTACTAATTTCCGTTCCCACACATAACTGGAAACTGCCAATATAACTTTAGCAATCAAGCTCTAAATAAAACAAGAAAACTAGTTAAATTAGTTCATTATATTGGGCCAATATTTTATTATTTTTGACTCAAATTATCTGATTTACCTTGACAAATTGTCTGGGCTCTAGGGTTGTCAAGAATATGGTGAATAAGCATCGGAATTGGCTTTTTAATTTCAAGAGGCAGGCGAGCTTACAGCTGACGTCTTCTGAATTGACAGGTGACAGGCATTCAAATTGGTGATTAGTATGAAAAGAATCCGTTTCATGGCTTTTCGGACCGGACATAAATATGTCAGTGAGTAACTTATTTACTTACGTATTTATTGACATACTAGCTGCGCCCCGCGGTTTCACACGCATAAGTCTCGATCCCGTGGAAATATCGGGATAAAAAGTATCCTATGTACTATTCCAGGTCATAGTCTACCCATGTGCCAAATTTCATCCAAATCCGTTTAGCCGTTTAAGCGTGAAAGCGTAACAAACAAACAAACTCACTTTCGCATTTATAAAATTAGTTAGGATTAGGATTTAGTGTTTTCCCAGGTCGGCAAAAGTGTTGTTGGGTTTTTCCATCTGGAATTTCAGCCGAAGTCTGGATTTCAGCCTGGAGTCTGGATTTGTGCCCGGTTGATGGCAATAGGCTCGCCCCCATGGACTTACATGGGGCTTAAACATAGCTGGCGAAATGTGGGTACTATAATAATAATAACGGCTCGCATTGTTAGGAGGTTCCTCTCTCTGGAGCCCTGACCGCCGGTAGCTTGGACCCTGTTCCCGATACCGGTGGGCTACTATTTTTTATATTTTAAAATGTTTTTATACATATATTTCTTTATTCTAATATTTAAAAATATAATTTATATGTAATCAAAATGAAATAAAGATAATAATAAACCATTTATTGCAGGCGACACAGGCCCATAGATAAATACCTTAACTTAAACATACATATTCTATAAACAAAACTTGTGTTAATAAATAAGGCTTAGACTATGTTAGTAGTTATTCACTCTGCACTAGCTAGACTTTGTGCTGTCCAGTGGAACTTGTCCGCGACAACGACTATAGATATACCTCTGCCTAACCCTTCGGGGGATACTGGCGTGGTGTGTATGTCTTATGTTATATTTTGTCGCTGATGGTTGGCATCACTTTCAGTGCTCTCCTGCGCAGTGTAAGAAACACAATCTCGTCGTTTGACTTTCACGTAATTAGTACATTATGCTCAAGTAGCTTGACTTCCTTTCAACTGTTTGGGCTTTTAGCAATTCACCATGCAAAAGTATGTCACAGATACGTAGGTTTTAGCATGTTTTCCCTACATTACTTATTTATTTTATTTATTTATTTATTTAGCAACTCATCATCACTATCATTACAGGATTGTCCTAATTCAATAGTGTGGCTACAATTACAGTTTTATTATTTATCATATTCATAACATATTCTGAACATAGTGATTTTCGTGAACTCACCCAGAGAACAAGTAAAAAGATCTATGCTGTCTGCTACGTCATTAAGTATACGCAAGGTACGCGTTATAGGGGCTTTACTCAGTAGATTGGTCCTACTACTGGGAACCGCCAACAGACGTGGCCGTCGCCTTCGCAATACATAATTGTCTGTCTTGTTGTTGTTTGTCTTAGTTTATTTTTCTTCATCTTCTTCGTCCTACAGGGTGACCAAACAGCATCCCGCCAAACTGCGCTGTGCAGAGGGCCTAGACAAGTGACAATCGCTTCGAAAGCGTTTCGTATTTCTACAACGACTTTCAACAGGATTGACATAAGCTTTTCGATAGCTTATGTCAGTCCTATACATTTTTGCCTATTCCATCATCGTTATCGCTGATAGAATGTCACTTTGTCTAGGGCCTCTTTATTGTGCTCTATTTAGCTAATTCGCTCTAACTGTTCGTGTCTGTCTGTGTGACCAGGACCACATTTTGACACTGTTTTCACCATCACTTAGAGAATTTATCTATTATAAAAGGAAGGTTTATCTACGAAAAACAATAACTGTTTAACTTACATTCATAAAGAAATCTTGATGTTTTATCAAGTCATTTAAACCGCGCGAAGCAGGGGGGGTTTGCTAGTAGGTACTTAGATTATAAATTGTTTTAAATTATTATTAAATAGCCTGTATGGAAGACGACGAGACAGCAGCTCATGTGCTGCTACACTGCCCGGTGGTCGCCACTTACAGGGCAAAGTAACCAAGGTACCCTAAGTGAGATTGTCAGTAACACCAAGGCGTTGCTGGCCTTCTTGGAGGAGCTGGAGTGGATCGAATAAGCGATTCACCCGTAGGTACGCAAAATATGCGCTTTGACGCTGAGTTGCAGATATCAGCCCGTATTACATAATACCTAACCTAAAATATGGCGGAACCTAAAAGAAAACCATTAGGGAAAACCATCATCAATCAGTGACATATCACTATTAGGCAATGACGAAATTAACACCCACACAAATCGCCCGGAGGCAAAATTATTGAAGTTACGAAAACGCTTTCACAAACAACGCTCTAGGACAATAATAATAATACTATGTACGTATATAATATAATAATACACCTGCGACAGTAATAACGTTCGATGTTTTAATAAAAACTAACAGGTACTTTACTCTATAGTAAAAGTAGACATGTTGTCCAGAGTAGGTTATGCAATATAGCAATAAGATGATTTGCATATCGATAGGCTAGGTCATACTGTGAGCGGAGAGCGGGGCGGGTCAACGGTCGAAGAAGTTGTGCGGATACTTACATAGCAAGTAAATCATGTAACTGAAATTGGATATGATTTATAGTGAATTTCGCTTCGTTGCATGTCTAGTTTTTTAAGAGGATAATTTATTGATACCAAGATAAACGAAGTAGTTGTATCTGTTCCTACTGATTTCAGTAGGTATTTTTGTTAAGTTTAGGTACTAATCAGAATATTGATATTTGATACTCGACTAGCTCAAAAATGCGGCTCAAAATAATCATGGAAATGTTACAATTTACATTACAAATTGTCGATGGCTATACGTTGGTCAGATTCGTCGGTCAATTATAATGGGGGCTATAGAACCTTTATTTCGTATTCTGGAACAAATTGTAGAAGGGACTCTATTTTAAAAATCTTTTTTATATATTTAACCCCCTCCTTTTCTACGTGAAATGTGTCTCCAATTGCGTAAAAAAAAAATATTGCCTCGTTATTTCAACCGTGACACTATTACAGGCTATAAAACAAAGTCGGCCCGTTTAATGTCAGTGTTGTCACACACACACATTAATTTTATTAGTAGACATTTAAAATGCATGTACATATGAGTCTGTTTATTTATAGTTGTGTAGTGTAGTAATAAATGTACTTACTTACGTTTTATTTATTGTCGGTTGCAAAAGTGACACCCGCTTTTTAACTTTGACCCAGAAAATGTTAAGAATATGTATTAAATATATATAGGTACTTGATTAACATCATCATTAAGTGTCCACTGCAGAATACGTACTGACTTTTGGCCCATAAACTTATTTATTTAAAAAGTCATTTTGTCTCTGTCATCTTAAAACGATTGAACAAAATAGAACAATGTTTTAATAGCGAGATTCATAATATGTGCGATAGGAAAAATAAGAACCAGTAAGGTTCCGCCTAAGTACAGTAATTTCTGAGTTAATCTTACATCGGTGAAGGAAAAACATCGTCAGGGAACCTGGACAATCCTAATATTATAAATGCGAAAGTAACTATGTCGGTCTGTCTGTCGCGCTTTCACGCCAAAACTACTGAACCGGTTTAAATAAAATTTTGTACACAGATAGTCTAGAGCCTGAGAAAGGACATAGGCTACTTTTTATCGACATACCACGCGGGCGAAGCCGCAGGCGGGAGCTAGTAGTTAATATATATAAGTGCTGGAATCGCCACCCCACCTTGAGCACGCGTGGTGATCAATGCTCGTGCCTTCTCTGTATGAGAAGAGGGCTTTGCAGTGAGACAATAAATAGGCGGGTATTATTAAGGTTCTTAAAGAAACTCGTTTTTTAAGTAGGTACATAAAAGTATCACCCGCTGACAGTGCGACCGCGGCTCATCAAAATTAATGAAGACAAACAGGAAAACTGTGTCGTAAGCCGCTCCAATTAATCAACTGTCCGGTTTTTTATTGTTTTATTACAAGATTTATGCCTTTCTGATTATGTCTTTTTCTAAAATCTTATTAAATACAGCATCGTTATAGATAAACAGATTAAACTTTAATATGTCCAATATTAACTTGACATTTCAAAATGGCACTGACTGCATATACAAAATGTTTATGATGTCAAACGTAGTAGGTACTAGGCTACACATCAAGCTATACATTTCCAGCATAAGCTGACCTCGCATTGTAAGGAAATTCTATACAATGCGAGATCAGCATAAACTGTAAATGTATAGCTTGATGTGTAGCTGTGTGTACACTCAAGTCTTTTATAACTTGTCAGTTTTCAAAATCTCAATCCAAATATATCAAGTCAGAACACATAATTTATTTTGATGCTACAGCACTGAGCTGACTATTGCATAGAAAACAAAACTTCATAACAAAGATCGAATTAATACAGTATGTTAACTAACAAAGGGCGTTCCCGTTAACCTGTAATAGTATAGCGTCTATACATGCTAAAAAAAATATTACCACTCAAAAAAAAAAAAAAATTTTTTTTGTTTCGTGAAATGTTTACAAAACGATTAAATTTAAACGTAAAAGAAACACTCTGTACACGCACACTTGTATTTCAACGTAGAAAAACAAGTGTGACAAGTGGGCGTGTACAGAGAGTTTATTTTCCGTAACAATTTAATATTTTTTGTGAATATTTTACTCTACAAAAACAAAAAACAACTTTTTTTTTATGGTAATATTTTTTTTAGCATGTATAGACGCTATACTATTGCAGTATAACGGGAACGCCCTTTGTTAGTTAACATACTGTATATTACTTTTCACTAATATCCAGTTGACATCAACCGAAAACCTTTTTAATAGCCTGGCCATGTTATAAAAATATAATATAAATTGTTATTTTTTTTTTTTTTGGCATAGTCTATCAGTGTCAATTCATTTTTAATTCGGTCTGATACGTAAAGAAGGGTGAATGTCATTCTGCAGTATTGACATTACGACAGTCGATACAGCAATTATTCTAATGTGCAATGAGCAATGAGCAGACAAAAAAAAATAGCCTTATGTAACAAACATATTTTGTCTGTGACTGTACATTTTGATGAAGTTCCATTTTCTGACGTTTCAAGACATATTGGTCAGTGTACACCGGATTTATTCGGAACAAAATGTTCGCGATACTCGTCTGGTAATTAATGCATTCGACCGGAATTCGGACGACTTCTTGTATTTGCATGTGATGTAATGTCGACAAGGCCGTTGATAGAAATGTCTCGTTTAAATTAAGTTTTGTACAAATTATTTTAATCATTTCACGGGTGAGAAATGCTCGGGTCAACTTCTGGTGAATTGTGACAGAATAAGATGTTGTAGAGAAAGGTTTTCGTCAGTTTATTAATTTATTATCAACTAGCTGATGCCCGCGGCTTCGCTTTACTAAATCCTTCCTCGAGAACCACTCTATCCATTGGTAAAAACAGCATGAAAATCGGTGCAGTAGTTTTTGAGTTTATCGCGAACAGACAGACAGACAGGCGGAAGACTTTGTTTTATACGAGTAATATGTAGTGAAGTTACTCAGAGAGTACTAAGATAATAAAAATCGATTGGATGAAGAATTGGCAGCGCACGCGCCAAATAAAGAGATAAAATTCGAAAAAACTCTCTAAATTACAAAGACTGCCTCGTTGGTATGGTCGCAAGCTGTATATATATAGGTCCTGGGTTCGATTTGCAGGTCGGATAAAGTGATATTGGGTTTTTCCGTCTGGAATTTTTCAGTAGCAACCTCTAATTACTGCCCAGTAGATGGCAATAGGCCCCTATTACATGGGACTTAAACATAACTGGCGAGATGTGGGTGTACTATTAACATAGGTACACGTCTGTCTTACCCCTTACAGGCGTGATGATATGTACTATTCTTAACAATTTTTTTTCGCCCCAAACCGTCCAGCCCATAGCAGCATATTTTAAACTACCTTTCGCCAGCGGCTTCGCCCGCGTGATATCTTTATAAATTATAGCCTATGTTACTCAGTGATAATATAACATTCTACTGGTGAAAGGATTTTTAAAATCGGTCCTGTAGTTTTGAGTTTATTAATTCCAAGAAAAATACAAATCTTTTCTTTACTAGCTGCGCCCCGCGGTTTCACCCGCATAAGTCTCGATGCCGTGGGAATATCGAGACAAAAGGTATCCTATGTCCTTCTCCAGGTCATGGTTTACCCATGTTCCAAATTTCATCCAAATCCGTTCAGCCATTTTAGTGTGGAAGCGTAACAAACAAACCAACAAACAAACTCACTTTCGCATTTATAATATTAGTAAGATTATTATAAAAAAACCAAAGATGTCTTCTAAGAACAGGTTGCCCAGTATCATCAAGCCATAACACTTGGGGGCTGAACAACAAAACGAAAACACTTCAAAAGTGTAAAATTGTATATAATCGTAGTTATTATAGAAAAAAAAGGCAGGCGCGAGTTAAAAGGTGGGAACAAAAAGGGAATGGGCAGTAATGAGACGCGATGTGGTTACATGGCGCATGGCGGGTGAGGCAGCACGTTCACATGGTTTTGTTCGTGAAATAATAAGTTTTTTGACTTGGCAAAATGCAGGTATTTTGTAAGGAAATTAAAATCACTGGCATATAAATCTATAAAATAATAATAATACCTAATACCAGCCTATAGTTGTCCCACTGCAGCACGCGTAGCATGATCACAAACGGGTTTTGTCGACGGAAGAATAGACAAAATGACAGATAAACAATCACAATCTGTCATTTTGTCTATTCTTCCGTCGACAAAACCCGTTTCTACGGTCCAAACCCGTTTCTACGGTCTAAAGGCTTCTCTGACAGAGAAGGCACGAGCATTGATAAGTACAGTTTTCCCAATTAATTTCTTACGAATGAGTTTAAACAAAACGAAACAAAATATCGTTCGCCAATTAAAGTTAATTAAAAGAGATACAATTTTAATAAAAAACGGTTTCCGCCATTGTTGCGTTTTCCCGCGCTCCACCATATTGTAACCATAGACTAATAGAGAGGAATGCGCGCGCTAATCTACGTTCTTTAGTAAGGAATGCGAACTTTTTATAACTGTGTAATTTCTATAATAGTAGTTTGATGTAGTTACAATAATGAAATATTTTTATTTATTTCTGTTTTGTTTTGTAGGCTTTTAAGAAATAGTTTCTTTTTTCTTTGAATATTTAAATTACAGTTCTCAGTATTGCGAACATATTTGCCCCACTGACTGAGTGTGTAAAACCCGTATTGAAAATCCCAAACCGTTTAAAAATTAAATAAGCTAACATCTCAAGAGAAATTACTGCTATCCATAGACGATTATGAGCTTCAATAATAGTAATATTTAGACCTAACGCGAACGTATTATTACATTAAATAGACAAGCAGGTTTTCTTTCTGAGATTGTAAATGACTGGTCCAAATCAGCAACGCGGCCATATTTATCTGTGCTTCGTATTAGTACCTAGAGTTCTTTACGACTAGGATAACTCACTATAGGGTGAGATGCCAATAAAGTAACCTACTGCCCCAAACGTCTCTAAATCCTTTCACTGGGGGACGAAGGTACAACAGTCTTCAAATTTTCTTGCAGGCTCTTCTAATAGGTGACCTACATTTGGAACCGTGCCACTGTTATATATCACTGTGCCACATTCATAAGATCTTAGGAACCTGAATTTCGATCCTAAGATCTTATGTCGTGATTTTCGATTATTTTTGCATCCAGATTATTTTTGTAATTACATCCCATTATTCCATCAACCCGGCTGGATGTGGTGGATTTTTCAAGCTAGATATACCAAAGATATCCACACGTTTCTGCTAAGCGACTTGATCAGGGCAATCAAAGGGGGCGAGGTTAGAAATAATGCGTCCAGTCCTTCCCTTTTCCCTCATGTGTTATTTAAGTTTTTTGGAGCTCGTGGCTAAGTAATTACTCACATCGAACAGGTTAAGCTACGCTTGCCGGGGTTGGTCCATGGATGGGTGACCATTCTTTATATACCGAGACTCCTCCGTGCTTCGGAAAGCACGTTGAGCTGTTGGTCCCAGCTGTCATTTGTGGATCTTTGACGGTCGTTACGGGTCGTCAGAAGCCCGAAAGTCTGACATCCAGTCTTGCCAAAGGGTATCGTATTATCCAGTTACAGGGTTGTGGAGGTCAGATATCGCTCCGTGTAAAATACTGGTATTCAGCTGCATCCGGTTAGACTGGAAGCCCCAATGTAGTTGGGAAAAGGCTAGGTAGATTGACTCTGTTTTTTTAACAGTGATATAACTTCATAATTTCTTCTTCGACAGCGGCAAAGAATGCGTGATGCCGATGATCCCGCTGGGTCTGAAGGAGACCAAGGAGGTGGACTTTCGAGAGCCCTTTAAAGACTTCATTCTCGAACACTACAGTGAAGATGCCGCGGCGTATGAAGACGCTATATCAGACTTTATGGATATGAGACAGGTAACTAAAGAGATTCTTCCTTTCATTGGATAAGATAAATTAAAAGAAAGAAAAAAATGAGTTTAATTGCTAAGGAAGGAAAACAACTAAAAACTATGAAAACAGAAAGAAAAAAACTGTTGTTACGAGCTGATTCGATGGTCTCAAAGGAGATAGACACATTCAGTAAACCAGTATTTAAAAAAAAATCGAACCTTGTAGTCCTAGTAAGTATTTAGCGAGAGTGTTTTGTTTATGTACCCACGCTAAGTAGCTAAGGTACAATATTACATAATGGTACTTACTTTATGTGCTTCCCAAATACAGGAGATGTTTGATGGATGATGAGCTAGAGTAGAGAGCAGCTTTGGAGAGGCCTATTTCCAGCCAGAGACTGCAATAGGCTGGGTTAAAGTTGATGATTAGCTACTGTTTTTTTTTTACTTTACCCATGCTTGAGGTTACTTCGCTACTCCAATGCACTGTTGCTTATTGAGTATTTGAGTTCCGGATGGCGATTGTGAAGATGTGTTCTTGAATTGATATCGCGAATCAAGGCAAACGTAGGGCAGGGCGCTCTTAGGCTAGAGCGAAGATTTTCGCAACGTGGTTCTGAGCGACTGTACAACATTAGTCGATAGAGTTAAATGTCATGCGACTATGAAGGCCTATTCCCAGCAGTGGACTGCTATAACCTGATGATGATTATTGACGATTATTTACAGGCGATGCGCACGCCGGTGCGGTCCAGTTCGGGCGTGGCGTTGCTGTTCAAGTACTACAATCAGCTGTATTTCATCGAGCGACGGTTCTTCCCGCCCGACAGATCGCTTGGAGTCTACTTCGAGTGGTTCGATTCGTTAACAGGTATGTTTTATACATAAATGGCCAAATTCCCTTAACCCAAATGATCTATTTCAAAGAATTGTTTATGGGTAAAAGAAGAAAAAAAGTAAATTAAAATGCGTGTAATTTTTATAGCGCCATCTATTATTGAGTAGGAAAACCATTTTAATGATTGAAAAGTTTCAACACAGATGGCGCAGCTTGTTTATTTTTTTTCTAGGGAACATCTCACAGATGGCGTTAGTG
Source organism: Lithophane socia (assembly GCA_947522985.1). Taxonomy (NCBI): domain Eukaryota; kingdom Metazoa; phylum Arthropoda; class Insecta; order Lepidoptera; family Noctuidae; genus Lithophane; species Lithophane socia. The sequence goes on from OX383273.1 coordinate 13,443,071, forward strand.
ATTTTGAATATTGAGTTAAATAAATAATTGGGCTACTGAATTTCCTATAGGTAATAAATGTTATTTGAATTTTGGCAGGAGTCCCGTCATGCCAGCGAACAGTGGCTTTCGAGAAAGCTTGTGTCTTGTTCAACATAGCTGGCATCTATACACAACTCGGCGCTAAACAGGTAAACACTAAATAATAATGATAAAATTAAATAGTTACCATCAATTCGCTACATTTTGTCGAGATATGCAAACATAAATGTATGGAGCAGCTGATGTTTTTTTCCCCCATTAAATTTTGACCACCAGAGCCTCAAATCAAATCTTGAGGAAGCTGAATTGCGCTACTCTTGTATTTATCAATAACACCTTTACTGTCCCGTGCCCACAGGACCGCTCGACGTGCGCGGGGCTGGACGGCGGCGTGGAGGCGTGGCTGCGCGCGGCGGGCGCGCTGCGCTACGTGCTCGACAACTTCACCAACGCGCCCTCCGTCGACCTCGCCGCCGACACGCTGCTCGTACTCGCCGCGCTCATGACTGTAAGTAACCTATATTTTGTAACAATATTGTGATTTAAAAGAGTGTCCATGGAGTTTCTTCCCCGATCTTCTCCATAAGAACCTATTATCTACGCTTTGCTAGCTTCATTTTTCTTACTGGGCGACTCTATGTCAATTCAAAAGTAGTGGTTTAATTCAAATAAATGCATTGAGTATGAGTTTGAAATGCTACTGAATAAATTGGCGTTTATAAGGATATTTTTAATACAATTATATTTACCTAAAAAAGATACTAGCTGCTACGTTTGCGGGACACTTCTTTTTCTTCAGTAAATAGAAATAAAAGTCTGCGCTTTTCATCAGCGTCCCATAACTTCCGACGATGGAATCAGAAATCACAAAACCTATGGGAAGTAATAAGAAAGGAAAATGCTTTTATTGGCATTAGAACAACAAAATACCTTAAAACTATGAAAACAGAGAGCAAACAATGCTTATAATGCCAAAACGGCCTCAGCATGGGTATAACGTATTTGCAGATATGTCTTTTTTTCAACTATTGGTCAGTCCAGTCCATAACTAAATACACAGATACAGACCCACTCCTAAAAAACTAGATAGTAATAAGGTTAATGAAAATAAAAGACACCAACATTCATTTCAGACTTAGTATTTGTCCAGATTGTTGTTATCTAGGTCTAAAACTATGTTAATTTTATATTTTAAGTGTTAAACAAAATAACTAGATTGACATATTTCCAGGCGCAAGCTCGCGAGTGCCTGTTCGAGAAGCTGCAGCTGCAGGCGGGCGAGGCGCGCGGCGAGCTGCGGCGCGCGCCCGAGCTGTGCCTCGACCTCGCGCACGAGGCCGCGCATCTCGCGCATACCTACCGCCAGCTCTATGATAAGGTAATACAAATACATAAAGACATACAGTGGCTGCAACACAAACGGAAGAACAAATTCAAAGTACCTACCTACACGCGTTCTTTTGATAAACTCAAACTCAAACCAAATCAGAACTACTCATCAAAAACGTCACACAAATTCTGTATCGTGCTAGTAGAGTTATCCACGCGTCTAGCATAAATCTTATGTTTATAAACATCCCAATGAAACTGTCGAGTAGCACCCCACCAGACACAACACTCGTCTGGTCGGAGGATCCTCCTTTTCCTATGGAGCAGGAAGAAGAACTTACCCTGTTCCTCATACCTGTATACTCTTTCCAATACAATAATTTAGTCGACGGCAACATCTCGATCTCGATTATCCTGATATTTAAACAAGTGCTGATGTTTCTTTCATTAAAAAACTGAGCTCATCTTAATGTGAAGAGATTCAGATTCAATGAGATTCAGAGAAACGGTAACATTAAATATCTTTATTGTTTCAGATGCAATCGGAGGGTGTGTTCAACTACGTGCCATACTCGTGGGTCTCTTTAGTCCACGTCAAGACTGAGTTTTATAAAGGTAAACGCCAAACTTATTCTTCAGAATAGAATAGAATATTTATTTGCATTTATTACTTTTTAAGTAATTTATCTTAGAAATTACTGACATCGATGAATGTAAAGGAAAAACATAATGAGGAAACCGTCTGAAATCGCCAATCCGTCTTGAGCAAGCGTGGTGACCAATGCTCGTGCCTTCTCTGTATGAGAATAGGCCTTTGCCCTACTGTGGGACACTCTGCTGAGGCATTTAACTTAAAAAGAGATAATTACACTGTCGCCAGTTTTATAGATATAGATACGGAACCTGTAAGTCGCTGATCCTATTTGTGTAGTTTCTAAAAACAATTTGTGTTTATCTTTCAGCGTTGGCGCACCAGTACTGTGCGACAGGTCTGCTGAACATGCCGGCGACGGCGCGGTCTCCCAGCCGCCTTGCATCTCTGTACGATGCTGACACACATCTCGACAATGGTAAGATGACGAAAGAATGCCTGGGGTGTCAAGAAACTCCTATCCTAGGATCCCTACTGTTACTGTTTTTCTCATACTGAAGAATTATTAATCGCGGTAGAAATGTTTTCACTTAATAGCCCTTAGTGAGAAACACCATCGAGCCTTTGTCTGCAAAGGCCTGGTACTCGGGTCGGCCATTAATGCCTGCAACCGTAACGTAACTGCAGATTTATATAATCACAAAACTGAGCTAACTGAAAACAGACTTTGTTGTTGTATAATATTAACTAGCTTTTGCCAGTGACTTATTAGTAATCGCACGGAAACCTTCAGGATAAAAAGAATCCTGTCCTAGCACAGGTCAAGGTCTACCTGTGTGCCAAATTTCATCGATATCCGTTGAGCTTTTAATAGCGTGAAAAGCTAACAGACATACAGAGTTATAGTCATATTTCTACAAAACTACGTTTACAGAATCTTGTTTTTTCAGGCTCGTCCGTATCCCCGACACTGAAGGACGCGGACGTGGACTGGATCGCGCTGGGTCGCGCGCACCTCGCGGAGGCGCTTACTCTGTACGAAGAGGCGCTCAGGCTGCAGAGGATGTGTCGGTTAGTACACAATATATACGATAGCTTCTATCAAGCACAGGCAAAAGAGAATACTTAGCTGCGTCTTTGGAAATGGTTGGTGTAAGAAATTAAGGTGAATCATTTAAACGTACGTTTTTTTAACTTTAATTAGACTTAGACAGTTCTCATACGGTAATATTGTATTTTATGAATCTGTTATGTATACAGGGTAAACATAAAACTAGCCAGCGAATCTACCCAGATGTGATTGGGTATCGATATTTTAATGACGATAAAACAAAAAAGAGTTTTACAAAGCTCATTATTTCAAGTAACATTAGAGTTTTTTTTTTTGGCATTATATTTCGATATCCATTACGTCTGTAGAGTTCCGCTTGCTTATTTAATTTAACTGTATAATTTCGTTAAGAACGCCATCTACCTACAACACTTCTAAACTAAAACTCCTCCACGTAACCTTCCGGACGCAACTAACAGATGTCGCTACATTCCAGCGAGCTGCGCGGCAAGGAGGCCATCTCGCTGGTGGTGCGCGCGCAGGCCGAGCGCGCCGCGCGCGAGCGGCAGCAGCACCACGACAACGACGCCAACGACTTCAATGATCTTATCGACGCGCCCAATGTACAGCGTGAGTACACGTTTTTAAATCATATAACAACTAATCATAATGAGGTAACAATAGCCTCGGACCTACACAGTAGCTAATTACAGGTTAACCAGCATTCTCAGAAATAAGTGATAACACATAAACATCGTGGCTCTAGAAAAACCATTTTTATAAGTGTTGTTTGTATGGCTAAAGTAGCTAAGAGTCGTTAATTATAAATCAACTTAGATCGATTGGATCTTCTATTGAAAATTTCTATTGGCGTCGTCTGCTGGTTTCATTCTCTATCGAATGATGACATTGAGCGGCGTTGATCGAGTGGGTATAGTAACACCCTAATGTACAATACGGCCGATATAAATTGGCAGGTTTGAATATAGGCGCATATAAGAATTTGGTTCCTTAAAAATCCTACTGCTTAGCCCTCTTCGTGAAGTTCATAACTGCCAAGTTATACTATACTGCCGTATTGTAGTTATTATAAAGAAAGCCAATAGCGGCAATGTAGATATCAGAAGGTTATTTTGCACGTAGATCTTTTAAAATATCATTTTTCAATACTAAACAATTTTTGTAAAGTCAGAATGCATCAACTAACTTTTCTTTTTTAATGAAACATTGCTCCACTATACTATTTAATTATTTTCTCTCTTTGATCCACAGCTTCATCAAAATTCCAACTGGCATTAACACAGCCGGACTTCGCACAGCACAGAGTAGAAGATTTATTCAAGTCTCTAGGACCAATCGCCATATTCTCCGCCAAACGCCACTGGAGCGCGCCCCGCCTCGTCCAACTGCAGAAGTACAGGGACGGATCCCGACGCATTGAAAGACCACGAAACGGAAACGCTGAGGATTACGAAGAGACAAGAAACGGCAAACACAGGAGCGACAAACGAGACCGATCAGAAGACAACAGCACTTACTACAACCAAATAATTAGGAGCGACGAGAAATATACCAACGATTATGAGAAAAAGAAACTTCATAGGGTCACAAAACAAAATGGAGTATACATAAACAGTTATAACAATAATAATTACGAATATCATCCGAAAGTTTTGGATTATGACTCTCCGAATGAGTATAAAACTAATGGAGAGGGGAAGATAGAGAATGGAGTGAAGGAGTGTAACGGTAAAGTGAAGAATGGGAGGAGAAAGGATCCTCTGAGGAGGGCGGCGAGTGAATTCAATGTCTCGAACGCGAAGACTGAAGATGAAGGCTTCGGGTTCTCTGTGAGAGGAGATGCGCCGGTTGTTATAGCAGGGGTTGAGCCGAACTCTTTGGCTGATGTAAGTATTATTACTTTTATAACATTACATTTTGCATAGCGATCGGCTCCTTCTTCTTTGTACTGATACTACCGATGATTCCACATATAAGTTTCGACCAGAACTCAGCCGCGATCAGCTCCTAAAGCAGTTTCTTGTAATTGTTAAAAGCGTTGTACAGCAATCGTCTCATTCGAATTCTGATTCTGGCTCTAATAAAGTGTAAAGCTTAAGCAGTTATACGCTATCGAAATTAATCAACCAAATAATTATTGCAGAATGAGTCCTTACTTTATCGATGACTAAAGAATTTTATTATACACTTCCAAAATAAAATTCATGACTTCGTCATTCCAGATCGGTGGCATGCGTGAAGGCGACTTCATAATATGCATCGGTGACACAGACGTGAAGTGGAGCTCACACGATGAGGTGGTGCGACTCATACAACAGGCTGGAGACACACTCACTATGAAGCTAGCGACGCCGATGGATAAGAGCTGTATAAAGGTACGTATTATATTACGCATACAAAGCCTTCGATTGATCTTATAATAGTAAGTAATTATGACCTTATGAAGCTAGCAGCGTATAATCTGTATGCAATCAATTTTTTTACCACAAACATGACTCGCAAAAAGAACCAAAGAAAAGGAACAGAATGTTCACCTAGATATAGTGGGTCATGTATCTGCTACATACCGCTATGGTGGTTGTTTCTAATGACTTTGCAAGCTATTTAAATACGTAGTACTTCAAATGTTGCTGCACTCAATCATGGATAAGATGACAACAGTATAACTTTATTGAGTTGATTACAATAAAACAATGCAACAATAATGTACAAGTGCTTTTTAATAAGTTAGGTATTAGACGCCATTACCGTTTTCAGTGTTGTCCATGCATTACTACTTACTAGAGATGTTCATACTTACTAAACATAGGTACTACAAATAATAACTTGTTTTTAATCTTTCTAGGCGTCACCAGAGACTCCACGGCAGGCCAACTCGAACCAAGGCTCGGTATCAGCCGCGTCAACAGCTTCCAGCGGCTCCACAGCGGTGACCGCGCGATCCTCGGCCCGACGGGCGCCATCTTGGAACCCCTTCAGACGTCACACGACCAGAGACAACAGCTCACACCGCGGCTCACACACAAGCAATATTATATTCAGATAAATAAAAATGATGGTATAAAATTTTGAAATAGCGCCATCTAGTGATCAGCTTTTGAAAGTAACAACGCCATCAGCTATTTTATTTTACGCAATTTCGGCGTGATTTTTTTTATAATTCCATCTAGCGGATGTTTCGTTAAAATTAAAGCGAATCTGCTAATGTGTGGCTAAAATTGTATTCGATGTGTGCCAATTGGTTCATTACTTTTTATTGCAATTGTTGCGATTAGTAATTTAAAGTTAACACATCAATGTTATGTTAAACATCACTGGTCATAGTTAGAATAGAAGAACTTCAATAGTTTAAATATTATGTTGTTCAATGATTTAAGACTTAGGCCTACTGGCACAAATCCCTTAAATGCGTTAAGCGTTTTAGGTATTTAAATATCGTTCTGTTTCTGCCAATCGTTTGAAGATGTCATAGAGAATGTAGCTTTAAATACGTAATGCGTTAAATACATTTAGTGATTTGTTGTACAAGCGGGCCTGAATGTCGCAAAATGCGCAATTAAGTCACAAATAAAAATAACAACGTTGGTCTTTAAATCAATCAGTAGCGCCATCTATATTTATGAAGTCGGAAACATTAATCTATCAGTAAGTAAACTAAGCTAAAAATTTAAACCAACGCCATCTATTATCGGTTTCTTGTACTATATTATAGATGTTAAATCTTTTGGTGTGTGTGGTTGAAGAATTAAGTTACTTCAGGCAGGACTACATTCGCTGCTATTATATTTAGGTTCCTAAATATATAGTTAGATATGGGGACCTTACATCGGCTATGATACTCCAAAGTTATTCTTTTATTATTTTATAAGTTTTCAACTTGGCAAGGCATTCATCATAATTTTAACTTCAAATAAAATTCCAGTTTGTTTTATCCATAATTTTTTGATTATTATAAAGTTTGCCAAGTTATATGCTATATTCTTTCTTAATAACATTATATATAAATATATAAGTATATAGTATTACATACAAAAATACACACTATAAAACATTTATCTCTCAATACGCAAGTTAATTCGTTTTTGCCTTTACTATTATATTTTTCATACGTAGGTATTTATTTTAATTTTTATATATATCTATACTTAATTATTATCTGTAGAACACGAATAATGCCTTTTTAAATCTGTGTAAACTGGAACTCTAGAAACAATTAAATATTTGTGTACCTACATATATTGTCAACTAAACTAAACTATACATAAGAAATTATATACGGACAAATTGAGTAGGTACCTTCTCCTTTTTGAAGAAGTCGGTTCAACATAATTCGGACATATTAGACCGTAGTCGGTAACACAATGCCTACTGATGTACTGTCACATCTTTATATCGCAAAAAGACGTGAGCAGTCGCATAAAACGTCGACATGTTGAAAATACGATATCTATCTCTTTAAAAACGCTTAATCTCCTGTAAAACCAGGTACCTAAATAGAAAAAAAAAACATTTTTTAGTTAGAAATCAATTTGAACAAGTAAAAACATACTAATACTGATTACTAGACTTTCAATGTTTTGGTATTTAAAACTTGTTATTTTTGTTTTAATAAGAGGTATGTCCTACAAAATAGGTAGTACGACTGATTGAAAAAAAATGTATATTTTGATAAAAATAACTATGTATGTATATTCGTAGTAAATAGAGAATATATTATGTCACAATTATTTTAGATGTACGTGTAATTACAGTATTTTTAGTTATTACAATAAATAATATTTACATGAACTTTATTATTTTGGATGTGATCGATTTTAAAGTAAGACAAAAACTTTTAACAACATTGATCGCGTCCAAAACGTAAAATTTTAGATTGATTATAGCAATTTAAAATTTATAATTCGACTATTTTAGTTTTTTGTATAATATTATAGAGTAAAAATGTATATCATTGTATAAACTTGTATAAGTTAAAATGTATAAAATTGTTGTGGTTACTTTTGAACAATAAAGGTTATTTAAAGGCTAATTCGTTTTTCACCTTGTCCGCTATTTTCACAACAACAACAATCTGTTCAACAAGCGAATGTTCACAAAAAGAGGCGCATTCATTATATTAGTGGGTTCAATAATAATAATATTTTAGGGAAGTAAAACGGATATTATTTGAGGTTCGTTAAAGTCTCATTTCGGTTACAAGATATTTTTTAAAGTAGGAAAATCGCCTTCTTTATACAACTTTTGCTTAGCAGATCGAACGCAGGATAATGATTTTGTTAGAATTTCGCGTTTATAGTTCTTTATATTTGCTGCTAGATGGCAGTATACGCTTTAGTACTTTCTATTTGCCGCTAGATGGCGTTGATGGAATTAGAGTTGTTTCTATTTGCCGGTAGATGGCAGTATACGTTATTAAAATCTATTTAGGTAAATATTTAATTGTATAATTCATAGGTAGGTAATTAAAGGCATATGAAAGGAAATAACAGGAATTTAGAACCAAATATCTTTAGTTCAGGTGAACCAGCCAGGAAATGAACTCAGTACATGAAGATGGTAATTTCTAGGTGGGTTGCAATCTTTTTTATTAGCTGTAAAGCGACGCAATATGCAATCCAGTCTAGCCTTTTCCCAAATATAATACGGTCAGCATCCAGTCTAACCGGAAGCACCTGAAAACCAGTATTTTACATGAAGCAACTCCCTATCTAACCTCCACACGAGTGAGATACAAGGCATTCGAAACAATGAATAATTAATTAAATAAAAACACAAATTAATGACATAGACTCTATATTTATTTATAAAACAAAACAAAAATAATAAATTCAACACAAAAATTACGTACTAAAGCTTATTCTACATTGATCACTATGATCATTTCCTTTCTCAAATCAATAATTTATTAACTTTGTACAGTAAGGGAAATTAATTGTTAAGCAAATTGACAACCTACGTCAAGTTACGTCAAATAATGACAGTTGTGATTTGAATCATCATCATTCTCCTGCCCTTATCCCAATTTATTTGGATATACGATGATTGGGATTTGAATTTACGGGTTATTTAAGTAGATAGTCAATTTGGTTAGCAATTAATTTATGTGAATTAACAAATCATGAACCTCCCTTTGGCTTAGCCGAGTTAGAAGACATACTTATGAACTACAACTAAGAACATTTCTGACACAACCGCTATCTATCATCAAAATATTTTTCCAAAACCTTTTTAGACTCGTCATAAACGCCGAAAAACACAAATCCCCCGATCATGAAGGCTGTCATCCTCGGCATGACTCCAGCGAACAGACCCTTGAAGCCCGACTCCACGTAGATGGTCGTGAGGACCGGCCTGATGCGCAGCTTGCGCGTCACAGTGTACTCGTCCGCTAACATGATGCGCGTCTTCGCGAGGTCCAGGGGCGTCGTCACTGCGGACGCGAAGCCACCGGCGATCGACCCACAGAGTGCACTCTGTAAGAAAATATATCTTTTTATACAGCATGCCGCTTTAATGATGACATTAATTTACTGAAACTTTCAGTAGAGCCATCAGGATGGAATTTGGTGTGGACAAATGTGCGGTCATGCATGTAAAGCGAGGGGAGATTGTGGAATCCGTGGGCACCCAACTCTCGGATTCCATATACCTAAGAGCCCTCTCCGCATCCGAAACCTATAAGTATTTGGGTATGTGGGAAGCGTTAGGCATCAATGTAACTGACATGAAGCAATCGTTGAAGGAGCGCTTCTTTGGCCGCCTGAAGAAAGTATTTAATAGTCTTTTATCAGGCGGGAACAAGGTGCGCGCCTTCAACGGTTGGGTCATGCCGGTTTTGATGTACTCCTTCGGCATACTCAAATGGACTCAGACCGAACTTGACGCCCTGGATAGGAGGGTCCGTACGCTGCTGACTGCATACCGAATGCATCACCCACGGTCATCGGTAATGAGACTGTATATCCCGCGAAAGTGTGGAGGTCGAGGCTTTTTAAACGCTAAGACCCTCCACAATCGGGAGATATGCAGTCTCAGGGAATATTTCCTAGAAGCCGACGTGGGAATGCATCGAGATGTGGTCGCGGTGGACAAGGGCCTCACCCCGCTCTCCTTGGCGAAAGAGAACTGGCGCAAGCCTGTAGTGCTTGACACTAACGATCGCAAGGAGGTATGGCAGAGTAAAGAGCTTCACGGACGCTTTTTCCGGGCCCTGCATGGACCCGATGTAGATTTACTAGCGTCCGTAGCCTGGCTGCGTTTCGGTGACCTCTTTGGGGAAACCGAAGGTTTTGTCTGTGCAATTATGGACGAAGTTATCATGACGAACAATTACCGGAGATTTATTGTGAAGGACGGCACGGTTGACATCTGTCGGGCATGCCACCGACCGGGAGAATCAATCCGTCACATTATCTCCGGATGTTCTCATCTAGCTAACGGAGAGTACTTGCATAGACACAACCTTGTAGCCAGGATTATCCATCAGCAACTTCCTCTGAAATACAGCCTAGTGGAATCGGAAGTGCCGTACTACAGGTACGTGCCCGACCCAGTTCTCGAAAATGGAAATATCACATTGTACTGGGATCGATCCATCATCACTGACAGGACTATTGTTGCCAATAAGCCTGATATAGTGGTGGTGGATCGAACAGAGCGGCGCGCAATGATCATTGACATAACGGTCCCGCATGACGGGAACCTCGTGAAGGCCGAGAAAGATAAACAAATCAAGTATCTTGACTTGGCTCACGAGGTTGTCGACATGTGGGATGTGGACTCTGCGATCATTGTGCCGATAGTCGTATCAGCCAATGGCTTAATTGCCAAGAGCCTCGACCAACACCTAAGGAGGCTCTCGTTGGGCAGCTGGATTAAGGGCTTGATTCAGAAAGCTGTACTCCTGGACACGGCTCGCATCGTTAGGAGGTTCCTCTCTTTGGAGCCCTGACCGCCGGTAGCTTGGACCCTGTTCCCGATACCGGTGGGCTACTATTTTTTATATTTTTAAATGTTTTATATAATTTTTTAGTCTAATATTTAAAAATATAATTTATAAGCGTATTGCCAGGGTCTGTACACGGGTGGTCTGTGGATCAACTACACCAAAAGGTCGCTAGATATCCTGCGCGTCCAGTACAACAATGTTTTTAGAATGCTTTTGAGACTGCCCCGGTTCTGTAGTGCGTCAGAGATGTTTACGCAGAACCGTACTGACGGCTTCCATGCAATTGTGCGGAAGAAAATTGCGTCGGTGGCAGCTAGAACCCGGGCCAGTGGCAACAGCATTCTGGAAACAGTGAGTGAGAATGTGTTTTCCCCTTTTAGGAGGCATTTTGTGGAGAGGATGACCGGCTGAGAAACCGGGTTCGTCTTCTTTACAAAACGACTCACACCCAAAATGTATTTTTAATTTTTTAATTTATGTATATACTAACACTAGGTATAAGGTACTTTACTAACACTACGGATCTCTGTTATCTGATTATTTGAAAATAAATAAATAAATAAATAAATAAAAATTAAAAATGAAATAAAGAGACATTAATTTAACACACGTATACGATTTCGTGTAAGTATTCGTTTTATGAAAGTATTTTATTTACATTAAACGTCCTGTACTATCCTGTACTTAAAGAACTGTAGTGCAGAGGTCATTTGCCGGGGTCACGGATCATAAGTTGGCGAATTGAAGAAATGCCGCGCAATTTCTAAGAAATTATGCCGTCAAAGGATTGTACCGATAGAACGTAAGCCAGCTGGTTGGTAGCTTTATGAATGAATCTTTTGCACAGAGTGATCTCAATGTTGGTTATGTTTTTATTATTTAGTTAGTTTGAAAATTTATTTTTTTCAATTTACGAATTATTTTATTATAATTTTTATGATTACTAGCCACTGGCCCTATCCGTGTGTTAAATTATTGTCGCCATTGTAGCGGCACGTTGTATAGGTTGCTGTCATTTGTTTATCATCGAGATCTTGTACTGTTTTAAAGCGATGAATTCAAAGAAAACCGGCCGGAGTTTCGTACCAACAAGTTGAAATGCTCAAGCTGGGTCCACACCGGACGATCCAAATTTGGATCGGCGCTCCACGATCCATGATGTTTAAGTCCCATAGGGGGACGAGCCTATCGCCATCACCGGCCACAAATCCAGACTCCGGGTGCTACTGAGAAATTCCAGATGGAAAAGCACAATACCACTTTGCCCAACCCTGGAATCGAACGCAGTAGCGCTTGCGAACACTAGACCAATCAGGCAAACCGGCAAGCCAACAGGCAGATTATGTATGCCTACCAGGGGGCCAAGTCTACTAATTTACAAACGTGTCAGTGGTCTCGCAATGATCAGTTTTTGACAGATTGCCATACAAATTCTGTCAAAAACTCATCACCGTCGAAGGTTTGAAACCGGGGGGCCACTCGGGTGCGGTGGGACCGTTACCAAAGGCCCTACAGCTGTCCTATTTTTTCTAATCAAATATTCTATGCCGAACAAATAAGTTAGAATATTTTCTCCTTTAAAATATAACTTTAAAAAATAAGTTGTAGCTAGTAAAAATAGTCTGATTAGGTTTTTACTCAGATACTGCATGTTTTTAGAATGTTTTACCTGAAAAGTGGTAATTTCTCCATTATTATACTTCCTGATGGTCGTCTTGAGCAGCTCCCAGACCGGCAGCTCAATGAAGCTGAAGGGGAGGTCTCGCATCACTGTGGAGCCGAAGCCTCGATACACGCCGCGGAAGAACCCCTCGGTTTTGTAAGCCTGGACACAACGTGATAGGAAGGATTAATAAAAAAAAACATGTGGGGACTGCCGATAGAAACGTAAACTAAGCAACAATGCGTAACCTCAAGGTAATTCAAACGTTAGACGGTAGATGGCACTAAAAAAAACAAATCACTTCAAGCGTGACGATGACGCGAGTTCCATGATTTTTGTTCACCCAAAACCTGCTCAATGCGCCTAAAGAAGTTTTCATTTCAAAAACGTTATTTCTTTTTTGTGCCAGTAGACGGGTGTCGCATCATTGGCGACGGAGCCTGGAGCAAACACTAGATAATTAAAGGTGTGTCCAAACATTGCGCGGCAAGAGTGCGGCAGCAACACGCGGCTTTTGCAGGACACATTTCTGCCGCGCTCTAGAGTGGACTAAACCAACGAATGTTTGCGTGGCAGTACTGCGCGGCATATCCGAGACACGCCGCGCACTTCAGTTGGCACGAAAGCGGTTCCTCTCAGATCTACCGATCCGCACGGTTGTTACTTTGTCACAAGTCCCTTAAATAATACTCACATGTAAAAGTATCGATATACTACTCTTTATATTGGTCCCGACATAAGTTTGCTTCCTCTGCTTTGCTATCTCGGTAGGTACTCGGATCAAGCACGCCAACTGGAAGTAACAAAAAAGATTCGTTTAATAAACAAACCTCATCATCATCATCATTTCAGCCGAAAGACATCCACTGCTGGACATAGGCCTCCCCCAAGCACCGCCATTATGACCGGTTTTGTGCTACCCGCATCCAGCGGATTCCTGCAGCCTTCACAAGGTCATCGGTTCACCTTGTGGAAGGGATCTAACGGTATCCGATGCGGTCGCCACTTTCCATAAAAAAAACATTTTTCATCAGAATCTACAGTGCTTTGTGCAACTTTACTTGACCCATGACTGGGCAAAGCCTCTCTAAGGTAGATTGTACATGATGTAGTATATTGCACCAGTCCATTCCATTTTTTTATTTCACCTGAGGCCCTAGACAAAGTGACATTCTATCAGCGATAACGATGATGGAAAAGGCAAAATGTATAGGACTGACATAAGCTATCGAAAAGCTAATGTCAATCCAGTTGAAAGTTGTTGTAGAATACGAAACGCTGTCAAAGCGATTGTCACTTGTCTAGGCCCTCTGTATTGTCCAACAGCTTGGCAAAAGTCTCCCCCATAGCTTTCCAGTCTTCTGTATGAGACCGTGTCGGTTGTCTTATCCATACTACTAATTTATGCGAAAGTAATTCTGTGTCTGTCTGTCTGTCTGTTACCACCTAAACCACCAATTGTTATGAAATTTGACAGATGGTCCTGGAGAAGGACTTAGGCTACTTTTCATCCTGAATATTTGTATTAAAATTCTTACTTACCACCTCTCCTACGCAGGCAGCAAACATGTGTACCATTGGTGCATACTGTGGAGCCACAAGCGGTATACAAAAAGTCTTTGTTGCTTCATACGATACGAAGAACAGAGCAGTTGTTGGCATAGAAGTTGTTGCCACAGTTAACAAGCCTGTTGAAAGACGGTTCATGTTTTATTCAACGATAATAAAAAATTACAATTTGTTTGAAAACATAGGCACATAATCAGCACATAATGATAGACATTGTCTCTCTTTCTTTCTTTAAAATATGTTTTTTTCGTTTTTTATATTGGCACCTTGTGTTTTCTTTAAGTATAACTCAACTCAAACTCAAAGCATTTATCTCCATTTACAGGCACTTTTGAATTTTATGCCCATTCCAAAACGTAGATCTTTATGGAGAAGAACGGGTAAGAAACTCCAAGGACACTCTTTCAAATATGGATATAGATATTACAAAATCCTGGGTACAGCATTCTTGTTGCTTCTGTATGTGAGAACAATGTAAAACAAAATATATATATAATTATATTCTTATCCATTTCATTGTGCTTTTAAATGTTGTGCTACCTATGTCTTTTGTGTGCACTAAATAAATGATTTCTCTACCTATTTATAATAGGGCTTGGTGTTACAGATACAGTCTACATATTAACATTATTAGGTTTCTATATAATTCAACAGTGGTGAGGAAACAATGCTGTATGTAACAAAGAATGTATGTACGGCTGTTTGTGTATGAGAACTGGCAAGTACTAAACTGATAACCAATTTTATGTACTTTAACAATAATAGGCTGGTATTATTAATATTATTACAGGGGCTTACCATATTGATCAGTGCCATGAATACTAACCTCTGTAGACTCCACTGAAGCCTCCAGCCTTCTGGAAGCCCTGGGCGCTTTGCAGACGAGTCTTCAACGTATCCAGGGGGTACAGGGCTACATCCACGGAAACCCCAGCCAAAGCCCCCGCCTAATTCCAAGTTTTCAAACATACTTTAAACAATAAACAAAATCACAATAATGTTGCATTTGTAAGAAAAAATGGTTTTACTTACGATAAGCGGCGGAAAATGCTTAGATTTTAGGAATTTCGGCGTACCCAGATTAGACATGTTAATAATTTAATTTAAAATCACACAGAACTTGAATGTTATGTAAAATAAACATGAAATAACCTCAAAATATTTATGACCTCAAAACTCCTACATTTGGTAGACTGTAAGTTCAAATAAGTTGATTGTTTCGACAATTAATTGCATTTATAACAATACATGGGAATATTCTAACAAATAGTACAATAGCTAATTATTTTCAAGGAAAAAATATTCAAATATTTCCCGGGTTCTGTGACAGTGACAAGACAAGACAACCCATGCATGACAACTTGAGTTGAAGTTGAACTGTCAGTTGTCACAAAAATAGGCGCAGTGGACACGGGTCCTCCTGGCACAGAGGAATGTTAGCTTTCGTAGTAATTGATGAATATCACCATAAATGAATGTGATTATTAATGTAATAGATTTAATAGGCTGCGTTTTGGAGTGGTTTATTTTTGTTGAATTGTCACAGAAATGTATTGAAAAAAAACTAGTCATTGGCGTTAGTTCTGAATTTAGCCACGTGCCAAAAGATCCATGTGTTGTACTACTAATACTTGAACAAGACTGTTATACTTTGGATAAGTTCTTCTAAGGGCTGATTTCATCAAGGTCAGATATCTTTTATCCGTGGAATAAAATTGTCTTCTGACAGTTTTTGTATGGAAAAACTGTCAAAAATCCAAAATTTATTCGCAGGAAAAGACTTATACTCGGTATAAAAGTTTGGTGAAATTCGCCCTAAGAAATAGACTGCTGTTAGTAGGGCTGTTAGTTTTACAAAGTTGTGCAATGAACTGGAAACTTGGCGGATCATACATGTCACTGGGTACTACATCGAGTCGGTATAGAAGTTTTGTACAGCTGATAATTTTTTCGCGATTTGATGTTGATCTCATGTTGTAGAAAGTTGTTCAGTCTGTACCACACCTAATATGATGACTTTCTGATACACGCTGTATAGTACATACTAATTCCAAAAATAATTTGGTGCCCATAGTTTCAAAATAAATAATCAAAAATTTGTTGCCTAGCAACAGGAATAATATTGTCCCTTTATTTATTTACTGTTTTTAAACTCATAGTGTTCTGTGCTAGCAATTTAACGAGATGAAGAAAATGACGAAGACCGGTCACGAAGGCATTCCTTACTTCTCAGTTCGCTCTGGGGAACAGCCAGGCTGCTACCAGCTTCATAAGTATAGACTTAAAAGACAGTACAACGAGATGAAACAGGTGCACGCACACAGATGCGTACGTAAGCGTCTGAGTGCGTGCACCTGTTTCATCGTGTATGAGCCTGTTTTTATCTCGTTGTACTGCGATTTCGGTTTATCCCGACTGAGTGCGCTCCACTCGCTGTAGTTATGTAGGTAGGTGCACTAGGTACCTACTGTAGTTGCAGCGTGTGTGGCGTGCGTGCGTGCGTTCTCGTATCATGTCTATATAGCCGGCCTTCTGTAACAATTTATTTTGTGCCCACGGTATAACTAGGCCGTTGATTAACAAGTCACATTTCAGTAGAGACATTTCAGGCTAGTCTCTGGGTTGGAAACGCGCCATTCATTCTTGTGGGGCTTCTGTGTGCCGATTGCTTGCTATCAAAAGACTAAACATGTCAACGGTTGCGCTTGCGCAACTCCAGAAACATTCCTGGCGATTGGGGTTTTTTTATTGTTGGGTTTGTTATTTTTGAAATTCAAAAACAGTTGTAGTCAGGTAAATTAATTGTTGGTTGTCCATCATCGTTTTCCTGCCCATACCCCATGTTACTTGGGGTCGGCGCAACACGTTTTCTTTTTCCACTCTCCCCTGTCAAACGTCACGCTATCATTCACTCCCTTCTCTTTCATATCATTCCTCACACAATCCATCCATCTTTTCTTTGGCCTCCTCTCCCGCTCCATCCATCAACATTTATATTCATCGTTTCATAACATTTATATTCATCATCATTCATCGGTTGTCCATATACTTATTCAAATCACAACTAGGTAGTTCTTTGAAAGTTAAGTAGGTATATGATCGTTTGAAATGGCTCACGGCAAATTGAAGTAAAGTCCGTCTCACGAAAGAAGTCTCGCAAACGCGGCGCTAGGCGACGCAGAGACATGTAACGTTTCACTTATTTAGTACTACCTGTTGCCCGCGACTTCGTCTGCGACCCAGGATAAAAAGTAGCCTATGTGCTTACCCACATCATGGTCCCCCCATGTGCCAAATTTCATCCAAATCCGGTCAGCCGCTTTTGCGTGAAAGCTAACAAACAAACTCACTTTCGAATTTATAATATTAGTTAGGATCAACTCAATACTCAATATCTTTATTGCTTTACCATTATGTGTACTTAGTAATTTAGGACCGTGTAGGGCACAGCAAAAGGGTAGAAGAGAGGAAGCCGTGTTTTAGGAGATCTTTAAGTTGTTATTGTGGGAAAAAGTTTTTATTTAAGTACATAATCAAAATCAGGAGATACTGACTAAATTTTCGCTTATCTAATATAAGTAATAAGTATTACCTATCTAGTTCCACTTATTGCCGGGGGAGTTCTCTCGTGAGGCGGGCAAAAAAAACCTGACTGTATAATGGCGGCCATCATAGTAACCACGTCCTCTCTCCCTCACCAGACCTCATGAATGTCGCCTCAAGTTCCCGATTGGCGAGCATCCCATCCACATTTGCGAGGTGCCGAAGACGGAAAAGATGTTGGTGCCGCAGAATGGCTTATTTAGGGAAATGATCGTTCCCAAGAAGAAGCCCAACTTCTATCCCGCTGTCATGCACAAACAGGAGTTCGACCGGCTGCAGAGACAGGCTGTGGTAACGTTTCGTCCATAGAGCCCCATTTACACCCGCAAGTTTCTTGCCTGTGGCATACTTACAATAAAATTGAAGCAACAAATAATTTGCATCGTCTAAAGTGTTTAGATCATGTAACTTTTATTGATGCTTCAACTTAGGTATTCCACAGGCAATTTAATCGCACCATGTAAATCAGGCTTCAGGTAGTTCGACACCTACTCACGCACACGAACAGTACATAACTTGTAAAATACGTATTATTGAAGCTAACTCAAATACCACACATGAAAAGTTAATAAAATTTAATTTTGACCACCGCGCAAGGTTGCTCTACCAAATAAAAAAAAGAATTAGCAAATCGGTCCAGCCGTCTTTGAGAAAATGGGGAACAAACTTGTAAAAAAAAAGATTTCGACGAACTGAGAACCTTTTTGAAGTCGGTTATCAAATCAAATCAAATCAAATCATTTATTTGCATAATACAGGTTCAGAGGATGTTACAAAGGTTTATATGGTACACTGTATTATAACCATGTGAGGTGTGCAAATATATTAGGAACATTTTGACAAAATTATTCTTAATCAGTTTATAAAATAATAATTTATCATTTATAGATTGTCTCCCAAGAAGAACAGCTAAAGGCTATGCACGATCAAGAGGCAGCTATACAGAAAGCCGCTAAGGAGTCTGAGGGCAGGAAGCAGCAGCTGAAGAAATCTCTCAAGCCTCAACCAGGGGCAGAGGCGGCCACGGGCACCGCTGACCCCGAGCTCGAAGGCCCCGACCAGGCCGCGCATACCATGTCCAGGGCTGAGAGTGAGTTGGAAGATAGGCACATCAGATCTGCCTTAAACGAGCTACCCATTAGCTCGCGAAGGTCGTTCGTCCGATAAGGACAACCGACCAGGGCCGGGTCGATGGCGCGTTATGTTGCACGCGCGCCTAAAAGAGGTGTCAGCACATTTGACGGGGCCCACTAGGACCGATGCCTGCCAGGGTTGCGGTCCGAAAGGGATACCGAGACCCTAGGCAACAGGCAACTGAAGGAACACGGGTGGGTTTTAGCCAGTAAAAGTCTGACACGCCCTCCCGCTCCGCCAAGAGCGGGAGAAGACAATTGATGATTTCCACTCACAGGCAAAAAAAAAAATGGTATGCCTTAAACAGCATTCAGGTCCAACCTAAGGCCGCATTCATGTAGAACGATGGTAACCGGGCGGCGCCGACATGCCAACGTTTGTCGACACCGATAAGCGCTGGTTGTCAACACTGGTCGGCACAGGCAGTATTCATACTGTTTGCGCGAACCAGCGTTTTGTCTTGTTTTTCTTGTCACGTTTTGTCTATAAAGCACGATTTACACGGTGCGATTTAATTGCCAGTGGCCGGAAATAAGTTGAGGCAACAATACAAGTTTAGCCGATGCAAGTCAGTTGCTGCGTCAATTTTATTGTTACGCGCAAGAAAGTTGCACCATGTAAATGAGGCTTAGGATAGGTATACCAAAGTTTTACGATACTCTTATTGCGTGTCGATAATATAACCTCCTAAATCGCCATCCGATGTTATCCCAGTACTTATCGCGGACAACATGCAAGGCCCCCGCCTGTGCAACCGCATCATCCTGGCGTCCAAGTGCCACGCCATCCGAGATGCGCAGATCACTGAGAAGGAACTCATCAAGAAGGAACTCGATGAAGAACAAAGAAGGTTGGGATCCTACGTACCTATTTCATCCGGTTTCTGATTTGAGAATTATTTGTTGTTCGAAAATACATAGTTTGCCGTGTACCTACATTTGTGGGTGGGTAAATCCGCACTTGTAGCCAATCATATAAATAAAAATAATAAATATATTCATTACATTCTCTCCAAGTTAGAATTGGTCTATTCAATGACTTCATCTATGTCTTGACGAATGACTTAATCAATGAAATCATGTCATGACATTTGAGACCAATTCTAACTTAGAGAGATGAAATGGATGAAAGTATTAAGTATTCTAAGATTATAATTCTGTTAATACTTTATAATGGTCGCGAATATATATTTTGATAAAGATACACCAACCAACCGGCATGCTTGATTTCTCTCGGCATGTGAAGCCAAGTCGGGGCTACCACTGCAGATCCACCTTAATGATCTTATACCCAGTCCAAACTAAAACTTTAACACTTATGGTCAGACTCGACGCCATAATGGAAGAAAACCGCCAGGCCGCGGTCGACCGCGCGGAGGCCGAAGAGGACCGCCGTCACCGGCTGAGGCTGCAGAACCTCGCTGCTCTCAAGGAGCAGATTGGAGCACACGAGACTGCCAAGGTAAACAACAATAAACATAGGTACTTCTTATAACGACATTTGAACAAAACGGCATTAAATCTGAAAAAATCGAGAAAGTATAGTAGTATCTAAATAAATAAATAGTTTATTCTGATCATTTTTTCCGTTCCGGAGAAACCTATAAGCATTAGAGCTACAGGAATTTTTTTTTTCGAAAAAAAAATTTTTGCCACTTTACCTACCAGATAGAATGCTATGATTTATGCATGATATTGGCTATTCGAAGCTATTTCAAGTAAACAACCGACTTATGTCTTCAAGAGCCTTTTTTCGATCCACAGTGTGGCGTAGCTACCGAAGCTAGACGGGGCCGTGCTCCGGGGCCCCCAAGCTCAGGGCCCTCGGACTCTGAACAGCAAACTCCGTATTGAATTCGCTAAAAATTCTCTCCCCTTCGAAATGTAACTAAAATAGGTTGCACACGCAAACACGACTTTAATCATGTCATTTGAAAGACTACAGAGGAATACAAAGAGCACGTGCGCGACGGTTCCCGCAGCCTCCATGCACGCTCTGCATGAGATTCGGCTCAACCGAAACCATTTTTTTATCGAATTCAAATAAAGCCGGTCCTGTATTCAACCCGTATAATGTATGTTTACACGATCGCAATTTATTCAAAAACAAATTCTAAGCCTAGTTATCATCTTTTACTAGATAATGGAAGCAGAACGCATAGAGGAGGAGAGTATTCGCGTGAACCAAGCCAACATAGCGATGCAGATCGATGAGGCGCAGAAACTTAAGGAGAAGATCCACCGACAGGCCAAGCTTAAGGAGATGCTCGATCAGGGTATGTAGCTAATCATTGACAGAGGTTATGTAAAACAGCGTAAAAGAGTAACCATGGAGTTTCTTGCCGGCTCTTCTCCATAGGAAACGACCAATTGGAACCGTGCACCTAGCTTCTGACGTTTCATAAGTGCCCATGTAGGTTTATGTGAAATAAAATATTTTGATTTTGATTTTGATTTTGAAAAGTCAGATTGTAGATTTTAGTTCAAAATTTTGTCGCTCGTGGCTTGTGTCCGTGTGTACGAATAATCGGAGTTTGAAAATTACCCAAATTCAAGTGAAAGCAGTGATTTTAAGGACTATTTTAATATAATGTTATCAGTTTTATAAGTCAGTCTTAAAAATACTAAATACTTAGGTACTCGAGTAACTGCGACCAACTTGGAAGTAGCTCTCTCCGATCGCTGCCGCGGAAAATGCTGAACATGTTCAGCAGTTTTATATAACGGAGGTGTTTAATAAAACAGCTAGCGGTTATGCAAAACAGCTGATTAAGCAATCCATCTGCGACATATATGTGTATGGATCACAATGCTGGGCCTTGAAGAAGACGAATGAAAAAAGAATGCATGTAGCGGAGATGAGAATGTTGAGATGCATGGTGAATATAAATGTTGATGGATGGAGCGAAAGAGGAAGGCCAAAGAAATGATGGATGGATAGTGTGAGGACTGATATGAAAGAGAAGGGAGTGAATGATAGCGTGACGTTTGACAGGGGAGAGTGGAAAAAGAAAACGTGCTACGCCGATGACGATGACATTCCTAACTTCTTGACTAGGTAACGCCGAACTCCTGTACTTCAAACAGCTGCAGAATGAAGAGGAGCGCATCATGGACCTCCGAGTCGCCAACTTTTTGCGGCAGAAACAAGAGAGGGAGTCCAAGAACAAGGCTGAAGCAGAGGCTATTAAAGCAGCCAAACAGAAGGGGATTGATCATATCTCTAAAGCTCAGAAGGTAAGTAACAACGCGTATGTTCCGGAAATTGAATTTGTTGATTTGTAACATATTTCCTCTCGCTTTCCTGCAATCTGTGGGAGTGATGTGATAAGGGACGGAAGTGTGTAACAGCAAGCCGGGGAAGCGCGCTCTACTTGATTTGTCCAATGAGTGCACGCGGCGCTAGAGTTGGCCATCAGTTTACTCATTTTCCGAGAGGTTGTAGACAGGACGATGATGATAATTTTGAGGACGTATTGAGGTCACTACAGGCCAAAGATGGTCAGCTATCGACAGACTACATTGGGACATCGAGATCGAACTGGAGATGGTATCTCTAGTTGAGGTAGGTAAATAAGTTATTGTACTGAATAGTCTATTCAGTACAATACCACCAAAAACTTTAAAAGCGTGTGGCTTCTCTATTTTCCGCATTCATTAGTCTTCTTTATTTACAAATTAAAGGTTTTTATGTGAATATTTATGATTAAAATTCATGGATTTTCATTGTGTGATATCCATCCTTTGCTGGAGGTACAGTCAGGACACTCGACGTCAATTTGGCGTGTTAAATACATAGCCATTAGCCATTTCATTTCAAGCTACTGTCAAAACCAAACTTCTTTTATCCAAATTAGGCTGAGAATCAGCACTTTTTGAATGTCAACATTCCATAAGACAGTCCCCCAAAACGCCCGCCCTTCACCACTTCCTAGTGCTTTAGCTGGGAAGAAGATGTGGCTCAATCAACTCCCCAGCAGTACCTACAGAATAATATCGGTCAATTTAAGTCGGTAGCCAGTTTGTTCCCTGACCTTACCTACCCTATCCACTACTTACATTTCAAAACCAGGCTGAACAAGAGCTGAAGGAAGAATTAGATCGCATTCGCAACCTGAAGATCCAGGAGGACGTAGAGCGAGAGTATCGCAGGAGAGAAAGAGATGCCGCTATCAAGAGGAACAAGGAGATGAAACAATTGCACGAGGCTAGAGTACAACAGGTCAGTACACTAAATTAGCTCCCTGGTTTCTGATTTGAGAACTTGAAAAACTCTTCTTTAGCATTACTAAAGGTGACTCCATCAATGTAGCCCACAAAATTCAAAACTTACGTTTATTGCAAAGCCATTTTGAATTTCACGGGCTTTTACTTTACCTACGTTATGATAAGAGTTTGACAAATTCTCAATTTAGAAACCCAGCAAACAAAAAGTTCAAAATACATGTGTGCCATCTACCAACCCGCACTGGGCTCGCGTGGGATGCAACCTACAATCCACCTCACTGAGATTACGAACATGGTATAGACTTCTACGCAGGCTTCTTCCGTCCAACCAAAACACATCAACGTGGGCTCCACCGAAAAAGCTCGTTCACAAAGGGCTCTACTAATGCTGTTTAAACGAGGAGTTCTACTCCCTCTAAACACGTAATCCATCGTTTCGCCCAAAATTATGGGCGATCCGGCTATTCACAAGGACATAGAGTTTGTGGCTTGACCTAAGAAGGAATGACATCACGATTTGACAGCTGTCATTTTTATTCGAAAAGTTAAATAATCGGGTTCACTCCGAAGTTTCGAACTACTTTCGTTGGTCTGGGGCTAGGGCCCAGTTTGGGCAGACAGCCCCACAAACTCTTTACTGACAGTCTTACATTTTATCACGGCATGCGCATGAGTTTTTCCCACATGGTTCGTTTCGTGTCAATACGAAAGAAGCAGTTCCAACTACACCATGTTGTTTGTTTACAGATCAATGACATTCATCGCCTCATTGCTCGCGAGATAGCTAAGGACGAGCAGAGCTTCAACAACGCGGCGAGACAGAATGAGGAGTTTATACGCAAGGAGAAGGAGGTAATCATTATATTATTAAGATACTAGCAATTTTTATTATCTTTAAATAAAAAAAATCAGAAAAAAAAGACCTACTTACATATAAATCTACGACGGTCATTTATTTGTACCCTCAGACCAACAAAAAAGGAATACTCGGGCGAGAGCATAAAATTACTTAAAAAGATTACCTACGTTTAGTTTTTGCTCCACAGACGTCACAAACCGGCAGTGTCCTGCCAGTCTGCCACTTTGTCAGTGATGTAACTTTGTTTACAAAACACACCGTTTTTCAGCCCTCTATTTATAACTCCGAAAAATATGATAAATACAATAAAATATTACTTGCAGTTGGATGACAAACACAAAGCTCGCGTCGAACAACATCGACAGGCCATCATGAAGCAGATCAACGACAAGGAACGTGCGAGGTAAATTTATCTTCATAGGTTTATAGGTGCGCAGTAAAAATAAAATAGTGGCGCCCAACATGGGACTCTTGCTGTGAATAAAATAATAACTGTTACTTGTTGACAGACCTACACATTGTCTTCACACTGTAACAAATTCGTGTTGTAAAGATTGTAAAAAAAACAATTATTATTGGTGGAGTTTCTTGCCGGCTTTTCTCAGTAGGTAGGGAACGACCAATTGAAACCGTGCACCTAACTTCTGACGTTTCATAAATGCCCATGTAGGATTGTGTGAAATATTATTATGAATTGAATTTGATGGTTAAAATTTTACATTCCTCTTAGGAGCTACATAGCTGACCCCAGTGCATATTAATAGTAAGGGAGGTGTGATGCATTTAATTCCGGTTGATATTAAATAACAATCCTGTCCTCTCCTGTATACATTATTCGATTCTAGGGAGGGGTATTCTAAGTGCGCAGTAACTTTCGTAGTAATCGCGTCCACCGTCGGACTAAGTAAATCTTGAAAGACATCACCAGCAATATCTGGCAATGCGTGTAGAATTTGACTGTGTTTGTAGTAATGAGATGTCCTCAACTAGAATAAAGTATGTAGAGTACTACAGTAATTTTCAAAGTAATGGTGCCCAACATGGATCTTCAGGTTTTTTAGAAAAAGATAAAGAAATCAAAACAAATAAGTTTTGTAATTTTTCAGGGCTGACTTACGCGAAAAGATCCATAACGAGGGCGTGGCACTGCGCATGGAGCAGGAACAACAAGAGAAGTATGAGAGAGCTGTCATCAAGGATAAGGTACGATTTCATACCTTTTAAATAAAAAATAAAAGTTATAAAATGTTGAGTTGACTTTTTGTCGTAGTGTCAACTAAAAAGATATAAACATCACAGACAAATTAAAAATCCGGAGTCACGTGTTGGGGCACATAAATCGAACGGAATACGTATGACTCCGGATTTTTAATTTGTCTGTCTGTGATGTCTTGTTTGTATCTTTTTAGTTGACTTTTTGTCGTAGTTGGGTTTTAGTTTTATAACTTTTAATTTTTATTTAAAAAAAAAATGGGGTTATTAGATAATATCTTTTTGAAATGTGCTGATTAAGCCCCTTTTTTATTTTATTATTATTATATCAGCCCCATGGGTTACGATGTACAGACAATTAACGACATTTACGGCCTGTTTTGCTCCTCCAGACAGGTTCCATTTACTTATCTGGCAGATAATAATCATAAACATTGTTTATTATTATTTTTTTGTCGTCTATTGCCTATCCCGTTTTTAGAAGCTATGCAACCAGCCTTTTCATACCAATTTCTGGAGGCGAGCAACACAACTTTCAAAACCACGTTTGCATGAAAGGGTTGGTTGGTGTTGATGGGTTGCATGACTTGCATGCATAGTTGCTTGCATGAAGTTAAAGTCATTTCATTTTTCAAGACTAATGCCATTTCTTTCTCTAGGTGGCTGCATTGCGAACCCAGAAGGTGGCTGAGAAGTATGTGAAGGAGGTGGAACAGACCCTCACTAAACATGGATATAATCAGTAACGTGCAGGAAAGATAGAAAATGTGTGGAGAATTGATAGGGTTTAGCAATGGAGTGGGAAGAAATGGAGTGCAAACTACACTTTTTTACTACAATTTTTGAATTGAAAACTTCTTTAGGCGCGTTTTTGGGTGAACAAACATCATGGAACTCGCGTCATCGTCACCGAACGCTTTCCATGAGCTATATGTATACTGTGTATATATGTGTACTTTTTGGGTGAACAAAAAGCGTGAAACTCGCGTCATCGTCACCGCACGCTTCCCATGAGCTATATGTATACTGTGTATTCACAAGTTACTTAGTTTTCACTTCTATCGGCAGTCCCCAAAACTGCCCCGCATATAATATCTGTGCCCGCATGTTTTTTTTACTACTTTGTAGTAGCAGTTGTGAAAAATCATAGATATTTTTTATATTAGACTGGAAATTGGTACTTTTTCAATGTCAACATTTCCATAAGATTCCAAAAATTCTCCACCCTTTTCAAGTATGGTAAGTAGGGTAGGATGATGATGGAATAAAAAGATACCCAACAACACGTGTCGCATCGCGCATCGTGATTTAAATGATGAGAGAATGAGTCCTCTCCTTTAGCCCTAAATGCACGTGCGCCTTTTTAACGCGACTTGTTTATACTGCGCACTGGATATACAAACTCTCGGCGATGAGCTGAGCATTGAGAACATAACAGAACGCGATGAATAATCCCTACCGCGTTAATCAATGGATTTACAGCACTCAGTGCTGAGCCGAGTGATGAAAATCCATCAGAGCGCGATAAAATATCCCTATCACATTAATAAATGGATTTTCAACTCTTAGCGCTGAGTCGAGCGATGTGAATACAACAGAGCGCGATTCAAAACCCCTATCGCGTTAATAAATCGATTTTCAACTCTCAGCGCTGAGCCGAGAGATGAGAATCCATCAGAGCGCGATTCAAAATCCCTAAGTGCGTTAGTAATTGGATTTTCAACTCTCAGCGCTGAGCAGTGTTCAAAACCGGTAGAAATCTAGTGCGTCTTTTTAAAAAAAGCGCACGTATGATTGTGGGCTTAGAGGCGTTCTATAAACTCCTTTTATGATCTTCGTTATGGAATTATCCAATGAATATAATATTAACACTCCATTTCTTCTTATTCCATGGTTTACTTGCATTTAAAAGAGTCACAAATAGCTTTACTTTAATAGCAACACTATTTTTCTTTTTGCATGAAATTGTATTTTTGAAAATATCTACATTATTCCCAAAAGAGAACTTTCTGTACAAAAGAATAAGTCTGAATATTATTTAAACTGTGCCTTAGTCCAGTGTTAACAGATTTCGTAATTTTCAAGAGATTACTGGATGCAGTTTTATGAAAATACCTTTTATAATTTGAAGCATTTGTTATTATTTTGTAGTGTGGGGTGATACCCGTTTTTAAATTAGATATGTATTTTCGAATAGGTATATTAAGTTATTAGATATTGGTCATGGTGTTTTATTAATTTCAACTGTTTATATAATAGGGTTACCCAATCTAATAATTAAAATCAAATATTGTCAAAAGCCAAGATTTTAATACTATAATAATCAATAAAATGATACACAGTTATACACAAGTCAGCCATAACATTAAGAATTAATTCAAAAACAATAAAACATTCACACTCATAAAACTAATATTTCCTACACACCACACAATGGGAAATTTCCCAGTCACTGGATATGTAGTAGTTAATACTTATAAACAGTACGGGTTATTCCGTTTATCCACCCCAATAAGAGCCATGCCACACGATGCGGTGCGGCGCCGCACCGCAGGTCATCTCGCCGGACTAGTGACCACACGGTGAGTGCGGCGTATGGCGCGACGGAAGAGAGACAAACGTTCGCACTTCTCTCTGCCGCGCAGACAACTGAGCGGTGCCGCTCCGGCGCCGCGATACTCACACCCCTCCCCGCCTCGTCTCGATCCCGATGCGCGTGCGGTGCAGCGCCGGAGCGCTCCGGCCGGCGCCGTGCGCCACACACACCATACATTTTTATATGTAGGACGCCGCAGCGACACCGCTCCGGCGCCGCGCCGCCGCCGCACCGCATCGTGTGGCCTGGCTCTAAGGCAGTTGTCGCACCGCCGGCGATTAACGAGTAGCGAGTAGAGCAAGCAACTGAAAACGAGTTGGCGAGCAGCGAGTGTCTAGTTCCGATAGTTTTGTCGCTGGACTATCGGCGAGTGTCCGAGTGCGACGGCCGATTACTCGCACCAGTATGTGCGTCTGGACTGAGGGCCCGTTTTTTTAATATATCTATTGTACGTTACTTGAGCGAGAAAATAACCGATAGTTAGTCGCTTCCTCGCGGCGGTGGGAACACTGCCTTAATCCACCCTAAGGTCGATACTCGGACACGTATGTCCGAGAATCCACACTAGGCCTAGTTAGATAAACGGAATTTATAGGCTAGAGTGGATTCTCGGACCAACGTTTCCAAGTATCCACTTTAGGGTGAATTTTTTGGAGTGGATGTAAACGGAATAACCCCAAAGTAAAACCGACTAACCTTTGTATAAAAAAACAATATTTGAGAAATTCCCAGTCCTAGGAAAAATTCCCCATCAATAGGAGTTTTAAATCTGTTATTACGCCTTCAAATAATGCAAGTCAGTTATCCAATTTTTTTTTTCAAATGTTCATATTTTCGTTAATAAAAATAAATATTCCCTATGAAACCGAACGCGGCGGCGCAAAGGATATTAAAAATTAATTAATTCGAGGGAAAAAAATAATTAGTTAAATCCCCGCGCTGCAAACGCGACGCGCACTTGTATGGCAAAGGTCAACAGCATTTACCCGACCCGTCACTTGATGGCTTTTTCTCCTAGTTTGACGACTTTATCGAGGTTGTCTTTCAGCGTCTTCAATTGGTTGAGCACATTGGAGTCCATGAGGGAGAAGGGAATGTAGGCTTGTGATTGGCGCAGCTGCTTCGGCTGGAGAGACAGCATTGTGCCGTCTTGGAGGAGAATGTTGCAGTTTGCCATCTCGTCAGGTTTTAAACTGTAAATAACAATGAAAAATAACCTGATTAACTAGCTCCTAGATACGTTAGTTGTTGTGAATTTAGTGGTATACTGGGGCTACACTTCGCGTTATCGCGAACTTTCGTGCGCTCTCTCTCGCACACCCGTCGATGTCTCGCTGAGCAACAGAGAGCGCACGAAGTAAGGTTCGCGATAACGCGAAGTGTAGCCCCAGCAGTAAGGATTACTGATCAGTAAAATACTTCCCGCAGTAGTAAATTACAACACAATTATTTCTTGAAAATAAAATGTAGCATGTGCACTAGTAGGGTCGAAAGTAAGCCCTGCTAAGAATATGCTAACTGGCTATGTTTTCACCATAGCATGACCTACTCTCTTATGATCGTATCACTAAAATCTGTTTTTTAATCTCGTATAATTTGACAGGTGCAAATGTCAAACTCCAAATTGAAAAAACATTACCCTCCTTTTGGGGCAGTCGGGTAAAAACAAACAACCATCACTTGAAAAGTCAAATTACTCTACGAGATTCATTCATATCTTGTGAGTGATGGTTCTTAGAAAATGTACAAGTGATGTAGCAGGATTTTGACAATGCAATCCAAATGTGCGCGAGCCATCCATAACACTGGATTGGACACATTCGATGTCAAGAGCTGACCAATTATTGCAACTCCTGCGCAATTTAGCAATGCGGGGTGTACTCACGTGTAACACGAGGGTACCATGACAGGCGAGCCCGACATGGACACGACCATCTCTCCCTGCCGCGGCTGGCGCAGCACTGTCAGTGGAGTGTGCGGGGTCACCTGGGAACCACAACATGAACGTATTAGGGATGGATGTCCAATCTTAGTCTAGCCTATTTGTAGTAAAAACTTTTTTACAAATCGTTTTCTTGGGCAAAAATATTATTTTTTGGGAATGAGATTTTCGTGCCTGAAACATACTGTAGATTATATCCGAAGCTTTTTAATGTATCAGCCATGCCTTTGGTATCGTAGATATTCGTAAGCGAGGTGACATACCATCAGGAGGGCCACCGGCTTGTTTGCCATCGAATAACATTAAAAAATCCCTCTTACCTTGGGCGTAATAGCAGGATAGCTGAGCGCGGCATTCTTGTTGTAAGCAGGCGTGCGGTACACGGAGCGGGAGCGGCGGCGCTGCACGGTCTTGTTGCCGGCGGGCGGCGGCTTGCGGCCGGACGCGTCGGCGGAGCGGGAGCGCCGGGCCGTGGAGCGGCCTGCGGTCGTGGGCCGGCTGGTTGTCGATGCTGTAAAATATAATCGAATAGTTAGCTTTCATTTTTCGACATTGTTCTATATTTTAACTCGATTACGGAAAGCCAAAAGGATTATGTTTTTGTCGAAGTTGGGTTTTAAATTTTCAACTTTTTGTAATTAGGTATATATTTATTTAGGTAGGTATTTTTGTAATTGTTTTAACAAAATACATTTATAATGACTGGTAAAATGCATGATAACTTAGCTTGCAAGACTTGCATGATAATTAAAAGGTGTGAGAATCATTTGAATATCTATTTTCGATCTTACATCGTGTGTGATTTAAGTCGACAAGGATGTCGACTTAAATCACACACGATGTAAGATCGCGACACGAAGGAAATGCCTGTGTGGAGCCCTTTTTTTTTTTTTTAGGTTGGGTAATCTTCCAATGACTTCTCCCGCTCTGGGCGGAGCGGGAGGGCGCGTCAGACTTCTACTGACTAAAACCCACCCGTGTTCCTTCAGTTGCCTGTTGCCAAGGTCCCGGTATCCCTTTCGGACTTTTCCGCAACCCTGACAGGCATCGGTCCTAGCGGACCCCGCCAATTGTGCTGACACTGACTACTGTTGTCGGACTGTGTGGAGCCCTAACTTGAAGCTTTAAGATGATTATATGAATAGGAAAAGACTATGTACACAGATGAGATACCAGCAAGAATATGAAAGCTACAACCAGACACGCTAGCTCTCTGCTTGGCGCTTTTCCGTTGGCCAGCCCAACACACTCACGGCAAGCATGGCGAAGATAAAGGTAATATTGCCTCCATTTTGGCCGTGCTGTCACCAGTGCCAGTGGAAAAACGCCCATACAAACAGGCCAGATATATCTAGGTGCAGTACAAAAGCGGGGTACTCACCGAGTTGCTTCTTGCCGCCGCCGCCGGAGCCCTGGGAGGAGTTCTCCGTCAGATAGCCTGCCCCAAGGAAGCGCCCCGTTAGTAGAAACATGGTAGAGGGGTTAGTTCATGGCTTTAGACCGATGAGAGGCTTTGAGAATATTGTTTGAAGGTTGTAAGTGTTAAGGAGTATATATTCTACATTTTTAAACACTTGGAATTTCATATAATTTATTACAAAGTCAAATTAAATCAACAACTGAAACCCAGACGTGATGGGTATCAATATAAAAAAAATTAAAATACGAAAGAATAATTTTGGGTTTTATCCTGTAAGATATTGATGAAAGCCATCATGTCTGCGTAATAAACAGACAAAAAATACTGTTTTGACCTTTGGTATGTGAACAAAATTTTTTTTTTTTTTGCTGTATTTAATTTGCCTTTGTTTATCAATATCACGCCAATATTCCCAGAAGAAGTAGTCGTGTATAGTGCCTACTTTTTAAAACATCTTTCAAATACATAATTTATATAAAGATCAAGAAGAAGATTCAGAAGATTGTTCATGATTTTATATATTAAGCTATTGGTGTATTGTTTGCTTGTTAATAATTTATTTTCTAAAATAGGTTAGCTGGGCCTAAAATAGGTTAGCTGGGCCTAAAAAAGGTTAGCAGATAAAAGTACTAAGTATGCTAAGGAATAATCAATACTACAAAATAAACTAAATATGCTTCTGACTAAATGATAAAAGCTGCACGGGTCGATCGAAGGTTAAGCTTCGCTTGCCGCGGCCGGAGCGTGGATGGATGACGATCCATTACATATCGAGACTTCGAGACCCCTGCGTGCCTCGGAAACCACGTTAAGCCATTGGTGCTGGCTGTCATTTGTAGATCTTTGACAGACGTTATGGGTAGTCAGAAACCCAAGTCTGACAACCTGTCTCACCAAGGGGTATTGTGTTACCCAGTAACTGGGTTGTGGAGGTCAGATAGGCATTCGCTCTATGTAAAATAATAGTATTCAGCTACATTTGGTTTGACTGGAAGTTGACACCTACATAGTTGGGAAAAGGCTAGGCAGATATACAAAAAAGAAACTATACAAGACTAAAAGTTACTGCAGTTAATTACTTAGCTAAACATCAACCCACAAAATCACAGAGGACAGAAAATAGAGATGACTTATACCCATGATTGTAATGATAACAAGACAATTTTAGTTCAGTGTTGAGGGATACATTACCATCATCATGTGATGCTGAGCGGCATGAGTTACGAGTTCTTCTACTACTTGTGACTTCCTTTAGGTGTAGCTCTGTTTTCTGGAATATTATTCAGTATTTTCGATTTAATTATGGAAAAATTAATAATATTTATTTATTTATGTAATACTTTAAGCACAAAAATGTACAGAGGCGGACTTAATGCCATAGGCATTTTCTACCAGTCAACCTTTGGGTGATGCAGAGACAAACAGTGGTAGGTGCAATAACTAAAGTGTGGAATAAATATTTATTTAAATACATGAATATGTATATATATATATAATAATCCTAAATATATATGTATAAATATAAGAACAAATAAATACACATAACAAAGAATACAATACATATAACAAAGGGCATTCAAAAGGTGCTGTTTCTCAGCCTAGTTTTATTAAATGATTTTGTTAATGAGTTAAGTTAAATCATCAAGCTTTATTATTTGCTGAAGGTTAAGACATTTATGGTTTAAATTTCTTGTAACATTTATGAAGCTACCCAAAATGCTAACTTACGAAGACTAAAGAACCCCTCAAGCATTACTAATACTAGTTTTAAGGCATTTGATTGGTTGAAACTAGTTTTAAGTTCAAACTGCCGATGAATCTTGGCTAGTCAGAACTATGCCCAAAACCTGCAAAAATAATCTTATGAAGAAAACCGTGACATGAGACGAGTGTGAGTGACAGAACATGCACGAGAGTTCAGAGACAACTTCTGTTCTGTTCACAGTAACTATGATTTATTGGCCATACTGTAATGCTTGAGTCTTCAGTGAGGCTCTGTGATATGGGCTTTAGTCCAGAAAGAATTAAGCAAGTACAGTATATGGTAGGTATTTATTTCTAATTTCTAAATGAACCTTTATTTTTAAAGATGTTCAAAAGTATGTAATCTTACCAGCTGCCCAACAGTTTTCTGCAGATAAACGTTACTAATAGAGCCGAGAAGTATCTTGAAAGCGAGCTCCACATTCCGAACCTCCATATGACCTCGGGAATCTATTTTGTTTTTTAAGTCCGTCACTGAAAATGATCGTCAAAATGATTTAAATTAATTATTGATGATATTTTAATGCTGATGATGCAACAGATAAGGTGCAGTCAAAAATACAGATCATCTTTTGTATCAGTCAGTAGATTTTGTTGACCAATTCAAAGACCAGCTCAACTCGACTCAACTTTGTAACAAATGGATTCTTTGCTTTGATGGCGTTGTTTTTTTTACTACGGTTGGTTCGAAATATGATTATAGGCGTTGAGAGTATAGATGCTATAATAGTTAGTTATTTATCTTACCAAGTTTATCGAGTTTTTTTTTTAATCCATCGTCGCCTTCTGTGCTCTTTTCTTGTTTCCTCACAGGCCGTTTTGTTCGTGGCATTTTCTCTAAAGATTATCCACAACTAAAATAAAACTATTTATATGATTCCTCACTTAAAATACGATTGATTTAACGTGTTTTATTACACCATTTCTATTTATTTTATATTAAAAACATTCGAGAAAATTCAAACGTGAAATCGTAGCTAAACAAAACAAAAACGGCCATTTTTTAAATGTAGCGATCGGATGCACCTGCTTCATCATAAATATACATGTTTTTTTTCTACGACGCGTATCCGAATATTTCGTCCAAAAACTTAAAACATTTCTTGGAATTAGATGTCGTTCAGAAACTATAGTGAGTTCAAGAAAGGAGGAAGTCGATTTACTGCAAAGGAAGCGGTTCACTATTCATTTAAATACTATTTATTTTTTACGAAAATGATAAAATATTAAAACTAATTCATATAAAATATTTTTTTTTTATTATTACTGATAAGTCATGAAAATATTGGTTGCACTATATATTTATTTCTACTTGTCAATTAATAAGATCGCAGTTTGATCTCAGTAGTGCATTGTTATGATGAATGAAGAATGGCGGACGTTGTCATATTACGATATTTGTTCACATTTCTATTGATAAATGCTTGCTGGGGTAAGTTTTTTCATTTATTACAATACCGAAACCTCCCTCAAAGTGTTCCACTCAGTTAATTTATATACGGAACATGTCAGAAGTGTAGAAAAGTGAATTTCATAGTGGCTTCCGTATTCCAGTTTTTCTATTATTGTTTTTCAACAGAATTCACAAATGTGTTATTAGTTAAGTTTTATTTTGAATTGTGCTTTGATATAGCCGAAGTATTATTCACAACACGAGCTGTAATAGTGAATAAGGGTGATAGTTTACGAAGTTGTTCATTGATGTTAACGCGAAGACCTAACTTGGAACTGGAGCATCCGTGGGAAGTATTTACTGAACTCTATGTGACTTTAGAACACTAGTCCAACCAACATTACAAGAATTTTAGTTCAAGACATTATTATTTGTAAACAGTGACATTATATCAGCTGGTCTTCAAAAACTATTATTAAAAAAGTCGTATCAAAACTGTATTGAACATTATTTTATTTTCTTGTAGTGAATCTAAAGTCTATGAATCAGTCAGAAATATCAGAATTTTTACTTGAAGCCGTCTTAGTCTTTGTAAACAGTTGACTACATTAGCTAATCACTTTGGACTTCAGTTTACAGATGTAAACTACCTTTATTTCAGTTTTTCTCCATAAAGACATGAATTAACATCCTCAGATATCTAATTAATTTTATTTTTATCTTAATCCTGAGGACAATGTTTAGATTAATGAATGAACCTAGTTTGTTGAAATGCTACTGTTGAACTATGCTAGGTCTAAGACATAATTATGATCAATAATATTATCGTCCGTAGAGTAGGTACGTCGTCGAGGTAGACCGCGCGAAGGTGGTGTGACGACCTAATCATGTTTGCGGGGCCAGCATGGCCAGAAATCGCACAAAAAAAGAGCTTTGGAAGGAAAAAGGGGTGGCCTTTGCCCAGCAGTGGGGCATACTACAAAATAAAAAATTGCTATTGACTGATACCATTAATGCTTTTGCAGCAGGTTTACCCGGTCTGGACGAAGATGGTGTATCAGGCAGCACACAGGGGCCCGAGGCACAGCGGATTGATGAGCCCATCTCCATTGAAAAGATGATGGTACAGCAACCCAGGTAGTTATCACGCCAAATATTATGCTTCTTTTACATTTTATACTATTTAAATTAAATCAAATTTCTTAGTTGAAAAGTTCATGCCAATATGTATAACTTAGTTTATTTTAATATAGGGTTTTATGTTACTGCGATTAGTATATTATATGTATACATGTGTACAGTATATTGTATGTATTCATAAACAGCAAGGAATTTATTCTTAAAATAAACTCCCAAGAAAACAGCTTTCTTTCTTGATCTTTTAATTATATTTAGATAAAAATGTGTAATCAAGAATGCATTTGCATACACAGGTAACATACATTAACATTCTTTGTCAAATAAACACTGAAATATCTTAAATATTATTGGCCGTTAATTACCTGGACTGCCAAGGAAGGGTTATTTTAAATTCAATTCTTTGTTTGCACCGCTAACCTAAGGAGGAGGAAGTTTCAAAAAAGGTAATAATCAGTGATGATAATTATGTATTTATTTATATAGCACCTTACCAACTAAATACATACACAGCATTAACCCATGACCCGCAATCTTTGTTCGTATTTTATTAAATCTCGCATGTTTCTATAGACCGAACGAGACATGATAGAACTTTAATTGTTATCTGCCTTCTTAAGGCCAATCAGACAGAAAAACAAACAGCGCGTTGAGCAAACCGCGTTGAGCGTATAAGCCAAAGCACCGTATTATTAATAATAAAGTAATCATAATTTCAGTCTGTTACTGTCCCACTAAATAACTCTTCTCATACAGAGAAGGCACAAGCATTGATTGATTGAACAAGACGGGTTTGGAGATTTCAAACATATACAGGATGAAATGTAGAAAATGGCTGATTTTTGTTTTCTTGATTTTAAGTTTGGTCCCATAGTAAAAGTTGTTCATAATGAT
The DNA here is from genome assembly GCA_947522985.1 of Lithophane socia. Lineage (NCBI taxonomy): Eukaryota > Metazoa > Arthropoda > Insecta > Lepidoptera > Noctuidae > Lithophane > Lithophane socia. The sequence goes on from OX383273.1 coordinate 13,479,445, forward strand.
GAGTATATAATTAGAATTACCCCTTAGGAGGATGCCCATGAATTCATTTTGAAATAAACAACAACATAAATAATAAACAATAACATTTATAAATAAATCCCTTAGTTTATACAGGTAAACTAAGGGGTTTATTTATAAATGTAATGATTCGCGAACTTTAACCATACGTTTTTGACGTTTGAATGTCACTTATCTATGAGTAATGTTTATAAATAAATTCCTTTAAGTCCAGGTTTCACAATGTTTTCCTTCACTGATATCAGTGATATCAAAACTTAGAAATAAACAAAGAAAGTGCATATGAACTGAAAAAGTCATATTGGTACTTACCTCCCCACACATAAAGCAAAACAATAAGAGTACTTTCCGGTCCATTCATAAAGCATTTTGATAATATTATCGCCAGTGTCTGAATCACAGCATGAATGGGCCTTATCACTGCCCTACAGATGATTTATCTTCCTGTTATCAACAGTAGTGCGTCTGTTGTGTTCAGATAAGAATGTGGAGTTAATTCTTTGGGTGGCTCATTTGTTATACTTTATACTGTGAGTGGGCCTGGGCAGCCATATAATAGCATAAGAAAAGCATTATCAGCCTATAATATTCCCACTGCTGGGACACAGTCCTCCTCGCTTCGAGAGAGAGTGGGCTAAGATCTACCACACGGGCCCAGTGCGGAGTGGTACATGTGATTTGTCTTCGAATTTTTGGTTCTAGGACGTGCCGGTTTCTTTACAATGTTTTCCTTCACCATTTTGAGAGCAGTGATGATGAAATTATTTACACAAAGTGAAGCACCTGCCTGGGTTCGAACCCACGACCTACAACTCGTAAGTTGGGGCCACCACTGCTCACCATAGGAAACCATGGTATTAAAAAGACCAAGTTGGGGGAAATATCCGTCACATCCATGCAAAACGGCCATCGCTCAGCATAATGCTGCGACCTTATTCGAGGCAGAGCCCCAGCGCTGGTTTTCAGCGACAGCCGGCGTTTACGTTCTGACGTCGTGCCATTGCAGCACCTGTGATGTTGTTGATTAACAACATTTAGTGGTGGGGTGTGTCAAATACATTGTTAATTTCTGAACATTTGCTTCCTGGAAGTCATACTTCTTTCAAATTTTATAAATTGAGTACATAATGTTTAGACCTTTGTATTTTGCTGAGCCATCCAGCCACCCTAGGGCAATCTACTGCTGATTCGCGGTCTCTGCTCAAGAACACTGTTATCTTTTTTACGGCTGATATCGCTTCAGCTTGCTTATTCTTTGAGCTAACTTTGTATCTCTAAGGCTGATTTTAAGAGTCACGCTGAGCGTCGCTGAGTGTTGGCGCTGACGGCCCAATATGTATGATTATCGCACGGCACGGCCGTCAGCGGTGAGCAGGATGATGATATATATTCATACATATTGGGCCGTCAGCGCCGACACTCAGCGACGCTCAGCGTGACTCTAAAATCAGCCTAAAAGATCACCTCGTTCCAGATCAGGTCCATTAAAAATAATCACACCAGGGGGCCTAGACAAAATCCCTTTTCTGTAAGCGTTAACGCCAACGGAAAGATCAAATTGTATGTAGTTGACAGCAGCAGTCACGTGACATCTCTAATGCTAATGTCAACTCCATACAATTTGATCTTTCCGTTGGCGTTAACGCTTACAGAAAAGGGATTTTGTCTATAGCCTCTGAAGCCCCATTTACACTATACAAGTGTCTTGCCTGTGGCTTACCATAAAATTGAAGAACAAAATGAAATTGCATCGTCGAAACACTCTTTGTAGGGTGCAACTGTTTTTTGTTTCTTCGCACAGTGAAAATCAGCCTTTATTTCTTGTCTAGGTACAAATGCCATGAATGCGAACCTCCAGAATGTGAGTCCTCGTCAGACGAGGTGTGTCACGACGCCCTCTACTGCTTCAAGTCGTCGGTGCGCGCCTCCGATGGGGAGCTGCGGCATTCTCGAGGGTGCTCCACGCAGCGGGACCACTATCAGTTCACTTGCAGGACTAATACGCCGCAGCAGAGGTACGGTGAACAGATTAGAGTATCTTGATCAATGATTACCATGTTTTTATTGCATTGTAGATTTATATTTCTTCGGGCGAATTTTTCGTCAACGTCAGGTAACTTTTATCTGTGGAATAAAATTGACGTCAGAAATTCAACATTATTCCTCGGATAAAGGTATCTAGCGATGGAAAAATCGGCCCTTAACCGCTAAACCACCAGACGGCCCGCTCGCTGAGCTTCCAGACGGGTCGCACGCGTGCCAAAACTTACCTAAACTAATTAGAAAGTGCTTGACGAATAAAAAAAAAAAGAAAATACATTTATTTAGCACAGACTAAAAGGCACTAAACATATTTTGCAAATAAAAATCAAATAACAAGTGCAAAGTGCGTTGTAAGAAATCAGCAGGAATGTGTGCTTCAAGGCAGCACCTTAGAGACCCAGTTCAGCAAAAATGCCAGACAACTAGTACCTGACGCTGGTTTTCAACTGGACTGGTATGGTTTCTTTATGTGTTGCTTATTTTTTTTGAAATCCCCTTCTTTTTTTCGCTGGAAAGAAAGCGTCGAACCTTTTGTCGAGTGGCCTTCCAATCACAACAAAACAGAGAGCATTTTCCCACAGCATTTTAATGTTCCCACTGCTGGGACACATGCCTCCTCTCTGCGAGAGTAATCCACCACCCGGGCCCAGTGCGGGTTGGTAGATGTCACATGTCTTCGAATTTTAGATTCTAGGACATGCCGATTTCCTCACAATATTTTCCTTCACCGTTTTGAGTAAAGCGCCTGTCTGGGTTTTTACCTACGATCTAGCATCGTAAGTCGGGGACGATAGGTCACCACTGCTCTCACAACGATTAAAGGACAATTTTCATTAATGATTCTGATTCATGATGTCCCCCCGCAGCCTGCGCAAGCGTCACGCGGGGCTGCACAACATCACGTGCTGTCAGGGCGACATGTGTAACGACGGCTCGTTCCCCGACCTGCCGCCCCTCGCCGACACGGCCATCGAGCCACTGCCGACCAACGCGTGGAAGCTGTGGGCCAGCGTGGGCGCCTCCGTCATCATCGTCAGCGCTATTGGCGCTATGGCCATATTTGTGCTTAGGAGAAGTCACAGGTACATAAACATTACATTTCGCTAGTTATTTTTAAGTCCCATGTGACAGGGGGCGACCAGGGTAGCCTGATGCCATCAACCAGGCACAAATCCAGACTCCGGGCTGCTTCTGAGAAATTCCTAATGGAAAAACCCAATAACACTACCAACCTGTGAATCGAACCCAGGATCTCATGATCAGCGGTAGCGGTTGCGACCACTAGACCAACGAGGTAGTCCCAGTATTTATAATAATTAGTCATTTTTAAGCCACTTCTGTCCATTGTGTGCAAGCTATGGGCCAGTGTGGGCACCTCCGTGGTTATTCTAACTAATATTATAAATGCGAAAGTGAGTTTGTTTGTTTGTTACGCTTTCACGCTAAACGGATTTAAATGAAATTTTGCACATGGGTAGACAGTGACCTGGAATAGGAGCCTTATGCGGGTGAAACCGCGGGGCGCAGCTGGCCATTGGGAAACAACCTTTACGATACGTCGTAAAGGTGTTTAAAAAAATAATAAAAACAATGAGATCTCAATAAAAAAATCGATTTTTTATTGACATCTCATTGTTTTTGAGATCTCACTCTTTGAAAGTGAAATTGATCAATTGAGTTTTCGTTCGTAGGGTATTTTGCTATAAGAAATATCGAGTCTTATCACAATTATTGAAATATTACAGATTGCGCGTATCCCGAGCCGCGCTACACAAGCTGGGCGCCGACTCCAACTACTTCTCGTCCAATCTGTACAGTCCACACGTCACCAGCGCTTTCTACGAAGGTACGTATTTATACGAAGTTAGGTAACTTAGCTATTGAAGCCAACATAAGATTTGATAACAGTTTAACTGGTTGGACTGTGTGCCTTTTTTTTTTTTGGAGGGTGTGAAATCATCCAATGACGTCTCCCGCTCTGGGCGGAGCGGAAGGGCGTGTCAGACTTTTACTGACTAAAACCCACCCGTGTTCCTTCAGATGCCTGTTGTCAAGGTCCCGGTATCCCTTTCGGACTAACCCGCAACCCTGGCAGGTGGACTGTGTGCCGAGGTCAAATAAATTTATTTTTTCTCTTTCTTTTCCATTTCAAGCATTTTATTTATCCTAAAAACCGTTTCGAAGCTTGCTCAAATTGTGACATAATGTTGTAATATTCCCCTTGTGGCGGTATCTACATCGCCACATTCGAACTACGCATCAAAGATCTGACGTCACATAAATACTGCATCGCGCAATTAGAGTTTACCGCGCGATGGACAATAATATATACAAGAAACCATCATCAATCATTGGGCAGTTGCCCGCCAGACACAACACCCGTCTGGTCGGAGGATCCTTCATTTTCTATGCTGGATGAGTGAACTTTACACCCTGTTCCTCATACCCCTAAACCCTTATGTGTTCCCTCCAGGTGTAGAAGGCTCGCAGAACGGCAACTGTATCCGCGCGACGGCGGCCGGCGACTCCACGCTGCGCGAGTACCTCGAGTGCTCCGTCACCAGCGGCTCGGGCTCCGGCCTGCCGCTCATGGTGCAGCGGACCCTGGCCAAGCAGGTCACGCTCACCGACTGTGTGGGGAAGGTAACCGTTACCATTGTACATACATTGAATACGCTTTCGACATCTGCCTCATCACCATCATTTCAGCTGAAAGACGTCCACTGCTGACTGCTGGACGTAGGTCTCTCTCGAGCACCGCCACTTCGACCGGTTCTGTGATTCCCGCATCCAGCGAATTCCTGCGGCTCTTACCAGGTCATCGGTCCACCTTGCGGGAGGCTTCTAACGCTACGTCTTCCGGTACGCGGTCGCCAGTCCAGAACCTTTCGGCTCTATCTGGCATCTGTTCTGTGAGCAATGTGCCCCGCCCACCGCCACTAAGTTTGGCAATTCTTCCGATGTTAAATAAACTGAGGCCACATAATCCTACAAATCGCTATAAAGTTTCTCTGCAACATAATAATACAATTGACATACACACAGTTATTACATAGAAATCATTAAAGCAATGAAAAATTTAGAGACCGCTTTATGAAGTTGTTCCGGCTGTTGCCGCTGTGTTTAAATAATGGACTGTTGGTTCATTGTGAAATATTGAGTATTCCGTTTCTGTGATAATAATGGCGTCCGCGACGTTCCCTTGCGAGCTGTGTCAGTACCGCTGCGCGGACAGCCGGCGTGGCTGCAGCCAGTGTCGCCGCCGAGCGCTGGCGGCGGCGGGACCGTAACAGAAGTAGCCGTGAGCTTCAAACTAGGCACAGCCTGTGCACTGGTGGCCCAGTCTTATCACAGTATAGGCAAAATCAAAAGTCATTTATTCAAACTAGGCTGAGAATCAGCACTTTTCGAACGTCAAAATTACATAAGACAGTCCCCCAAAACGCCCACCCTTCACCACTTCCTAGTGCTTTAGCTGGGGAGAAGAAGTGGCGCAACAAACTCCCCAGCAGCACAGCTGTCTGTTCAGTTAGAAAAATTTGATTCTATATAAAAGTTTGCAAAATCATTTACATTACGCAACATAAAACATAAATCTAATTAGCCATATGTCAGCTAGCACACGCCAATATACCAACCAAAAAAAAAAGAATAATATAAAAAAAAAACGAGAACTATATGTACTCAAGCAGAAATAAGTAGTAAATATAAACATAAACATAAATTAACTAAATAAAAGCCTCCAGGCACAAAGGGCGTGCCGGCTTACATATAGCTATTTATAGCTGCAACTGGAAGTTATAAATGATAAACTAGGACCATCGAAGTAAATAAATAAAAATGAATTACTAATAACATTAACAAAACCGAGATCAGCAAGACGACCAGTCACCACAAGCAGCACCCGTTCACGAGCATAACGCAAAGATCAGCCATTACCCCCCTCGCCATATGTGAGGGAAGGAGACAACCCGACCTCCGACGCTACCGCAAGCAGTGACATCTAGGGGAGCATGACGAACCTGCTGCCGGTTGCTCAGGCAAAAATAATAATTATCCATTGTCGAGGTCGCTAGCTAATCGCAGATTTAAGGTTCTTTGTGCCTGTAAATGTGCAAAAAACCATTTGCATTTCACCGAAGTAGTCCAAAGATTTTTGTTGTTGTGCCTGTTTCTATTATTCACATAAATTTTTGTCCCCCAGGGTCGTTACGGCGAAGTATGGCGCGGCTCGTGGTACGCCGACAGCGTGGCCGTCAAGATATTCTTCTCAAGAGACGAGGCGAGCTGGAGGAGAGAAACTGAGATATATTCCACTGTGTTGCTGAGGCATGAGAACATACTGGCGTATATCGGCAGCGATATGACCAGCAGGGGCAGTTGTACGCAGGTATGACATTATGGTTTTAAATAAAAACGAACTTTTATAAGATAATGATAAGCTATTGGTGTGATAGTATGATAAGGTGTGATAAGAGCCTTTTGCGCCACTTCTTCCCAGCTAAAGCACTAGGAAGTGGTGAAGGGTGGGCGTTTTGGGGGACTATATTTATCTGCCTAGCCTTTTCCCAACTATATTTGGGTCGGCTTCCAGTCTAACCGGATGCAGCTGAATACCAGTATTTTACATGGAGCGACTGCCTATCTGACCTCCACAACCCAGTAACTGGGTAATACGATACCCCTTGGTAAGACTGGTTGTCAGACTTTCGTGCTTCTGACGTCTCGTAACGACTGTCAAAGATCCACAAATGACAGCCGGGACCAACGGCTTAACGTGCTTTCCCAGGCACGGAGGAGTCTCGATATGTGAAAATGGTCACCCATCCACGGACCAACCCCGGCAAGCGTAGCTTAACCTGATGGATCGACCCGAGCGGCTGTTATTACTTAGCCACGAGCTCCTCAGCCTAGTTTGAATAAATTACTTTTGATTTTGATAAGGTTATGTGGGTGTTCTAAACGGTACAACTCTGCCCAACCCTTCGACGTAAACAGGCGTGATGACATTTTATGTTTCTGAAACTTTATTCAATTCAATCGTTTTCGAATCTTATGACAACTTCTATGTTAGGGGTAGTCCCTAAAGCGGTCCATTCTGCGTGTCTCATGACAACTTATTAGTTGCCACTATTTTGGTGAAACGACGTTAAACGTAACGTTAAAATAATGACAAACTTGATCAGATTCTCTAAGAACAGCGGTTAGCATTTTTTTGCAATCTCAGATTGATGTAGTGGCAAAAATACGAATAATATTGCCTGACTGCTTTGACGACGGAACTTGTTGATTTACAAAAGACGTTTTACATCATTATTTTGTTATAAAAAAAAAGAAATGAAAGAAAGAAAATATGTTTATTTGCGGCAACCATGACGCTAAGAAAGGATAGTATGATTGCGGTTTAGATACAACAATATGCAACACTTTTTTGCCAGCACTATTTTTCTTTTACATATTTTGTAATCATATCAATCTCTTTGTCCACAGCTCTGGCTAATAACCCACTTCCATCCCCTGGGCTCGCTGTACGAGCATCTGAACAGAACCACGCTGACGCGGCACCAGATGATGGCCATCTGTCTATCGGCTATCAATGGCCTGCTGCATCTACACACGGAGATACATGGCACACAGGTTGGAACTAAACCAGGGATTCCCAAACTTTCATCATAAATGTAATACTACCTCCCGCCCACGGCTTCGACCGCGTGGTATGTGGATAAAAAGTAGCCTATGTCTTTTCTCAGGCCCTAGACTATCTGTGTACCAAATTTCATTTGAATCGGTTCAGTAGTTTTGGCGTGAAAGCGCGACAGACAAACATACAGAATTACTTTCGCATTTATAATATTAAGTAAGGATTTGTATGACTGCCTCGTTGGTCTAGTGGTCGCAAGCGCTACTGCTGAGCATGAGGTCCTGGGTTCGATTCCCGGGTCGGGATTTTGCCATGTAGAATTTCTCAGTAGCAGTCCCCGAGTCTGAATTTGTGTCCGGTTGATGGCAATAAGCTCGTCTTAAACAATTATCTCTATTTTTTTCAAAATTGTAGGCTTATTAGTTGCGGAGATAAGGATGAAGTGGTCTATTTTCATCTATTTTCTTACATAACTTTAAAAATATTTATTTTTAAATTGTTTTTAACCCTTGGATCACACATGTTTCTCAAATACAATTCATAGTTACAAACACGTTAAAGTTGACTAGATAACCCAGTAAGAACTAATTACAACCGGTAATTATTAAACTAAAATAGAACTATTTGTTTATTGTTATTAGTCTTATAATAGTAATAAGATAACCTATTTAGTTAGTGTTACATTTTGTTGCCTTATTGTATGTAGATGGATGTCACAACATGATCAATCTAGAGATAGTAAGAAGCAATTTTGGTTGTCTGTGTATTTGGTTCGTCTCTTTTAAATAATTGGGTTTTGATACAGTTTCTTTAATTCCTGGGAACGTTTTTGTTTGCAACCGTGCAAAGCCAGGGTGGGTTTATCTATTTACGACATAAGATGGTCCCTGGCCCCTGTTATAGTTGAGATATAAAGGTTAATAAATGATAACAGGGTTTTCACGGTGACTAAGAAGTATGATGTATTTATTCAAACTAGGCTGAGAATCACCAATTTTTTGACGTCAAAATTACATAAGACAGTCCCCCAAAACGCCCACCCTTCACCACTCCCTAGTGCTTTAACTGGAAAGAAATGGAACAACAAACTCCCCAGCAGCACTGCTGTTTGTGACAGTTATGGCAGCAGTACCTGGCTTAAATGATTATTTTCATCATTGTTTTTCCTCAGGGTAAACCCGCCATAGCCCACCGCGACATCAAAACCAAGAACATCCTCGTAAAGGTGAACGGCGAGTGTTGCATCGCGGACCTCGGCCTCGCCGTGAGCCGCGCGCACGTCGCGGCCGGCCTGCAGCACAACCCGCGCCAGGGCACCAAGCGGTACATGTCGCCCGAGATGTTGGACCAGAGGTAACTATCTAAATTAGAGGATCTTTTTTCAAGCCGTGTGCCTGATGTGATTTCCCGTCGACCAAAATGACGAAATTCCATACAAAACTTTCATTAAACTTTCGTCATCATCTGCCTAGGCTTTCAGTCTAATCAGATGCAGCTGAATACCAGTAATTTACATGGAGCGACTGCCTATCTGACCTCCACAACCCAGTTACAAGAACAGTCGTACCCATCCACGGACCAACCGCGGCAAGATCAAACCTTCGTGAATGTTCAATAAACCTTAATTGTAAAAGGAACTCGAACGAAACATGTAAAATTTCATACCATGCTCAGTGGATATTTAAGTTGTGCGTTGCCTGTCAGTGAATGAATTAAAAAAATATATTATGTATACAAGTTTATCGTCATTGCCACTAGAGTGAGGCGTATTTATCGTCACATATAGAAATAACAGATATGAAAAAATAGCAGATAGCAACTGTTCCTAACAATAAAACATAATATCTGTTACTTAAGATCACAGATCCTCAAGACTGTTACTGCGGATGTTATTGTTAAAACTTCGGATACGATTTTTGACTTTAACGAAAAGAAATAAAGAAGATATTGACTTGAGATTTTATCATCTGTACAAAAATAACAGGCTGTTATTTTCTATCAGATAGATATATAGGATTTTCGACTTTAAACCAAAAGAAGATGTTCGATTAAGATTTAAATACGTATTTATCGTCCGTACAAAAATAACAGGCTGTGATTTAATAACACATATTTGGATCTGTTATTTTTTTGTCACAGTAACAGTGATAACAGAATACCGTGTTTATCCTGTTACAACCCATCTCTAATTGCAACTTATCTTCCATTTCGTTCTCAGTATAAACGTGGAATGCTTCGAGTCGTTCCTGAAGTGCGACGTGTACGCGTGGGGGCTGGTGCTGTGGGAGGTGTGTCGGCGCGTGTCGCCGCGCGCGCGCGACTGTCGCGCGCCCTTCTACGAGCTGGCGGCGCCCGACCCCAGCTTCGACGACATGAGGAAGATCGTGTGTGTGGACGCGGCCCGACCAGAGCCGCCTGACGATCCGCATCCGGTATGTAGTTAAATAATTTCAGCCTTTTTTACAACAGGACCAACCCCTGTTCTGATAGTGAGAAGTACCAGTAGTATTTCTACATTTATAATATGTAATTTATATGGTGTACATAATAAATAGTTTCTATGTCAAGATTCGTGGAAAATTATAAAACGGTTTTGGTCGATATTATCGTCGACCGCAACATCGTACGAAGTTGTGACAAAATGCATTTAAAAACCATCATAAAAATAAAGGTAATCATTGCCTGTGCATCCTACAATTAAAATTACATTACTGTAGTCTTTAGTACGGAAATCTGTAATATAATAGTACTTTTTTTTTTCAATTTTTTTTCCACGTAATCGCTGATAGTTATGTTTTGTAGTGTTATTTTTCTGCTATTTATTTTCTGATGTCGGTACAATAAAGTTCATTTATAATTATAATATTAATTTCTAAATTTTAAGGTTTAAAATGACAGGCACGTGTTTATTCTATGAGCTAGCAATGTTTCAGCTTAATTTTAAAGATATATTCTTTCCAAACGGTTCAAATAGAAAGAAAATATAGTTACTTATTACTATTTGTCTCCCACAGACAATGGTGGGCATGGCGAACCTAATGCGTGAATGCTGGCACCAGAACCCATCAGTCCGTCTGCCGGCGCTACGCATCAAGAAGACTCTCCTCAAATTGGCCTGCAATGACAACAGCATACGACTCAATGATGACAACGAGGTATCCGTGTAACACACAACCAGCTGGAAATCTAGTTCTAATATACAAGCCGCGTGCCCAATGGGCAGAAATGAACTTCCATACTGTCTCCCCGTCATCCCCTATTTAACCTCTTTAGGGGGTGAATTTTCTAAAATCCTGCCTTAGTGGTCACCTTTGTTACATGGAACTCTTGCGCAAAATTTCATGCTTATAGACCCAGTGGTTTAGTCTGTGCGTTGTCTGTCTGTGAGTGAATTTAAGAATTTTATAAAGTAGATATAATTAAAAGTCCCGACTCATTCGCTGATTGACTCATCAACGCCCAGTCCAAATCCTTGGACCTATACTACATTTGAAATAAGATTAGAAATTTAAATAAGCCTTTTTTACAGTCCGTTCAACCGATTTTGACTTCTATTGCGTTGGCGGCATGACAAATGGCAGCTGCAGTAGACAGTTGGTATTGTGTAACCTTTTTTGCTTTTAATGCCATCCTTATGCCTACGGTATAGAAGTCAAAATCGGTTGAACGGACTGTAAAAAGGTTTGTTTAAATTTCTAATCTTATTTCAAATGGAGTGTAGAAATGTTGTATTTTGCTCAGAAGTTCCCTTTATCCACTTAATAAGGATTTTTCGAAATTCCTACGACTTGGGGAAGATAGGGCGGGTGAAGTCGCTGGCAAAGTGCTAGTCTTCAATAAATATGGAAGAAATTGTCGTGAAATCACGGTATAAAAACTGATGTAATAGGAAAAGTAAACCAGTTAGTTTTTTGGACGTAATTAACTATGAATATTACGATGTCTAAATATGGAGGTGATAAAAATTGAGCATTATTTTTAAATGTACTGAACTGGAAGGCTAATCTCTAATGAAAGTTTTTGTTGAGGCCATACATAATACAGGATGTAAGGGTAAACAGTCTTGTCATTCAAACCATGGGTAGTTGACTTAAATATAAAAATAAATGACCGAACACAACAAAAAAAAACGTTATTTTCATTAAAAGATTTTTAAAAGTTTCTATCTGACACCGAGCTTGCTAGCGAAACAGCTGACTGACTAAGGGAGGGGTCGCGCTCGCTGCCGGTCACGTCACATCCCGTACCCCTCGCCCGTGTTGAGACGCAAGTTCGTTGCCCTAGCGCATAGGGCAACGAACTTGCGTCTCTTGTGGTAAAATTCAGGTATAAAAAATTAAAAAAAAAGTTGTAATTTTCCATTGATTTTACGTTCTATAAATGAAACCAAACCACTGGTTGCAAGGATAACGGTGTTTACCCTAACACCCTGTATAAAATATACTATATAGAATTTGGTACAGCAGTTTCGGAGTTATCAACAATCCGACGGTTGCCGTAAAACCAAGTAAACTGGAAAACAAACGCACATAACAACACGCCTGTATACCCCGAAGAGTTAGGCAGAGCTGTACCTATAGTACTCGATAGCTTTACTCTGAAGTAAAACATGTAATTGCTTATTATTTATAGCGTAGATATTGAGACTAGTGTGCCCTAGCGGGCAGTCAACGTATAGAGTACTAAACGATAGTGTTTGTTAGGTGGGACTTGGTATGTTACAGGACCTTTGATTTCATAAACTTGCACTTTTCCATCTATATAGACAGTTGGACACATAATACTGAACGCGATGTGCTTCTATTCTTATCTAGATATATAAAAATCAATTGCAATGCGTTAGTCTCGCAAAAACTCAAAAATGGTATATTTATACTTTGGTAAGTTGTTGTTTGCGCGCCGGAGAAAGTTCCTAATAACAAGAAAAAATAAAAAGGTAGTGCATTACTTAGTCAAAAATATAAACCCAGTAAATGCTGATAATAATATTGTTAGTTGATTTTTTAAATGAAATGTTGCCATATATGATATAATAACCGACTTACGCGGAAATATTTTTAAGCACACGTTTAAAAAACAATTAGGCTAGCCATCATATCGCTGTTTTTTCTCACATACTTAATTTTACTGATATTATCATAAATATATTTCAGTTGTAAAAAACTTAATACCCTCAAAGTCCATTGTATTATACCAAGTCCTTATTAGTTACTTAAACATGAAGTGCCGAATAGTATTTGTAATTAGATGTAAATGTAAAAATATAACATACTGTAAATATTACTATCATTTTATAAGTTTAATTAAAATTATTATTATTATAAAGCTGCGGATTTTGATGGCGTATGTTGGAATCTCGAAAATTATTACCCCAGTGATGTTTTGGTAGCTAAATTCTAACCAAACTGTGATTACTCTAGCTTACGATATTAAAATTATGTGAACTGGAGGGAATTGCTTAATTATTGTTCTTCTTAATTTTCAAAAGAATTGGAAAGGGTGGGAAAACTGAATGAGAACTTACACTCGTTTTCACCGATATCCCCTAAGTTTAGGCAACCCCTAAGCATGGTGACGGATGTCGGTGCAAAAGGGTATGAAACTCGCATTTGAACAGTTTTATTCTGTATTTGACCTTGCCACAGAAGACAATCACAGGAGACAAACGGGGCCAAATTAAATCAGCGAGCGAAACCCCGCAGACGTGATTGGTATCTATAATAATAAATTTGAAAGTAACTCTGTCTGTCCGTCTGTCTGTCTGCCTGTCTGTCTGTATGTTACCTTTTCACGCCTAAACCACTGAACGCATTTCGACAAAATTTAGCAAGGAGATAGATGGCATCCCGGGGAAGGACATAGGCTACTTTTTATCGACATACCACGTGGGCCAAGCCGCGGGCGGAAGCTAATTATCAATATATCTAAGAACAATATAACAAAAAAAAAACTTTACTCGTTAATTTCAAGAGTAAGAAGAAGAGCTCATGGCTAAGTAATAACAGCCGCACGGGTCGATCCACCGGGTTCAGCTACGCTTGCCGTGGATGGGTGACCATATCTACATTTATTTATTTATTTATTCACTCCAAACATACAAATATCCTTACAGGCTAGACCCAATACGATATTGTAGCACCCTTAACTTAAATAGTTCCACTGCTTGTACTGTAACAAATTCTATGTGTAGCTATTTTTTCAAATTCACCCAAAGCGCAACAGAATATGTCGACGTCATCAGCAATGAGGTTGAGAGTGCGGAGCGCGCTCGTCAGCGGCACATACTGAGACTCCTCTGTGGCTCGGAAAAGGCTAGGCAGATTTATTGCTAACTACTGGGTCAACGGCCGCTGGGAGTGTAGTAAACGAGTTACTTGATTTTTTGTTTTTATCGTTTGTTCGTGTGCGGAGTTTTGCTAGCTGAATTAATTTGAACCTATATAAATAAGTATATCTAACCTTCCAAAATGATTAATACACGTTATCAAAATCCACATCATCCTTTATTTTAAACTAAGTTTTGTATAAGCAAGAACGATTGAGTTGCCATATGTATGAAAATCACCGATTTATTAGCATTTTTCGTTATAAGTTACTGCTAAGTTCAACCGTTTGTATGACAAGTAATCATTTATTGTTAATATCTCCTTTAGTTTAGTGACGAACTTTATTTATCTTGTAAATGTTGTTCAAGGAAATTGACTACACCATTATTTAGCGATGCACAGAATATACCTTCTTTCCAATTTTCATTGATATAGTGCAAATAGTCTCTGAGTAAAATGTCTTTGAAATATCCGGGCGGACGGACATGACATGACGGAATTATAAGGGTTCTATTTTTGCCAAGTTTTGTTTACTTAAAAAGAAAACACGAATGAAATTGGTACAGAAAATGTTTGATATAGTGATTTCCGCTTTAATAATCATTAATAATATTTTAAATTTAACATTTGAACGACATTTACAAGCTCTAAAAGCTTTATCGAAAGAAAACATCTAAGAATCTCTGTTTATAATAATGAGAAAGTAATAAAAATTAACAATAACTCACTCGTTGATACTACACTGTAATTTAATAACAAAATTAGTTATAAGTTTGTACTGTTATGTGATAAGAATGGACTGAAAAATGCGTGTGACGCCGCTGCAAAATATGTGTGAATATCGCCATGATAGTAGCCACCAATCTGAAAAAAGAGCCATGACGCGACATCGTTGATGGGCCAATGGGGTACGTCCGTTTTCCTCAGCTTGCACCCCCCTATTCAGTGACTGAATCTAGATAAATGTGCATGTTATCGCTCCATACTTATCACTCAATGGTTTGTATGTATAAGAGTTACAGAAACAGGCATTTAATTCCGTTCCTTTACTTGCAAAATACTCAAAAAGACAATAACCGAGACCCTTATTCTAGAAAAATGCTCGAACATGAATCTCGATTCAAACCTATTCTGTAAAAATCTCACCGTGATATCACAGACAGACAAATTAAAAATCCGGAGTCACACGTGTTATCGAACAGATTTGTTACTCCGGATTTTTAATTTAAACCAGTGGAAGATCAGGACGTTTCCAACGATACCTCATTTGTCAAATTATGATGATTAGTTTAGAAGTTATGAGGGAAAGATAAACATATATACATACCGGTGAAAATCATAACACGCGCCGGGTAAAAACTTAGGTGAAATGAGCTGTCAATCTCTATGGAATGACAGATCATATAAGTTTTCACCGTGAGATTTTTAGAGAGAATAGACAGGCACAATTTTCATATTAATACTCAAAATAAATGTAGTTTTTAAATAGAGTTTCATGCTTGAGTAACGTTTTAGAATACGGACTTATGTATTAGAGCTAAAACAGACTGTTTTGGTTTTGGGGCCATATTGATATGGCGTTGTGAAAAATGATGGCTCTAATACAGACTTCGTTTGATTTTAATTATTTTCTGTTTTGGTTGTAGGGCAGTACAAATGAAAATACACTGCTACAGTGCGTTCATTATAACTTGACCCGTGAAGCGAATGGTAGCACAATTTTGCAGTTTTAGTTTCGATACTTCCGTCGTGGTCCTTTGCCATTTTGAACTCTATTAGAGTTCAAAATGGCAACGGACGGAACAGTACCAAACAGATGACTGCAAAATTCAGTGCTAGCAATCGCGTCACGGGTCAAGTTATAATGAACCACTGTAGAAGGATCCTTTAGCGCCTAAATAAAATTGATAGAGCGGCGTTGTTGGTAAAAAATTGTGAAAAAAAACAACGCCATCTTTTTTTTTTTTCACAATTTTAGCGTTAGTTCCGATTTTGGCCACACGCCAAAAGACTTAGGTACTTACTCACGGCTACACATCAAGCTATACATTTCCAGTATAAGCGGACCTCGCATTGTACGGAAATCCCATACAATGCGGGATCAGCATAAATGTATAATTTCATGTGTAGCCATGTGTACACTAATTATTCTGGTAAGGCAAATGGATAGGCCCATAAAAGGGTGTGTCACAATTATACTGCTATGCAATCTTCCATTATAGTCTGTTCGAAAATTGACTGGACTTATCAATGATTAATGAAAAAAATGCTGATTAAATTAAATAAATGATTCCACAAATTTTGTAGAATCAATTTATACAGGGTGTCAGAGACGCGCTAACTGTTACCATGATTTCAGTACCTACGTGACACTGGGCCACTCGCGAAGATAAAAAAATCTGCTGTTCCATACATTTTGAATTTAGCTGTTTTTTTTTTGTCCTGTATTATAAATAATTGGACAAAGAACAGTCAATTTTTCTTACAGACTTCCTCAGTTATACACAGATGTTGCATCCATACATTATAGTAGAGAGTTCTGTATGACTATTGTGTTCATTTATTGTAAATATCTAGTGTTAACCTAAGTAAGCCTTATAATAGACGCGACGCGTCACAGTTATGAAGAGAAATAAATATTTGTCTATTATTCGCTTGGTTTTATTGTAACCTAACCTAACCTTCATATGAATGTCCACTGCTTGAAAATGAGACTTTTAGGGCCAGTTTCTCTATAAAGGCCAACGCAGACCGGGACGGGATGGCAAGGTATTTTAATTTTTACCAATGAACATTCAAACGTATCGATATAGAAATACGACATAAATTTCTATGCTTTAAAATGATGGCATGACTCCCGCGGCGTACTGCGGTAGGCAACAGCATGCCGAGGAGTCCGAGGACGCCGGCGCTGGTTGTGATATACCGCGGGGTGCCCGCGCCGTGGCAAGGCGCTGGAATGCCGCGGTATCTAAGCGGCTAGTGTGCGCTGACTGACGGCAAAATCTTTTGCCATCCCGGCCCGGTCTGCGTTGGCCTACCAATCACAGCAGTTTACGCGTGCTTGACAATTTCTCATACTTTCCTTCAAAAAACGTCCTCAATTGTGAAAAACTCAATGAAAACTAGTTTTTTACAAAAGTTGATGGCGGATCCTTTCGCGGACTATGGAATGTTGTTTGATTGTGAAGTAAATACTTGAAAGGGAACTGGGAAGACTACCACGACTTATATATTACTAACTAGCTTCCGCCCGCGTGGTATGTCGATAAAAAGTAGCCTATGTCCTTCCCCGGGGTGCCATCTATCTCCATGCTAAATTTTATCGAAATCCGTTCAGTGGTTTAGGCGTCAAAAGGTAACATACAGACAGACAGACAGAATGAATAATATTAGTATGGATTTGTGACCATGGCAAAAGGCAAGCAAAAGTCGACGTCACCATTCTTGCGTCTACATCGACGTCACATAGATGGAGACACTAGTTTAAAAATAATTACTTAAACGTCACATAGAGGACGCTACTTATTATTATGCACCATCTACAACGACGGTACATAGATGGCGCTACTAGTTCAAGCTAAACGTCGAGTTCATTATGTGATGGCCAGGTTCAAGGAAGCTTAGGGACTATTATTTCATGTATTAACTACACTACAGCCATATCTCATAATGTCGTGTAGATGCTATTTCGGCCGATGCACAGAAGGGAACGCAGGCAACGTACTTTTCTGAGTCATGTAGACTATTAATGGAAATAGCACACGCAGTAAAACAAACAGACAGTTTCAGTTCAGCAGACATTTGACTATTTTCATAGTTTATTTTTGCAGACAAAAAGGACAATTTACTGATGACTAATGCGGCAAGGTGCCCGTGACTCATCGGAGATTCTGGCTCTCCCGACTTCTCAATAGGTATTATACCTACAATAGTATACAATAGGTATTGATACCTAGATAAAGTATTGGACGATCCTGCTACGCCTGTCATCTTGTCATCATTTATTGTACCTAATGGTTTTTGCGACACCCATACCTACTGTGGGACACGCACTGAATCTGGGCGGATTGTTGTGCCATTTTTTCTTCATGTAGGAGTTTTTGTTTGGTAAATAGAACTGATTCTGAGCCTTAGAATACTGTAATGGGGTGAGAATCACTCCCTTTAGTACCCACTGCAGACTTCATTAGGTAAATGACTCCATTAGTCGGCAAAACTTAGGTACTTAGGTAATCAAACATCAAATTAATTTAAAACATTTATTATAAATTAATATAATAAAAAGCATACAAGACAATAACTTAAGCTAAGAAATGCACGAGTTGGTACGTTTCTTATAGAGTTTCCACTTAATCTAATTAGTATTCAATTAAAACAGACTTCGAATAATACTATCATTTGATAAAATTTATTATTTATTCATAATTATTGCACGTGATGCGTCAATGTCGTTGACGGGTCAGTGCGATGGATGGAAAATTCGGAAAACGTTCGTTGGTCCTCAAGGACACTTTGGTAATAAATGCACGCGACTTAGCCTCTACTTACGTTTGGAAAACATATAAAAAGTGGTATAAAACTGGTCCGGCGAGGGTTTGAGGCCCCTTACACTATATCTGTAACTTACAATCTACCACGACACAGGAATAGGGCACACTTTTACTAATTTATAGGAAAATATAATGCAAAAATACGATCTAATTGTCTATGTGGTGGTAGGCGTACAGTACGTTATACTAAGACTTAGTGAGTGTCGTGAGCACGCGGCTAGTCGTGGTGCTCGTCCTGCGCCAGCTCCTCCATGTCCTCCTGGTCGAACTCCGTGTCGTCCTCCGCCGTCGCCTCCTGGTACTGCTGGTACTCGGACACCAAGTCATTCACGTTGCTCTCCGCTTCATTGAACTCCATCTCGTCCATACCCTCGCCGGTGTACCAATGCAAGAAAGCTTTACGCCTGAACATAGCTGTGAACTGCTCCGATATTCTCTTGAACAGCTCCTGGATAGCTGTCGTGTTTCCAATAAACGTCGATGACATCTTCAGACCCTTGGGCGGGATGTCGCACACGGCAGTCTTCACATTGTTCGGGATCCATTCCACGAAGAAGCTGCTGTTCTTGTTCTGAATCGAGAGCATCTGCTCGTCGACCTCCTTCATGGACATGCGTCCACGGAAGATGGCGGCCACGGTCAGGTAGCGGCCGTGACGCGGGTCGCATGCCGCCATCATGTTCTTGGCGTCGAACATCTGCTGCGTGAGCTCGGGCACGGTGAGGGCGCGGTACTGCTGGCTGCCGCGAGATGTCAGGGGAGCGAAGCCGGGCATGAAGAAGTGGAGACGTGGGAACGGCACCATGTTGACCGCCAGCTTGCGGAGATCCGCATTCAGCTGGCCAGGGAACCGCAGACACGTCGTCACGCCGGACATGGTGAGCGACACCAGGTGGTTGAGGTCGCCGTACGTGGGGTTAGGCACTTTGAGGGTTCTGTAGCAAATGTCGTAGAGAGCTTCGTTGTCTATGCAGTAGGTTTCATCTGTGTTTTCGACTAGTTGATGAATAGAGAGCACTGCGTTGTAGGGCTCCACCACGGTGTCCGACACCTTGGGCGAGGGCACCACGGAGTATGTGTTCATGATCCTGTCGGGGTACTCCTCGCGGATCTTGGAAATGAGCAGCGTGCCCATGCCTGAGCCGGTGCCGCCGCCGAGCGAGTGTGTGAGCTGGAAGCCCTGCAGACAGTCGCAGTTCTCGCACTCCTTGCGCACTACATCGAGTACTGCGTCGACGAGTTCTGCGCCCTCGGTGTAGTGTCCCTTGGCCCAGTTGTTGCCTGCGCCGGACTGTCCGAATACGAAGTTGTCCGGCCGGAAGAGCTGGCCGTATGTGCCTGAGCGGACTGCGTCCATTGTGCCTGGCTCGAGGTCGAGGAGGATGGCGCGGGGGACGTACTTGCCCCCGTTCTCCGCCGTCGCAACTGTGGACAAAAACAGAAACGAACATTAGCCATTTTATTTGAGTTCTTAAAATCCATGACATTGAGTTGATGAAAAAACAAGGACATCATTTTGCCACCAAATCAACCGACACCCGGTGACGTCACGAAACAGAAAAATGCATTGTGAATACAAGGTTTGAAACTGAATTGGTTGGCAAATTGAGTGGTTCTTATCATGATTGATCTGCGATCAGTTTTTTAGCCCGTCCTGACAATGGCAGCTTGATAGCTGGACATAAAGTCGAGGCCAGTTCTTTCAC
The DNA here is from genome assembly GCA_947522985.1 of Lithophane socia. Taxonomy (NCBI): domain Eukaryota; kingdom Metazoa; phylum Arthropoda; class Insecta; order Lepidoptera; family Noctuidae; genus Lithophane; species Lithophane socia. The sequence continues at coordinate 13,499,732 of OX383273.1, forward strand.
TACTCTAGATCCAGCGTGCAAATATCGATCGAATTTAAAAAAAATCTATTGTGTCCAAAAAGCTATGTTTAAAGGTCCATTCCTTGTACGACCGATTACAGCTAGACTGCTTATTAATAGTTTTATACTTTTGGAATCGCCAGAGGAGCTCGTGGCTAAGTAATAACAGCCGCTCGGGTCGATCCATCAGGTTAAGCTACGCCTGCCGGGGTTGGTCCGTGGATGGGTGACCATTTTCACGTTAAGCCGTTGGTCCCGGCTGTCATTTGTGGATCTTTGACAGTCGTTACGAGTTGTCAGAAGCACGAAAGTCTGACAACCAGTCTAACGAATGGGTATCGTATTACCTAGTTACTGGGTTGTGGAGGTCAGATAGGCAGTCGCTCCATGTAAAATACTGGTATTCAGCTGCATCCGGTTAGACTGGAAGCCGACCCCAACATAGTTGGGAAAAGGCTAGGCAGATTGATTGATTGATTGAATCGCCTCATCACCTTTTCCTCTCAAGTTTCAGATAAAATTGCCATCTTCATCAGTCCAACTTGCCCGCTTACTTCCTTTTAGCAGACATAAACTTATACCTAACTTGAATTGCACTTGTAAGCAAAATCGCAAGTTAGACAATGAACGGTCACAGTCAGCGGCTCCGAGCGAGGTCGTTCACACCAGTTATCTTTACTTGAACTTAAACTTCACAAAGAGAACTTTGTACTGGACATTGAAATTGTTTCTATGTAATCAAATGGAAGATAATGTTTGAATAATGTAGGCAGTTTAACGGTTTGTGTTTTGTTGAGATAATTTAATCGGTGCGGCTGGTAATTTGTATGTTTTGTGTTCGGATATTTTATTAGCCTTATCTTTAATTTTAGGGTATGAGTTGGACAAATGGGAAATGGAAGCTGGTTTAAATAGATGCTGGCTGTTCACTGGCTAGCGTGATGAATAAATCTTGGTAAAATTCAACTTGGTAAAAATTGTCAGAAGACATGGGACATCATGATGGTGAGGAAGATCTCACAGAAGTTCTACAAGATGACTGAGTTAAACATAACTGGCGAAATGTGGGTGGACTGTAGGTAAGTACACCTCCTAACTGCCTAACTCTTCGTGAAATACTGGCGTGATGTTATGTTCTACAAGACGTACTTAGCCTGTTGGATATGTCCTCAAAAATCGATCGAAGAGCTTACCACATATGACATAGTTCTTGCTACCCGCATTATACTTGAATTTTTTACAAACCCATTCAAATTACTGCAATAAAAGTGACGCGGGCGCATCGGACTGTGGACTATAGCCGGGCAGTGTGAATAATAACCGCTAACCGTACCGGCACTGTTAGGTGGCCGAGCATGCGGTCAGCCACACTCCGATATTACCTATACGTATCAAATAGCAGATTGACGGGGAGTGGATCGCTTTGAGATTCGATTTCCGTGTGGCGAGAATTTCAGATGGTAGGTAGTTTAATTCGGAATTTGACAGAAAGATACAGCTGGGAAGATGCTTTTAAAAGCGTCAGTGCCCTAGAGTCTGTTCAATCTCCAACCACAGAGATTGACCTTAGTCCTCAAAGCAGGCGCGGTCCGAGGGGGGGGTCCTGGGGGTCATGACCCCCCCCCAAAATCATTCAAGCTGTCGAGAGACATTCATTCAAGCTGTGAATGATTTACGTACTTATCAATTAACCATTTCCCTAAGAATATTCCTTGGCACCAATGGTGACCCCCTCCCAACATCTTGGGCTGCGACCGCACCTGCTTCAAAGAGCATTGTGCAAAGAGATGAAGCCAAACGAAAAATAAAAGACTGCGGCACTATAACCAATAGGATAAGGCGAGGATACTGGAACGGATGCATCACTCTGTGATGTCTTAGATTTCTATGATGAGACAACACAGAAATTGAAACATGACATTCTAATTTTGGTTCAGAGAAACCACGAGAAAGGGTGGGACTGGGATCCCTACTCTTGGCTGCAGAAGAGGAGATGACCACATAAGGTAGGCATCTTGCAACGATACCTATACCTATGTTTGATTAATACTTAAATGTTTAAACGTAACGGAAGAACCACCTATGAACGAAAAAGGGGAAATAAATTAACTGAAATTGCCAGTAATTCAAAATAATAATTATGGGAATTTTGCAATTCCCATAATTATTATTTTGATCTGGTAATATTAAGTCCGACTAACGCGGATTAGTGTTGCATGAGGTCATTGCACTACCAGTATTTAAGTCAATCATATGTACGAAGAGTTTAATTGTTGTAAATCACTTTTAATTGTTGGGAACGGCAGACATGACAGTTTTGGGTTACGAGTAACATCAAGAAAATGTCATGAGTTCATGACGAATGTAATGCCTTCCGGGTTATGCAGAAATGTTGCAGAAATAGTGGTGATTGAAACGTGTCGTGGTATATTTATTTACTTCGATGACATTAATGTATCTACTTATTTTATAGAAAATACATTTGTCACATAATTTTTTCTTTTTAATGCAATGAATAACAATGAGTTTCACTGAGAAAACAAGTGGAGACATTAGATATTTTATAATTAGCCGCTTGTAACTAACTGTCACCATTTTATTATTTTCTCCTGATGTAAACTTTCTATTCCATTATTTTTAATTGGAGTGAACGGATTTAATCAAACATTTTTATTTAATGGAAGACGCGAGATAACATGCTTATTAAGATTTTGAGATAAGAATGCTTTTTGTTTCACAAAATTGATGGACTCTAATGCAAAATTATTTTTCTTTGATTTTTAGAACGGTCAATTTGGATTTGAAAGTATATTGGCTTTAGAAATCTAACTGACACTATCCGCCATCTTTTTTGTGGTGACGTTTCGACTTGTCATCTGTAATTCTGCAGTTAATGATTGATCTTTCGATTATTGTTATTTTGGTGCCTATCCAAAATCGGAAAGCCGCCATCTTGTTTTGTCAATACACAATGACAGTGACACTCATCTCATTCAGGCGCCATTCTAATCTATGATGACTAATCGTCAAAATCACAAGACAAAACTACATTAAAACCTTGAAAGTTGGAAACTACAATAATTACCTGTCTGTAAAGATCGAAACACCAAGTTACAGCCTACCAGACCGTATAATGAGCTGAATAATAACATGTTTCCTAAGACTCTACCATCCATTACTCCATTACTACCATATTACTAGTTTGATTTCCAATGATTGTTTCTTGGTGAATGTATTTTGAAGGAAAGCAGCATTGGACGAGAAAGCACGAGCTTATTACGGCAGGAAGGTGATTAACAGCTGTTTTTGATCGGAGAAATCTATAGTAGATGATAATTTTCTGTCATTACTTCGTAGATTATTGAACTGCTAGTAACGCTGTTCTGTCTGTCTACAATAAAATAACGAGAAGTTGGTATCCAGTGGTAGGTACTTTGTATTTTATTATTAACAACCTTTAACAACACGTAACATCACGCATGTATTTCCCGAAAGATTAGGTAGAGGTGTACCAATAGTACACTCACATTTCACCAATTATTTGGCGAGCCTATTGCCATCAATAAGGCACCAATCCAGACTCCTGATGGAATTCCTGATGGAAAAACCCAATAATACTTTGTCTCGTGGGAATTAACACCACGACCATTTTTTTATTGTTTAAATTGAAATAACAGCTGATTTTCGTTAAACACATAACCTTGAGTTGGATTGTGGAGCATTTCTGAGGTCAAGGACTCGAGGCTATAACGTAGACGTATGGCCATATGGTAAAGAATTTGTTTGTTGCGTGCACATTTCGCTGGCGCTCCAAATGGTTGACTGTAACATTTTTCTGTTGTTTATGAGTAGCTAGATTTTATTACTTCAGAATCCAGTAAGTAAAGTTGTTGGTGACTTTACCCCAGATTTAAAACCGTTAATTCTTTATAGATGTGAAATTCAATATGATAGCAGAATCACAATCCGCTTTCGAAGTTATATTTAAAGAAAAGCATTGAACTCCTTCGTGGTATCTATCTGCTGCAACCTAGAACCGAACCCCAACATTCCTAGATAGGGAAAAAAACTAGGAAGGATATGCCAAGTATACTGACCAGAGGCCTCATTGTAATATACGGAGATTCGCTCGAGCTGAAGGTCGCTGGTGCCTCTGTAGACACCGTTGGGGTCGATGCCGTGCTCCTCCGATATGATCTCCCAGAACTGAGGACAAACATAGAGACAGATTAGTATTTGTGATGGGAATAGGTTTGAGTTATTCGCTGGGGATTAGCCGATTCACAAAATAACCGGGGTAAATAAAATTAAAAGTTGGCAACATTTCAGAGCTGTCAAAATAAATGTCGTTATAAAAATCAATTGTTTTTAGATATTTTTTTTGAATACGTCTACAGGGTATTTTGTAGGCAGTAGGTACCTACCTACTACCAACTGATCATTTTATTAGGTTTCTTCTATCTATAAAAAGTCCCACCAAAAAACCAAAATAGGTATTCACATTAAAAAAAACAAAATCACATTCACAGCCGGGTGTTTTCAATAATAACAACATGGATCATGGCATTCATGGCGCCACTTCCCCTTCGTTCTGTCATCTTTTATTTTTGAACGAACATGTCTGTCTCATAAAATTAGGTAAACATGTATGGACTTGTCTGATTTTTGTTCTAAAATAATAATTAGTCCGATGATAATAAGTTTGATAAAAAGGACCGTTATTATCACTGGTGTTAGTCATTTCTTTAAAATAGAAAGGTCATAGGGCGTGTGATAAGATGTTCATGAAGAGTTGTTCATTTATTAGTATTGTGATTGGGATAAGTTTTCAGTTTTCAAGGATTGTTTACTTAATTTTTAAACGTGAACCTCAGACCAACAAAAAAGGAAAGACAGATCACGCCGTACATCAAAAGTGAAGCCACAAAACCAAGCTCCTGCAAGTAAACACACAGGCTCACGCACACACCTACACTAAAACCAAGCTCATCGCTCCTAGTACGTCACGAGTCGTCGTCTAGTTAACATCACCAAAACAAATATAATTATGCCTTCCTGTGTAGTGAAAACGTGTAAAAACAATACTAAATCACAGAAAAAGTCTCACGGAATCACTTTTCACTTGTAAGTACTTAAAATAACATCGTTTTTTAATTTAGTTAACTATGAATTTTAGGTTATTTGGAACAAAAAACCTGAACGAATGAACGAACGAAAACAGTGACATTTAAAGAGCGAGGGTTGCCATAATATGATTTCAAATATCCCCATTCGATATTTTTACTTCGAGTAATTATATGTCTGTTTTTTTATGCATTTAATATTTTAGATTTCCATGTAATACTGAAAATAAAAATAAATGGATAGTAGCTAATTTACTAACCTATTTATACACATATATATATATTTTTTTGATACTCAATTGAAAATTAATGGATAATTCTAAGTGAAAGAGCGGAGTCTCCTAACACAAGCAATTCTTGCATAAAAGGTGATCTCATAAATGCACTTTGTACTTAATTTGTTTTTTTATTTAATTTGCAATGTAAAAACAAATGTTTTTGTTTCGGAATTCTTCCTAAAAATTGAGGTACAATACCATACTCAACAATATCTTACTCGTACAATATTAGCCTATCCAAAATATTATTCCCCAAGTTATAGGGAAAAACTTTAACAACTGACAACCCTTTTTACACACACATAGATAAAAAGGTGGCTTCACTTTTGACGTACGGCGTGATCTGTCTTTCCTTTTTTGTTGGTCTGAGACGTGAACGGTAAAAGATGCTTAAATTAATGTCTATAGGTATAGGTACCTACAGACGCCAGCACATCAAGCTACCCCAAACTTTCCCAATCAACCTTGAACCTAATGCTTTAGCGATAAAGTTTAAAATCTACTAAAGAAATTTGACAGATTGTAGTAGCTTGATGTGCTCGCGACTGCCAGCACTACCAGCCTATTATAGTCTCACTGCAGAGCAAAGGCCTCTTCTCATACAGAGAAGGCACGAGCATTGATCACCGTGCTTGCTCAAGAGTCAAGACGTGTTGGCGATTTCAGATAGAATAGATGCTTGCCTCAGGAAAATGAGCAAATATAAAAAATACCTATCTAGAGAAATTTAACAGAATAACATGTAGACCATGTAAGTAGTTATTATTTAAGAAAGTTAAGACCTAAGTCTTCAGGTCATATTAGCTGACAAGAGATAAGCTTATTAAAATTAAAATGTGAGCCGAAAATATTTATGGTAGCCGGTTTTCTTTTTCACGAAACCCATGACAATATCACAGTAGACTGCTTGTAGCCATAACTTACCAAAGACAAAGTAAACACCATAAATAAAGTCTAACGTTATCAAACTTACGGGGAAATTGGGACAGATAAACAAATGAAAACGCCATGCTTTATTATCAAGACGAACACACGGAAATGTGTGTTTTCCGATAAACTGTTTGTACTTAAATAGTTAATTTTGTTTACTTACGATAGTTTTGTATGAATTTGAATATAGGTTTGATGATAATTTGAAAGGCTAAATCAACACGATACCGTGATAATGTATCCATTATGAACATTGATAATTATAAAAACAGTATATTAATGATTATGATTATGAATATGTCACGAATGGAATAGTTGTTAAAAGCAAAAAGGTAATAATTTTAACATTAATAAACTCAGTTTTTATGAGGCCTCTACAGCTTTGACTTCAAGACCGAAGGCCTATTTAATAAAACCCACAGAAAACGGGAGACAGGCGACAATCCAATAATTTTATAAGGTTCTTCATAATTTTCTGCTTTATTAAACAGCAATATGTCGTTAACATATGATAATTATGTAATTTTTGACAAATATGTCGCATTGATTAGGTAGTGGGGCCCAGCTTACCTCGGGCCTCTTGATAATATAAACTTATCAAGTAGATACACACATATAACACAAACATATCACCTACATGACCACAAAAGCAATCTCAGAACACAGTCATAACTCTATCAATAAGGTGCAGAGTGCATGCACGGTGCAACGTTCACCCGTATGCACCAGCACCAATTACAGCCAATCGCAGACTATTGACACTCCATTACGGACAATAAACCCGCAGACAGCAGTTATCGAGTAAATCATTGTTGTCTTCGATCGTATATCAACTGTCATCAGGACACTTGAAGAAACACTGCATCTTACTTGCTTCTTATGAAGAAAAGAACACCAACCAAGATCGATGGAAAATCAATGGATCAATGGATCGTTGTTGACATAGCTCACAGAATAAGCAAGCTGAAGTGGCAATGGGCCGGCCATAGTAGCCGTGGAGACCGCGAATCGGCAAACGTAAGGTAGGACATCCTCAGGCTAGGTGGAGCGATGATCTTCGCAGGGTGGCTGGTAGCAGCTGGATGAGAGTTGCCGAGAATCGAGCTGAATGGCGTGCAATTGGAGAGGCCTATGTCCAGCAGTGGGCTGCTGTAGGCTGATGATGATGAGATCAATGGATGGACCGTGTGAAAGATGATGATGATATGGCAAGGAAGAAAGTGAACTATGAGATGATGGTCATTAAATATGTATCGAAGAAAGGACATACTGTGCCGAATCCAAATTAATTTGGATTGAGGCAAGAAGATGATAATAAAAAAAATGAAACAGATGAAGAGAAAAGGACACCCATTGAAGAAGAGCTCAAAAGTAACAAAGACAGTCATGGAGAATTAGAAAACATGGGAATTTGCTACACCGGTAAATGCCCAACACTAATCAATGGATGGATACTAGATAGCCGGTCTTAGAACATTTGCAAAGGTAAATTATTCATTTAGACAAACGCTCGGTCTTGGCACTACGCCATATTAGTTGGCAACACGCCAAATCTAGCTTTATTACTCCATATGGTTCCTTGAACTATGAAAGTGAGTCTGTTATTTTTTCTTTTAGTTAGTAATATTGACGACAGAATATGCGATGTTAGATGTTCTAGCAGCTTAAACCTTATTTTGACTATAAAAAAACCTAGATCTCGGCCAAAACCCTCTCATATCTATGTATAACATCTATACATACATACAAATAAATAAAATAGATGTGTCTCTTTGTAATGTAACATAACAGCTTTTACTGAATGCATATGCATATGAAAATATATACGGTACTTAGGTATAAAAAACAATATTTAAAAGTTCTGTCTGTCTGTTTGTTCCGGCTAATCTCTGAAACGGCTTTTGACAGGACTTTCACTGGCGTAAGTTGATGTTATAAGGAGTAAGTTAAGAGTACATTTATTATTTAAGAAAAATAATTAATTAAGGCCAACGCGAGCAAAGCCGCGGGCCGCTGTACCAATCCAAATAAAATTGCCTTTACCCACATACCTTCAAGTACCTACACACAATCTTTCATCTAGGTAGCAATTATCTTTGACGACTTTCTATAACCAGGTTACCAACCTGATGGATGGTAGCACCATTGGTTGGAGTGTGGTGACCGCTCGCGTGTGTCCACTCGCCCTTATTTCACTAATGTCTCGAAAACTTTGACCTGTCGACCTGTCGTACATTAATAATGATTTCTGTTTCGGTAATCGCTACAAGAGAACGTTGATTTGAAATAGATTTTAGTTTTATTTGGTACTTACATCTTAAAATGTTTGGAGCAAAGAACATGTGAGTAATTTGCTTCGTCTTTAAATAAGAGCTAATTCGAAATAATCCTTTGAAAGACTATCTTAGATGTCTTGACTAACCGATTCGATGCATATGTAAGGCACATAAATAGTTTATTACTAACAAAAAGTACTAGGCTTGCATGAATTCAAGATAGTATTCAAATCGTTAGTACCTATTGTAATTTGGCAGTATTATACTTCACGAAGGGACCACGGGGAAATTTTTACCCCGTGGCCCATTTTTGGTGAATTTATTTCCCTTTTGAATTGAGCTAGTAGGTGTCGAGACATCACTCAGTATGCATTTCGAATCGGTAAGTCAAAACTAACCGATTCGAAATGCATACAGAATTGAGCTAGTTGATTCAATCAACCATTTACATCAGTCTACTACTCTTTCAGTTTCTCTTCTTCCAATATTTTTGCATCTCACCATTCATTCCAAGTTTCCAACCACAACATCTACTCTGCATACTAAGCACAAATAAGTATTCCACCTCATAAAACGCGCGACACCCGCTAAGTATGCTAATGCAAGTGTAATCTTATCTAGACCAGGGCATCTACCCCTGGAATGTGGTCACACCACCTCATGCGATGTCGCTTAGTACTGTAGCCCTACCACTAACATAATAATATCATGAATATTATATACCTAGCCTCCCGCCGAAGTGTAAACTTCAGACAGAAGAAAAACATACATTTTCAGCCATGTAATAGAAGGACGGGGGGGGTTGGTTGCAATTTACCGGACGGGATTAATCGGGCTTCTTAAAAAACTATTTAAAAACCTAATAACATGAACTATTTAAAAACCTAATAACATACCTGGCCCAAGTATCGAACCCTGCAGGAACCAGTATAGCTATTTGCTTAATTCTCGCTAGCTATTTCCCATACATTTGTCTAAGTAGATTGTAGCTAGATAATAGGTTATTTTCAAATACATACCGCTGTTACATTTTTCATTCAAAGTTGATTGGTGTCACGATAATGGTGGCAATACCATTTAGTTTGACGTTCGAACTTCGTGCTATACAGTATAAACAGTGTATATTCTATACAGTATTGACAGTATTCACTATACAGTGTCAAGTTAGTATGTGCTTTTTATGACGGCGTGTCGAGACGTCCAGTCTAGACTCTATCGATGTCTAAGTTAATGTTATGGGGTAACCCAATGAGTATAGCTATCATTAGGGAAACAATGCGGAACGAATACATGGTGATTTCTTCAAAGATAATTGAACCTAGACAGCTATCGTACAGTCATCGACGCATATCATCAGTAATAACAATTTGTCACTGAGCTGGACTAGCGTAGTACCTATTGAGTTTCAATATAATATTAAGAGGCGATAACGATGATGGAAAAGGCAAAAATGTATAGGACTGACATAAGCTATCGAAAGCTTATGTCAATCCTGTTGAAAGTCGTTGTAGAAATACGAAACGCTTTCTAAGCGATTGTCACTTGTCTATCTAGGCCCTCAGCTTCCTACACTAATTTTGTTACCACAGACGTATTGTGACCTACTGCACTACAACTTTGTCTTTAGTAATTTGTTTAGCCAACAGCGTAGTGGTTAGGTTTTTCGCCAGGTAGTTCTAAAAAGCAAAAGCTGGCTGGCTGGATTAGTTCGATATAAGACTCTGAACTGAATATTTGGAACACGTATACACAAAGACCGTCTAATATCTTCGGTCTTCCAAAATACCCTCGAATTCAGTTTCTAAATGCAATCAAACAATTTTAACAGCACTGGATTATTGATTTTCTAATCAGTAACCCCAGTGGTGAACTGTCCGGCGTGTTCCTGGTATTGGTATCGGTATCGAGTGCAGTGGCATCGGACGGGCTTCCCAGATATTGACCGCATACGGCGCCGGAAGGGTTGGGCTTGACTACCACTACTAAGTGCATGTGCAAATTGGATTTTATACATTTATTGTTTGCGAACAAAAGAATTTATTTTTTAGCGTCCATGTTTTATTTTTCACGTTTCTTATGTCTCAAGGCTGTTGTCTGAACCTGGCCTTAACCAGAAGGTGCAAAAACCAAACATGGACCATTTTTTTTTTATTCAGGAAAACGAATAAGTATGTAGTTACATTTATATAAACTCTTGAATTTCTAGCTCATACGTTTTTGTCTCTATATAATTTAGTATTCGGTTTTTTTTTTAATATACTTTTTAAGGTCACCTTCGTAACTTATGAAGGTGAACTTAAAAAAAGTATATTTTAGTTATCTGTGGAAATTACGCTAATGGCGGGAACGTGATAGTTTTTTTTTGTATTTTTCATTGATGTGTCCACAACACAATAAATTACTTTCGAATGATTGTTATTTACTGTGTCGTTTTAAAATAGGTACGTACAAAAGACACAACCACGTGTTAATTGTTTAAATAATAAGTTAATTGAGGTAAATATTCAATGTAAGGCAGTAAATATTAGGTAGGTACTTTTTTTTGTTAGGTACGCAGGGAAAGTCTGGGAACTCAAGTTATTGACAAATTAGAGGAAAATTAATCATTATAAAAGTTGGTATTGTAGTTTTATGTACCCAATGATATTATATTAAATATCATTGTATGCACCTATTATAAGTAATTGGGATTTATTCGAATTTAAAGTTAATCAATCTGAAACCAGATTCATTGACATTTGAAAAGTTAATTGAAGACAGATGAACATATTGATTAATTTTCAAGTCGTGAGAACAAAAATACTAAAACTTATCTGACCGACATTTTCAATTGTAAACTCTCAAAAAAAGTGACAGCTCATTAATTAAAGTTAGCTTGTCCGACCACGACAATTTCAATGAATGAAAACAGTATACGACCGAAATATCACTGAGCACAACAAATAACTGTACAAGACATTTTCATGGTAAAACCAAAGTCGTGATAATAAAAAGGTTATAGCCACAAATCAATAAAGAACATTAAAGTGAAAGTACAACCTGTCACACGATCGTTACAAAAATATAAAAATTCCCATAAAATGTGCGAGAGCGAAAAGGCTGGCAACACCGTTGTAAAGATGGCAAGCGCGCGAACCGTGCAGCCGCAGATAACTGTACTTCGACACTAAAAAGTTTAGTTATAATTAATTTTGATCGCGCGATGATTCGTTGAGACGTAGGAAATGCATTAAGACGAAGATATCTGATGGGAATCTTATGACAAAAAGCAGTTGCTGGTACTACCTCGAAGATTTGCGATCATGAATCTTGTGGATTGAGTTTATATTTGCAATATTACCCTATTTACATTAACAGGATGAGGATCTGAGCAATTTCAGAAACTTTTGGCATTTCGTTTTTGCTGTCGGTCGGTAACTTGTATCCCGAGCAAGACTCTGTGAGTAGGTACTTGAAGCGAATAAAATGCAATTAAATATTCAGATTTCTCATAAACCATAGATATAAACCTAAGTAAAAGACAAATCCAGTGCGTGTTCGATCACATTCCAGCTAGGCAAACATTCCCACGGCGATTTCAAGTAATCCTATTCTCGATGCAACACGTCTGCTACTTAGAATAATTTAGGACTATTTCCTAGACACTTATTTGTGATGGCATTCGGCGCTAATAGCTCCAACATCAGCGTCCATAATCTCTGCTTTGACAGTTTACATGCTCAAATCTTTAAACCATTTGATTTTAAAGCTTTCTGAATACCAGCACACAAAACTGTAACCTTTTTTGATGCTCGACATCTTGGAGACGCTCTCCACTGCAATTTGAAAATAGAACGTAGTATTTTTTTTCTTATTGCATCGCGCGTTGGCCGTTGACATGAGACTGCATTTTATTTTCGGCCAGCCTCCGGGAGTGTTGCCATAAATGGAAGACTAAATATACCTTGTAAGACGACACTGGGCAGACTTAAATCCACATGCATGTCTGGACGCTAAAATATCAATCGTGGGGTAGGTAATGAATATAAACTGCGGACATCTGAAGACTGTGTCGTGTGCACAGGATACAAAGGTATAAAAATAGCGAAATGACAGGTTGACAGCAGGAAACCCTAATTCCAGTTTCCTTTATTTGAACACAACCGGATGACAAGCAGCTGATGCACATTTTTCATTCACTACACATTAATGTAAGACCTTTTTCGAGAGCGACAAGACTGCGGTCATTAATAAAATACACCTTAGAGTACTTACTTACTAATAAAAAAGTTTTACTGCTATAAACGGCGAAGATCTCGTGTTAAAATGTACATAAAATAAAAATTAAAGGGCATTTACGACGTTGGACTTGGAAACAGATGCTACTGACGGACAGAAAACAGTCATACACACTTTAATTAGGTTCCTACCTACCTATAATAACTTTAACTTTTATGAGGTACTTCACATGCACGTGATTTTAAGAGAAAAATAAACAGTAAGTAGTAAATTGTAATTAAATTAATGAAGAATAACTCTTTTGTAAGGGATTAACGCTTGGTTGAAGTGTTTCCTGTGTTAAAAACATTAACACGGGAAAGAGTTAATAAAAGGAAGTTTATTTAATAGTGGCTCAAAGAGATTGTTGTATGATCTGGGGGCCAAGTAGAGTAATTTACAAACGTGTCAGTGGTCTCGCAATCGCAATGATGAGTTTGGGACAGATTTTGTATGGGATATCTGTCAAAAACTGATCATTGTGAGTGCTCCCTGATCAGACGCTTACCGTTTCAAATTTTTTTTTGGTCGATTGTTTATGAACAGACAAAACTTAGTTGCTAGGATGCAATAAAAAGAAACCGTCTTTGTATTTTTTCTACTTATCTAAACCTAGTTTAAATAATCTGTCAACCTGTACGACGCCAGCCACATAAGCCTTAGTTATAAGAACAATTACAGCTTGGCAAAACAGAGTTTGAAAAAAATGAGGGCGCCACTACCGCATATAGGTCACTTCAAATGGTAAATGAGTAAAAGAATACTAGCACTTATCGGCAAAGTACCTAGTGCCAACAAACATTATAGGTCTGCATTACTTATGTAAAATATTTAGTTTTTTTTGTCACCGCATCATAGGTACTCTTTTTTGCCAAGCTGTAGGTATGTACTTCTCTTACTGTCAAGAAAAATACTAAAACCATAAACATTTCATGTTCTTACGTGAGTAAAGTGCTGATTCTTCACGATTAACCATTTATGAACGTAAAACACGAGTCAGCTTATTTTAAAAATATCCAGCATAAACAACTTGTCCGGAGTGTGTTGAAACAAGGCTGAATGTAAACATTCCTTAACCACTTACTCTTAGTGAAAAAAAATCAACGGAAGCAGCCATATTGAAATTTTAAGCGGGAATGAGGGATTTATAGTTTATAAATAGAACTTTTATGTACATAAAATGTATTTTCCAGAATTACATTACTTATTTATCGTATTTTAGTTAATTTTATAAGGAAAATAACCATGTATGTAACGCTTTAATTGGCTTTTATATTGATTGTAGGTACAAAACAGGACAAATAATAATACCCAATAAGTATTAGCAATTCCATTAAATTGATGCACTTTATTTATCCCACACACAATACCTGACTTGACATTTACCTTGTTTAAAGGTATTAATTAATTAAAATCATCATGAATACTATACCTAATAAATTATTTTGATTTATGTTCCATCAAAACTTTAATGCAAATAAAATAAGTCTTAAAAACAACAAAAGGATCTCTGCTTATCCCATTACTCGAGCCGTGAAGATACTTCGTGTATAGCAGTTAGGTACCATCAACCACAGACAGACAGATTAGCGATTACTCAGCGGCAGGGGGCAACGACCCGACGGTGCAGGAAAAAAAAAGTAATCATGTATTGTACTTATTTAGTTGGCAACACTGGAGACGGCGGGAAATTGCAGGTAATTAATTGTACAACAAAATGAGCTCATTTAAAATTATGTAGAACTTGCAGAAAAAATCTTTAATACTGTGCTAAAAAGCGGGGTGATTGCACAATTACACATAATTATTAGGATGAATTTATGAGTTAGAACTTGAATGAAGAGAGGTCGATTTTGCTGAAGAAAAATAATCCTGAGGCCCTAGATAAAGTGACATTCTATCATTCTATCAGCGATAACGATGATGGAAATGGCAAAAATGTATCGGACTGACCTAAGCCATCGAAAAGCTTATGTCAAAGTCGTTGTAGAAATACGAAACGCTTTCGAAGCGATTGTCACTTGTCTAGGCCCTCTATTGTTTTAAAGATCCACGTGGTGATCCACGTAAAAGGCTATTAGGTGCTGACTACTAGTCAGCATCATCATCTGCCTAGCCTATTCCCGACTATGTTGGGGTCGGCTTCCAGTCTAACCGGATGCAGCTGAATACCCGTATTTAACATAGAGCGACTGGCCTATCTGACCTCCACAACCCAACCCAGTTACTGGGTTAATACGATACCCCTTGGTGAGACTGGTTGTCAGACTTTCCGGCTTCAGTCTGCCTACGCGTAACGACTTTAGTCAGTAGTCAACAGATTGGCTCAAAAACGTAATGAAGGGATTTCCATCTTGTAGGGAAATTGTAGTCGCTTAGTAACCTATCACTCACAGTAAATTGCCACGGAAGTAATCTATCCTAAGGTCTTGTGGAAACCGCAAATTACAGTTGAGTCACATTGTAAGTTAGGTGTCGGGAAGTGACTTTGAACAGCCGAAAAGTAGACTTAGTCACGAGGTTGAAACCCTTTTGGCTTGTTATAATCTGCGGTGGAAAAATTGCATAATAAATGGTCGTATGTACAGACGCCAGCAGGTCAAGCTACCCGAAACTGTCAGATTTTCCCAATCAACCTTGAACCTTAATGCTTTAGCGATAAAGTTGAAAATCTATTAAAGAAATTTGACAGATTGTAGTAGCTTGATGTGCTGGCGTCTGTACAGTGGTCCTCTGAAGGACTAAGTGCGGAATCCAAACCCAATAACATATTCGTTGAGCTCCTTAAGTTCTGAGTTGAGCTCCACTATTACTCACAAATGCTTGCACTGACTGGACAGGTCCACTTAAATCTGTGTGGTTATTTCCTCAAAAGACCATTTCAGACTCTAATCTACATGGTCCTCATATGGCCTGACCAAGATTATGTCTGGACTTAAAAGAGACGGTGACCTCTGAGTTTGTTTCGGCCTTTCTTCTCAGAGTAGTCAGATAGGAAACGCCGACCTCATCTAGCGTATTTGTACAACTTTTTAATATGACATGCTTTACATGTCATATTAAAAAGTGATTCCAATATCCTATTTACAGAATAAACAATTTCATTTCATAGCATTATGGCATAGAAAGGATTCCTAATACTTCTACCCTTTGGCCAGGTCCAGGATTCCTAACAGCGGGTTAATGTCCTCAGTGAATTCCAGGAACTAGCTTTGACACTGTCGGCCAATGAGGCAATGAATAGTAATAGTTAAGTATCAAAATGATGAAAGTTAACGTATGATGGAGTTAATACTCATGATTGTATCAGTTCAGAAAAGAATGGAGTTCAAGAACATTGGCCCCAAGACTTCCTGAGAACCTTGATTCATCTATTGAGAATGAATAGCATTGAACTCGCAAATTGCATGTGAACCGAGGAGTTTGCCCAGTGCGGTCTGTGCCCGAATTAGCCGAATCATTCAATTAAAGGATTACGCACAAACGGTCTCTAGATCATCAAATTGACTTTGACCATTATAACGTGACTTTGAAAAGCACATCATGTTTGTAGATCATCCTTGCAGTGAAAGAGAGGTGGACGAAATCATTGATGCAAATGATGAATTGTTGAAACTCTTGCTTGAGCAATAAGAAGATTTACAGATTGGAAATGCATGTCATGCGCTGATGGTATAATCATACGGCAGATAAAATATGAAATTCGTTGAAAGAAATAGCTACAGAAGACAAGAATTCCCGGTTTCCAAAAGGAGTCACGCTACGCTGACCGGGCTGAGATGTTAGTTCAGCTTCCTAACTTGAAAATGACATGAGATATGGCGAAAACGATCGAAGATCCTAGTTCCAAATAGTAGTGCATCAAAGAATTTATAACAAAAAAACATTCGCTGCATCAACAGGCAACCAAAGATTGCCATACGTATATGAATCATGTAGTTACCTCAATAAAATATTGGTCAGAACATTTAGTCTATTTCTGTCAAACTTAATCCCTACATTCAGTTCTTTCTAAGAAACTAAACGAATGAGTAATTTACGATAAAAAGTTCGTCTCCAGCTGTTCATGGAATTGTCAAACGATTTATGAATCAAGCCCATGTCTCAGACAAATGATAGTAACGCGAACGACTTTGTTTATTTTGGCTCCAAGATAACACAAATGTGATTAACTTGAATCATAAACAAGGTAAAACGAAATACTAGTTATATTTCGCAAAACCAATATCGTAAGTATATTATTGTGATCATTGAGGAAAATACAATAAAATAATGCGCAGTTCAGGTTACTTATATTATAAACGTAAGCATATACTCGTACATAGATAATAGGGAAGAACATTATTGGTGTTGATGGTTTAATAAACACTGTGGAGTTTCTTGCCCATTCTTCTCCATACGAAACTACCTTTTGGAAGCTACTAGAATCAATTCTATCTTTTCATATAAGTTTTGACTTTCAAAAGTGCCTTTTATGTGCCAGTTTGAAATAAATTATTTGGCTTTGACTGAAATTACAAGCGAAGGCAAGGGACAACACCATATGGTTATCAGCAATCTATCAGACAATCAATATTCATTACAAGTAGCGATATAGACAGGCGATCCAATAAGGTTCATTTTTTCTACAAGCAAAAAAAGGCAATTATAAAACGATTTGTCATGAACTCCTTCTACAAGAGGTCTCCTAATGGTCTTATATTATTATCGACACTGATTAATAGATCTAATATTTCAACCCGTCTAAGAATAATCTATTTTCCTTAGCCAAACTGGCTAGTTCACTAACAAAAAAGCGCCTTTCAGTAGTTCTTTAACAACCTTGAGAAGCAATAAAAAGATCTTTTTGTTACTGAGAAACGTACCTACAATACACACATGCATTCGATCGGCACTGGCATTGAAATGGTCAGTACACTCGGATAAGAACGCATAAATGGAAGGGAGACTGGACTCAATAAGACAGGGAACTGACAAGATACGGAGAATGAAAGGAGGATAAAATATGGAAATAATGAACGTAAAAAGACGATATAGCAAGAGATACGTTAACTTGAAGACATTAAACAACAAAACAAACTTTTTAAAACAGTGTGACTGCGTAAAGAAGGCCCTAGTTTAACCAAAACAAACGATTGATGATATTCAGACGTCAAAATGTGCTTAAAGCCAATGTAAATATTGCAGAAGTATCTAAGATGATGGATGGGCATTGGTCCAGCTAGTGGCTCAGAGATGCCACCACCTCACACGGTCTTAATTCTATATTCGTTTCAAAAGGAGTAAAATGCAGGACGATCATTCATTAGAGTTGCTGGTGCGACGGAAGAAAGATTCTATTAACCTAACCTAATCTAACCCAATGAATCAAGACCATTGCCCCATTATCTCAGATTACCAGATTCTTAGATTTACCAGAAAATCAATGGACATAGTTCCCTAGCTAATATGAAAGATATTAAATATGTATTGGGTATGAACATTTGTGTTGACCGACACACGTCCAAGGGGGCGACATATGACGCCCCCTTGGACGAATAAATGATACAGATAAATCTAGGAACTGTATAATTAATTTTTGAATAGTACTAGGATAACAGGAGACATTAATAGAAGTATTGATAACCTAATAGACGAAGAAGGACGAAAGAGGGAAGGCATTTCGACAAAGGAAACAAAGTGACCTGAAAGTCAAAGCAATGGAAGCCCACATAGAAAAGAAACTACCAGACTAAACCATAACACGATAGAGGAACACAAACTTAGAACGATAATTAATCCTTGAACATCGTACGTAGAACGTTATTTTTAATCTGTATATCATTGCCCTTGCCTTCTCAGTTTACCAAGCAAATAAAACCAATAGCTTATCTGTGGTAAATCTATTCAGTATGCGCTATAGAGATCCTTGTCTGTTGGCATCATGCAATGCATACCAGTTTGATAAAACCATGGAGTATTTATACTTTTATTTTGCATCAAACGTTTGAATCATCAATATTGATTTACGCCCACACGTAGCAAGTCGGGAATCATCATTGTTTTAAAACAAAGAAATATGACTTTGAATACGTCAAATTGAGATGCACGCATTATTGCATGCAGATTTTATTGTAGATCTTTAAGGAAAAGATGCTAAAAAGGACAAACATACAAGTTTTGATAACCAGATTGGTTAGTTTCACTAGACATGAAAGCGAAATGTTTTTGTAGATAGATTTTTGTAGATGTAGATTTCCGCGTTATATAAGCTAACCTTTCAACAGTGTGAATTATAGAACATGTCTTGTTATTCCAAACATTGTCGTATCTTAAATAGGCGATGGCGTTATCGCGTCAATATTCAACGCCATAAGCCGAGCCATACATGAATTAACTGGCCTAAAATGTAAGGATAACACACTTAACTATAACAATCGTTAAAATTCTACGGAGCTGCCCTACATTGGCGGCCATTAAAGTCGTGTTAGAAGTAACGCAGCGGTAGTGCGTCAATTGTTTATTGCTACATTTTTAAATAGAGAACAGAGAACGTTAGCAAAAGGAACTTCTAATGAAACGCAGGAGGTATAGCCTGATAATGGCCAGTCTTGACAATGTTTTGAGTTCTGCCTATGTGAAACTAGCGTGAAATTAAAATAGTAACTAAAATACGATGTTAATCTAAGGAAATTTCATAAAACAGCTGCGATTAGGTTGTACATGTAACTCTACGATGGTGATGGAGTGGTTGTCACGCCACAGACATAAATACAGATAGGGTTTTTGACGCATCCAGTACTTCATCACATTGATTGTTTAATAAAGCCACTCCTAGTTATCACAGCGATATGATTCAACCACCAATTTACTCGCAGATAAATAAGCTATATTTTGGTGTAAGTTACATAAAAATCTATTCACTAATTTCCGAGAAAATCCGCTCTAAAATTAGCACTTTTAATTAAAACAGAAGATAATTCTACTTACAATTTTCCAACGAGGATGTAACGCACAACACGTCTGACTCAATAGCAGGTAAAATTATAACTAAACGTATGTAAACACATCAATACATACACACAGACACACTGGCCACCTTTAGAATTAATTCGCGATTCTCAAGGGCACTGAAACTATTGAAGAGATATGGAAATTCTTTCTGTAAGTACTTTTAGGAAGTCGATCCGAGAAGACCTCGTCTTTGAAACGTCTAAGAAAATAATGTGGCTTCGATACTGTTGTAGTGTTTATTTATCCCCATATAATCGTAGTTTTTCCCTAAGTTTGAGCAATAATGACGTAATATCAGCTGTTATGACGTTCGCGTTATTGCTTCGATGTAGCTTCACCTCGGGTATCTCAGACGTCAGACCACGCCCAATTTTATCGGTTAGCGATTGGACCATTCTAGAACGGTACCTCTACCTGCTTATGTAAGTGCATAAAAGCACAAGTAAAACGCGATGACGTAAAACAGTCGTCACGTGCCACAGCACACGCAGGTCCGTTTGGTTTCCACTCATTGTGGGAAAGGGTACAGGAAACTAGGCCCTTTGTTGGGTTTTTCTGGTATGACCATCCTTTTATGGTGTCTAGAGGCTAGGCAGAGATATCCTCCAACAGTAACGGGAAACGAGGGTTTACTTAAAAAGCGAGTTGACCTAAACTCTGTTACCATTAGGTAAAGTTAGGGAAATTATTCATTGTTAATACACAAGTTGAATACCTACCAACTTACATTTCAATCAAAATTGTCATTCTGTGACAGTTCCTTGACAATGGCTTTAAACAATGCAATTGTCTTAGGGTATGTCTATTTTTTGGAGCAGTAGCGGCCCAGTGGTAACGGCCGCGACGTACAAGTTGTAGGTCGTAGGTTCGAACCCAGTAAAGCACTTAACTTTGTGTTGATTATTTTATTACCACAGCTCTCAAAATGGCGAAGGAAAACTACGTGAGAAAACCGGTATGTCCTAGAACCAAAAATTCGAAGACTTGTGACATCTACCAACACGCACTGGGCCCGCGCACTCTCACAGAGAGGAGGCCTGTGTCCCAGCAGTGGGAACATTATAGACTGATTATGCTAATGCTATGCTTAAGTATGTCTATTTACTTAAAATTAATTTCCCAGACTCTACATCTATCTAAAAACTGAGAAAGTATATAAGTAAGAATACGAGAACCAGCAGTTAGTAGGATAGAATGAGTAATAAACTAAATAACTAGAAGGCTCTATCAAAAACCCCAAGATATATAATGTATATGCAAAATGTCTAGTTTTAGGATAATTTGAATTAACAGTGGAAGATTTAGAAAAGATTAAGATTTAGAGAGTTAGGAGTTAGGATTAAATATGTCCATCCAACCGAACCCTAAAGGCATCCCGAAACCGAACTTCTAAAACCCGGCGGACTTCTTAATATGACCCTCCAGAAGCTGTTTGATTCCGTCATACTCGAGGGCAAAATGCCACGGGCACGGAAACAATGCCCTCCTTAAGCATTATAGGCCCATCTCACTTCTGAGCCATTTTTACAAGCTATTTTCAAGATTCACAAACTCATCACGAACCGTCTCGTGCGCAGGTTACAGAGTCGGAGGACATCGGCTTCTATTCTAGAATCTGTATAATCTATTCTAGAAAATGTATAATAGTAAACACCAGAGCGATTTATTTTATAATTTTATAGCTCTGTAAATATACAAATCTTCTTTATTTTCACTTGTACCAAAGAGTTTGTAAGTCGAATTGAAATCGATTAGTTACCAAGGAATAAAAAAATAAGCAAAACGTTTATACCTATATTTTGTTTTTATTATGTAGATTTTGTTTATGTAATTATTATTTAACAAATGATAACTTACAGGCCAGACGCTTGCCCGCATTTAACTTTTAAAAAGTTCTTATTAGTCTCTGAGTGTGTTCTGCGTCATAGACCATTTGTGACGTCAACCCTGTGCGTCAACCACAGACGAAGTTGTAGCTGTAGCTAACTTTCATTGGTCATTTTGGTAATTTGATCTCTATCTACATGCATTCAATTGTCTACTTTATTCATATAAAATCAAATTAACCTAACATTAAGCCTTGTTTCTAGAAGGGTTGGGCAGAGGTGTATACCTATAGGTAGTTCACCAACATTTCGCCAGTTATGTTCGTCTTATGTCACAGGGGACGAGCTTTTTGCTATCAACCGGGCACAAATCCAGACTCCGGGCTGCTACTGCGAAATTCCAGATAGAACCCCATAACACTTTGCCTGACCTGGGAATCAAACTCAAGATAGCAGTTTAAGTAACTTTCAACATTCAAATGGTGGAAGTCAAGAAGTGGCTAAAGGTTCGTAATAAAAATTAAAAGTAATAAAAAGTAACCATTGTGATCTAACTTGGTAAGCTAATTGGCGTCGTGTTAGATAACCTCAAAAGCAGCTTTATTGTCCAACATATGGGCAAGAAATCCCTTATTCTGCAAATGAGTTCGTCAGACGTCCAAATAAGATCACCCACCATAAAAGTAAGACAAAAACAGGCCGGATATTCGCCAGCTGAGGACCAGGGGACAATGCGCGACATTATGGCGCCCTCGACCAGCCATTATTAGCAGCTAATGACATATTCAGAGCATGCCTGCAACTTCCCAGCGGTATCGTGATTCACGGTCGTGCGAGCAATTTTTGAATTTCGAATGATCTTGTTTGATTTATTGTTTTTATTGTCAACAGACAGTATTAATTTATTTAAGGGAAGCGTGTTTGCTTTAACGTGCATCAGATCAAAAGGATGAATCCAATAAGGTTTTTAAAGAAAACTAATGGAACAAAATAACGTCCATGCAAGTTCGGTTCCATGAGTCATCCACTGAAACGAATTTATTTGTATGAAGGTATAGATTACTGCGGCTTACGTGTTCAACAGAATCTAATTGAAAGAAAAATCGTGACTAATCAGATTAACACAACAGAATCTGATAAACATGAATTTCCCGAAATTGCAGTATCATGTTTTCCTAAAAAGTCTGTGAAAGAGTTATTCACTGCCAGCTATCTTGACTTTTAATAAGAAAAGAATGCTGATGGTTACCCCCACAAGGCGTGACAAACATAATCGTGTGGAATTTTTCAAAATAAACACGTATTATCTTTAAGTGATGACTTATGCGTTTGTAATTGGATAGATGATCATTATGCGGAACATGAGGCGTTATTGTTAACGAAGATAGTTGAATAATCGAGCCATATACGTCTGTTCTATTTGATAAATGATCAGTACATGATAAGGCAATATCCTCTCCTAAATTGAACCGTAGCTCTGTTTTAACCAAAGAGTTTTTAGTCTCCTAACTACATAACTTTCTTAGAGTAGCTATTCCAGCCATTCATATTTCGGATACGGCATCTAAAAAAATATCATTGTGTTTTTAATTATTTTGTTTACACTAAGAACGGTTGGCGCGAAAAAAAGACAATTAACTATGTATTTAGGTAGGTACATAGTTTTTTGTTAGAAGCACTTAGTGTTGATTTGACTGTCGAAACAAATTCATTTGTGTTACAAAGAACATATTTAATATTTTCGATCATTTTTCCCTCTACGGAAAACGTCTGTTTTTATATGGCCTATCTTTGTCTGCCTAGTGCCTATAAATGCGTCTAGACAGACTTTCATTAGTCCATAGACAATGTGGTGAATTTTGTAGACTATGTTTATGGCAGGTAACAAGCAGGGAACTTTATATTGCTAATTTGCTACATGTTTGTTTATATTTTCTCCAAGTAAGCCTTTTGACACACCTAATCTTGCGAGAACATATATTTTGTCAAAAGATGCGATCAAGATTTTGTGGCTTTATTGTAGCTAATTTAAGAAGGTAATTTCACACCTCACTGTCTGTACTGTCAGTTTTGTTAGCCAATATTTCAAAAGTTATTAACAAAAACGTACGGGGTCCCAGTGGGAACTATCTTAGGACCGGCAATGAAATCCATTAGAAGACATATTGAGGATAAGAAAAAAGAAATCCGGCTGCAACATTTGCCTAATGTTCATGTTTACCACTTTTTATGGAACTAATGTAAAAATAGGCATTTCGAATTCAAACATTAAAATTTAACACTTCTGAACATTGGCTGTAGATAATTTTATTTTTAATTGATCGAACGTATCCAATCAGATTTTAAAATTGACTGGTGGATTGGTTCGTCGCACACAGAACATTTATTTAGTGTCTGCAAGTGCGGTCTAGCTGTTTTTTTCCTCCTTTTTATGAGTGTCTGGCTTCCTGCAATTGATAGGTACTATTGTTGAAGGACAAATGCCATATTGTATGTTGGACATCGGCTGTAGATTTGAAAATTAT
This sequence comes from Lithophane socia, assembly GCA_947522985.1. NCBI lineage: Eukaryota > Metazoa > Arthropoda > Insecta > Lepidoptera > Noctuidae > Lithophane > Lithophane socia. The sequence goes on from OX383273.1 coordinate 13,523,940, forward strand.
TGGCAAACTCGCTCAGTGTACATGTTTAGAAAGTTGATAACAAGTTACTTAAAAATACCCCCTTGTTTTTAAGAAACTTGTCACAGCACAACCTCTTTGTCTATTTGAAAAAAAAAACTTTTTAGCTTCAGTTGTATTTCTTTCAGTGATCAATGTGTCCTTTAAAGAAACAATATTTGTATACGGGGGCGCAAAATTGATCTAGCTAGGTCTCATATCTGGGAAAAATCGTTTTCTCCATTTTCATTCGATCAGAGCCAGTTCAAAGTTTAGAAGATGGCTACCTTAGAATAATGACATGGCAGCATGGAATTAGTATGTGGGTAGGTACTATACATGGAATTAGTAATGAACTATATAAGCATTCTCTATTTTGATCAAAGCGAAGCTCGGTCGCCCAGGTACTGTCCAGCTAATAGGTGGAAACATTAAAGTCAGCAAACCTACTACAACCTTGCATTTCAATCATACAGCAGCCTTATTTTATATAAAATCTATCACATATAAAATTATGCTTACGGTTACTAACGGTTACTTGCTCATTTTACCTTCTTTTTTATAATAGTTGTAATAAATATGAATTATCGTATGCCGCTACCCCGTGAGAGGCAGTGGCAATCATCTACGAAATCACTGACGTTTCGTGTCAAGTGAATCAGCCGCCATTTTAAATTTAGTGAGTAAAGTAACTGCGAAATTCGTTGAACATGAATCATAAGCAGATAATTATGATTCTGTATCTGAAGATGTGAAACTCAGACCAACAAAAAAAGGATGTGAAACTAAGTTGGTAGCTTACAAAACTCCCCAGCAGCACAGCTGTCTGTTCAGTTAGAAGAACTTGATTCTATACAATACAAACGTCTGTCAATACAATACGAATCTGCCGTCAAATGTCTTGTTGCTATCATTGACGGTAAATATTTCGATCAACGAATCACAATAGTTAACATTTTGACAGCAGGCTAACCGCGGATAGCCATAACATACCAGCATAACATCACGCCTGTAAGCTCCGAAGAGTTCGGTAGAGGAGTACCCCGTATTACACCTACATTTCGCCAGTTATGGGGGCCTATTGGCCACCAACCGGGCATACCTATATCCAGACTCTGGGCTGCTACTGAGAAAGCTCTGGGGTTAACCCTCTCTTAAGAACATGACAAGCTGTCAGATTATGTGAAGGAATGAGGAAAATGTTGTGAGGAAAGATTTGGATAAGAATGTCGATGGCTGTAAGAATAGGGAGGGGAAGACCAAAGAAACGATGGATGGACTGTGTGAAAGGTGATATGGCTAGAAAGGGGGTGACTACCGAGATGACGGCTAATAGAGAAGTGTGGACGAAAGGGACATGTTGCGCCGACACCAAATAAATTGGGATAAGGGAAGGAGAATGATGAAGCGGTCAAATTATGCAATATTGTTTAGCAAGGACATTACCTATTTTAATGCCATCGAAACAATTATTTTAGTACAGTTCACTCACACGTGCCTTCAAAAGCTGCTGCCTGCTGAAGGAAAGAAACGTGACCGACACATTAAGACTTCTAATTACTGTACCAAGTCAATGTACTGTTCCATTTAGAAAAGTAATAAAGTCAACCTTTTGTTTGGTACTGTTCGGTTCAAAGAGCGAGGTTATGATTACGTACGACCTCTTTTAGTAGTCGACTATTTGTTCCTGTTTTGAATTTTTTTGAGTTAAATTTTTTTGAATTTTTTTGAGTTTTTTTAAGTTAGCTAATAGAGGAACACAGTATGAAAACCACATATAGATAATCACAGAAAAACCATTAAGTTGGTGAGTTTGTGAGGGATAATTATTTTCAATAAATATAAATGGAGCATTTAAAAAACAAATTCAGTAGTTAAGCGTTTTTTAACAAGTCTACGAATTAGCCGCACAGTTAAAGCCGTAACAGTTAGTTTCGCTGTTAAATTAAAGGTACCGCTAGTTAGTTATCACAATTACTACAGACAGTTATTATTGCTATTATTTTTCACTGTGAAACTGAAATCGTTTGACAAGCGTTAATAGCAACTTTACTGAAACCGAAAAATTGTTAAAAGTAACCATTTTACGTTAGAAAGCATATCATTTTGCTTTGCTCCAATAAAATAGAAAAAGCGTAGCACGACGACCGTTATACTGAGTAGAATGAAAGCCGGCATAATAATAGATCTTTGCTCTTTGAAAGAAGAAAAAGAACAACGTTTTTTAGGTGCACACAAAGAAAGTAAACTTTTTGATGTAGGCAGGTACAACTTTTTGACATGTTAGATACGACTTTAGACTACAAACATACAAAACTATTTTGACAACAACGAAAAAAAAAATTAAAACTAAAATGAGGAAACAAATAAATTAAAATGGTAACATTGGTAACACAACTAACACTGTCATTTATTTTATTAAGTATTCGAAATTCAAACATTTTGTTTTGCTTTCCATAGTTTCCTTAGTTAGAAAATAATTTTAAATTAATGTTGGACTTGTATTAAAATGATTAAGGAAAATCGAAAAGATTTTCGTATACGTAAAAAATTAATGATTGTTTCTCATGGCACTCTTATGTGCTGGTTTAGTTTTCGTTCACGCGATACCGGTAGCAATAACACGCAATCCTGACCGTAGATAACACTATAATAATGTACCTAACTGTGCTTAAATTGTAGAAAAAAATACTTTGAAAGACAATAAAATTAAATGTAGGACTTGGCACATAATCTTGTGTCTTAGCTAAGAAGACGAAGATTAGGAAGATTATTAACCCTAAAACAATATTAGGGGCATATAGATTGGGGTTGCCACAAATTATTTGGGATAATCTATAAATTCTCCCACCACCACAACCTCCATGCTTTTTTTTTTTCTTGTAGACAGCCGGTGACTACGGAGATCCGAGATGACTACAGAGAAGTATGGAAGAAAATGACATAATACGCCGACCCCAAGTCAATTGGGATAAGGACATGAGATTGATGATAATGATGAATCAATAAATTCTCTAACATCTAATTTACGAGCTCTCAAAAAAAATACGGTTCTGGCTGCCGTGAAAACCCTATGTTTAGAGGATCTAAGGGTAGATGTTATTGGAGATTAGACTATGGTAGATCAATGAGGTGCTTTCAACAGTAGGTAAATAAGGAGTAAAAAAAACTCTTGAATGCAAATTACTCTTGTGTTGCATAGACCATGGCTAATCTCAAAGACCTTGGTGCTTTTGAGTGGTACTAAGCCTAGAATGACTAAAGTTTAGAGGTCTGCTAATCTCGTATATTCAAGAGAGCGTGAAGATAATGTTATCGTGTTGTTTTAACACATGATTATGTACTTCAGTGTCAAGCACTGAGGCAGCAATAATTTGAGATTAATTATCGACTGACGCGTGTAACTTGTATTCTAGTTGATGAAAACTTTTGAGAAAAGTTACGATACATTTTTGGGAAAAAGTGAATATTGCCAATTTCAGGAAAATATAAGGCAATTAAAATATATTAATTATAATCCCAAACTGCTGTCATTGTTTCTAATATTCAAACTATTCATTTCAGCTTAGAAAAGTGGCAATTTTTCCCAGAAACCCCTCTGATCCCCGCCCTGTTGACGCTACATTTCATAATCATAAATAATAATCAGTATTTTTTACACGAGTCATCTGCCTAGGAGTGTACAATGTTATGTTAATCACTAAACCAAAGTTATTTTCCTGAAACAAACCCAATTATATTGATAACGCTGATTTTCTATGCTGATAATACTTACTTTACTTGTACAAGTAATAATATTTGTGTTTACTTTAAAATAACTTAAATAGGTAAGTTTAAAGTTTAAACTTAATTACATATTTATATTTAATTTTCCTGTCCCGTTCAATATTTGTTAATTACAGAAGTTTTATTTTTTCGAAAAAGTTGACCCTGTCGGAATTTTGAACAGAATCCGAATAATCCGATGCGCTCGTTGCATCAAATAGGTAATCAAGGAATGTAAATGAGCAATCAAGTAGTATGTAATTAAAAACTATGCTCAGAATTTGCATAATAAGCCCCGTCTGCAATATTAATTAGGTACCTACTACATTTATTTCTTATTTTCGGCTGCCGCCAACTTAGCTTTGCGCGTGTATTTATTAAGTATTCAGACCGGTGACATTTCTAAGTAGGAAAATGCATATTTTTTACGATCAGTCAGCAGTAGAATAATCCGATAAGTCATCATTTCTATTGTCATTTTGTTACGTGCCGTATTTAATATTATTTAAACGTGATCAGCATAGGACTCACATTCATTGGCATTCTTGTGATAGTCATTTTTATGTGTGTTTATTTTAGGTATATTCCACCAACGGATTATCGAAAAGTTATTAAAGTTTTGACAAAAAAAGGAATGAAAAATGTTGTGTTGTTTACAATGGGTACGATATTCAAATAAATACCCCCATTCATGACAGTTACTTTGTTGATTTCACATTCGTTATCTTTTGGTACCCACATTATACTCACAAAGTCACAACACCAAATAACAATGATAATATTATGAGGAAATAATTCACTAATTATTTTCCTACTTATTTATAAACCTCAGCAGGAACTTTAATTGTTTTAATTCAGAACATTGCTGAAAAGACTCAACGTTGGTAAAAATATGGAAACAGAGTCAGAACTTCCATTATTTTGACAACAAAAAATTGGCGAATCTAAAACAAAACACAATTGGCAATTACCTATTTCCTGATCAAGTGCCAAGGACTTAAAAAAAAAAGAATGTTGTCAACTGCAGCAGTCAAAAGGAACGTTGCGAATTTAAAATTTAAATTAAAAGTTGTACTCACTTTGGCTCCGATCTGGTTACCGCATTGTCCGGCCTGCAGGTGCACTATTTCCCTCATACTTGTTCTGTTATAATTCCTATTATATTAAACTAAATAATATAAGTTTGTTTCTTAGCGCGATCCCGTCACACGCACGGACGGACTGCCCGAATGAAATGAAATGAAAAAGGAACGGTGAACGGCGAACGAATCAGTTCTGCTTGGGGTGAGTGTGTAGCCACTGTATGAAATTCTCCCCGATATCCGGGTAAGTGGAGTTTAGTTGTGTGTTTGGTATTGAAATAAGGTTGACAATGGTAAGCGTAACAAATATTGAATAGAAATGAAGATAAGAATGACTGTTATAAGGTTTGTGCATAAATGACGCATGTATTATACTCATTAATGAGTCAGAATTAAAATGTTGTTTGTTTTAGTTTCAGTTTTATAAAATTAAATTTACTCATAGATGACTGGTATTTTCTATCCCGCCATTATTTTCCCGTAGTAGGTACCTAAATAATAATATTTAACTGAAAGTCCTTCTTAACTTAGCCCTACTTAACTTCAGCTATATTTTTAATTACTCAAAGATAACTTATTTCTTCCATTTTCGAGCGTAATTTCTCCACCTTGTAACTAGCAACCCAGAGACATGATTCACCGAGCGGACGCAAGTTCACGTCGACAATGAAACCATAAATTATAAATTAATTCAAGCACTAATTACATTCTCTACGCCGACGACTGCTGACGGCTTTAACTTAAAAACGTTTCAGCTAGGAATCTAGGTAATTTAGGAAGTATTTTAACCCTTGAGAGAATGTGCTGACTGAAATAGGTTCTAAGTAATTGACCTTCTGTGTGTAAGCAGAGATGTAGTGTGAAGTTACAGTGAGTCACTGTGTCTAAATTAGTAGCTATTTTATTAGTTAGTTTGTACGGTTCTGTACCCAAAGGGTATCTACGGATCTTTGCTTATCCTATCTTTTGAACCATAATTAGACAGTAAGAAATCACAGACTAAACTATTATGGCCAATAAAACAACAAAAATAGTTAATAAAATAAAGATTAAAATTAAAACCTTGTTTTTTTTTGTACTAATTACGAATTTATGAAAAAAAAAAAACCCTTTTTTTTGTACTAATTACGTACTTATTAAAAAAATTCATGTGAATTATTTTACGGTGGTTGCGAATCCTTCATTGTGCGTGGCCAAGTGTATGTGTCGGACACATACACTTGGCGGGTCAAGGTTGCCAAGGGATCTGTAAGTAGTTTTTAATATTTGCGGAAATTGTCAGGAAAAGAAAATTCTGTCATTTAAAGGCTAGGCAGACAGGCGCGACGCGACTCGGGGGTGGTACAATTTTTATGGAAAATTCACTGAAATTGTTCTACCGATGTCGGCCGTCGCGTCGCGCCTTTCTGCGGGAGCCTTATATCGGCCCATTTGCCTGTACGTACATGTGATTGTGACTACTTTTTTACTAACATGACATTCCAGCAAAAAATTATGACTGTCCTACCGTGGTATGTTTGTAAGTACTCATTACGTGAGTAACCCTCTAACAACTTGGACAAGTAACGCCACCTACCATAATGAACACGAACTAAGACCTTTCGGTCGACACGCATGAATTCGTCAAGCATACGTAAATTAGCAACAATTTCAGCCTGTCAGTCAGCCTAGCCTTTTCCCAACTATGTTGGAGTCGGCTTCCAGTCTAACCGGAGGCAGCTGACTACCAGTATTTTACTTGGAGCGACTGCCTATCTGACATCCACCACCTGGTTATTGGGTAACACGATACCCCTTGGTAAGACTTGTTATCAGACTTTTGGGCTTCTGACTACCCGTAACAACTGTCAAAGGTCTAATGACAGTGTAGTCTGCGAAGTATTTTTTACTAACTTAGAAAGAAATTCAATTCTTTCATTAAATAATAAGCTTTTCTCCGAATTTATTGCTACGCTAATACTTTCAGTGGCTAAGTAAGAAGTGCTGAAATATTCCATTTGAAATCATGGCCAACTTAAAAAGCCATTTAATTCCTTTCTTTTATCGAATCTTCCAACTTTTCAACACACCAATAATTTTGTCTGGTTTTAAACCATTCGTCAAGTAGTCAGTTTTATTGGTCTCTTGAGTGAACACTGACTCATAATAAATTCCGTTATTGAGCATTACTTTCACGTAAGTGCAGTCTTTGTGTATCAAATAGATCTTACTTTATGACTGAGAAATTGAGAATGTTGTAGAATATAAAAACTCTTTTGTATTAGCAATTAATTCATTTATTGTCTCGCAATTACAGAAAAAGAAAGGTTACTTGCTCGCTATGTCAGATAGGTGCTGTTTCATTCATTGTTCATAGTTCATACAGCTGGAACTGTTTTCTATACAAATTATATTATTTACTATCTTTAGAATCGAACTTTAAGATTGCATCAATACCTACATGACCCTTTTCTCAGTCAAAAAAAAAACAAACAATTCAAATGTTCATCAAACCTAAAACTATTTTCATTCAAACATGGTAATTTCAAAAGCTTATGTTGGCAATACCTTAACAATCTATCATTTATGTCTTCCATGCCATCCTCAAACGAATGTATAGTTATTCACTTAATCAAAGCAATCGATACCAAGGCCACTTATAATTGCGAAGTTTTAAATATTATCCAGTCTTCGTGAAATATTCTCTCATGATTCCATAACTTTACAGGTCAATAAGGTCTCAAAAATGACACTGAATAAGTCTTAAAAGACAAACAACAACAACAACAAAAAAAACTTGTGACTTTTTCCAAAGAACACCCTGATTGTTAGCAGTTTTTTTACAATATAATGTTATTATGTGTGTTTCACAGTGAAGACTTTAAGCTCCACGACTGTCCGCGACCCTTCTCAAGGAAGCACAAAAGAAAATAACATTCTAAATCATTGCGGAAAGTTTTTCATAAGTACCTAATTTTCACGAGGTAACTTTTCCGTTTAAGTATTACTTACTTAACACCATTAAAACCTTCTCAATTTGTTTCCTATTTATGAATCGTTAAGGGCAATCATGTAATTAATGGTAAACAAGAAAGCACAAAAATTAGGCCACTATTAATTAGGACGGCTATAATAGGTACTTTGTAGTTATGGCTACCGTGAACCATAGTACTTACTTACTTATTTCAGTTTACTTTATGGCACTAGTAATGTTTGAGATTTTAGCCTAATTTGTTTTAGCTTTTGATTAGGAATTCCAACATAATTATTGATTTTTGGATTACTAAGGGGAGTATTTTATTAGCACTACAGTATCAGTAGGGGAGTATTTTATAGGTACCTACAGAAATAAACAGAACCGCAATAACCCGAATTTACCTATCAATATTTCAAGCAAAGAATCGTTGGCAGTTCATGGTCTATCAATAAAATTGCAAAGCCTTTGTGATACTCCCACATACACAATTGAAATGTTACCATGTTTTCCCCTTCATTTTACAGTATTTTATGCATCGCCCGTCTAACAGTATTTTCGCTAATACACCCAGATTCATTTAATGACTGCCAAACAATATCCCGCGCAAAATTGCCGCCATCTTTACTGTCAATTTGACAGCTAGACCTGCAATTAGGGATGCCAGCGGTTATTTTGTTATTACCTTATTTGAACTATAAATCTTTGACCTGGCTGGATTTAATCTAGTAATGTAAATGTCTGATGGTCACTTTTTTTGCTGGCGAAAAAAACTAGTTTTCTTCATAAATCATGTTCACGCTGAATGGACGAACAACATGTTACTAATAGCAAAAGTAATAAAAATAAATGTAAATTCTAAAACTAATTTATGAACACAGTAGCGATGTTTATGACGCGTTGTTAATTAATTTATCATAACGATCGATGTACCTATTTTAAGTGTTTCTTTTTATTTGCAGATGGAAAGTTATTATTGTATACAAGGTCAAATTAATTTAGCTAGCTAAATTCTGCGCGAGAAAAGTATCTTAGTAGGTACTTTAAATTGAACATTGGTCGGCATGCACTGAGTCAGTGCATTAAAAATCTGACAAAAATGGACGAAACATTTCCGTTCAAATCTCAATAAAGAAATTGAAAAGAAAATAGTTAAGTAGGTACCATTTTTGAGCCTGAGTGAGTTTGTGGTCAGACCATTATTGCTATTTCTGATGAAAAAAGGATGCGGAAAGCAGACGACGACGCGCGACGGGTTAGTTTTGCGGTTTGTCTAGACTTCCACATTCCAATTGCGTAACTCACATAAAATGGCAATTGATCTCAATGCCTTTCATTATGACAGTTCAGCCACGTTCATTGCGTTATTTAAGTTGTTGACAGACGAATTTTTCAAACTGCTTCATATGAAGCAATGGATTAGGTTTATCCTTGTGCTGGTCTCCCGAGCATGTGAGCCTTTGGGTGTTGGTTTCGGCATTCTATGTTTCATCCTAATTTTTATTCTAAGTTTTTGCCTCGTATTTTAATCGTAGGCATCACGTTGGTACCTAGTATGTAAACAAATCTAACTCCGTGGAGCCACGTGTTCGGTGTTCCGAATTTGAAACGGTAGCCATCTTGTAATCTACACCATAGCTCATTTACTTTGAACAGCTACCTCTTTATGTTCAATCAATGACTCGCTGTTAAATTACTTACATGGGTACCGATGAAAAAAATGGTTGTATTGGGTGTTAGATTTCCATGTTATCTATACTTAGGTTTATACCTACGATTCATTTTAATATAGACGGGGAAATTGAAACTCTACGCCAATTATTTGCCGCGATATAGTCATGTCATGTCATACAGCTGTCAAAGGATGACAGTTCTCTGAAATTTCAATCAACTAGCAAAAAAGTCCTATTGAAAATTATAGGACTGCCAAGCAAGACTAATAAAACTCCTATACTAGCACTGATAAAGACTTCCATTCCTAAAATAGCATTCCACAAGCTTTGATATACTCAAGATCACTTACAGCGTGACATATGAAACTAAATATTTTACTTTATCTCATGCAGACCTATGATGTTGGCACTACTTTGCCGACAAGTGCTAGTATGTTTTGAGGCAGTACAAGCAGCTTTTTATCTATTTAAAAAAAATATTTTACTCATTTCCCATTTGAAGTGACCTTTATGCAGTAGTGGCGCCCTCATTTTTTCCAAACTCTTTTTTGCCAAGCTGTAATTGTTCTTATAACTAACGCTTATAGTACACTACAGGATTAAGCTATAAGTCTTGTAATACTCGAGATCACTTGATCTTTTGACAAAGGTCACTCCAAGATTAAGATAAAAGACAGTTGTAGGACATAAGTGCATGTAGCAAGACCAATACTTAGTCTTTGTAGATTTCTTCTGCTCCTGTCAAACACATTCTCTAATCCTGCTGAAACTTCGAAAAAAAAGGTTAAAGTATTGGTAAGTAACCTTGTTTTACCCTATCAGCCCAAAAGAAAGAAAAACAAAAAGTCCTGAATCATAATGTATCTAAGTTTATGTCCCTGCACACTGCACAGTCTCCCTGCAAGGGGAGATAATAGTCGAATGCTAATTCTGTCGGGCAAAGAGCCAAATGTGAGTATGTGAGTCAGTGCGACTCTATTAACGGTAAGTTTAACCACAGGGATTTCAAAATGTCATTTATTTTAAAGATTTTATCTAAGTAATACTCAAAAAACGATTGGTGATAATGGAACAGGTTGTAAGTAGGTTTTGTCTGTTACTGAGGGATAATGGTTTAAAATAAGCAAAAGTAAGTAACATGATTTTAAGATGGAATACCGCATGGGCCTTTATATACTTATATGATAGACGTTCAGCTCGTTTCTTTGGCCAGTTGGCCATCCAATGAATTGGTCTTTTTTTTTCAGCAGAACCGCAAGTGTTAAGGTAATACCTAGTTTTATGCAAATTGTGGTGCTCTGCCAATATAGCTCTGAAAATCGTCATATTTTCACTAAATAATATTATTTCCAGCAATTATAATTCATAAATTCTGATCAATATACTACGTAAAACAGCTCCGCAAACAAAAAACGTAAGAAATTCTTAAGATTACGGGTGATGAAGAGATGTAAATTGTAAAGCTGAAGGTTTTCCAGTCTTGTTGGATGTTATGTTACTAGTTTATTAGCTAGCGACATGGCACAAGCAGACACGTAATTACATGTGATATCTATTTAAGTAGGTAGGTAACTATAAAGTAGATAATCTAGATTAGATAGCAACAGCTAAAAACTAGACCGTAACATGATAATTTGCATATGCGATGCACTCACGTGAGAAAGTCGGGGTTTTATAAGCGTACTAAAAAATAGGGCGTGTGTTGTTTTTTTATGTTAGCCTACACTGTCCCACTGCTGAGCAAAGGCTTCCCCCAAATCCTTCTAAACATCCTCTTCCAGGGCCACCTCAATCCAACCCTTGCTGTACGCGTCTAGATCGTCCCTCCATCTCTGGGCCGGCCTCGGCGGCGCCGTCCATCCTCAGGCACCCACCGTGTGGAGACTGTTGCCCAGCGGTCGTTATGCATGCGGCTGACATGACCCGCACAATCACATTTTAGCGTATAGTCAATAGTGTTGATATTGAGGTCCCCAAAAGTAATATTATCATCATCATCAGCAGCAGTCCACTGCTGGACATAGGCCTCTCCAATTGCACGCCATCCAACTCGATCCTCGCCTACTCTCATTCAGTCACTCTGAGAACATCGTCGCTTAATTTTGGTTCCGTCGCGGTCGTCACCTTTCACTGAAGAATTAAATGCCCTTAGACGAAGGTCTAAGGGCATTTAATTCTTCAAGAAGAATTCTTCATTGAGAAGTCCAATGGCCATCGGTTCTAAGGCTATCATGGTCAAACCACTGCCACCAGTCGTCTGCCTGCTTTTTCCCAACTATGTTGGAGTCGGCTTCCAGTCTACCCGGATGCAGCTGAATACGAGTATTTTACATGGAGCGACGGCCTTGCTGACCTCCACAACCCAGTGACTGGGTGACACGATCCGATACCCTTTTGTAAGATTGGTTGTCAGACTTTCGGGCTTCTGAATACCCATCCATTGCTGTCGTAGCTAGCTTGCTCATTCCGTGGCCTAAAAAGTAATGTAAAATTAATCAATGTAACACAATATTCTGCTGTGCACCGTCGACGAGTGGTCGATTGATTAATTTCTGATGCGCTACTGGTGGTGGAACCAATATTATTTGGACATAGTTTCTGGCCATATACAGGATGTTAGGGTAAACACCGTTATCCTTGCAATCAGTGGTTTAGTTTCATTTATAGAACGTAAAATCAATGGAAAATTACAACTTTTTTTTAGATCTAAATTTTACCACAAGAGACGCAAGTTCGTTGTCCTATGCGCTAGGGCTACGAACTTGCGTCTCAACACGGGCGGGGGTTACGGGATGTGACCTGACCGGCAGCGAGCGCGACCCCTCCCTTAGTCAGTCAGCTGTTTCGCTAGCAAGCAAGAAAATTATTGTAGTTCTACCGTAAGTTTTTGCGCCTGTTATGTCTGTTATCTTCAAATTCTTAAAAGCTGTTCTTCTCTGATTCCTTGGATGTACATCTCATTGGCACGTTGCGCGTTGTACAAAAATACTGTAAAGAAACACAGAATCTTAAATAATTCTTGCCACATTCTTATTCATCAATCTAACTTCCGATGACAAATAACAAAGTATACAAATTCATACTCTATCAGAGGTTGATGTGAACCACAGACAGTTTATGTTTTTCTTATATTTTTTACTGCTTTACATTCTCCTCGCATACGGTGCGTCCACAGAGAATTGGCGTCCATAATTTTATATTGGGTCGTGGAAAGTGATTCCCTTGTGTTTCGTTTCTCTTTACCAAAGACAATGTCCTCTATGTTATGAAAAGGAAAAGGCAAAGCAAATGTCATTTAAGTAGCCGGGTACCTAAATATCAGTCTATGACGTAAAAATCTCAACGTGAAAACTTAAGTGAAGAGATCTGTCTTAAAATTGACACTTCAAGCTCACTTCACATAAATAACTGTGAAATTTTTACGAAATAGATCGGCTGACCCACATCCATCTTTATAATCATAACTCTCATATTCGTCAGCCAATTGGGCACTGTAATAGATAGAAGAATAATGAAATGCCTAAAACCAAATTTAAAAAAAAGTACACTAACATACGAGCCACTCAAAATGTTACCAGGCGAGACACATTACCTCCCCAGACAGCACAAAAAAACAACAAAACGTATACTTACCAATACTGTTACCCGCGACTACACTCCCGTTACCCGCAGACGAAGCCAATCGCGCAAAAAGTCGACGACAACGGCGCAGGCGACGACGAAGCGGCGCTGTACGGTCAACCACATTTCAATATTACACTTGAACTACAAAAACAGCCCTTACTACTGCGACATAAAGGTATTAACAGTGTCAAATTGTTGCCATGGTGTCTGTGTAACATGCAAGAAGTGGACTTTTAATGTTTAACATACAATGGTACGGACCCATATTGTCAATGTTGCGTTTGTTTTAAAAAACCGGCCAAGTTGTCGAGTCGGACTCGCGCACACAGGGTTCCGTACCATTATCTATAAAAACGAGCAAAAAAAATCACGTTTGTTGCATGGGAGCCCCCTTAAATATTTATTTTATTCTGTATTTGTTGTTATAGCGGCAACAGAAATACATCATCTGTGAAAATTTCAACTGTCTAACTATCACGGTTCATGAGATAAAGTCTGGTGACAGACGGACGGACGGACAGCAGAGTCTTAGTAATAGGGTCCCGTTTTACCCTTTGGGTACGGAACCCTAAAAAGAAGAGCGAATGCAGATCAGACTTAACTGGGAGTTGGATTAACAACATTCATAAAATTCTCCCGAGGGGAGTCCCCTCAGGAGACGGACAGTCATCCATGTATGTGTTGATAAAGTTTATGTGGTGGCGTAGTGAAAGGTGGCATTAGGACAGTGTCCGATGTTGAATGACCCAACTGTGGAGGTGATGTAAACAGAATGGCGAATAATTCATCATCATTCGTCACGGGACTAATTCTCCTGCCAGGGTTGCGGGAAAGTCCGATAGGTATACCGGGACCTTGGCAACAGGCGACTGAAGGAACACGGGTGGGTTTTAGTCAGTAGAAGTCTGACACTGACCGCTCCGCCCAGAGCGGGATAAGACATCGGATGACTTCCCACACTCAAAAAAGGGGCTAATTCAAAAAAGGGGCTAATTCTATCCGTCCTACTGAACAACTTTTCCTACGAAATCCATGTCCGATTTTTACTATAAAACTTATGACATGCATCGAAATAGTTTGTAAAGTTGTAATGTTTGTATTTTTTCACGAATCGGATATGAGTTTCATAGCGAAAGTTGTTTAATATGACTGGTAGAATCACAATCACCCCGTTGACGAATCCAGGTGACTTATCGCCACCCTGGCCCTGTGTAAAACAAAGAGTTTAGCATTCTTAATCTTTGGTATAAAGTCAACGGTTTCGTGAAGTTTCCTGTAATGCTCATACGAAGACATTGTTTCCTCAAACTACATAGAGCTGTCGTTGCAAAACTACTTGACATACAAAAACTCTTTAAGAAAAGTCGAAGTAAACTTGTAAACTATCACATATTTCTAAGAACTAAAGTTTAAACTTTTAAAAGCAGTTATAAATCCTGTCTTTATCTCTAAAAGGTTCTTTACGAGATGTCGACACTGCATGCACGAGGAATTTCACCGTGTCGGTAATCTGCCGACATATAACAGTGAAACAGATAGTTATCAGATGGTAAATTATTGGTGAGCTGATTCAGTCAGAAGCGACGGTAACTCAACAGATAAAAGGTCGTACTAAGGATGGAAGGTCGACTCCTATGTGTGACATTAAAGTCTAACCGGAGTGAATATCCAAAAGCTCTGCTAATATTATTAGGTAGCATCAAAAGAGGGGCAGTCTCAATCTGTGAAAAAACCAAGTTTTTGACATTAACTGTCCTGAGATGAGATCGCATCGATTCACAAATGCTTTACAATAATTAATCTCTTTCGATGCACGACATTTTTAACCGACTTCTTCAAAAAGTAGGAGGTTCTCAACTCGTCTGTATGTTTGTTTTTTGTTTTGTGTGTTTGTTATACACAGTTACCTACTCCGCCATCTATGAATCGATTTTGATGATTCTTTTTTTGTTTGGTAGGTCATACTTCAGAGGTGGTCCCTTATTGAGTTAGCTTCAATATTACGTATTTTTATTCCCACTTTTATGTAGGTAGATGATGTTTTTAGTGACTTCGTCACTGTTATTTACATAGCAGGTAGTAGTATTCGAATTTGTGTTGGGTAGGTAAGGTACCACAACTAAAAGAAAAGTGAAAATAAAAAACTTTTTACAAAAAAAAAATCGGAAGTCGGTGGCAAAAAACGAAAATTGAAAAACAAAGACACCGACTTCCGAAATTAAAGTTATATTTCATTTTTTTTGTTTTTTTTTTTGTAAACAGTTTTTATACCTCCTAGAAACTGTCATCCAATGTAAGAGGTAGAATCTTGCTCAACCCCTTGAGAAGTGCCGCATTGTTCCCTATAAGGACAACCAGACGCCTGTAATCCAAACAAGTGAGTACCATTGTTAGTGAGTTAGTCAGTCTGCTCATAGAATGGGTCTGGTGGCGCATAAACAGTGCATAATCTGACGTTTAACATAGTGGCCCGGTTTTCCTTGTTGCGTTTTTATGGCTTCTGCGCACAAGCATCATTGTTGAATCAACTTCTTTATTGAACTAAGCATTTTATTTGTTTTTCCACTTTCTTTTATATTTATTATAGACAACTAACTATTAATTCACTAATTAAAACTAACTATACAAATAAATAATTAACTAAAATACGGCGTCGAAAAATTTCCTCCGCATCGCTGTCGGCTGGTAATTTACCCAAGAGACTGGCGGCATTGCCACGTTGTATGGCAATGCTTAGCCTCTGACCAAGGCCAGACCAACCCTTGGGTCACGGGAAGTGTCAAACAGCCGTTTGGAGATTTCGTTGTAGAAACTATGAGCACTCGGACCCCATGGCCCTAGGGCCTAGGGGTTTCAACCCCAAACGGCTACTACATACTTTCACCGCTTGAGGTTTTCCGCAGCCGCAGCGGCAGCGCCAGCCCAGCACGCCGAGTCAGGAATTGTTATAGCATTTTAATAAACAATCCCCAATCAACCGACAATTAATTACATCGGACATCGCCAATGCCGTCGACGCAATCTGTTTGCGCCGCCGCCCGTTATCTAAAACTGTCGCCAGAGCCTGTGTGTCGTACCTTAAGGATGCTTAAGTTTAACGCCCTCCTGACCACCAATCCTGAGTGTGATCTGTTTGCGGATGAATGGAGCAGAATTATGCGTGTATGTCTGATGTTTTGCGAGAGTAAGTATGCTAGGTCGTCCTCTATTATGTTAGTATTTGAGATATGTCTGATTACTACTATTTAAATTTCTATGTTAATTAATGTAATTGGTGTTACCGTTTTAATTAACAATAAACAATAAACTAACTAAACGAATAAAAATAGCAAATTGTGTTGCCACTGCATCGTTGCATGGTATAGCGGTTGCAAGCGCCACTGCTGAGCATTAGGTCTTGAGTTCGATTCCCAAGTCAGGCAAAGTGTTATTGGGTTTATCAATCTGGAATTTCTCAGTAGCAGCCCGGAGTCTAGATTTGTGCCCGGTTGATGGCAATAGGCTCGCCCCCTCTTACATGGGATTTAAACATAACTGTCAAGATGTGGGTAAAGGCACAGCTCTGCCTAACCTTTCGGGGAATAAGGTCGAGTTGTTACCTATATGATGTCTTACTACCAAGTTTGTTACTTCTCTTCGAAATGGTTTCCTTTGAGAAGCAAAGTTTTGTTAAAACCACGCAAAACTCATAACATGACAATGAAGACAGTCAATTTTGTAGCGAAGTAAGGAAGTTAGTCGCCTTGGCAGCGTGCCAGTGATGTCGTTGACTGCCATCGAGCTAGCTACTGGCGCCAGCGCACCGCTCGCAGGAAACTAAACGCATTTTTAACTTTTTCATTTTATTTTTAGCTAAGTTGTTTAGTTATGAAACTGTTACTTATAATGTCTAGTTTGTTTTTTTTTATGGTGATGTCTAATGTGAACGGTATGATATTAAAATTGAATGTGTCTCTTCAAAGAGGGATGAAATAAACAGAGGCCCTAGACAAAGTGACATTCTATCAGCGAACGATGATGGAAAAAGCAAAAATGTATGAGATTGACATAAGCTATCCAAAAACTTAATATGTCAACTCTGTTGAAAGTCTTTGCAGAAATCGAAGCGATTGTCACTTGTCCCTCAGTTTGGACCAATATTTCTATGTCGAGATGTACAGTCACGGACTTTAATTGATGAGCCACCTGGTACTGTTCGCATTTTAGCCGTGTAATGCAAATCGGGTTTATTCGGTTCCCGACACGCAAAGTCATATGTCTTCGTATTAGAAGAAGAAAATTATATTTCATATCTTTACCGGTTGGCTAACCTGAGAGCGGAACTACAAACTTGACAGCTGTGACTACTCAAAGTCAACCAATTGCAGGTCTAGCAACAGTAACCTAGCAACGATAAACAATTGTTGCTAGGTTACTGCTGCATAGTAACGTTAGCGTACTGAGAAATTCTCTGACATCGATATTTCAACTGTCACTGTCTTCAGTTAAGTTTTCAGAATTATTGAGTTAATGAGCTATGATTCAAAGGAGGTCAGTATCAAATAGATTGGATAAACTTAATGCAACATTGTATTTATTTTTATCATTAAGAACTTATTAGTCAACCTCTATGGATAAGACTATTTCCGACTTAAAGTAATTTATTTGTCATCTTGATATTTCAACTGTCACTGTCTTCAGTTATGTTTTCATAATTATCGAGTTAATGAGCTATGATTCAAAGGAGGTCGGTATCAAATAGATTGGATAAACTTAATGCAACATTGTATTGATTTTTATCATTGAGAACTTATTAGTCAACCTCTACGGACTATGGATATTTCCGATTAAAAGTAATTTATTTGTCATCTTGATATTTTAACTGTCACTTCTCTCTTCAGTTATGTTTTCATAATTATCGAGTTAATGAGCTATGATTCAAAGGAGGTCGGTATCAAATAGATTAGATAACTTAATGCAACATTGTATTTATTTTTATCATTGAGAACTTATTAGTCAACCTCTATGGATATTTCCGATTAAAAGTAATTTATTTGTCATCTTGTTTACGAGCTTGCGATTTCAGTTCGTGTTCAATCGTGTAATCTCGTGAATGTATGAAAGTAAACAAGTTGACAAATAAATTACTTTTACTTTTAATCGGAAATATCCATAGAGGTTAACTAATAAAGTCCACCTCTATGGATATTTCCGATTAAAAGTAATTTATTTGTCATCTTGTTTACGAGCGTGCGATTTGAGTTCGTGTTTAATCGTGTAATCTCGTGAATGTATGAAACTGCAAAATTGAAAAGTTTGAAGGTGGCTCATCAATTAAAGTCCGTGACTGTACAGACGCCAGCACATCAAGCTACTACAAGCTGTCAAATTTCTTTAATAGATTTTCAACTTTATCTCTAAAGTATTAAGGTTCAAGGTTGATTGGGAAAATCTGACAGTTTCGGGTAGCTTGACCTGCTGGCGTCTGTACCAATGCTGTATGATGTGATGGGTTATGTTCTTTCTTTATAGCACCAGTTAAATAAAGCGTAGTTTAAGACAATGTTCACTGAGATTAAGAAAATTAAATACTACTTCTTCGTGACGCTCACACGACAGCTAATCTTGTTGGCCCAAAACTTTGCCACCTGCCCAAACCTGGTAAAATCTACCTCGACGGAACGGCAGCGGGGTGTGGACCTGTAGGGCTGTGCCGCAAACCGTGCTCCACCTCCTGTCATGGCCTCTCTGTGTCAAGGAACTAAATACTAATAAAAGCGAAGGAACTCGGTAGGAAGGACCTACTTTACTGCTCAAAGTTATTTATTTTCATCCACTGGCAGTTTTTAGGTAGTTAACCAAAGCTTACTCACAATTTTCTTTGTTTAAGTTACCAACCAGTATCAAAGCTCGCGTAAAATCCGGACGTAAGCCTAATCATAACACAAAAAAAAAAGTTGCGCCATTGTCGATGGACATTGCGCAGTATCTATGGCAAGTATGGCGGCTGGCCCACAGCTGTTTGTTTATTTATCGTGAACTATCTCCGCGATCCGGCAGTGTTTACGTCAAATAGGCCGTTACCCTGTTGCAAGTTTCCTTGTACTGATGTGTTTGAACATTTATTTTGGATTTTTATGGGTTTATTGGCAATTATTTGGCTTAGTAGTACGTCAATACGCGACAGGTTTTAACGATCTAAGTACTAGTTGACTGTAAACAAGTGAATGTACTCGATAAAAATCCAATCATCTATCTAGCCTTTGCCCAACTGTGTTGGGGTCGGCTTGCTGTCTAACCGGATGCAGCTGATGGCTAAATATCAGTATTTTCCATGGAGCGACTGCCTATCTGACCCCTACAACCCAGTTACTGGGCAATACGATACCCCTTAGTAAAACTGTTCGTCAGACTTTCGGGCTTCTGACTACCCTAAAGTGTATTATAGTGATTTATGACTACTCGTAACGAACGACCATAGATAATAATCTATGAATACAACAAGAATATAAAATATTGATTCTAGGTGGCCCTTCCAAAAGGTAGTTTCGCAAGAAACTCCATTGTTACAAAGTATTTTAAAATGTTTTACAATATTTTGTACTTACCTATCTTCTGGCAATTGTTATAGCGCCTGCGCCTAAGGTAATTATCAGCCTTTCCCCCTCTAGGATCAACCTAAATTGTCTATCGCCATTTTACTGCACGTTGTGCAAAACCTAACACTCGTTTCTTCAATTCACAAAATGTGATGAGTGAAAGTATTGCATTACCTACTGATGACTGTGCTAGACGAAAGCTACTAATCTTTAACCTGACATGTTATGTAGCTGCACGTAGAAGTGAGTGACCGCTAGTTGTACTTACCCTAGAAAGGAAATAGCGCGTAAAGATAAGTTCCAAGCAAGTGTGACCGCACGTGGTGTTGTAGTTTGAAGACAGAGGGCGCTGTTCGCAACTTTAGTTCAACATAATATATTATGCTCTGAATACTAGGCTAGGTCCCAAACTAGAACAATTTATTTGAATATAGAATAGTCATTTGGTTTGTGAACCGAATGAAAGAAAACGTCAATTTCATCTGGTTGACAGTGACAAACAAAAATAATTGAATTTCTCAAAAAAACAAAATGAAAACGCTGTAGGACTATTCAGTTTGAAATGAAATTAATTTAGACACGTCTACGTTTCCGAAAATAGTCACAAATCTCCGACAAGGCAGACGAAATAAATAAAACAAAAAAAATAATTCCCTTTCTGCGCCCTATACTTTTAATTTTACTGCAAAATTGCCTTTCAACCCCATAACAATAAGGTTTAATTTTGTAAAACGCATTTATTAGGCAAGGCATTTTGTAACTTTGCCTTTGCTTCACAAAACTTGGGAATGCGTTGTCTATTCTTAAAAGATGACAAAATGAAAAGTGGCTGATTACTGTTCCAATCTGAAAACTATTTTCTCGTGCGCCACACGCGAAGTTTATTGAAGAGTACCTACTGTGGACTAGCGTCAGCCCGCGACTTCGTCGGCGTGGAATTTCTTGTTCCCCCGACCCACCGCGTCGCATCGTATCGCCCGCCCGCGCTCTAACTCCGTTTTAACTTAGAATTCTTTCAGACTTTTATTCTTTTTGGTCGCTCCTAAGCGTCGCAGCTTGATGTTAAAAAGTCTAGATACCTTCTAGACCTCCTCAAGAATTAGACAAACAAATCCAACAAAAAAAACTGAACAAATCCGGCTGGTAGTTCCAGAGATTAGCGCGTTCGAACAAACAAACTTTACCAGGTTTATTTTAATTAGTACCTATTTACATAGAGAACGAATGGGTACAATATTTTTCTGTTTGAAACTAGGTATAAGTGGTTTGTTACTAAGTGGTTTGTTACTTATTTTTTTTTTATTTTTTTTTATTAAGTGATAATAAGCAACTACAACATAAATATTACCCACTTAAGTTGACAAAACTTAAGTATTAATGCTGTAGTCCACTGCATTATCCGCAGATAAAACATTTAATTATCAGTGGTTGCCACTAGACGAGCATATCCAAAATTAACACTTATTTTAAAACAAATAAATAAATTACTAAAGCGAGCTATAGCTACAAAACCAAATCATAAAACAAACAAATTCATTTACAAATTAAATTATGCAATAAATAAATAAACAATAATAATACAATTACAATAAAATTAAGATTAAAATAACATTTGTATAACATTAGATTTAAATTTATTTTTCGAGCATGCAAATATATCAATATCAATGAAATTTGAATTATAGGATTGCAACATTCCATGAATAGGGCAGCGTAAGCCAGAGTTCGTACGACACGAATTTAGCGCAGAGTACGTGCACGAACCTGACGCACATGAACTGTTCGGGGGACAGAATAACACAGCTTACTCGTTAGATCCATGGCGTCAAATTTATTGTGAACAATATCATGAAGCACGTTGACCTGCAGGTATTTGCGACGGTTTTCCAAACTAATGAGCTTGTACTTGTCAAGAAGCTGGGAGTATGACAGATAATTCTTAGTCCCATAACATCTGTAGAACATAGCACGGAGGTACTTGCGCTGGACCCTTTCTATTACAACAACATACTTTTGGTAGAAGGGGTTCCAAATAGGGAGTGCATATTCTAACTGAGAGCGAATGAGCGTCTTATAAAGATAGAGATAGGTTCAGGTACGCTTAAATTCTGTTGAGGCTCTCATCACAAATCCATACATTTTAAAAGCACTATTGACTATTGCTTCGTTATGCTGGTTCAAGGACAGTTTTACATCAAAGAGAACACCAAGATCCTTCACTATAGAAATATTATTTAAGGGGATACAGTTAAGGTTGTAGTTATAGTTGAAGATGAAATAACTCTTAGTAAAGTGTATATAGTTACACTTGGGGATACTAAGATGCAGCTTATTTTCAATACAGTTAGCCTGTCTAGGTCCTCCTGAAATGACTGACAGTCGTCCGTAGTACGTATCACTTTAAACGCTTTCAAGTAATCAGCGTACATCAAGAATTTGGACTCTTTAAAACATTTCTTAATATCCTTGATATAAATAATAAATAAAAGCGGTCCCAGAATAGAGCCCTGCGGAACTCCGGAAGTAATATTAACGAAAACCGACTGGTGACCATTAACGACAGCCCTCTGTGACCGGTTTTCGAGATACGACACGAACCAACGCAATAAATTTCCACGTATTCCATTGTAAGCGATTTTGTTCAGCAGAATTTCATGATCGACCTTGTCAAAAGCCTTTTTGAAATCTGTGTAGACTGCATCTATTTGTAAGCGCTTATCAACATTTTCAAACAGGCAACTAGCAAATATTAACAGGTTAGACGTCGTAGATCGGCGCTTTACAAACCCATGTTGATCAGGAATGATAATAATATGTAGAAGAGGGTAAATCTCGTTGTGAACAAGTCTTTCAAAAAGTTTTGACAAGGTCGGCAGAATCGAGATGGGTCTATATTGTTCGACGTCATGCTTTGAGCCATCCTTATGCACTGGGGGCTCGTTTCCACACCACCGGGAACACACCTTCATGCAGACATCTATTAAAAAGGATATAGATCGGCTCACAAATACTATCAGCCGCAGCCTTAAAAAAAGCCGCTGGAAGACCGTCAGGTCCTGCCCCCATAGAGAGGTCCAACCGTTTCAACTCGCTTAGTATTTTTAGTTTAACGATATGCAAATCGCTTATAAAGCTACCGTTCTCTGCGCACTGCAGCGGTGGGCGCCACGTGGCGAGGGTTGGTGACGCGGGCTCAAACACGGACAAGAAAAAGTCCGAAAACATATTGCAGACAACATCAGGATCACTTGACTTGACACTCTGGTACTGCATCATGGATGGAATACCTGATTTGCTTTTACGGTTAGAAATATAGGACCAAAAATGCTTTATATTACTGGAGAGACTATCTTCCACAGAGTTAATAAAACTGGAATAACAGGTTTTACACATATTTTTGAAGATGGACCTACATTCAGAGAAGATGTTATAGTCTTTGACGTTGCTATATTTTTTCCACTTTATCCAATGACGTTGCTTTTTTTAAAATATTTTAACTAATTGTGGGTTAAACCAGATTGGGAAGTCAAGTGATCTAGTTCTTGCGGGGGGGACCAGCGGGCTAATTATGTCACTCAACATACTACAGAAAGCCTCCACAGCCTCTTCCGATGATAAATTGTCGAACAGCGCGGACCAATTGACCTCGTCAATGTGTTTGTTGATGAGATCGTAATTAGCTTTGCGGAAATTATAATCAATCAATCAATCATTTATTTATTTGTCAAAAACATGTGTAGGTTTACAGTTGGCATGTTAAAAAAAAAAAAAAAGTTTCAACATGTTTTGCCTGGAAAGGCGTACAAATACAATAATAATAGCTTGAAACAATGAAATCATGCAGTTACATTAAAATAATAGAATATTTCAAATTAATACAGTAATTAATAATAATATAATAAAAGATGTCAAAAGTAAGATAACAATTCAAATTAATAATCTAATTAATAAAATAAAAGATGTCAAAAGTAGAATAACAAAATAAAAAATGTCCATAGTGCATCATTGAAAATTTATACAACAATAATAAAAACTGTCTAAATAACGTCATTTAAATAGTCGGCAACATTATAGTAGCATTTATTTACTAGTAAATTCTTCATTGTTTTACTAAAATTGTCAATACTTATTTAAATTTTTGTATGCCTTTGGTACCTTGTTGTATAGGTTTGGAGCCATGCAGAATACACTCTTACCCATGAGAGCTGTTTTAGCCCTATGAGCGCGAAGTCTTTGGTTATCGCGTTGACTTCTTACGGAACCATCGAAATACTTCGGAAACAGTTGGGGATTCTTTTTAACAAATAACAATGTTTCCAATATATACAACGAAGGAAGTGAGAGAATTTGATATTTAATAAAATATGGTTTGCAACTGTCTGTTTTATGAAGACCAAACATAGCTCTTATTCGTCGTTTTTGGATTTTAAATTATAATCTCTTTATGTGTGGAATTTCCCCAGAAAATAATTCCGTAAGTATCTAAGGATCGATGCAACAAGTGCGTGATAGGCAGTAAGCAATGTGTCCGTATTTACTCTTGGGGCGAGTTTATACAGTGCGAAGGAAGAACTGCTAATTCTCTTACTAATTACGTCAATGTGATCTTTCCAATCCAGTTTTTTGTCAATGGTTAGTCCTAGGAATTTGGCATTTACAACTCTGCTTATTTATCATGTGATTTTTATAACTTATATTTTATAATATAGTTATTAACCGGTTTTCTCTTCATCATTTGTATAGATAGGCTAACAGGTGCGGTTGTAACAAAAGGGGGGTAATGGGGGTCGACTGGTAATAACGGATCTTTAAGATGGCCAGTCGAACAGGAAGTGTTCGAGATAAATAAATCCAAGGTCTTTCATCCATTATTAGACGTGCTGTTATATTGGTGAGCATCTAGCGAAGACATGAGACGCGTCAGTTCCGAGCATATAGGGTATGCACATACACATGCCACACAGGCGTCATTCCCCGCCGATATCGCGCTCCACGTGATATTAGGAAGATTATAATCACCGATGATATAAACATTCATGACGTAAGGTGCATTTAAAGTGTCCTGAAGAAAGTCAAAATGAGATGTATACACATCGGAGCAGGTCCCCGGCGGGATGTACACTGCGCTGATAACATGTATCTTATGTTTACCGTTTTTGCAAGGCAGTGCAACCATGAGGTGCTCAATAAACGCCGAGGGCTTACAATGTGGGTTATTGAGAATATCGAGAGAGGCCGATTGAAGTTCACGCAGTATTGCAATGAGAACCCCACCCCCATCTCGCTTCCCCGTAGCGCTACGATCCCGATTACAGCGGAACACGACGTAACGAGGGTCAATAAACTCGCCATTTGCTATTTCTGGTATCAGCCAAGTCTCTGTCAATATTATGACGTCATATGAGGATGCCAAGATATTCACGAGCAACGAGTGTAGCTTAGTTCTAATTCCCCTACAATTCTGGTAGTAAATTACCAAATTATCAGTGCTAGCCACAAAGTGTATTGCAATAAATGTATACAGGCTGTAAGGGTAAACAGTCTTGTCATTCAAACCATGGGTAGTTGACTTAAATATAAAAATAAATGACCGAACACAACAAAAAAAAAAAACGTCATTTTCATTAAAAGATTTTAAAAAGTTTCTATCCGACACCCGTGCTCTCTAGCGAAACAGCTGACTGAGTGAGGGAGGGGTCGCGCTCGCGGCCGGTCAGGTCACATCCCGTACCCCCCGCCCGTGTTGAGACGCAAGTTCGTTGCCCTAGCGCATAGGACAACGAACTTTCGTCTCTTGTGGTAAAATGTAGACTTAAAAGAAAGAAAAAAAATGTTGTAATTTTACATTGATTTTACGTTCTATAAATGAAACCAAACCACTGGTTGCAAGGATAACGGTGTTTACCCTAACACCCTGTATAGATCTCGCGTTCTTTTGTAAAACTTGATACATTGTGGAATCCAACGAATTACATAGCAAGCTGGTGAAATAAATTAATATGATAACGTTAAAAATTTATTTATTTCTAAATTATACACAAGCGTATAATCTAGAGTTACATAGTATTATCTAAGATTGATTTTTAAAAATTGTATTATAAGTAATTTAGATTTACATAGTATCTTCCTATAAAGTGGATTTGATTTTATAAAAAATGTATTTAAAATTTACTTTTTTTATTTTCACAACATTACACATATTTACACTAACATAATATTTATTAAGTATACTAAATGAACTAAAAAACAATTACATATATAACAACATTAAAACGAAAAAATAAAGGGGAGGGGCTCACTGAGCATCAAAGAATTCGTCCGCATCGCTGTCAATGGGAAAGGTGCCCAAAAGCCTGGCAGCATTGCCACGTTGAATGGCAATGCTGATTCTTTGGGCTAAAAATAGGCCAGCCCTCTGGTCACGTGAAGAGTCGACCAATCGCTTAGCGATGTCCCGAAATACTCGATGAGCACTCGCACCCCACGGCCCTAGTGTTTCAACCCCAAACGGCTCAAACATATAGCTCCCAATAAGGTTGTTATATTTGCGCCGTTTGAGGTTTTCTGCTCCTGAAGCAGCTGCCCCAGCACAGCCCGCCGTGCTAGGAAGATGGGATGGCGCGAGGGTGTCGACACAGGTTGCGTCCCACACCAAAGGTCTACCCAACTTCCAGGGCATTATGGTCATTCCGTCTGGCCTCTTCCCATCGTCGCGTGCCAAGCCGTTGGGTTCTAACACAGCTGGCACCCCGGCGGTGACAAGAGCCCGACGGATAATGTCATTAATGCTGGCGTGCCGTGCCATCAGACCAGCGCTCTTGCTGCAGGATAGGCCGTGGTGTCCGAGGCAGTCGACTCCTTCACCGCATTGACAACGATGTGAAGCACCGCAAGGAGCGCCCAGACGCAAACATGTAGCGAGCCGGAATGTGGTGTCACCCAGCATAGTACCTATGTTGGGTGACGGTAGCGCCTGAAGCAAAATTAAAATTGATTTAAATGTTATAATAAATACATTTAGATTGATTAAAATAGTAATAAGTTTCAAAGCATGCATAATTTTCTAAAAATAGGTACCTAACACAACAGAATAAAGCATAAAAAATGAAACAGTAAAAACGATTTACATTATAGATACTTATAATTATTCGACAGATTTGGATCGAATTTTATCGAGGTCTCCTTCTCTACGTATAGCAAACGAGGGTAGACTTTTGTATATCATAGTCAAAATCAAAGATAAAAGAATCAAGTTTTATCTCAGATGTAAGTAGATAATTTAGATAAAATCATGTCCGAACGACACCTAAATCGATGCCTAAATAAAACCGCGCTGTTAGATTTTCAGAACTCTCTTCAGCGTACCAGAGTTGAAAATCCAGCAGCGCAATAATATTTAAGCATTTAACTAGCAGTCGCTTAGCGTTAGTGAAAACGGACTGCAGATCCTTTAATATTTTAATTGTGTTATTTGTCATTATACACCGGATCAGGCGATGGTTTGCCATTTAGAAATATACCGGTAAGTTCGGAAAGGTCACTTGGTCTATTATATTTCTGAATTATAATAATTGTTTTGTATTTTTTCTATTGTTAGTCTAGTCTGGCAAAGTGGCAAGCGATAGCATTCCTCGTTCGTTGGCTACTCGTAAAGGCTCACAGGGCGGCCATGCCGCAGCATGACACGGCAAAGCCCCGCAAAGCCGTAGCCTTCCGCGGCATACCGCAGGCCGCAGTTTCCCGCGACATGCGGTATGCAAACGGAATGTGAGTGCTAAGGGTAGGAAAATAAAATTCAAAATCACTTCCGGTTACGAAAATCCTTTGCCCTGGGCTGCCGCATGCCGCCGCGCCGTGCCGCGATGAGCGCCGTCCGTTAGTGTAGCGCAGCGGCTGCCGAGCGTGGATTCGATTTCTAGGTCGACCAAAATGGGATTTCCACTGGAAAATTCTCAGTTATGCTGGGGCTACATTGTCGCGTTATCGCAAACTATGACTACTATAACGCGACAATGTTTGACGCGCCTCAGCATCAGCATTACATGTTACTGGATTTTTGAACCCGGTTGATAGCAATATGCACGCCACCTTTTACTACCTCTGTCTACCTCTCAGGAAATACAGGCGGGATGTTATGTAGATGTAGGTACATGTTATATCACACCATGTTTTTTTAATGGGTGGCAGTCATCAACTGGTCGGATTATCTACTCTTCTCACGGAATTTATTAATTTGAGATAAGAACCTAGAGAAATCAGAAATCAGAAATCATTTATTTTGCAAAGACTGTGGGTACAAAATAAGGTGTTCACATTTTAACAAATAGTTCTTCCACACTCTACCTTACGGCATGCAAAAGTAGGTATAAAAGTATCTAGATCCACTCTGTTGAACAAAAAAAGAAAAAGAAACAAAAGTATAAAAACAAAGTACAGTGGATGGATGGATCAACCGCATTCATGCATAAATACGGTAAGTAAAACTTAATAGTCTGATTCTACAAATAGTAATAAACAAAGTATATAATTGTTTTGCACCAAAATTAATAGATAAATATAACATTATAAACTTATCAGTCAAAAAAATCATGTACTGAATAATAGCATTTATTGATTAGTAATGATGTTAGCCTCTTCTTAAATATACTTAATGACTGATCTTTAATCGTATGAGGTATTTTATTATATATGACGGGCCCCATTGACAAAATACTTTTTCTCAATAATGCTGTTTTGTGCCTACCTGTGAACATTAGATTTTTATATATGAGATAACATGGGGTTATCACCATCGATCACTAATTATTAGTGATCGATGGTTATCACACAATAATTTAAATACCTGCCTACCTTTTACCAATTCATTAATATTAATTAACTAATAATACATAGTAGAATTTCTTAGAAACAAATGGAAGAAAAAAAGCGGTCAAATGCGAATCGGACTCGCACGCTGAAAGTTCCGTACCACCGTAAAATATTACGAAACACATTTTTTTTTTTTTTTTAAACCCTTTCTTCTACTCAATTTGAATTGTGTTTTTTTTACTCAATTTTAATTTTTTTACTTAGGTACCTGCTTTATTTTATTTCACACACTCTGTGAAACTATTACGGTTTCAAAATATCCAGCCCTGTGTCAGACGGACGAACGGACGGACAGCGGAGCCTTAGGGCCTTACCACAAAAACTTAGAACTTGTTCAACGCGTTTTTAATGTCAGTTTTATGTCAAACTCCATACAGAAATGTCAAAGGTGTTTAGGCTAAACAAGTGATAAACACGGTTTTGTGGTTTACGGTTAGTATTTAGGTCCCGCTAGCACACTTAGGGTAAAAAACTACTTTAAGTACCTAATGATTAAGTTTCCAAGAAAAGTTTAACTGTCAACAAGAAGTGTTTAATTCGTCATTAGATAACAGTAGGTAATTAACTCTTTACGGATTACTAACCTTCAATGATAAACTTGTTTAAAAGACTTTAAGAACGTATTTAATTAATGTAAGATGAGAAACGTAATTTTCGATAGAATTAAGGACATGTTCAAAAAGTTTTGATTAAGAAGTAGGAGAAGACCAAAGAAACGACGGATGGACTGTGTGAAAGATGATGTGGTGTGGCCAGCATGAGTTATTTTGGCCCTGGCAACCAATCGATAGTAAGTGAGTGGCGAATAAATGTGCATCACATTGTAACCTGACCTGACCTTCGACAAAATGGACCTGTTCTCATAATTACCGAGTCATTTGCTTATCGGCAACATATAAATTAATGTAGTATTACGCGGCGCAGAGAGTTTACTAATTGTATCGTGGAAAGTTTGTCTCGGTATTTATTTAATGAGGGTTTTCTGAATTGACGTTCTCTAGGTGGCAGCACTGAGACTTTAGGTCCACCTGTCAAAATTGTCACACAGTGCTTAAAATTTCTTAGTCGTGAACTCGTGACTAAATGATGAACGAATGATGAACGTCATCTTATATTTTATATTCATAGTCGAAATGGAAGACCTGTTGTCATTGGCGTCAACTGGTGGCATGAATTTTCATGAAAACCGTCATTGAATCTGCTTCGTTAGTCGGGTCATCCAGTGGTTGTAAGTTCAAGCATGGGTTCCTGGCTTTCTAAGTTCGCTCCCACGAGACGAGCAGTTACTGGGTTATTTTGATTGGGAATTATTTCTTAGTACCTAGCTGCACAGCCCTAAGTCTGGATTTGTGTCCATGATAGCAATAGGCTGCCCTTCTATTACATGGATCTTTTTGTTAAGCACGGTTAAAGTTTTTCACTCTGTGGTTTTGACTCTATCGGAATATTCTCTGATTCTGATTGTTTTTTAAAGGATAAGTAGGTAGTTCCAATAAGTATAGTATCATTAAGGAGTGACTAACAACAAAAAAATCATGCGAGCGACTCCACGCGCAAAAACTATGCTTTGCAAGTTGTTAACTTATTTCTTAGTTAGCGACTTGTTTATTTCATTAGGTCTGCCCGATAGCTCACGACTACATGTGTGCTCAAATAAATAGACAATTTAAATAAGCCGCCATTTTGGAAATTCGTGCATAGTGACGTGACATTTTTGAATTAAAAATCGACAAAAACCTGCAGTGACATTTCAAAAAATTATAACATTTTTTGCGGAACTACGTACCTATGTAAATTAATAAGTTTATCGATTCTAGGCGATCTATAGCTATCCCAAGGCGATGTTTTTTGTGTTGTTTTGAAAATATATAAGTGTGTCTATCGTCTAGCGGACGTTCTTCAATATAATAGAGGGAAATGATTCATTGGTCAGCGGTCTAAGGCGCTGGGGTCCAAAGATTTCGGCCACTAATGACTGTGGCTCCCAAACTAAGCACGTTACTGGTCCGTGGTCCTCTGAACTAAGCTGACGTCCATAGTGGAAATAATTTAACAAGTCTAAAGAGGAATTCCTTGAAGAAACGTAAGTACCTAAGTACCTATTTTGTTTATGTTTGAGTAGTGTAAATAGAGAGTGTAATCTGTTGTTTATTATTGACGCGCAATTTGTTTATAAATTATCGATTGAAAGAAAGTTGAAAATGCAATAAATTAGTATGGATGTCCATAAGGATACAAATTTGGAGACATATTTATTGGTTCCAGTCTTGTTATAAATATGAATAGCTAGAAGCTAGGCGAATTGTTTTTTTTACACGACTGTGCCTCAACAAAGACAGGGTTATGTTTTTCACGCGTATCTAGCATTTGTATGTTCTTTTCTACCGCTCAACTGTTAATCGGGCTTTTAAATACCGTGACAATTAAAATTCTATTGTGTTTCGTTAATGACAGTTTGAGGTTTATACCCTCGAAGCATCTTAATTATGATCGTAACGTGTGCGTTACCCTTACCTTAAAATAGTATTTAAATCTTATAGATAATTACTTAGTTGCCCAGCTTCTGTAATTGTTGCGCACATTTAGGTACACTGGTCACTGGAGTAAGATTTAAATGACTATTTTCGACCTTATTTCGCTGGGGTAACGCACATGATCGTAACTACTGAATGGATAATACACGGCATGAGGTGCCTATCGACATTGGTAACATTTGTAATTCCGGCAATGATACCTAATGACCCCTTTAACATTTTTGAAATATATGATCAACTTGAAGGCTGCTTATGACATATTTCATTGAATACAAAGACAGTCGTTGATAAACAAACTACTTAAAAAAAAAATTATTAGAGCATTAAACTTATCGTGACAGATATGAGGACAACACTATTCATTGTTAATACTTGGTAACTTTTATATTTGAAACCGTTTGATGCATAAATTATAGTTTGAGCTTCCGCATCATTATGTATGTAGTTAATTCCTAATGAAGTATTTACTTGCTGTAGTTCGAACTCAAACACAAAAAATACCTATTCAAGGTGCCTCAATGGCGTTTGTCCAAAATTAAAAACTTTTAAGCCGGTAGTCCTGGCTGTCAATTCGTGGATCTTTGACAGTTTTGACAGTCGTTACGGGTCGTCAGAAGCCCGAAAGTCTGACAAACAGTCTTGCCAAGGGGTATCGTATTACCCATGGGTAATACGATACCCCTTGGCAAGACTGGACTGCATCTCACCTCCAAAACCAGTAACTGCAGTTACTGGTTTTGGAGGTGAGATGCAGTCGCTCCATGTAAAATAAAGGTATTCAGTTGCATCCAGTCAGACTGAAAGCCGACCCCAACATAGTTGGGAAAAGGCTAGGCAAATGATGATGATCTTGGATTAAATACTTATACAGTATAAAAAATATGCAGCGATACCCTTCATTATATATCTTTTGAGAGTGTTTGTAAGAATGTACGCGAAGTCTTGCTACCTAGATTGCATAGAGTCCTGCCGTCTTCTTTATGGGCTTGTACACAAAACTGCGTTGCGACGTCGCATCGCAAAAATCTGCGACGGTACCCTAAGATTTTCTTCTGCGCTTACCTACTGCGT
The DNA here is from genome assembly GCA_947522985.1 of Lithophane socia. Taxonomy (NCBI): domain Eukaryota; kingdom Metazoa; phylum Arthropoda; class Insecta; order Lepidoptera; family Noctuidae; genus Lithophane; species Lithophane socia. The sequence continues at coordinate 13,556,085 of OX383273.1, forward strand.
TGCGAATTCGCACGAATTCGCAGTTTTGTGTACAAACCCTGTGACCATTCCCAGAAATGAAGGGGCAGAGCTGTGAGTGACAGCGAGTTGGTTTTAGAGCGCTAACACACTGAGACGCCATGGCGACGCGCGACGGTCGCCAGGTCCCGCTGCCAACTAAATGCATACAGTTATTAGTGGATGGCTCACCTGGCGTCCGCTTGGTTACGTAGCCAATCATACACTCATAGCCACAGAGGGCCCATCTCAAAAAGGGCGCGCGATTAAAAAAAAAAATTTGGCCGCTTATTTTTTACTTGCAGCAATCTTGCTCGATTCGATTACATATCCTTTAATTCCACAACTGGGCTAAAACATAATCAAATCATAATCCAGGACAGTTACATAAGCTAAGAAGCTAGGCTTTCACAACAACGCCAAAGGCTCGGAATTTTCCCCTAAAACCTGTTCTAAGGCCACATAGCACCTTATATCGTCAATTCGTCATACATTCCTCTATGTTCCGATCCACGCGCTCTGTGGTAGCAATAGCTATAAAATAAATAACACAGATAATTTTATTTACTATAGCGACCCGCCCCTTCTAGCCATAGTGTTACTACTTGTCGCACAGACACGAAAAGCGACTCAAACACAAAATCAAATAATTTATTTCAAATAGGCACATATATGGCACTTTTGAACGTCAAAACAAAGAAATAGAATTGATTCTAGTTGCCCCTTCCAAAAGGTAGTTTTCGTATGGAGAAGAATGGGCAAAAAACTCCACCGTTACCTACTCTTTTAAAAATGTTTTACAATATTTTGTATACATCAATTATACATGTATATGTGAAGGCAATACAAGACTTGAATTTATAATAGTTATATATAATAATTGTATGTATTAATGTACCTATGTCTAAACTTATAAATACATAGATACGGTACGTATACGATTCACATATGGCAGTCATTTTCAACGGCTGTGTCATGAAAAAGGATTAGGAAGAAATATTTCGCAACCCGTACCCGTTACTTTTTTTCCTGTATTTTATTTTGTAAAAAATATTCAATCCAACATATTAATTTATTCATTTTCATAATTAGGGTTCGGATAAATACATAAGTAATTAAAAACACATTTTTTTACATCGAATGCGGCGCCAGTAAATAAATACTTAACGCAATTTACGCGGATACGTACGACCACGGCCGATGCCACGATTTTTTTTTTATTTGATACAAATGAATAATGTCCTTTTGTTAAGGGCACACCCAATCACAAATTGCTTAGCATGATCCTCTGTTTTCTGTTATGCCGATTGATGCTAGGTCTTATGTGAGGCGAAAACACGATTACATAAAATTTTCTCGATAGAAAAAAAATCCAAAGTTACCTCTGCACAGAATTATAAACCGCTGGTATTCAAAAAATACTTCAAATTAGATCATGAAACTTTGCATGATAACTGAACTGAACTATAAAGCAGGACTTATGTGTGCCATTTTTTTTAAATTACCATTTTTTTTAAATTACCATTATTTTCACCGTAAAAATTACCTAAACTTTTCGACGCTTTAGAGCCGCTAGCGCCCCTACTCCGTCTCGTTCTCACTCAGGTCGCGAGTAGTATGGTGCGAGCGGGATAAAATCTGAGGTAGGGTGCCTTAACAGTTTTCTTAATAAACTTTCTTTTTTTTTTTACTGCATTTGTTTTCCCAACCTTTTGGAACTCCCCTATAGAAGCTTCACGACCCCCGGGGGTCGCGACCCACACGTTGAAAAAACTGACGTAGGGCATACGGTCTGTGGGGTAGCCAAACAAGTTGTTTGCCTTGACGAGGTCCCCTCGTCTGATGTTGGTTGAAATATTGTTATGCAATAATATCCGTCAAGAGTGGACTCAACAACAGACATGAACTCAAACTCAAAGCATTTATTCCTTCCAGGCACTTTTTAATTGTCAAGGAGTCGGTCAGTCAGAAAGATGAAGCTAGTTGCCCATTTAACAGCGTGGTAGGCTCCTCCCGAATGGTCTAGAAACTCCAGGGACACTCTTTTAAATCAAAATCTTACTGTCGGACGGTTTTAAAGCCCCACTGTTGGGACACAGGCCCTCTCTATGAGATGGAATGGACCGTAATCCTCCACGCGAGCCCAGTGCGGCTTGGTGGATGTCGTGTCTTCGAATGTTTGGTTCTAGGACATGCCGGTTACCTCACGATGTTTTTCTTCACTGTTTTATGAGTATTGGGGATGAAATAATTTACACAAAGTATATTGCCTGTCGGTTCGAACCTACGACCTACTACTCATTAGTCGCGGCCGTTTCCACTGCTCTAAACGTGCAAATTCCTAGGTTTCTGTTTCATTATTGATAACGTCGAAGTAACACTCCTAGCTCAAGATGATTTTTTGTCCACAATGTGCTAAGTTTTAGTTTGAGGAGCTCGTGGCTAAGTAATAGCAGCCGCACGGGTCGATCCATCAGGTTAAGCTACTCTTGCCTGGGTTGGTCCGTGGATGGGTGACCATCTTTACTTAAAGACACTCTTCCATGCCTCGGAAAGCACGTTAAGCCGTTGGTCCCGGCTGTCATATGTGAAACTTTGACAGTCGTTACAGGTCGTCAAAAGCCCGAAAGTCTGACAACTAGTCTTGCCAAGGGGTATCGTATTACCCAGTAACTGGGTTGTGGAGGTCAGATAGGCAGTCGCTCCATGTAAAATACATGTATTCAGCTGCATCCGGTTAGACTGGAAGCCGACCCCAACATAGTTGGGAAAAGGCTAGGCAGATGATGGTGTGCTAAGTTTTTTATCTGATGCATGATACCGGGATGATGCTTTCTTACCTACCTACAAAAAACATAACAGTTGCTTATGGTAGGTACCTAGATGTTGTTCGGAAGCAAACTAAATGTTGTTGACTCCGGTTGGTTCTTGTTTGTATCAATCTTCCAAGGAGATGATGAAACGTTTTAATATCTTATGTAAGTATGACTAAGGGTCGCATTATATTACCCAGTACTGAACTGTGTTATGAGGTCAGATAGGCAGTCGCTCCAAGTAAAATACTGGTATTCTGCTGCATTCGGGTAGACTGGAAGCCGACCCCAACACAGTAGGGAAAACACTCGGCAGTTGATGATGATGTATGACTATGACCACACCAGTTTTAGCCTTCTAGATAAATTTGAATTTCACATTTTAATTTCACACTTTTCTCGAAAACTACTGCAGTCAAACCACAACGACCGCGGCTCAAAAGGGGTTAAAAGTTAAGTCTGTCGATCACATTGATAAGTTAGTAATATAATTGATGCAGGGCGTTATAGACTTGTGCATGAGCATAGTATATGTACATTTTTTTTTGCAATTTGCAGGTCAGTGTCAGGTTGTATACTGATTGAAATATGATTCGCGACCGTCACACGCTTAACAGAATATTATAATCATTAGAAAATTTGAATTTCGCGCGTTATCTTTTAGCGCATCCCCATGCAGGAACTTGGTTCCAAAAATCTTAGTTAATGGGACAAAAGTTTAAATTCTATAGGTTCTGGGCCCTTTATTTATTTATCTTTAACTAGGTATGTGGTCTATTTTGTCCAAATTCTGATTCAATGTCACAGATTCTTAAAGGTTGCACAAGATTTAATTAATTAAACCCTATGATATATTTAAAGTTCCACATCAATGGAGCTGACGTCCAAACTCCAAATAACTGACAATGACATGTCATATATTAATAAACCGGTTTATAGCGCGGAAATAATATGTACTGTTCGGTACATATTAGATTTTATTACAACATAATATATGTAACCTTATTCAAGGCTTCATCATTAATAGTTCCTTAAATATAAGAAATAATTAGGTAGGTAGGTAAATTTAGCTCAACAGTTGAAGCGTGCATTATCGAGCAAGAGGTTGTGATTTCGGTCCCCAACACTTTTGACCAAGTTCTTATTACATATTTAGAAGTCTTACTCATCACTAGATTAGTGGATTCCCGGGCCTTATGAGCAACCCTGTTTTGCTATAAGAGGTAGGTAATTTGAGGTATAGGAGGTCCTCATTGATCGCTCCATGGCATGATCTATAAAAAATTTCAAACGACTATAAAAGTGGTTTCAAAATCAAAATTAAATTATAATTCAATTAATAACAAAATATCTATCTACACTCATACAAAAACTATTTGTAAAAGAAAAGTACGCTCTTGGCTATTAAATCTGGACTACATTGCCACTGAAAACTTAATAAAACCAATTTCTTAACACCCATACACTAACACTCACACACCTACACTTACAAACATTCAATACACTTATTCATCATTCATTCATTATTCATTTCCATTATTATTATTTTTTTTTTTTTTTTTTTTTTTCTTTGAAGCTCATTATTATTTCATTTTCTTATTTAAGATTCAGTTTCTATTTTTTTTTTAAATTATTCAATCTTTTGATACCTACATTTATATCTTGACTCTACTAAGAGAGCCGGGTGATCTGTAACTCAGGATCCTCCTACAACAGACACCTTTCTCTATTTAAGATTGTGCATCTCATTAACCTGTGCCTGTAATATGATGTTGAGATAAATAAAGATTTATGATTTATGATTTTATGATTATGATTTATTCAAACTAGGCTGAGAATCAGCACTTTTCGAACGTCAAAATTACATGAGACAGTTCCACATAACGCCCAACCTTCACCACTTCCTAGTCCTTTAACTGCGAAGAAGAAGTGGCGCAACAAACTCCCCAGCAGGACGGTTGTCTGTTCAGTTATAAAAAACAATGCTATAAAAAAGTATGCAAAATCATTTATATTACGCAACACAAAACATAAATCTAATTATTAGCCATATGACAGCTAGCACACGCCAATATACAAACAAAAAAATAAAAATAAAAAAACGAGAACTAAGTAGGTAGGTATATCTATGTTTGCCACAGACAGAGACTTGCATCGTGTAAATGAGGCTTAATTTTCCTGAATTGGCTTAAATCGTTTCATAAATAAAACCCTAACCTCTCATACCTGTATTTTTCAGATGATGTTATCCCTCGAGGAGCTAGCGGTACGTCTGTTCGACGCAGGAGCAGTACGTCTCGGAGACATCGAGGCCAAGATCGGCAGACGAACCCCCATCTACTTCGACCTGCGAGTGGTTGTGTCACATCCACAGATCATGGTAAATATTGAAACTATCATCACTAACTGTCATTTTGTCTATTCTTCCGTCGACAAAACCCGTTTCTTCGGTGGTCATGCTACACGTACTGGTCGATCTTCAACGTTAAGTAACGCTTGCCAAGATCAGTCCGTGGATGGGTGACCATCCCTCCGTGGCTCGGAAAGCACGTTTTGCCGTCTCGGTCCCGGCTGTTATTCGTAGATCTTTGACAGTCGTTACGGATAGTCGGAAGTCCGAAATTCTGGCGACCAGTCTCCTAGAATCTGGGTTGTCAAGGTCAGAATAGACAACATAGTTGGGAGTAGGCTAGACAGATGATGATAAACTTAACATAACATCAATCAAGCCTAAAGCTATAAACGTCTTCTGCGCGAAGACGTTTACAGTAACACCCACATTTTGCCAGTTATGTTTAACCCGGCACAAATCCAGAATCCGAGCTGCTACTTGGAAATCCAGACTCCGAGCTACTACACAATAACAGTTATCCCCACCCGGGAATCAAACCCAGGACTTCTCACTCAACAGGCGCGCTTGCGATCACTAGAGCAACAAGGCAGCTCGTACTACGGTACTACAGTGTGCTCGTACTTTCAAAAGACTGTCAACCAATGGTACCAAGATGATAGTGATGTGTTTGCAGGCGTAGAACACGATCACCATTAACCCATCAGTAGTGTTGTCCTCTTCATGCAAAATAGTTTTTTTTGTGCAAATATTAGAGTGGAGCCCTTCAGCTTGTTCCTATAAGTAAGTAATTTAGAGCCAAAAAAGACAATCACTGTGCTGTTGGTAAGCCCTTATGTCGTTGCTAAATAAATAAAGTCAACCACTCCATCTGTTTATTCAGGCTCGGCTAACCCCCACAGACATCTTTAGATGTTATCCCCTAAAAACTAAGAATTATTGACAAAAACATTAATTAATACCCTAATTTTACATTTCAGCTTTCAGTTGCACAACATTTAGAGAAGCTAGCAAGGGATATTGATCATGAATTGCTGTGTGGTGTCCCATACGCCGCCCTACCGCTAGCCGCAGTCATGTCAGTCAACACCAACACACCTATGATTATGAAAAGAAAAGAAACAAAGATGTACGCCACCAAAAGAATGCTAGAAGGAATCTTCGAGAAAAACCAGAAATGCCTTATTGTGGAAGACGTAGTGACATCTGGCGGCAGTCTAATGGAAACTGTTGGCACTTTACGTTCTGAAGGTTTGACCGTGACGCACGCCGTAGTAGTTCTCGATCGAGATCAAGGTGGCGCTAGTGTGTTAAAACAGAATGGAATTCATGTAAAATCGATATTCACTCTAACCGGTTTGTTGAAAATACTGAATGAAGCCGGTAAGATTAATGAAGAAACTGTTGAAATTATATTAGATCACATTAATGAATGTCAGTTTAGCAATTCAGATTTCATGAAGGACAACTTGGAACTTATGCCTGAATAAAGTTTTTGACATTTTTGATGAATCTTGATGTAAGATGGCGGAATTTTACGATACCAAAATACCTAGGTACTCAATTAGGTACTATGTCATTTATTAATCGCTGAAGAAATGCTGCCATCTCTATTTAGAACTCATGTCATCTGCCCTACGCAGACTGTATTACATTCCTTCATAGGTAATTAATTTTATTTTATGTAAATAAATAGCGAACATGGGTTTTCCACTGTTTGTCAACGATTTACTTACTTACTAATTATAACTCCCGGAACCGAAACCATGCAGTGCTCTCTTGAAGTCCTGGGATGATAAGAGGTCCTTCCTACACGAGTACCTACCTACCTACCTTCTATAATGGGGTAAGGTTGCCCTTATGATATAGGTTGGTACCCACCGGCTCTGTGTTGCTTATCATACCCATACAGGCAAAGTACTATTTTATACGTAGGTACCTACCTACCTATCAAACTACAAACGTTTACGGAATAGGTTGCAGTCGTTGCGGCGCTATTTATAATGCTACCATAGTCCATTATTATAACCGTACCTTCTGCTAAATATGTTTTACCTATGTGAATCCTTACCCATTTTCCTGTTTTGAGTACCCTGCTATTTAGTAACGTCTATTTTAGTGCCAACTGATAAAAGCCGCTAATGACAATGCGTGGAGCACCGTTATCCCCTGTTGATGAGGAAACGGCCGCGTCCGGCGAATGCAAATGCATAATAATACAGTACCCGCCTAGTCTTATCGTCATGCAGACCTCAATACAATGTGTTTAATGCTTACCACTATGTACAGTCAGCCTCAAAAAGATGATAACATCGACAAGAATAGGTAGGTACCTACTCATTTGATTTCCTACAGTTTGTGTTCCATATTCCTATTAGCAGTGTGTGTATTAGTAAGTGTAAATTGAGTGTTTTTGATGCTGTCTGTACATAATTATACCTTCTTTCTTGTGAATGGCTCTTTTCTGTGCAGTTGGTCGTTCCATTAGGTAGCTTTGCAGGAGTGACAAACTGCAGAAATCTCCTTATTCCTACAAAGGTTATCTACCTACCTAGCCAGAGTAGTGGTGTAGTGTCATACTTATACATCAACCAGGGCACAGGCGGCTCCGACTTACGAGTTGTAGATCATAGGTTTGAACCCAGGCAGACGCTTTACTTTGATTCTTGGAATCTTGCGTGCAAGAATGTGTACCTACTATTTGGGTTGCATTTTTAGTACCTAATTAAGGATTTGCAGGTAGACGAAGGTAAACTTTCTATTACAGGTAGGTAACTGTATTGTATTGCATTGACACTACCAAACCACCAACTGATGATCTATGAAGGCAAGTCAAATTGTTGCAAATTACCACAATATTACCTATAATGGTAATTTGCAACAACTTGATTCAATCATGCTCGCTATCTTAGCTTCAGAATAGATTTTCATTGACTGGGGGTGGTGTAAATGGAAGATAATGTGAGTCATTTAAAAGTAATTATTTCTGTTATTATATAACTGGGAGTCAGAAAAATGTAAATAAAACGATTCAAGTAAAATCATTGTAGTTTTATTACTCACTGGAATATAATAATTAAAAACCTTTGATCGATTTCGAAATGTTGTACTAGCTTCTTAGTAAAAAAGCCAATGAATAACACATTATCTGACAGTATCAAACGAAGTATTAAAATTAAACTTAGGCATTAAAAAATAGTTCAGCCTTATCAAAAAAAAGATCTTTTCCTTTGTGTCGACAGCACTGTGCTGGTAGTCAGGCGAAGGGCCCACGTCGCTGGGGGAACCTGTTTACAGCCATAAACATCCGAGAGTCGCCCTTCGGTTAAGGAAAACACACACGGGAATGTAGACGCGACGTCACCAACGTGTAGGTACGTCCTACGTAACATAAATAAGTCAACGACGGTACAGTTACACGGAAATACTAATGCAAATCAAAAGACGTCCCGTGTGACGCGCCGGACACTCGGATCGGGAGCAGGGGTACAGGGTAGGGTGTTGGGGTTGCGGGAGGGGGGTTGGGGGTGAGTGCTTAGTTGTCCTCGATCTCCTGTTCTGCCTCCTCGTCGAACTCTGCGTCCTCGTCTGCGGTGGCCTCCTGGTACTGCTGGTACTCGGACACCAAGTCGTTCATGTTGCTCTCCGCCTCGGTGAATTCCATCTCGTCCATGCCCTCGCCGGTGTACCAATGCAAGAAAGCCTTGCGCCTGAACATAGCGGTGAACTGCTCAGAGATGCGCTTGAACAGCTCTTGGATGGCGGTGGAGTTGCCGATGAACGTGGCGGCCATCTTGAGACCACGAGGTGGGATGTCGCACACCGCGGTCTTTACGTTGTTAGGGATCCATTCCACAAAGTATGACGAGTTCTTGTTCTGGATGTTGAGCATCTGCTCGTCAACCTCCTTCATGGACATGCGTCCACGGAAGATGGCGGCCACGGTCAGGTAGCGGCCGTGACGCGGGTCGCATGCCGCCATCATGTTCTTGGCGTCGAACATCTGCTGCGTGAGCTCGGGCACGGTGAGGGCGCGGTACTGCTGGCTGCCGCGAGATGTCAGGGGAGCGAAGCCGGGCATGAAGAAGTGGAGACGTGGGAACGGCACCATGTTGACCGCCAGCTTGCGGAGATCCGCATTCAGCTGGCCAGGGAACCGCAGACACGTCGTCACGCCGGACATGGTGAGCGACACCAGGTGGTTGAGGTCGCCGTACGTGGGTGTGGATAGTTTGAGCGTGCGGAAGCAGATGTCGTATAGTGCCTCATTGTCAATACAGTAGGTCTCGTCTGTGTTTTCTACTAACTGGTGGACTGATAGTGTGGCGTTGTAAGGTTCTACTACTGTGTCTGACACTTTGGGCGAAGGTACAACTGAGTATGTGTTCATAATTCTGTCGGGATATTCCTCTCTGATTTTGGAGATAAGAAGTGTGCCCATTCCGGAACCAGTGCCGCCGCCGAGCGAGTGTGTGAGTTGGAATCCTTGAAGGCAGTCACATGACTCTGCTTCCTTGCGTACGACGTCTAATACTGAATCGACTAGCTCAGCGCCCTCGGTGTAGTGACCCTTAGCCCAGTTGTTACCGGCTCCGGACTGTCCGAACACGAAGTTGTCCGGTCGGAAGATCTGTCCGAAGGGTCCCGAGCGCACAGAGTCCATGGTTCCGGGCTCGAGGTCGACGAGGATGGCGCGTGGCACGTACTTTCCGCCGGAAGCCTCATTGTAGTAAACGTTGATGCGCTCCAGCTGCAGGTCCGAGTCGCCATGGTAGGCGCCGGTGGGGTCGATGCCGTGCTCGTCGGAGATGATCTCCCAGAACTGAAACAATCCACAAACAATACTTATTAAAATGAACAAAATATCAATTTGAGACACAACATGTAATTATTGAAAGTTAACGCGCGAGGCGATAGTATCTATTAGCACAAGGCAGGGCGTCTGTGCTCAGTGTGTGCGACTGTGCGTAGGATGAGTCACGGTCGCCCCGGCGACGGAGTTCGCAACAAACGACGGCTCCCGAGGCGTTGCCTCGACATTAACATATTTACGAGGTCGACATTATCGATCCAACCCACTACCATAAAGGTACATCAACGATTTAAATCACGTCTTAAACCGATGAATAAGCATAATTGCAGCAAAAACATGGCCGCCCACTTTCGTGTTTATGTCATGTTGCCTTAAAAGAGGAGAGCGCGGAGCAAGTATCTCGTATTCTCGTATGGTCCGACGGCCTGTCGAACAATAAATCAGGCGGGTCGGAGTTGCTATGTGCACATAGCGCACTCGATGTTCGTGTGGCATTTTTAGGACAAATCGAGCATAATTCTTGGTACAAAACACAAGTCATCCATTAACATTGTGGCGATATTTTATCGCGAATCAATTGAGAGGCTTTCTAGGTAAATGAAACTCGGCGAATAGAGAACGGACGATAAGATCGGTTGTTGACTCATTCGTGGCGAGATTATAATGTTAAAGAGAAATATTTTTTAAACAGTACAGTCACGTAGCATGTTTTAATCATGACTGTACTTTTCAGGAGTTACTAACGCTAACAATAGGCAGTATTTTCGACTGAAAAAGGACAAGCACTCAGTCGGCATGCAATACATTGCTTCGCCATTTAGGATAGGCTACACGATCCAAATAAAATTCTAATTAAACCTGCACAGTTCTATCTTGTTTATGAATTTGTTGTTGTAAAGATTATCTTTATCCGTATTATTATATCAATAATCTTTACTATCGCTTCAACAGCACTACAATTTGGAACTTTTCCTGGAAGTCTTAAAAATAATGTGCGTCATATTGGTGGACGTGATGCGATGATACACACCACGACTTCATCATAACAGAATAATGTAGCGCCTTGTTGGTAAGCACATAAGCAGGACACTTCATGTACCTTCAATGAAACGCATAGCATCTAACATACCTTGAAATATCAGTGGTTATAGCTCTATGGTCTTAATAATCTCGTAAATTGAATTTACAACCCATTCGGAACATTTTATAGCCGAAAAGTCAGTCGTTTGATAAGTTGATCACGCTACAAGAAGCGGGTCAAGCCGGAAGAAGCCGCGGGATTGGCTTAGCTCGTAAAATCACAGACTGGCACGGAGACAGTTGCGTGTCGCCGGCACTTACCATCAAAGACATGCAAATAAATATGAAAGTTTTGAAAAGTACGCCTTATTAGCATTTAGGTAAAACAATGACTGACGGTGAATGTTGAGTTTTCTGTGAGTCCGTATGTTTATAATACTCACGTTAAACGCATTTCTATTCATTCAAGTAATTGTAATTCTTTTCTACAACAAAATACCTATCATACTACTCATTTCCAAACATGCAATAGGTACCTACAAGTAAATTTGCCAAGATTGCCAACAAATGCAATGTATTTTTATCATACATACTGTTTACAAGTCAATTTGTCAAGATTGCCTGCTACAAATGCAAGTACCTTTTCTTCAAACAACTCGAATTTCTGAGTCAAAAATACTTGAAATTTCTCAAGAATGTATCGTTGCATTTCTCTAAAGCGTTTCACATTTCTTGAAAGTGAAAAAGCAAAAGTTATCCGCTGCACGGTGGCTATTTGAAGAGTTCGGGCATTTTGCCAAAAGCTGGAAAAATCGCTTCCGACATCTCGCACACGTTGAATAAACCGGGATATAGGTAGTTCGGTAATGTACTGACATTTTACTTTCAGATGGAGAGTTCATTGTAATGTTTTGTTTGACAAAAGCATCATGAATTTGTCTTGTCAAGGAAGAATATAAACAATGTGTACATTAGTAGGTGTGCCAAGTGCCAAGGGATATTGATTTTTCTTTCTTTTCGAATCATTTTCTAGAATTTATGATGCTATCGTACTTACGTTATCAGACGATAATGATATATTTTCAAGAGTACTAACCTATTCAAAATAATCATGATGCATTATTTTAATCATTGCTTATTGTGTCACTTTGCAGTCCATAAAACAAGATAGGTAGAACACGTCACTATAAATTATTGATTTTGCACTAATTATTTACATTTTTTATTAACATAATTATTTATTGATCAAGAAGGTAATTTATTCGATTAGAAAAGTCTACATTACTAAAAAAATACCGTAAAGACGTTAATTGGTTGATCGGCAATTGTCTTTTCAACTAGATCGTTTAAATGCCATCTGAATGAACAAGTTTAATTAAATTACGTTTACAAATCCTATGTAATCATTCAATTAACTTTATTCATTAAATAATTGGATCGTTCACGTGTTTTATCCAATTAATCCTATTAAATTGAATGCTATTATGGCTATCTCAGACTGGTCTATTGACCATTTGGACAGATTAAACTTATTTGTTTGTCCAGAGATAATCTTTGAATTAGGTCAATTTTGTTCGCGTTTCCGAGTGTCAAGTAGGTATTTATGTAGGTGTTTAGATTACGTAGGAAGACAAGAATACTAATCAGATTAATTTAGAGCATAGACAGCTTGAAATCGGATGTAAATGTTTTGACATGGTCTTTTTTGCTAATTTCGAAACAGGTAGCCTGCCATAACTAATAACGCCAACATTCTTTGCAATTTTTTGCCCGACCATTCACAAATTTACATGGAAGTCGCCAAAAGACCCAATTTACTTGGTATTGTAACTAGACTTGCCTTTACAGGCGTTGTTAAATGTTACATGAAAGCTATTTATCTAATTTTAAGACATCAAAGATACTTCGAAACATCAAAACAGTTCCTGATTGTGAAACACGCCACAGGATAGTTTTCTCGTCGTAAACTTTGTTTTACTAACATGTGCTAAGCTGTGCTATTTCGGCTGCCGCGGAAGAGCGTCGGTCATTGAACTTCTATGTCTAACGCGGTATAAACTAACCTAACTATTTAAATTTCATAATTAACTTTTTGCAGAACGCGCATGAAATTAAAATCTGCAATTACGCGCGAGCTTTTTTTAATGACTGCTATATTTTTTTATGTGATGGAGTAAAAAGAAATCTCGTGAATGTTCGATCATTGTTTACGAATTTAATCATACCTAGGTACATTAGGTACCTACCGAACTTTACTTCAAAATCTCAAATTAATTACCTAAATATTCAAATAACAACAGGAATGCGTGACTAATAATTTTAATACCTACCTACCTACCTACTACAACATAGCCGAAAATTGTTTTTTTTTTCCTGTCTGTAAAAAAACGCGCCCGCGGCAGCTGGCGCAACATTTGGCGGATCCCCGAACCAACGGATAGGACTCGAATTTCGAACGTTACAAACAGAGGCCTACGATTGGCCGGCCCTTATCATGGGACGCGGCCGGCCAGCCTTGAGCGGGATCCAAACATGCGTGCCCTTTATTTATAACGGTTTTTATAGGTAACTATGGCGCGAACTTAGGTAGAGAAAGTTCTATGAACTACCTACGCTCATTGTTATCAATAACCGTTAGGTACAACTTACAAGAATACAACTAAGTAGGAGTTGCAAGAAAAACTATTGAAATAATTGAATTCCTTTGTTTGAAAGAGGCCTGTGGCTTAGTTGGCATGTTGGTTTACCGGTCTAAGAGCCTGTCATTCGACATCGATTCAAAACTTGCCAAGTGCACGACGCCAATGCTGTATTCTTATCAAAAAACATGATATAATACGTATAGGTAAATCGATACCTAATCCAAATCCTCAGTTGGATTCGCCAACCGGCGACTAACACGTGGAAGTAGGCGACAGCCGACTTCCGAAGCTCCTGCCTACGTATCGATCGATAGGTGCCAGATAAGTTAGGTGCGGCGGCATTCACCAAAACTCGCCTTTTACATAATATTTACACGATAACTGCTGACGTGACATTATAAACGCGCGAGAAGAAAATTGACACGATAATGTAGAACAAAAAGGTCGACGAAAAGTCCGTAATCCGCGACCACACCCACTGACTCTAAATATGACAAACACTCGACCACCGTTAATTGAACACAATTAAGACAACATTAGCGTGAATTAATAAAGGAAATAGTCGTCAATTGTTTCATTTTTCGAGTCGTGGCGTGAGGCCGGCGTCACAAAATGCCGGCCGCTATGCCCCACGTTCGAAATTAGATGTTTGAGAAACAAAAGAATAGCTTACCTTGGCTCCAATCTGGTTACCGCATTGTCCGGCCTGAATATGCACGATTTCCCTCATTTTGTTTTATATGAACTTATTTTACTTAGTAACTATAAAAATTGTTTTTCTGCTCCGCACGCACCACGTACTCTCGTGGTTGCTTGAAGAATAATTTTGTTCCGTTTCGTCCGATCGACCTAAGCTACGGATGCGATAGTGCTGTAGTGAAACCAGTACTGTGATGTATCGATAAAGTTTGTCGCATTGCGACATACTTTTAAAATAGTATTGACACCTACACGTATGATCGTACCTAGTGACATTTTTCCCCATTTTTACGAAGAGAAGAACACAGGTTTATTTTTCAGTAGACTACATCAGTTATTTATTTTCATAACTAGTAACGAAAAGGCCACACTACAACAAATCGCACATCCGTTTGTCGAGCTCACTGCATCTTCTTCTGAATTTGCCTACCAGCAAACATCAGGCCACCAACAAACACCAACTTAATCGGTCCATTGGATGCGGAGCGGCTGTGAAAGACGGACAGACCGCAAGCCAGCCAAACAGACACACGAGTGATCCTATAACTATAAGGGTTCCGTTTTTTCATTCAGACGTACGGAACCCTTCATTGCGCGTGGTCAAACATGCACTTGTCCGGTTTTTAATTTCTATTTTTAATGCTTTGGAAAGTACAGTCAACCACACGTCTGTAGTAACACATGCAACACGAAAACTTACAACTTGTCAAAGAGTCAAGGAAAATTATTATTCTTGTTCCTGTAAAGCCAATAATAAAAATAAAATAACAAACAAATTGTCTAACTCTTGTCAAGTGATTGGCTATTATTAGACAGCTCATCACAGCTTACAGTTGACATGAATTTGTCAGTTTTTATTTTGTGTTGATTAGCCGACAGCAACCTTCCTCCCCATTTTGTTTGTTTTCTTTTTATTACCCGACTGCCAAGAAGAGTTATGTTTTATTGTGGGTGACAGCCCAGGTAACACGCCAAAACCAATTTTTTTAAAGGCCAGAAAATAATAATTAACATTGCTTCAATAAGTCGTCGTGTTTTTGTACGTCCCATGGCCTTCTTGTGGTTCAAAACAAAGGGCTAGAGGAGACGACTCATTAAGAAAAAATAGAACGTTTCGCCTCAGACTGCTTGAAAAGTGTTCTTGACTAGAACAGTTTCGTTGTTTTTGGAGTCTGGATATTTTTTATCTTGTAATTATTATTCTTCCAAACAATAATTCCAAACCGTTACCTTTTACCGTAGTTGCCTTGTTCCCATGCCGTGCAATAAGGGTATTTATGTATCACCACCAAGTCACCACTATCACGGTATCACCATAGGTAATCATAAAAATAAAATATAATCAGCACATTTATATTAATTTCTTCGAAATCTGTGTCCAGCATAACTGGTATATAAAAATATTTCAATTCGACATCATCATCTTCATCATTTCAGCTAAGAATAACCCTCTGCACAACCTATTTTTTTTTGAGTCTTTAACCTGACAAAATCCAATCTGCAGCTAACTTTACTAACAGATCCGGAGATTCCGTGGTCCATAGTCCGTACCGTAAATGGAAGTATTCATTCACCTACAAACTTTTCCAATCATTCAAAACTGACAATGAAAAAATGTATCGTAAACTATAAGTTAGTTCAGAAAATGTCGATATCACGTATCGATACGTGGACAGCCCAGTTTTCCTAGCTGCTTTCTTATTGGTCGGATGACGCCATACCGCGGTCATGGCTGCCAACGTAACAAAAATAATTGGCGTCCTATTTTAGTGATGAATTACATATTTCTTTCATTTTTCAACTTATAGAAAGACCGTGGTGTTTATAATAAATTAATTATAAGTTAATACATCGTTTGCACGCATTCGTTTTGTTATAAGTCATTATTAGAATGCTATATTTTTCGTTCTGAGTCACAGATGTATCTTTTTTAGATGTTGGTATTACTCCTCGGTGCTGGCTGGCTGGTGCTGGCGACTGGCGAATTGGCGATGGCCATGGCCAATACTGGCGATACTTGGCACGTCATGGCGATGGCGCCGCGCCGGCCGGCGAAAAAAGCAAAACAAAAAACTCATCAATTAAACTAACACTCGATTAATTATTTTATTGGTGACCTAATAATCTATTAAGCATAGCACTAATATTATTATAGTAATGTTGGCTGAACTTTAAACGGTGCCGGTGGTATTGTAAGTAGGTATGCAGAATATCTAATGGGCTTATTAAATATTATTTTCCTCATTATTTCAGTAGGTAACTTCCTTCCTGTTATTAAATAAAGAACGTAAAATCACGGGGGTAGACAGGCAGAGGCTAAGGCACCCCAGACCCCAACAACGCTGTAGATTCTTTCTCAGCTTTTTTTATTGCCACTTTACTTACTTACCATAATAATCAATTGCCTGTAATTTTTACGAGATATTTTATGAACTTCATTGATTTGTCTAAATTACCGCTTTAACATGTATGAATTTATTGAAAGTAAGCATTGGAGAATGTTGCAATACTAGGTACTTACTTACCGATTGTGATTATTTTATCTATCTAACATGTATTTCAATATTCTATCAGGTATTTACCTATTGTTTATTTACCTAAGTCATGTGTTCTATTTGTAGAATTTAAATATGGTTGTATTTTATTTACCTTCTGGTTTGTATACCTAACGTAACTTCATGGTATTTTGTTCACTTATTTATACATAGGTACTGGCGCGACTTGTCGCACGACGTGAAGCCGCCGCATTGTTCGCCATAAATTGTTTGTCGCGCCAGTATGTAAGAGCCTTTATTCTGCAGTCAGTTCCTAGTAGGTACCTACGGTCAGCGACAAAAGTTGATTAAAACTAATTTTGATTACTTAGGTACTTGTTTAGTTAGGTTTTTACTTATTATTATTTTTTTACTAATTTTTATTCGATAAGTTAGTACATTTTATTTCAACATTTAATTAAATAGCTCATATTCTTTCTTTTAATTTTTAGCTCAAAGTTTGTGTTAATCGACTTTCGTCGTTGACTATTCGTAGCGGTTACTACAAGATCGATTCAAACTTAATGGCGGCTCGGAAGTTAGCTTTTAGCTGCGCAGTACCCCACCCCTCACCCCCGCTGTCACATAAAATTGTTACTGCGCATCGACTCGCCTCATGTTCCGAGCCGCCATTAAGTTTGAATCGAACTTGTACATACCTACTTACAGCGTCTTCACGAAATGGAAGAGGTTCTCAACTCGTCCTTTTTTACACTTATCAATGTGTACGTTTGCCCATTTTTAGAACAAACCCAGTCATTAGCTGACTGAGAAATTAAGTACTTACCTAATAGCTTTGCGTTCTCCACACTGCATAGGTAATCATAATAAGTAGGTAAATCTTCCATTTGCGTAGACATGGTAGCCCGAAAGTCTGACAACCAGTCTTACCAAAGGGTATCGTATTACCCAGTTACTGGGTTGTGGAGGTCAGATAGGCAGTCGCTCCATGTAAAATACTGGTATTCAGCTGCATCCGGTTAGACTGGAAGCCGACCCCAATATAGTTGGGAAAAGGCTAGGCTGATGATGGTAGACCGTGTCTGTCATTAGCGGCCTGGCGAACACAAGCAGGCGAAAGATGTCAATCAGTTGATGGTATAAAACAAACACTGTAAGTAGGTATAAAATATTTCTTGCCATAGCTATAAAATGCCATATCGTAATTTACTTTGTTGTTACTTATTGTTAGCTGTTAGCCACCTAACCCTAACACCTAATATAATACTTACTTAATTAAAATAATAACTAATAATCAGTTATACAAAGATGAAAAAAAATGGCGGCCATATGGCTCGCCTAGACATGTCCGCAATTTTACGGGTGTGTTCCCGGCTTGATACCCGGGCGGGTGCCGCCACACCGCAGTGACGTCACAGACTCACAGCAGGCACGCCCGGTCGTTGACATGCACTTTAAAAATTTAAAATACGAATGTTTTTGTAGGTGCTCTTCGGGCTCCTCCATGTTTTTTTTAATCACAATAGGAAAGAAGGGTTTTGTTTTAATTTTCAATTAAGTAGCTCAGTGGTTCTCAAACTTTTTTGCCTATAGGTACATAGAACCCTTTTGGAAATGGAAATATTTGACGGAGCCATAAAATACTCAATTTTTTTTTTTGTTTTTTGCATTTTTTGTTCCACCAGTCGAACAAACTGGATTGATTGTTCACAATTTTGTCGTCCACTGTGTCCCACTAATTGATTTTGTTGGGGAAATAACACTCGCATAAACTCTGAGTTCACTTTCCCACTAGGGCTGGCATTGTTGGATTATGGCGAAAAAAAAAAAATTATAATATTATAATATGTGTCGAATTGCTAACCTCCTTTTTAACCGATTTCTAAAAGGAGGAGGTTATTTATAAGAGGTCGGTTAAAAATTGAAATTATTCGTATGAGATTAGGTACTGAGATTAGTACCTGGACAGGTAGAAATTAGAAATGACAAGCCATTCCAGTTTGTGTTCAGTATAATACAGGCCAATCAAATTAAATTATGTAATTATGATGGGTAGGTATCATATCGATATCGAAACATGATAAAACGAAAAATAAAATAATTTGATGGTTTTTTTTGTGGGGTCATCGACTGAAGTTAGTGTAGTCACCTGAAATATCAGAAAGAAAGTAACTGTCTGTCTGTATGTTACCTTTTCACGCCTAAACCACTTAACGGGCAAGGAGATAGATGGCATACCGGGGACGGACATAGGCTCTTTTTGTCGACATACTACGCGGGCGAAGCCGCGGGCGGAAGCTAGTCAACAATGAACAGCAGTCGGTACTGTCGGTTGTATCCATAGAAATCCATACTAATATTATAAATTCGAAAGTTACTGTCTGTCGGTCTGTCTGTCTGTCTGTCTGTCTGTCTATCTGTCTGTCTGTATGTTACCTTTTCACGCCTAAACCACTGAACGGATTTCGACACAAGGAGATAGATATGGCATCCTGGGGAAGGACATAGGCTCTTTTTGTCGACATACCACGCGGGCGAAGCCGCGGACGGAAGCTAGTCAACAATGAACAGCAGTCGGTACTGGTCGGTAGTAGCCGTAGAAATATTAAGTATATCTATGGTAGTAATGTCTATTCTGTTAGGTGACACACACGCTTGCTTGGCACATGTTTTTAAGATGGAAACCTCCAGGCAATCGGAAAGTTCCTATAGGCATTGTCTTATGCTTACTTCCTTTTAAGTAATGAGCGGAACTTAGCGATACGACTTGAAGTTCCGAGAAAAGTGAAAACGTGTCCAACATACATACAGTCGCCGCGCCATAAGTAAAGGTACTTATGGAAAATTGTGGAAAGATAACAACTGCAAGCTGTCGTGAAAAGGGAAGGGAAAGGGCTGAGTGGAGTGGGCACGTTATGACAGCTTTCATAAAAAATGTTTTGGGAAAAAGTTGATAGAAGCTCCTGAGGAGATCGGCCAATTTTCTGACGAACTTGTCCAACAGTCGTGATGTCTGTTTCTATATCATTCTTAAGCCTGACGCAAAAGGACCAGCAGGGTACCAAGTACCAACTCCATTTAGCGTATACAGGATGTTAGGGTAAACACCGTTATCCTTGAAACCAGTGGTTTGGTGTCATTTATAGAACGTAAAAACAATGGAAAATTACATTTTTTTTCTTTTTTTTAAACTACATTTTACCACAAAAGACGCAAGTTCGTTGCCCTATGCGCTAGGGCAACGAACTTGCGTTTCAACACGGGCAGGGGGTGCGGGACGTGACCTGACCGGCCGCGAGCGCGACCCTTCTCTCAGTTATTCAGCTGTTTCGCTAGCGAGCACGGTGTCGGATAGAAACTTATAATGAAAATAACGTTTTTTTTTGTTGTTACTCTGTCATTTGTTTTTATATTTAAGTCAACTACCCATGGTTTGAGTGACAACGGTGTTTACCCTGACAACCTGTATAGTGTATATTGGATAATCCGGCCCCCAAGATACAGCCACCGCCACTTGGGCCACTGTTTACCTAATTATAATTTATGTTAAAAATACAACTTGTTTCCGTAACCTACCGATAGGAGAATGCCTGTAACACAATGGTTTAAGCTCATTTCAAATTACGCTATAATATATTCCAATTGTATAGTAAGTATAGCAAAGTGTGAACGTTTTCTAAATAAATGTATGGCGAGCGATATTGTTGTGCTATGAACTATAAAACTATAGGCCATTATATTATAGCGTACCTAGTCTGTAATGAGCTTTAGTTTCTTATTCTTATTGTCTCCTTATCTAGTCCAAAAGTCTAGCCTAGCATCTAAACATAACTATCAAACCCAAATATTTATCCACAAAATTGTCTCCGAGTGTAAATAGGTTAGTATCGACTATAGGCACAGAGTATAGTGCGTCACCGCAGTATGCACACAAAGCGGACCATCTGTTCGATTCGCATCGGAGATGGACGAATTTCTCCACTCTGTGGCGCCGAGTGGTGTCTGGCGTTGGTTTTCAGTTGGATGATGTACATTGAGCGTTTCTTTTGCCTTTCATAAACCTGATTTACAATACGGTGCGGTTTACTTGCATTTGACATACCATAAGATGAAGCAACAATAACAGATGCACCGTCTATCCGTCTAAACAATGTTTATTATGATGCCAATCATTGGTTGCTTCAATTTTGTTTTAAGGCCATAGACAAGAAACTTGCATCGTGTAAATGGCTTTTGCAGACTTTAATTTATTTTGAGTTTATACAATTTGTCAAAAGCGCTTAATCTTAAAATCTTGGAACTTAATACCTAGCTCGGTACTTATTGATATTTTTTTCTTAGCACACAACATTTTTTAAACAGCTGTTCATAAACACCTTCAATATTTGATAAGTTAGCCCACACACTTTGCAAAGGTCATGCCCACCATGACTAGCAGTGGCCTATGAAAGGCGAACGGAACAAATAATTGATGGTCTATTGTCGATCGAACTTATCGGTTTATAACAAAACATGAATCCTTTACGAGTTTAAAACCTCATTATGTCAATTGGAACTATTTTCTTTTCGCTCCTTTTAATAACACTGGCCAGTATTCAGCTGCATCCGGTTACACTGGAAGCTGTCAAACACTGTTGGAAAATGAACGACTACCTATAAGTTATTTTAATTTCATGAGGTCGTTAAAAAAGACAAACCTGTTTGCGTTATCTTGAATCATTCCAACCAGCCAGCAATGTACACCGAACTCATCTCCTCCACAATGCGCAGTATTTCGTAAATCCTCATGAGTCACAACTTTCTACAGCTAGCAGCTATCGATCATCCAATATGGCGACCGTTCAACGATATAATAATGTTTGGTAATACTTAACACCGTGTATGGTAAACATGCTGAAATATTGCGAAGTCAAGTTTTATAAGTACTTACTTATTTATTTCAGTTGCTATGGGAAGGAAATAAAAACTCAAGAAAAAAGTTTATTTTTATAATGGAAATGTAAAAGTTACGTGTAAACTGATGACATTGTTTTAGTTTTTGCAGCAGGATTCCTTGACATGACTAGAAATTATATGCTCACTATACCTATTTATCTTTATTGGTTTAAGCCATGGCGCCCGAAGAGATTTCCTATCGTGCAAAAATGACGAACTGCCATCGTTTATGGGGGATGATTTTTTTAAATATCCTTCATTAATGAACACTTTCGTTATAGTAATATAAGGAACTCTTGTGCAAAAGTCCCAGACGCTGTGGTTTGGTTTAGGCTGTACCTTAGATACATTTTATATTCTAAAGTTGTCTGTCAGTGAATCAATTCATTAGATAAGATTACCTACTGGAGAAAACCACTGTTGGTGCTGCTGGTGGTCGACCACTGTTTACTTTTACTATGGTCCTTGGTGGTATGGTCCTTTTACCATGGAACAGGGTCTTATTTAAATAAAACATGGTGCCCACCTGATGTTATGCGGTAACGGCAATCGCTGCCATTTACAACTGCAATAGGTACCTCATAGGTCACAACACTTACAACGACCTGCATTTAGGCCGTGATATGCTTTTCAAGCAGTCGTATAAGAATAGTAAGAAATACAGAATGTTTTTATATCATGACTGTATCCCAATTTAGGTATTTGTGGTTGGTGCAGCATTAGGTACACTACACAACTAGAATGACTTAGTTTTCTTAGGTATTTATTTATTTAAGGAAAACAAGTATGAGTAAGTCATTCTAGGGTGACCAATGAAAATCAGCGCTGTGCGGTGGGTCCGCATTACTTATATCAGCGCTGTGATGTGGGTGCCCATTACTTATATCAGCGCTGTGCTGTGGGTCCCCATTACCTAAATCAGCGCTGTGCTGTGGGTGCCCATTACTTATATCAGCGCTGTGCTGTGGGTCCCCATTACTTAAATCAGCGCTGTGCTGTGGGTCCCCATTACTTAAATCAGCGCTGTGCAGCTGTGGCTCCCCACTACTTAAATATGTTTTTCTTTCTTTCATTATGTTTCTTTATTTTTTCTTCTTTACATAAAAGCATTAATCTCAGATTCACCCTCTTTATAGCATATCATCTTTCACACAATAAATCTAACGTTTCCTTTGTCTTCTTCTACACTTATAACATAGCATAGCACAACCTTGTTCCCACTGCTGGTACACCAGGAGTGGGAACACACAGGCCTCCTATATTCTCATGCAGCCATCATTATTCATACATAAAACTAATCAGTTCTCATTTCAATGAAATACCTACATAAACTCCGTCCTAATAAAGTAATACGCTTGTACTTCTGCTAACCTCAATGCTCTAAATAGCTATGAAACACGTCCCCAACTCCCCACAATCCTACAAACAACATTGATTGACAGCTAAGGTCACCCACACGCGAGACTGTGCCACTCAAGCACATGAATATAACTCAAGTTAAGGTTGTGCAGTCAACCTTACGAGTGATGTCATACAGAATTGAGTATTTTTAGAGCCTAGTGTAATGACACGTTAGTTGTCATTATTATTCATGTTTGTAATATAGGTAATTGGTTGTTTTGTTAGGGTATTAGTTTTCAATTGTTTAGAATTATAGATGTTTTGTTACTGTGTGATATTAATTTGTGAAATTGTTAGGGCCACTGTTCATACAAAATCAAAAGTCATTTAGGCTGAGAATCAGCACAAAATTTCATGAGACAGTGACCAAAACGCCCTTCACCAGTTCCTAGTGCTTTAGCTGGGAAGAAGAAGTGGCGCAACAAACTCCCCAGCAGCACAGCTGTCTGTTCAGTGAGAAGATATCAAGATATATTATGTTACTGTTGAAATTATCTGCGGGGTTGTCTTACAGACTATAACTTGAGGACTATAAGAACTTCCTAGATTTTATTTAGCCAAAAGAAAATTTCTATAATATCTTCAGGTCAAAAATCACTGTTATCAAGTACCTACTGTCTGCAGACTGAAAAGTAAGAAATCAGAGTTCTCTTATGCGACTCTTCCAATCCTTACTCTGGAGGTATTTTGGTAGTGATTTTTCCTGAGAATAACTTATATTTCTGCAGAATAGTCCAGCGGCATAAGCATTGATAGAATAATTAGATATATATTATTATTCTGTATTGTTTTTTTTTTTTTTTTTTTTTTTTTTTTTTTTTCATCAACTTACATTTTTATTTTCAGAGAACCAAGAATTCAACATCATCTAGGAACATTAAAGTCATCTCGTTGTTAAAGCCAGAGCAGACGAAAGATTTCTTCATAAAATCCACCTATATTACATGGTAAGAATATGAATCACTGTTAAAAGTTTTACATAAGCAAGTAGCTGTAAAAGTGAAGTTGTCTCATGTTACATCACATAGTCTTTATTTTGACAGCAGTAACACAATACAAGTGAAACCGAGTGTGACTGTGGACAAAAACTGAACGGCTCGGGAATCGGCGTAAGCGCAGCGTGGGTGTTGCCGTGTGGAGTGCAACATGTTAAAGTCGAGTCAACGACAGCCTTGCTTTTGATTGATAGTTTAGGACATGTAGTCGAAATGGTGGGCTCAATCAAAATAACAGCCCGCCTAGAACAGGAGCTGACAGAGATGTAACTATGAAATGCCTGAAAAGTGAGCGTGAGCATTTTGATAAAACCAGGCACAAATCCAGACTCTAGGTAGACAATGTTGTGCTCTAAGCTGCCACAGAGAAATTCTTATAGGACATCCCAAAAGCACCTCAGTATGGAAGTCCTGGCTGGCTGGCCTTTGTTAAAAGGTAGCTTTTGGCAGAAATCCTGTTCCTTTTTGTACAAATTCAAAATTTTGATGATTAAAAACAAGTGACTAGCAACAGGAACAGTCTTGCACACGGCAGGCGCGTCACCCATTCATTCAGTCGCCGGCAACAACCTTGGATCGACGCCTTCAAGTGACACTGTCAGACACCTACGTTGTTAGTGTTGCTAGGCGTTCTAAAGTTCTACGAAACACATTAGCTACGAGAAACAAGGTTTTAGCAACTAACAATATTGAAGGACTTTGGATCGCTAAGTGTTTGGCTGACGTGGCTCAAAAGGCTGCCCAAACTAAATGGGACTGGGCAGGACATGTCTGCCGCATGCCGGACAAACTGTGGGCCCAAATACCACAGAACTGGAGAGACAGTGAGACGGGGTCGCGGCAGACCACGTAGGAGATGGTGGGACGAGCTGGATAGGTTCCATCAAAACTGGAAGGAGGGCGCGCGAGCTCGCGAAAGATGGAAGGAGTGGAGGGGGGGCTTTTTCGAGGAGTGGGACAGGGTAGGCTAGGAAAAAAAATGTTTGGTTATGTCTTGCTTAGTGGCTAAAGACACTAGAGCAAGAGATAATTACTTTTTGATAAAGGGCTGTCCCTAAAGCTTCGCTCATTGTCAAAAAGATTTTCAGCTTTTGATTTCCTGTTCCTCTGGTGGTATTAGCTAGGTAGATACCTAAGCAACATTTCAGTCCATTCCCAAATTATTTCAATCAAGCCTCAGCTAATTTGCAAAATCAAAAGCAGCTTTCAATCCTTCCAATAGAATTGGAATTTGGAAATAACCAGGCTCTTGACCCAGCAATGTCTGAATTCCATTACAGTTTCGCAAATCTGGCGAGTTACAATCAATTGTAACGGTGAAAATAATTGATTCGTTTCAAGACTGGCCCATAGATGCGTTCCTAATAACGATCATAGACAAAAAGCCTTCTTGTACGCGTCTAGCGGACACTATGTCAAAAAATAAAAGAAACTTTGCAGTTTGAATGTCGAACGGATGGCGTCGGAGACTAGGATTTCCGCCATGACTAAGTATTGAAATAAGCATAAATAAGTAATAGCTTACATAAGCGTTCATTACGTTCGAGGTGTTAAAATAACCTGGCGGACAAAGTTCGTTCGTTCCCATAGCCCACAATGAAAGAAAAACAAATTAATCTGTCAAAAAAAAAAACAACAATAATTTGTAGATTTTTTTTTTGACAGATTAATCTACCCTTTCGAACGATCTTTTATTTTAGATAGGATTTAGTCATAATCATGCTCAAACTATCTCATAAACGTAGGTAATTTTAGTCTTTGGTTATAAGCAATCAACCTCTGTACTTCTATGGAAAGCAAGTTAGGAAACTGCTTGGAAACTGTGATGTCAGTGTGCTGGTAGCTATGGACGTCTGTCCGTACTGACTTGCAGACTGATTGAGATGCAAGTATAACGTTGCAATTGCAGATGCAAGTTATAAAGTTGCGTACCCCTCTGGCATTGGAGCCTCTTTCTTCTTTTTTTGTTTTGCATTTTAATAATTATTATGGAACCATCTTCTTCCTTTTTTCTTGTTAGTGATAAACCTGGTGTCAGAGTTTTTATGCTGCCCATGGGCCTCTGACTTGGCTTCACACGCCTTCGAGAAATATCTCTCAGGCATGGCTCCCTCACGATGTTTACGCATCATAGGACTTCATCAAAGTTTCAATACTTAATTGTAAAAGAAAATATATTTGCTTTTTCATGAAGACGATTATGATGTAGCATCATATCGTCACGCTTTATTATATAACGCGGTGACATTTAAGTTTAAAAATCATCATAAACATAAACAACATACTCATTATTAATTAGTCGAGAAAGTTAATATAACAGCCATGAAGTTATTCTCTTGTACATAAAATTGTACACAGTAAATAAATAAGAAGTGAAAGTCTTTGTAAAGAAACTAAAAATCTTGCCACTAACGTGTATTTTTAATTAAAAAAACAAGACAGAGAAGTGGGAACAACACCGTGCGTGAAGCATGCCAAAACTACACCTCCGATCTGTGCATACACGCTCACACGCACACATTTACACCTCAGTAAGTGCACACACGTTTACGAAACCGGCCTCACGTCACTGTTGACAGCGCTCTGTCTTAGTTTTTATTTGGTCTGAGTTCTCGGTGCAAAAATGTTATCTTTTGGAGTGTCAATTCCGACCCGAGGGTCGGGTAACTGCTATTGGGTTTTTCTTTCTGGAATTTCTCAGTAGTAGCCCGGGGTCTGGCTTTGTGCGCGGTTGATGGCAATAGGCTCGCCCCCTATTACATGGGACTTAAACATAACTGGTGTAATGTGGGTGTACTATAGGTACAGCTCTGCCTAACCCTTCGGGGAAACAAGGCGTGATGCTGTGTGTATGTGTAAGCAAGTCCTATTGCTTCTGTTTTCACGAGAAAAGAAGTTGAATGAATAAAAACTCCTAATAAAGCCTGTCTAGGTTCAGGGGCCCTAGCACCAACGCTTACAGCAGTATTATTTTAATATTACTTCAGTGTAGGAAAGAGATGAAGCACTACAGGACGTATAGCTCTATCTCTTTCCCCTACTGAAGTAAGATTAAAATAATATGAATGTAAGCGGTGGTGGTAGGCTCCCAGGTTGTGTACAGGTTCTGAACAGTATCGTCATTAAAACCTACTCCAATATAAATAGTCAATTTAGTTCACAAAGCCATACTGTGATGTAACTGAAAGCAATGACGTCTATTCATTGAAATGACCGCTTGTCGAGACACTTTGGTAATGCATAGTAATGAGATAATAACAAATAATAGTTTACTATCTGTATCTTACGAGCTATTGTGTGGATGACACAGTTCCGCAAGACTGTAGCAACCAGAACTTTGTGGAGACTAACATTCTTGCTGTTTAGGTGTTGTGAGGTATGGCAAAGTTAACAAAGCTGGGGCAAATTCATTACAACCAACAGGCGATAGATAGTGATTTAGTGTTTCATTTAACAGCACCTGTAGTGACAATACGATCATTTTGTCATTTATTGACATAACAGGACGATAGACAGACGCGGCGGAGGACTTTGTTTTATAATATGTAAGGATAGTTAGGATACAGATAAAATTAAAGTAAATTCTGTTCCCTCTAAACGTCAAGTGGAATATACGCATTTCTTATCCCTCATCCTCTTTGAAAGCTCTCGACCTTAACTTTGCTCTCATCTTTCATTGTCAGTTATAATAAACACGCCCCTGGAGGTAGGCCGGTAGCTTTAACTTACAAATGATAAACTTCGATTGACGCTTAAACAGAAAAGGACCGAGAATAGACCCTTGTAGCACGCCTCTTTTTATACAAGTTTGCTTAGGTTATTTTAAATTTATTCTAAAGTATATCTAAGTTATTTAATTGGGCCTATTAACTGCACTAATAACTCGGGTGATTTCTCTGAATTAAACAACTATCGGTGAGCTGCATTGAACATACCTACTTCATAAGCAAATTAAAAAAAAAGTAGGCTTACAGCAACACTATCTGAATCACAGTTATTATCATAATATGCATGTTCAAACACATAATTACGTGTGTAAACCTTATTTTTTTTAAACAATCGATAATTTCAAGATCAACAATATTGTCTAGATACTGCATGCATAACCGCATGTTTTACATTGAGTCCGAGAACTGTGACCCATTTGTCACAGAATGTCAGCTTATCTGTGATGTAGTCATTCTATATTAATGCGAGCACTTTATTATGAAAACATTATGACATCTCTATTTTTGGAACAGTACAGTTTGCTCTATGGTCTATAAGTTCACCTAGTAGGTTCAGGATGAGCAGTAAGTAACTTGGCTTCAGAACCGCCTTGGTAAGAACTTTTTTGATGTTGCTGCCAATGTTATGACTCTAGGAGCGACTCAAACTTAGAATGTAACCATGGAATTAGTTTGGCCAAATAAAGTGGCGGGTATCTAACGTCACCGTCTCTGCGACCCCACTTTTGAAGGAGTTCCTAGAGATGATGACAGCGGACAGTGACAGGCTTGTGATAATTGATGATTCTCACAGTTCGCAAAAGTAATGACTAATTATAATCCGATGGACATGCATGTGTTTATTGTTGTTATGGCTAGCGTGATCCTTTAAGAACTTTTTTGCTCAGATTGTCATCGGTGTTGCTAAGACTTTTTTATATGCACGCCTCCTTTGTTTTGTCCGGTTTAGTTTTTAACTCACGCAACAAAGTCTATGCTATGACTCAAAATTGAATGCATTCAATTTTTCAAATTCGGAACCTGTCAAAATGTTGGCAGGATGCCATTTATTTTCACGTTTCGGACAATATAGAAGACGGTATATTTTGGAGCAGTCTGAATAAAAAATAAATAGTAGCTGTGTAGGTACTGGACCATCACTATCATCCATCAATTTCTTAGATACCTAGGTATTATCGTAGTTGTCTAGTTATAGTCTCAGCTAATGGTATTTCTATGTTTCTTCTAGAACCCATCATTCGATCTTCAAAAACGGCAGTATTGTGACATGCGTCCTACTTGCACGTGCCATCTAATAGTGTGCTATTAGATGACACGTGGAAGTAAGACGTCATGTGTGTGACGTGCAAAAAGAGAAAAACTTGGCTGACTAGCCAAGTTTTGACGTGCAGCTTGCGGAGCGTGTGTAACCTATGTACCTCGTTTTACATTATAATAATTATCATTGATCTCAGCCATATTTTTCCACTATTTCGATTTAGAATTAAAAAACTAAAGAAGAATTTTATTGGTATTCATACTAAGTACTCACCAAAAATGATTAAAGACTTCTAAATCTAATTTTACGAAAAACCGCAATTAAAATCATTCCTATAAATGCAACAACAACGTAATCGTAATATTCAAATGTCACACAAACCTACATGACATAAGTTGTTTGTTTGTGACGAATGTTATGACATCATCCAGTTATCACCTGACCAATTTAAATTGATACCTCCCGGCCTCCATCTAATTCGTTTATTAGTACAAATAGAGGCTATAACGGGAATTGACAGTGGCCACTCAAAATGGCTGACGTATAGTGCATTTCTAAATTTAGTCCAAGGCGATGATGTCAGGTGCGTACTTTTTGCTGTTACCAAGTTATTAAATGAATCGTTCACTGTCTTAAATAGGTATTTAAGATAATTGAATGTAACAATGGATTTTATTGTCAGTAATTTTGGACTTGTGTGCTGTCCAATGTCCATGTAGGTCGTGGTATTTTTGGTCGTAGATAATAGAATATCTTATCTGTGGATTATGTCATGGCTTCTCTAACTCTGTGGTTGTTTGTCGTCTAGTTGTTGATATCATCAGCGGATTACGGCAGTTACCTTCGACGAAATCATTGAATACTTAGAATCTTATATTCATTTGATTCAAGATGACGCAAGTCTTGTCCACCTTGATTAATGGAGTTGATAGAAAGAAAACAATCAAATAAATAAAAATCTTTATTATATACATTAAATTATATTGTTGAAAACAATTTTAATCGTAATAAAACTTCGGTTATTGAAGCACTCTATAATCTTTGTTTGTATGCCCATGTTTGGAGACATTCTAACTTTATCATAAATACATAAACAGTGTCTATCAGCCTTAGAAATTTTCAGATCTTGCTCTCAACGAGGCCAGGCATGGAATCACTAGGAATGTATACAATTACATAATATATGCCCGAGAGTCGCATAATGTCATATCCGGGATTTTAGTCGTGCGTTCTGTTAAAAGTTAGAAAGCATGTCTTTTTCATTCAAAACACATCGTAGGAATCATTAATGTTACTTAAACATAAAGTAACGAGTAAATACAATGGCAATGTACTATGTGAGTGCAGCGCGCGCCCTCTAGTGGTGGTCGTCGAGCTCCTGCTCAGCCTCCTCGTCGAACTCTGCGTCCTCGTCTGCGGTGGCCTCCTGGTACTGCTGGTACTCGGACACCAAGTCGTTCATGTTGCTCTCGGCCTCGGTGAACTCCATCTCGTCCATGCCCTCGCCGGTGTACCAATGCAAGAAAGCCTTGCGCCTGAACATAGCGGTGAACTGCTCAGAGATGCGCTTGAACAGCTCTTGGATGGCGGTGGAGTTGCCGATAAACGTGGCGGCCATCTTGAGACCACGAGGTGGGATGTCGCACACCGCGGTCTTTACGTTGTTAGGGATCCATTCCACGAAGTATGACGAGTTCTTGTTCTGGATGTTGAGCATCTGCTCGTCCACCTCCTTCATGGACATGCGTCCACGGAAGATGGCGGCCACGGTCAGGTAGCGGCCGTGACGCGGGTCGCATGCCGCCATCATGTTCTTGGCGTCGAACATCTGCTGCGTGAGCTCGGGCACAGTGAGGGCACGGTATTGTCTGCTTCCGCGGGATGTGAGGGGAGCGAAGCCGGGCATGAAGAAGTGGAGACGTGGGAAGGGAACCATGTTAACGGCAAGTTTGCGGAGATCAGCGTTCAACTGACCGGGGAACCTGAGGCAGGTGGTGACGCCGGACATTGTCAGGGAGACCAAGTGGTTGAGATCGCCGTAGGTGGGTGTGGACAGTTTGAGCGTGCGGAAGCAGATGTCATAAAGGGCCTCGTTGTCGATACAGTAGGTTTCGTCTGTGTTTTCTACGAGCTGGTGAACTGAGAGAGTCGCATTGTAGGGTTCGACGACGGTGTCTGATACTTTGGGTGAGGGGACGACTGAGTATGTGTTCATGATTCTGTCGGGGTACTCTTCACGGATCTTTGAGATAAGGAGTGTACCCATACCTGAACCAGTACCACCGCCAAGTGAGTGTGTGAGCTGGAAGCCCTGTAGGCAATCGCAGGATTCGGATTCTTTGCGTACAACGTCAAGAACGGAGTCGACTAGCTCGGCGCCCTCTGTGTAGTGACCCTTCGCCCAGTTGTTACCGGCTCCCGATTGTCCGAACACGAAGTTGTCCGGTCGGAAGATCTGTCCGAAGGGTCCTGAGCGCACCGAGTCCATGGTGCCGGGCTCGAGGTCGACGAGGATGGCGCGTGGCACGTACTTGCCGCCGGAAGCCTCATTGTAGTAAACGTTGATGCGCTCCAGCTGCAGGTCCGAGTCGCCATGGTAGGCACCGGTGGGGTCGATGCCGTGCTCGTCGGAGATGATCTCCCAGAACTGGAACAAAAGTATTACCGTTAGCGGAACGAAAGCAGTGGTGTAGTGAGCGCGGTATAGAATGCAGTCAATTAAGATGCCTACACGAAAGCTCTTGGCGAACTATTTGTAAGTGCGCCCGGTGCGCCAACGCTACTTTCCAACCGGTTCTGCGTCGTGTTAATATCACGGGAGAGTCGTCCCTAGCGAGTTCCGTTCGAGTTTCATAGACACTTTCGTGATTCTATTCAAATGTAGTTTTCTAAAGGTTATAAAGCTCAATGAACCGTCGTAAAAGGCAGACAGGATACATAATACATCATTAATGAACGCTCAACTTCGGGAAGGGTTACGCAAGACAATGGCATGAGTTATGACGGCGGCACAATAGCTCGCCTCGACGACGGCCGACGCCCACGCCTCCCGTATTTGGTTTATCTCGCCGTATAAGCGGAGAATGTCTTGAACGACTCGGCTTATTAACATTCAATTTTTCGATGCCCCTTGAAATCTGCGACCTGATTTCAGGGCTGACGGCCATATGGTCGCCGAAATTTTGCAATGAAACAATAACTATACTTATGTTTATTTTCAAGCATTAAACTACGTAATATTAATATACCCGTAGTTGCGGATACATGCAATTAATAAATAAATCTGACGTAATCACCACGCCTACCAATTTAGTGATCAGAAGTCGGAACCAAGTTTTGGGCGTTAGTGTCGGAACTTGTATTGTCTCGCGCGGTAATCTAAACTTTACGATCATTCTCTAAAAGCTTACCGCATCGTAAATCAATTTTTCAACGCTTACGTAATTTGTTAAACTGCTGGTGAAAATACTTAGCGGCACAAGGCTGTATAAAGCGATCGTTGTCGTGTTGTTAGTACATTAAAATTCAGCGGCGTGTGCGCGCCGATCCTAGTGATGTCATCCGCGAGTGGGTACAACTCGACATGTTCATATATGGTAATATGACTAAGATGGCTGCCTTTTTGGTTCAGGGTTTAACTTCGACTCTTGTTTATTTAGTGTAGATGTTTAAATTAACGCAAGACCTTATGAGGCGATCGGTATTTTTAGAATGAATCGATTTTCATTTTGGATATTGGTAAAGTGTCTCTGAGTTCTTTGGCATCGCCAAAAAGAGATCAGTGAATTAGTTTTAAAGCATTTTATTCTCTAGCTGTATTAAATAATTTAAGTATTCATTTATGGCAACATAAAACTCTTTATTAGCTTTAAATTATTACTGCGGTCACGGACTGACCAATTTTGACTTTTTGGAAAGGTGCCCAATATTTTCCGACACGGATAAAACGTAGGCTACAATTTCTAGTCTTGCAAATTAGATTTCTTCAATTCCAAAGAGATACATAATGCTGTCCACAGAATATAATTACATAAAAATCTCTATAAAAGTCCAATCCGCAATACACGTCAATTCATCAAGACTTTCATAGATGACATTGTAATGATTTTTAATAACAGCGAAAAGTGAAAGGTATGTTCGAAAGGCTTGCTTTCTGAGTAACTAGATAGAGCAGGCAAGTCGAAAGTATCGTGTGAACAGACGAAGGGAAACTATGGCGTCTGTGTAATGGTTTCATGGTCGTAATACTATTACCATTGTGTTAGATTTCACCTTACAATTCGTTCTCGATGTGTCTGACTTTCGCAGTTTTGAACATGATCAATGAGGGTTTTGTTTTTGGCTTTTTGCAATGTATCTTGGTGAACAGAAACATTATGTAATGGTGTATCATTTTCATTATTTTCGGGCCAGACATGTAGGTACCTAAATGAACAATTGCATTCTCGAAAGTAATTTTACCTACCAATTCAATTATTTAATGTCCGATACTTGGAATCTAATCAATTTTGAGTTAGACCTTGCGAATTCCAGAGTTCAGTGCTCCAAAATTTAACACAGTTTATTATTGCTGGCTTCATATCTGACTTCCTGTAGTTAATCCATCCGAGATATGCATGCTAGGTGTTATAGTTATACGGTAACGGTACTGCGCATGCAACTCTATGGCGAACCACAGCGACTATGGACGCTATTTATAAATGGGCATCGACCGGTGCCGTCGGGGCGTTGAACTCTGTAATCTGTGGCTCCTATTGCCAAACGACTGATAAGATAAGCTCCCTTATGAGCACAATTAGTACTGAGAAAAGCCAGATCTTAATGGTCATCTTAAACGCTTCAGAATGGATTGCTCTCTGACGTTGCGTTGCTGTTTGATTGCATTTTATCGTTCCTATTAACTTTATAGTTCGTTGTCTGATAAATTGGAAATTGATCGTGAAATCGCTTTTCGATTATATACAAAGAATACGTAACCGATTCTACATTAATTTTTGAGTGTTGTCTAGTAACTCTTGTTGTTGAAATATGTATATTGATGTAGATATAATTTGTCTTCTTACTTTAACTACTTCCAAATGATTACTTTTATAATCTTACCTGTCTCTTCTACATCATTTGTGTGTGTGCAAAGGACATGACCAGTTCCTGCACTCGAATTCGGGAACTTGTGCAGGATTACAGTGTATACACTATGATTTAAAAATTAAGATCTAATTTATCATGGATAAATTATACCGAATAAAGCCAAGGTTAAAATATCTGCAAAAACAGTAGTTTAATTGCTTCCGCTATTCTTTTAGAGTGCGTTTCATCCTATGCCGTAGTGTTGGTTCCCCTGTTGTATGACGAATTTTGTACGTTACGGCGCCACCTAATAGGTCCGTTGTTAAAGTGCCAACATTACGGCATAGGAACTATAATGATGAAAAGCACTCTATAAGTACTTTCCGATTTTGACGTTCCATTGTATCTATAATCATCCGGTAACCATAATAAGCTAAACAGTATGGGGAAAAATAAAATAAGAACGAGTTATTTTCGATCAAGAGAATAAATGACATGGAATAATATATTATAATGCATGTTTTGTTTTTGATTAATTTGATTTATTTACATTTTATAATCTAAGTTTGCACGCCTACAGGTTAGGTTTTTATTGACATTTGGTGTATAAAGGACTGTTATTTCTTTGACAATGCATCTGACATTAGTGGCGGGACCAAAGGCACAATGCAGGAATCTTTTTCATAAAATCCCCAATTAATCGATTAGAGTCAAAGCATGAAATCGATTCACATAAAAATATTTATGAAAAATATATCAATTCAAAAATATTTTTTTAACTGTGTTTGATTAATAATAACATAACATAACATCACGCTTCTAATGCCTGAAGGGAGAGGTGTACTTAGACACCCTCATTTTGCTAGTTGTGTTGTAAGTCTCGTGCATTAGGGGGCGAGCCTATTGCCATCAACCGGGCGCAAATCCGAACTCCACTTGCTACTGAGATATTCCAGATGAACAAACCCAATAACACTTTGCCTGACCAGGGAATCGCACCCAGGACCTAATGCTCAGGTGTAGCTGAGCATGAGGTCCTGGGTGCGATTTCCCGGCACAGCGCTACAGCTACGCTTGGAACCACTAGACCAACGAGGCAGTCAAATGATTTCGATTTTAGTGTTTTAGGTTCGAGAAAAAATCGAGTATCATTTATCGATCTCAGATCTCACCATTCACCATCCCTACCGATCCATCCGATCTTGGCGTCACGTTGTGTTTACATATTCGTTGTGTAGGTACTGTGCGATTATTGTGTTCTATTTCTAACGACCATTGCTATTATTTACGAACTGATAATTATCTTCAAAGCCTGATTACCATTGCTATATAAAAAGGATTCTTCGGTTTTGCTCTACGATTCGATTAAATTGATATTAAGATGAGATGCATAAACTGTGGTATATTTCGTAAGGCGGGTTCAAAGGCATATTATGTCAATGCTAACCTTACCCCTGCAAGCGAGACTTGCCCGGTGGTTGAATATAATCAGGTATGTACCTACTTAAACTACATTGGAACAATACCTACTATATAACAACAAGACTGCAGGTATAAAGTCTGACATAGCGGTTCGATTGCATGTGAGCCAGCAAAACTTAATAAAGCAGCGTTTATTTGGGGAAAGGGTGGCAATGCATCAGCAAAAACACTGCTATGGGCGGCGGTGATTGCCTAATTCCCGTAACTAAAAACATTCAAATTCAAGTCGCAATCTCATCTCAGCGACAATTATTGTCAAAAACTCGATTACCACAACGCCTAGCGCCATCTCATATCGAAAACTAGAGTTATTTAGTGAATACTTATCTTTATTTTTCTCAGTTTCCTGATCTTTTAGACTTGTGAAACTTTTTTGTCTGGAAACTGTAGAATACAACAATTGCAAAAATAAAACAATAT
This sequence comes from Lithophane socia, assembly GCA_947522985.1. Lineage (NCBI taxonomy): Eukaryota > Metazoa > Arthropoda > Insecta > Lepidoptera > Noctuidae > Lithophane > Lithophane socia. Next base: position 13,592,200 of record OX383273.1, read on the forward strand.
TTGCTGCACATTGATTTCGACACCTATGCCGGCGCCCATAGTCCCACTGGTCATGTCATTTCGCCTAACTGTTTCACTATAAGCCATATCAATAAATTTCTTAAAATGATTCACGGCACAATGATCTTTATAAAAAACCGGCGAACTACGTCATAGTCAATTTTCTCGGGCAGTGAACGGATGAAATTGTTCGCAACTATCTGATTTTATACAATGCTTATGGCATATAGTTACTATACACCATTTACTACAACCATGAGTAATATTAAATATGTTGTACTCATTTGTTTTGCTTGCGAGGTTTTTGCTGTTGTAAGCTAGTTCCAAGGTTTGCTTACGCATCAGAGTGGCAAAGTTTAGAGCCAATGATGTCATTTATTATGAGGATATAAAAAAAATTGAGCTCACCATCTAACTGTGAAAAAGTTAGATGGTATTTCCTTTATCATATCGACCTGCAATACAAAATACGTTTTCAAAATGGCTTCTCATCTTTAAGATATTAACACAGCTGTTTTAAGTATTCCTATAAATGTATCTGATATATAACTGACTCGCATTCAAATACCAAGACTGCATGATTCATATTCTGACTAACTAATGAATTACAGACGTAAATAGTCATGAGAGCTTGCTCAATCAATAACAATCTGAGTCTCAATTTGATGAGAACTCTTTGGTGTAACATCGTAAGTTCTTAAAAAGGTTCTTGTTATAAATACGGGCTATATTTAGGTTTTCTGATGTTGGTAGCTCTTCGTATTGATGTTGCTCTATATTTTAGGGCGTTAGAAGATTTATGTGATCTTGTTTTGGATTCAAAATAAAGGACTGCGCACGCGCGGGCGCTGGTTTAGGAATTTGGGTCGTCAGGAAGTTATACATGTGTCACATCCAGATACGGAGATTGAGAACGCTTTTGAATTCTTGCACTTGCAATCAGGAGAACAGACTTCTCATAAGTATTATTTCAGTGATTGGATACTCCGTTTTTCTTATTAATACTTTTAATAGCTCCAAAACTGGCAGACACGAATACTTGGAAAACACTCATTGGAGCGTAGACGATCATTTACTGTTAAATCTAATGCGGAATCGTTTCATATAACATTGTCTTGATTGAATTAAAAACACGAGAGATTGATGACTTAGGACTGACCTCAATTTGTCACAATCACTTGTTTTGCTCAATAAGCTGACACAGCTTGAATATCAATATTTCTGCTGGGGAGTCTGTTGCGCCACTTCTTCTTCTCAGCTTAAGTACTAGGAAATGATGAAAGGCGGGCGTTTGGGCGACTGTCTCTTGTAATTTTGACGTTCTGATTCTCAGCCTAGTTTGAATGATTTTGATTTGAATAAGAATTGGAACGAAGCCAATCGAGGGTTGAAAAAATATGTGAGAAGTAAGTTTGCAAGTGTAGACGCGTTAGAGCATCGTATAGCTTGTTATTCATGCACAACGGTGAACGGCGCGGTCGTTTCTCTGTAGTATTTGAAAAAGAAAGTATTTTAATTACTGCTCATTTGCCAGGTAAGTTGCTATGTTGTATCTAGGACGTCAACTTATCGGTTAGCGACTGTCGGAATTGAAAGATAATATGGCAAAAATAGCCTTGTGAAGGCCGCAGGAATACGCTGGATGCGGGAAGCACAGAACCGTCCTATGTCCAGTAGTTGAAGTCTTTCGACTGAAATGATGATGATCATGGTGGCAAAAATGTCGACACGGCAACACGGCTACCTAGGTTTTGCTGACATTTTAGGTTCATTGTCATCTGACATTTATTCTGTTATGTGTGAACTAGTGTATAAGTGGTTCACAAGTATTCCTGTAATAACTCTGAGTCCAAAGCTGTCGAAACGAATTATAGTACAATCATGGCCTGCAATTTTGTAATTCGAACGTTAATTTATAGTTCCTTCTCAAGACGATTCAATCAAGTCTTGAATTATACGACCATTTAACGGATATAAGCAATGGAGAAAGGATATCTCCAATCAACTTGATTTAGCATCTGTCAAACCGTAATGGAAATCTTTCTTTATGACTGACATTTACCATAGAGATTAAAAAGGATTTATGTCTGCAAAACAAGTCCGTAATAGTCAAAACAAGTATATTATTTAGATTAATCCGTGGATCATTGGATTCTCAACCAGTTTGATACCTAGGTGGAATCTCCGTAGTTTGAATATTGACCAATGAAATTGTACCACATACTATCGTGACGTCAGAAATGTCTTCGCTTATTTTATTTAGAATGGCATTTATTCAAATATGTAGGTGCTAGGTAAGCAGGTAAATAAATTAAACACGAACTTTCTAGAAAATTTTAAATCAAAGTCAATAGGTAAGTAATCGGTTTTTTTTTATTAAATGTGTCCAGAAAAACATATACATATTACCAAATTCAGAGTATAAACAAGTTTTACGTGCTACAATTGAAAAAACTGTCTACGAAATTCATTGCGAGACATTTTTTGTGTCTATAAGATTTAAATCTCATGTCATTGTCTTTTGTTGACCTTCTGATAAAAAAATATTATCTACCTACATAATTATTCTACATCACACATATTTTTATTTATACATTTTTTGATGATGCGTGTTAGGGGATGACAGTGATCTTAACGGTGCGTTCAAGCGCGAAAAATAACCGTTCTGTCATTATCTATTCCCGAATTATGAACGGAGCTATGCAACAACACAACATTGTACCGGTCGACCTAGTTTTGTATGAAAAATCTCTTTAAAATTGCTTTATTATTATTAAAGAATACTGTAAGCAGCGAACTAACATTACTTTATGTACGATTCCAATTGTATTTCTAGCGGATTCCATGGTAGACGCCGTTAACAACGGGTCCCGTACCGGTGAGTCTAAAATGAAAACAACAGTGGGAATACATACCTTAGCTCCAATCTGGTTTCCGCACTGGCCGGCCTGGAGGTGCACGATTTCCCTCATGTTTGATTATTAAAAAATACTTTGTTTTGCAATAAATAACTTAATACACTATACGCGACTCTCGCACTACACTACTCGCAGATTTGATCAGCCGGTCGGCCCCGTGGGGATTTTTGAGGCTTGCTTCGCCTCCGCGCTGCGGCCGGATCGCGAGCTGTGATTGGTCGATCGCGACAGCACGCTGCCAACTTCACGGTACGCGAGACGCTTATCAATTCAAAAATGGAATCATCCCACATTTCTATGTATGGATATTGTCGCGATTGTATTTGATGGTCGCTCGTTTAGAAACGTCTGTTTTTTGTTTGCTAAGGTGTGATACCAAAAAGTTGGCATGTCTTTTTTTCAATTATTTTTAATATTCTTTTGTTTTTGGTTCTCTTTGACATGAATGCGTGTTGGGGCGTGATCATGCGTGTATTTTTGACGGGAACGGGATAGTTTTGTGCAATTAGTTTACATGGCGTGTCGCGGCACCTGGCACCCCTGCTTACTGCCCCTAAACACGTAAACTGTCTGTTTGTTCAATAATAGTTGTCTGTCATGTAACTAAACGTGAACCAGACGTATAAATAACTTTATGTTTATTTCATTAATCAGCGAAATGGGTTTTCTTCGTATTTATTTCATATTTTTGTGGTCGCAATCATATAATATAATCCTAACTAATATTATAAATGCGAAAGTGAGTTTGTTTGTTTTAACACGCTAAAACGGCTGAACGATTTTGGGTGGTCCTTGACCGGGAGAAGGACTTAAGCTACTTTATATCCTGCATCGCAGAAGAAGTTGAGGCAACAGCTTGTACAGAATAAAGCAAAATAAATAAATAATTATGAATTACTCAAGAAATCATAAACATATCGGAGTTATCTTGTAATCCCCGAAGGGTTGGGCATTGGGCTGAGGTGTACCTAGAGTAAAACCATACCTATTTCGCCAGTTATGTTTAAGTCCCATGTAATAGGGCCTATTGCCATCAACCGGGCACAAATCCAGACTCCTCAAGAAATTCCAGATGGAAATACCCAATAACACTTCGGAGTTATTTACAATAATAATTCATTCAATAGTTCACTGGGTCAATCAGTACCTACCTGCCTATTATTATCTCATACCAAATGCTTCGGGATGTGGGCGAGGGAAGACACATGACAACAATAGAACGGTCTTTAATTGTCAGGTCTTGGTAGGATAGGTCAGAGTTCAGGGCCAGATGATTTACTTTCAAGTGAGTACATCCATGGGTCATGGTGTAATCATGGAAGATACAGAGAGCTTTGAATGAATAATAATGAATCCAAAATCTTCAGTTATTTTTGATAGGTAGTTTAATTTCTCCTGTATAAGATGAATGATTTGTGGATCATGTCATGCAAATCTCACATAATATTAGATGAATAATCCATCATACGTACTTGATATGTAAATTCCGTGTAGCAGGCGTAGCATGAGCACCGTTTTGTCGACGGAAGAGTAGACAAAAATGACGTTTCCTGTAGACAGTAGACAGTACGAGACGGCAGCAAAATAGAAAGAGTCAACTGCACTTTTTACGAAATTCACCCTTTTACATAATTCGACTCAGAATTCTTGGTTTTATCATAGGATTTATCGGTTGTCAGTGTGATTTTGACAGTAAGGATAGAAAACTTTCTTCCGAAATAGTCTACATATAAAAAGACCTAGACAAGGAACATTAGAAATGAAAGACAAAATTACAGATTGTAGAAAGATTTCTACGCTGGATGTCAAAAATGAAGAAACGAACTGTCACTTTGTATAGAAAAAGCTATGTCTATTCTTTGTAGAGATAGAAAGCGCCATGCTACGCCTGCAGGAATCGAACCCGTAGATATCGCAGAAGCCAAACAATCGCTGCGCTGCGCCGCCGCCGCCGCCGGTTGTTTTTGTTTGTAAGCGCTTTCTTTAATAACATAGGTAGATAGAGGGAGAGACGAGTATAGGAGTGCTTTAATAAATAAATAGGACGTGACAACGAGGTTATTTTTCGGCACATTTCGAGCCTGTTCAGGTTTTGGTCCCAATGTAATCAATATCAGTGTGTATTTATTTAGGGATTTATTTATGGGACTGTCCTACGGTATGCGGTTATAAAAGTCCTTAACTAAAATAGAACTAAAAAAAACGAGGTCCTTAAATAAGAGATCTCCCCACACCTACCTAAAGCATTGCCATTTCCTCTACGACGCTCTTCCTGACACAAAAGTCTCTTTTTGACTCGAATACGTTTTTTTCAAAGACTTTTCGCACTGCATGCTGCTGGTCACTCAGGTGAAATCAGGTGGTGATCAACATCTGAACCCCGCCGTTCAACACGGCTCGATAGTTAAGCTTTGGCTACCGCTTGTGAAAAAAAAACAATTTGGATAAATTAAACTATGTTTCAAAATCAGAATAGGTACTTATAAAGCTATAAAATAAAACAATGATGTAATAGCTGTTTCTGCGTGTACCTACATCGGTATTAGTGAATATTCATTATTGAATGTGTCAACATTGATTGTTAAACAATGTCAGGTCTTATGGCGTGGCTTGTGTCTTAACCACAGAGTAAACTCATCATCATCACAGATACTCCTTGCATTATTTCAGCTTGCACCTCCCGCCCTTATCCTAAGATATTTGAGGTGTCCAAACCTATCCTGTAAGCCTTCATCAGTCATGTCATTTCTTACTTCCAGAGCAGTGGTGGCCCAGTGGTAACGGCCTCGAATTACGTGTCTTAGGTTCGAACCCAGGCAGGCACTTTACTTTGTGTAATTTATTTCATAACCACTACCACAGATATTATAATACCACTACTCTCAAAACGGTGAAGGAAAACATCGTGAGGAAACCGGTATGTCCTAGACCTTTTTCGAAGACATGTGATATCCATCAACCAGCACTGCCCGCGTGGTGACTTTTTTCCACTGCCTCTCTCAGGGAGGATGCCTTTGTCCCAGCAGTGGAAACGTTATTGGCAGATCATGCTTGTGCCTTCCTAGCTATATCATCTTTTACATCTTTTATTTAGTCGGCGTCATTTCTTAGACCCATCCTGTTATTTTCCTTGTCTCTCATATTTCTTCGCCCCATTGCAAGACAAGGTCTGTTTTCATACTGAAAAGAAAAAACATATACATGCATGGGTGCTTGCTCACTTAGTACTGGTGATTAAATTTTTTGTCATATAGTAAAAATGACATGTCATTCGGTAAATAGAAAAATGAAGCTGTTAGCGTTCTAACGTTTCTGCTTACACTCAAGGGAAAAAGACGCGAGTTTATGTCTCGTTTAGTCCAAGTTTTCCTTTACATTATATTTATATTGAATACACACATAAATAACATTTTTATGACAAACATCTGTGTCCTTACGATGTCATCCACAATCCACAATCGTGCTCAAGGCTACATGAGTCAAGTTAGAGAATGCCATGTTTTACACTTTTTCCTCCATTTGTAAACTGTTTAGCAATCCAATGTGTATGTAATGACTTAATCATATACATAGTAATGGAAGAAAATTGTGTGTAAGTTGTTAAGTAAGTATGTCGTTTGATAATTGCATTGGCCCTAGAATAGTGCCTTGCGGGAGTGAACTAAGTAGGAAGCCTATACTTTGTAATGGACTTCTATTTTCTGGTATTATTTAGTTTATTGGGTTCGTTAGATTAACCTCAGGTTCAGACATTTAATTATACTGGAAAGAATTGATAAAACCACAGTTTTAGTGTGACATATCGTATCAAAAGCTTTTAATACTTTTTGCAAAAAAAATTATAGCTTTGGCGTTTTTTCTTCCACCTCCAGTAAGTATGTTAATTATTTTTAAGCTGTACCAATATACCCAAGGATTTTACTGCCCGTCCTCATGACACAGGTACTCATTTTGTCTCCTTTTACGACCCATTCGAGAAAATGGATCATTAAGTTCCTGGTTACGTTAGCTATCAAAGTTATGTATATGAATAGGACTAGATAGAAACAGTATTTAACCACAAAGATACCGCAAATCGAGTAATACCAATCAACATTATAATAGGCTTCAGATAACGGGAACTAAAGAGGTTGGTTGTAAAAGGAAAGATGAAGATTAATGATGCCTTGAGGAAATACCAGTAGGTGTATGAGATGTATTTAGATTGACAACACCGAATCAAATGAGTTATAATACGTTGTTATGATATCTTAATATATACTGCCCACGCTGGCATTACGCACGTTGTTGTTAAGTTCAGTTGTGACCAAATAAGTGCAGTAGGTAATAAGGTAGATCAAGTGAATGTTACTGAGCGTTATTGGTAAAACTTACGAGTTATGACTCGTATTCTAAGAACGCTATTTTGTAGATTAACAATTGTTTTTATGGAATCTAAAATATGTAACAGTCAGTAAAAATATAAGAATTGATACTTATAGATAAAATTGCTTAGTCGACCAATAGGCACTGCAAACAATAATTCTGCAATATTTTGTAGTAATTCCTAGTCGAGCAAAAAGCGTCATTGGATTTCTCTCAAAAGTAGTTCTTTGTATAGATTCCAATGATTGGGAAATTATATACTTTGAATGACCGATATTTACAACCAGTCTTGCCAAGGGGTATCGTATTACCCAGATAATGGGTTGTGGAGGTCAGATAGGCAGTCGCTTCATGTAAAATACTGGTATTCAGCTACATCCGGTTAGACTGGAAGCCGACCCCAACATAGTTGGGAAAAGGCTAGGCAGATGATGATGAGGATGACCGATATACTCCAATGATACTCTTGATTTTTATGACGTCTTGACTTCTTCACGGCTTATAGTTATAGTATATAGTTAGAAATAGCATAATGTTCACCGATGCAGGAATAATTCCTGCGAACATATACAGAGAAAGCAGAAACCAGAGGTATATAAAATGAATATTTTCGTAGACAGCGGTAAACTTATCGATATTTGAGTGGTTAATATCAATTTTACAACAGATAGAGTCTTCTACAGACATCGTACTTGTAGCTACGACTACGAAATCAAGTAAACACGTAACTTAATTCCTTACTATCAAAATAATCACCCTAAAAGGGCCAAAAATTCTACAATACCCGTTAAAGGAAAACCCCGTATTTACAACTGAATGTCAGCAAGTTCTAGCTAATGTTAATTATGATGCCAAGGGCGCCAGTCATAGCTGGCTCATCGGTCATCGGGTGTTTCACAGAAATCGACAGTATTGTGAACTTGCGGTTACACAAGTACTCGAAAATTACTACAAAATAACTTATTTGGGTCATCATTCATAGACAAATGTAGCTGTGATGAGCTGGAATTGTTTTTATTTTAGTTGAAGCCGTAACAGGAAAATCATTAGACTTTAGAATAGAATAGAATATTTATTCAGTATAAAATTGGTAAAATATTAACATAAAATCTTAGAAATAACTAAAAAATCTATTAATTAATCTATTATCTTCAAATGCCGTGAATAGCATCATGCTATCAAGTTAAATTGACAAGATTTTACTTAGAGCTGTGTCGCAAACTATGCTCCATGCACCTCATTATCCTGTCCTCTACTGTGTCCCAAAACATGCAGGCAAAGTGACCTCTGCGCTGCCAGCGATAACGTCATGGAAGTGGCGAAGTTTTGTGCCAACAACATTTGAATTACTATCGTGCCAGGGAAGGGGAAGATTCTTCATAAGGAAGTCTTTTACTATTGGGTTGGACATCTCCCACTGCAGAACATTTACCTATATTTATTTTCTAGTTTAGTTATATGACCCAGTGGTTCGTGGTGGAACCGTGGTGATCAATGCTCGTGCCATCTCTGAGTGAGAATAGGCCTTTGCCCTGCAGTAAAACAGTATAGGTTGATATCCATACTAATATTATTAATTCGAAAATAACTCTGTCCGTTTGTCTGTCTGTATGTTACTTTTTAACGCATAAATCACTGAACGGATTTCGACGTTTGGCAAGGAGATAGATTTCATCCTAGGGAAGGACATAGGCTACTTTTTATTTAAAAAATAATCCTATAGGGGGTGATAAAGGGGATGAAAGTTTGAATAGGAAACCCAGCATTTCTTTTCTTAAGTATCCCGGTAGTACATTTCCGTGAGACGATATCCGACACATCCACGCAGACGAAGCCGCGGGCAAAAGACAATTAGTTATAATCTCGTCTAAAATATAATGTGGAACCTCCTGAGTCACCTTTCCTGTCTCCGTATGCATTTCATCACTGGATATTGCAATAATAGAGCTATTTCCGCCATGAGCACCCCTTTTCTTCAGTTCTTAGCCTCAGAAACTTCGCCGGTCATCGTCCCGTCCTGCGTTGCGCCGTGGTTCATCTAGGCCGGAAGTATTGATTCTGTTGCAGCGCGGAACCCACCACAGAGTATAGAGCATGTTTGTCTATGGTGTATTCTGCTTTTTGCGCATGTCTGTTTTGCAATGGAGACTGCAATTAGGCTGGGGTTGATGACCTGGGTGCATACTGCGTCTGCGTTATGTTAAAGATATTGGTTAGATAGAGAGATAGAGACATACCTAGCTCTACATAAATAAATAAATAATTTGTGGAAACTAACAATACTAACCTACTTATTTAAGCACCATTGTTACTAACAATATTATGGACTTAGTCTGAAATAAAGTTTTATTTATTTTTAAATACAATATTTTCATAAGTTCGTGTCCACGGAGTTTCTTGCCGTTCTTCTCCACATGAACCAAAAACAAAACAAGAGTCCCATATTAACATAATGAGTAGACCTATTGATATTAGTTCTATCTATAGGTACTAGGTGCTTCGTGAATATTATACACCTACCTAAATAGAGTGCTATTTGTGGTCCATGGTTGGTTATATTATCTAATAGTTATTTATAGGTTGACAATCTGTCACATAGACATAGACAATTAATTATCACCTATAAACACATTCATGCTAAAATTGTGTCGCTAATTAGAAGAGTTTGTGCGATGATATTTTATCAATAAGCTGGAACAACACCATCGTTCTTACAATATAGCATTTAATATGGAATTGAGTTTGTTCCAAGCTTTATATGTATAACTTGCTTATAACAAGAGAACTTTGTCGGAAACAGAATTGGTTTAAAACAATAAGATTTCAAACATTGAGTTGAAAATGTTTATTTATGACAAGAACAGACACAGAACTTTAGCTTTACAACATAAAACAAGAATCATTCATCATCAAGGATTTGTCTGACTCGTCGGTCTAGTGGTGGCAAGCGCTACTAAGCATAAGGTCTTGGATTCGATTCTCAGGTCGGGCAGTGTTATTGTTTCCATCTGGAATATTTCCGTAGCAGTCCGTCTGGATTTGTGACCGGTTGATGGCGAACGCGGCGTTATGTAAAGGATTTAAAGTAAATATACCAAAAAATTGAGGTTAAGTCAGACGCGGTATCGATCTACCTGCGCCAGTCTAGCTCAAAACGGGAACGCTTTAAGACCTGGTGACCTAACAAGCTAACACAGCTCACATTGAAGTAACATAATGCGTCAAAATAAACGAAATGCAGGCGAATGGAGTTGGCAAACCATATGTGGGCTTATTACAAGACTGTCTATAGGAAAATCAGGGCCTAGACAAGTGACAATCGCTTCGAAAGCGTTTCGTATTTCTACAACGACTTTGACATAAGCTTTTCGATAGCAATAAGTCCGCTATACATTTTTTCCTTTTCCATCATCTTTATCGCTGATAGAAAGTCACTTCGTCTAGGGCCTCAGACCTAGACTAGACAGTAGGTAGGAACTGACAGACAGACAGACAGACGCGGCGGAGGACTTGTTTTATAATATGTAAGTATTATGCTTTACAAAGAATAGGAAATATGTCAAGGCCTTTAATTCATAGAAAATTCAGTAGCTATGGTTTTTGTTCATGGCTGACTAAACAAAATGGCGGCTAATCGCCTTACTTAATAGTTATTATTGTGTTCTACGGTGTTTGTTGACAAAAACACGTTAAATGAAACAGCTCATTTACTATTCATTTATTCAAATTATTAGGTTCAGTGAATAATTCTTGCTTTACGACTGCCATAAAGCTATAAAGAAAAAAATAGGTATGAATTTATTCGAATACACAAAATTGAATAATATTGATAATGTTATACCTAGTTAGTATATTTTAGTGGCCAAAGATTTCAATCGAAGACTCGTGCTGCACTCCTGCCGCGTCGAAAGATTACCGCGTTTCAGTTTTGTTTTAATACCTCCTTGGAGAGACTTTACTTGATTGTCATGGAAACTTCTCAGTGTGGACACTTTTTCGCGCTACCTAGTAGGTACCTTCCGGTGGGGGCAAATCTATCAATTTAAATCTTTGGAATTATCGATGTTATTTTGTACAGTAAGGTTGAACCTACAAATTAATAATATTTCTAATACAATACTACATAATTATTGGCTCCGAGTTTGAGTCATTTCGAGAGTTACAAGAAGAGATGATGAGATTCAGAGAGCTAAACCACAGGACAGCTGAAAAATAACTGAATTTATTGAGTAATTCTCAAAAATAGCTCATAATGTCTAAACAACACACAGAGGTTGTCCAACACAATAAAGTCAAATAATTATTCATTATTTGTCTCACACATTTGGCGCGAAAATGACTCATAGACAATAGAACATGGCGTCTTTTACGTTTACCTCGGATATATTATTTCAATAAGCACAATATTTATACAGCCAATATTTTCTGGATAAGAAAAGAATATTTTCTACGGCATGAAATTAAAATTAAATATTTAAAGTCACCTTCAGAGTTGTTTTGGACAGAAATCTGACGTAATTTAAATGATGTGAAGTAAGTATTGATAGTCGTAATGCTTTTATCATAATATTCGTAGAAAAAAGACTGAGCTGATGGATTAAGGAATAATATTAAATAATTAATGCGTATTTAAAGTGACCACTGTTTAGTTCCGTGATGACTTGATGGTGAACTAAAGATCCAAGAAGGCTTGCTATGCCAGGCCTCAACCGCAAATCTCTAATGAAAATTGGACGCGATATTGTTTTTTCTCCGACGATTTAAATATTTTTCCTCTATGCTGTATTGGATATCTAGAGTCGAGTGTTCGGCATAATCTATTAAGTTTATATAATCTATGCTAGATTAAGTGGCAACACTAATGCTGTCCGAACCGCTGTGAAGAAATGGCGCGTTGTGTTTTATTGCTATGAGAAGAAAATAAAATATCTGATTTGACTAACGGTGCTTTAATTCCACTCACTCAATGATAACAAAATCAAGTTATCCTCTTATGGGCCCAGAGCAAACGCTCAAGCACCAAGAATAGGGTTGAAGAAGTCAGTCAGATCGACACAGGATAGCATAGGAAAGTCTTAAGAGAAAAAGACAAAATGGCGGCAAGCGCTACGTGCTCTTTTCCAAGATTAAAAGACGGGATCAACTTCTCCAGTTGAAAGTTCAGAGTAAAAACTATACTAGAAGAAAGAGGCTTAAGTGATGCGCTAAATAAAGATAAGGAAGTAAAAACTGAAATCGATGTTAAAGCCAGAAGCGTCATCGTGCAATGCGTTTCCGACAAGTTTATTGATATTATCAAAGGATGCGGTACAGCATTAGAAATGCTTACCAAATTAGAAGAAGTCTTTGAGAGGAAAAGCGTCTTTAATCAGCTTTACCTACGAAAGAAATTATTGTCACTAAAATGTGGTAACAATGAGAAACTGATTGATCACTTCATAAGATTTGAAAATATAATTTCTGAATTGGAATCTTCAGGGACAGAAATTAAAGAAAATGACAAGGTATGTCACCTATTGTTAACTCTACCCGACGAGTACGACACTGTAATAACCACTTTAGAGACTATGGACAGGGAGCTAACTATCGACTTCGTAAAATCAAGGATGTTAGATGCCGAACTAAAAGTAAAGGGAGAACAAAGTAGTACAAGTAAGGAAGCCGATGCTCACAGCTTCCTCACATGCTACAAGTGCGGCAAAGAGGGCCACAAGGCATTTCAGTGTAGAAATAATCAAGCTAACAGAAGCAGACGAGGAGGAAATCAAAGAAGTAGAGGAAGGTATTCCCAAAATAAAAGTCAAACCACTAGTTCAGCAAATACTGCAGAACAGCAGGAGAGTAAAGACAACAACTCGGTTACATTCTTCGCACAAGCGTTTTCTACAAAAACAAGTGAAAAAATAAAAAGAGAAATAGAATTTGTGATAGACTCAGGAGCAACCTACCACATGATTAATGATAAATATGAAAAGTACATGATAGACATAAGAGAAATTCTGGAAATAAAAATCCAAGTAGCTAATGGAAACATCATATCTGCAAAAAGGAAAGGAAAATTAATAGGCATAAGTAGAGAAAACTTAAAAATTGATATTGATTGCCTAATTGTTGAAAAATTAGCACACAACTTGCTATCAGTGTTAAGATTAAATGAGAAAGGTTTAAAAGTAACTTTTCAATTAACAAAAACTGTAATTAGCAATGACAAGCATGAAATAAAATGTGAAAACAACGGGAAATTGTGTACAATTAAACTGAACCTGAATCTAGATGCTATGTTAACAACCAAAACTGATGAAAATTTATGGCATAGAAGAATGGGTCATATAAACTATGGAAGCTTGAAAATCCTAGGATTACCACTATCAAGTGAGCGCTGCACCATATGTATTCAAGCCAAAGGTACGCGTCAACCATTCAGTCCCACTCCAAAGCCAAGAACAGATCAAATAGGTGAACTGATTTATTGTGATCTTGGAGGACCGGTCACACCCTCAAGCAGAAAAGAAGAAAAATATTATATAACAATAATTGATGATTATTCACATTTCATGGAAGTACATCTCCTAAAATCGAAAGATGAAGCCAAAGGTTATATAATTAATTACATAAGAAGAATGAAAAACAATGGGATAAATGTCAGAAGAATTAGAACTGATAGAGGCAAAGAATGTCTAAATAAAGAACTAGAAGCATTTTATTATTATGAAAATGGAATAAAACAAGAAACCACATGTGCCTATACACCCCAGCAAAATTCAGTATGTGAAAGAATGAATAGAACATTAGCTGACAAAGTAAGAGCTATGTTATTAGAAACAAACCTACCAAAAGAATTATGGGGAGAAGCCATTCGATGTGCAGCTTATATTATAAATAGATCTCCAACAAAAGCACTAAAAGGAAATACACCAGCCAACATATGGTATGGAGAGAACAAACTTGATAAAATAAGAGTATTTGGCTCAAAAGCTTGGAGTGTCATATTACCTAAACCAAGCAAATTAGAACCTAGAGCAAAGCCTATGATTATGATTGGATACTGTGGATCAGGCTACAGGCTATGGGATCCAAAGACCAATGAGATAGAAGAATCTCGAGATGTAAGGTTTGATGAGTCAGATTATAAGTATGAAGAAAATCAATGGAATAAATCCATCACTTCATCAGAAGAAGAATCAGACGAACAAGAAATACAATATATAGAGTGTGAAAAGGAAAACAATCCAGAATTAACCAATGAGGAAGACAAGAATATAGGTCAAGAACAAGACCAAAATAATTCAGAGAATAGAAGACAGAGACCTACTAAGCCTCCAATACGATATCAAGATTATGACATGTCAAATATGGCTTATGCATTAATGCTGGAAGATCCTATAAATTATGAAGAAGCTATAAAACATGAAGACTGGTATGAAGCTATACAGAAAGAGTTAGAAGCACATAAAAAACATGAAACATGGGAAATAAGTGAATTACCAAAGGATAAAAAGGCCATAGACACGAAATGGGTATTCCGTACAAAGGCAGATAACACAAAGAAAGCACGAATAGTAGCAAAAGGATTTCAAGAAGAAACAACTCAAAATATTTATGCACCAGTTGCTAGAATGACAACAATAAGGCTATTTCTGAACAAAGCTGTACAAGAAGATCTATCTATACAACAAATGGACATACCAACAGCATTCCTAAATGGTGAATTAAAGTCTGATGTATACATAAAATATCCAGAAGGGCTAGCAAAAGAAAAAGGAAAAGTTTTAAAACTAAAGAAAGCACTTTACGGACTCAAGGAAGCCCCAAGGTGTTGGAATGAAAAACTTAACAATTTTCTCATACAGAAGGGATTTGTTCGCTCACAAAGAGATTTCTGTTTATATACTGGTAATAATGTTTACATTCTAATATTTGTTGATGACATATTAATTATTGGAGAAGGACAGAAAATAATTGAAAACTTGAGCCCCCCGGCTCAAGTTTTCAATTATTTTGTGTCAAGTTTTCAAATATTGGATATCTAGAGTCGAGTGTTCGGCATAATCTATTAAGTTTATATAATCTATGCTAGATTAAGTGGCAACACTAATGCTGTTCGAACCGCTGTGAAGAAATGGCGCGTTGTGTTTTATTGCTATGAGAAGAAAATAAAATATCTGATTTGACTAACGGTGCTTTAATTCCACTCACTCAATGATAACAAAATCAAGTTATCCTCAATATGCTGTAATCCAACATGTTTTAATCGGTCAAAAAACAATGAGGAAATCTGATTTAGTCCTAACACCTGTTACAACCTAGTTTACGGGTCATTATGTTACTTCACGCATTTAATATATTATTAGGTCTGTAAGTATATAAATGGTCATAGGTCATCCTCTTACTTGTTACCAGCTGGTTCAGCTTAGAATGCGTCAGACGCTAGATACTTCAAATAAATAAGGCTGGTAATAAGTAAGGTTGCACATCGACAAAGCTATACGCCGTTACTGAAGACTTTGCTTAATTAGGTATTCGATTGGAAAAATTCGTACTGTCTTCGGCATAAAGAGGAAGAAAAACAGTTTTGTATCAACATCTTTCTCAATCGTTCCATACAAAACATAAACTCACGCCTTCTTCCCACGGGGGTAGGCAGAAACTACGGAACGCCACCTGCTACGATCCTGAGGCTCTAGACTAAGTGACATTCTATCAACGATAACGATGATGGAAAAGGCAAAAATGTATAGGACTGACATAAGCTATCGATAAGCTTATGTTAAAGTCGTTGTAGAAATACGAAACGCTTTTGAAGCGATTGTTACTTGTCTAGGCCCTCTTATGTACTCCTTTTGCTTCGTTACGTTCATTCAGATATCTGGTTATACATCCACTCGCTTGTTCTTGTTCACTTCTACAGTAAACAAGTAATGTCAACATTATATGATGAACTAATATAATGTCGAACCGGTTCCGGTATCACCATAAGTGGTCATACTATACATATACCGGTGCCGGATCACCACAGTTCGCGGTAACACCCACGATGGAGAAGCTTTTCTTGAAGGTGTTTTACCTTTTAGGAAAATGTAACTGTAGAATTGATTTCTACAGAACTAGATTTATGGTTTATCATGAGTTTAATACAGAGTTGCTCTATAGAAGTCTGTATACTTATTCCCAAAAACAAACTGGTATATTCCAAATATGCTGCAATTTCTCTAATGGCACTAGATCAAAACGTTGAAGGAAAACACACACGTGAGGAAACCGGGATGGCCTAGAACCAAAAATTCGAAGACATGTGACATCTACTAACCCTTGGGCCCGCGTGGTGGATTACAGCCCACTCCCTCTCACCGAGAGGCCTACTCTGTCCCAGCAGTGGGAATACTATAAGCTGATTATGCTAAGCGCTTACACTGCCTACATAGGTTCTCGATGAAAATCAATTGTAATAATATGTGCCATAGACTAAAGCCTGACAAACATTCTATCAATCAAGAGGTATCGTGTTACCCAGTAACTGGGTTGTGGGTTTCAGATGGGACGTCTCTCGTTGTAAAATACTGGTGGTTCAGCTGCATCCGGTTAGACTGGGAGCCGCACCTAGCATAGTTGGGAAAAGGCAGTAGGCAGATTGATTTTGATCTATTGGTATTAACGCACCAGGTAGAATGTCAAGGAACAACTAACGAGTATTATGGGAAGTATAGTATTTGGGGGTCTGCAAGCGGGTGCCCTTCAGGCGATTTCACGGTGATTGCTTGAAATCTTGTTGACTGCTAACCAATATCGTAGACTCATGGCATGGTTTGGTCATATTGAAAGGCGACTAACAACCGGTATATTTACAAGGCAAATGTGAGTGAAAACGCTGTAACAGGACTCCCAAGAAGGACATAGTTAGTGAACGTATCGATTCGTCAGAAAGTTTAGGTGCGTAGCTACAATGACTATAAAGGTTTAATTCTCTTTGGGTGCGTCTGCGTAGTACTCGCAACTGGCGTGGTATGACATGTAACGTAAACGAAGGAAAAGGATAATTAGGTAAGGATCGTTACAGGTGGCGTTCTGTAGTTTCTACCTACCCCCTGGGAACGCGTGAGTTTATGTATGTATGAGTATTAACTAAATCTATTCGTACTAATATCAATTTACGAAAGTACGTCCTACCATTTTCAACAATCTCTCTTGAGTACCTATCAGTTACCACCAGCCACTTTCTCTTAAACATTTTCAAAGAGTCTCCACAACTTTTTTTAAACCGCACCATAGACAACAAACGTGATTTTTTGCATGTATGTCATCTGTGCACATTTTCCTCGTATGTCCAGCTGCTATATAAGGCGGTGTGCCCAATAGCGGGACCACGTATGGAAGCTTGGCGCTACCAATCTGTATGTAGGACGCCTGATTTGTGTGTGTAATCGCCTTATCAATATTATTATTATTGCAATCATGAATGAGCTTGATTTCATGTGTTATTTTTAAGATTATATTTACACATTACATCTTTAAGATTCTGCAATAAAGCTCTCGTAAGGCTAAAGTAGATTGGCGCGTTACACGCACCAACGCATTGCAAAAATCCTCCATGAACCAACAAGCCTGTGACCAACGCACACTACAGGCGGACTGCATCGCACTTTTTTGTATGAAAATGCGTTGCGCTGCGGCCCGTTACGGCTGTAATGTGCGCTTGGGTTAGTCTACAACAATAAACTGACAAGTTGGCCTCAGTCACCACCTTCTAGCTTCCTAGAAGCTAGTGACTTGATCTCGTCATGATCGGGTAGGCCGCTGTATGAAAGTTGATCGAAGTATCCTAAGTGAAATAAACCAGTCGTTGACGAGAGGCTTGGGTGACAGGACAGGACTGACAGGATTGGTACCTACAAATATTCCTGTGTGTGTGTGTGTAATATTTACCTAGATAAATATTATCTAGTCTTTTTACCTAGTATAACAGAATAAAGTTTAAAAATGTTAAAAACACATACAAGATCTTGAAGGTTCATCAAGGTTCTGAAAATTCTCTCTTCTCCGTAAAGAAAATACATAAAAAATAATGTAAATACTTTAATGACTTAAACTTTTTGTAAACAAAGCCTCTTTATAATGCATTTAAGCACAGTCACTTGTCAAGAGGTGCCTTGTATTGAAAGTGATACATGTAGGGTGAAACAACCTGTTGTCAAACTTTAATATCATAACATCACGCATGTAATCCCCGAAGGGTTAGACAAAGGTGTAGCTATAGAACACCCACATTTAGAGCCTACTGCCTTCAACAGGCTACAGATCCAGAGTCCGTGCTGTCACTGAGAAATACCTAATTGAAAAACTCAATAACACTCTGCTAGACCTGGACATCGAACCCAGGACCTCAGGCTCAGCAGTAATCGAGGCTTTTAGATCGAAATACTTAATTAATAGTAACACGTAAAATTAATTAATTTTACGCGTAAAATATAGCATCTTTAATAAGTTTTCTCTTTGTAATAAATAAGAATTACAATAAAACTGGAATGACATTTTCATTCACGTATTTCGCAGCTCTATTTCATTTCCTTTGTAAGTGATTTGAGGCTATAAATAAAAGGAAGCACTTATTATAAGGTACTTGTAATAATTTATTAACGGTAATTTAGGAAGTCAAGATGGCGGATGTCGTATAAGGTTACAGCTGCTTGTATTGTTTTTATTAATTAGTTGCCATCCTGCCATCATTTCATGGTAAAGTAAAGGATTATTTTTATGTAGGTATTTTATGTAAGTAAAGTTTCTAATGCTAGACAGAGGTCAAAATGCCTTTGTTGATTTTTTGATGACACTACCACCCTGGTCGCAAACGCAACTCCTGAGCATGCGGTCTTGGGTTCGATTCCCGGGTCGCGCAGTGTTTTTTGGGTTTTTCCATCTGGATGTTCTCAGTACCAGCCTAGAGTCTGGACTTGTGTCCCGTTGATGGCAATAGGCTCGCCCCATATGACATAGGATCATAACTGGTGAAATGTGGATGTATTATCTCATCACCTCTGCCCAACCCTTCGGGGTATACAGGCGTGGTGTGGTTGTGTTACTACCAAGTATAAAAAAAAAACAAATGACTACCGACAACAGTCCCCCTTACCCTATAAACATTTTATCCAAAAACGCTCGTTTAAACGCTGAGTTCATGGGAAGCTGGTTTCTGTCCAAGTGTGGCAATAATGCAATATATTGCAAGTTGCAGGGATTTGTCACTGGCTCGGCGAGTTGCTGGAACAAGCCACTAGCTTGGCAAGTCGGTAGCTTGAAGATGGATCCTTATATTTGGAGATAAAGCCCGTTAAATGTTTGTTGTTGATTTCATTTGCTGATAAGCTTAAAATGGCCTTTTAGTAAAGAGTATTTTTCTTTAGGTCAGACAGAATACTTACGTAATTCAGTAAATATGGAAGTGGTCCATATACCTACTGGCAATTGCTGTAGAATGGACAATTGGACATGTAATACATGGGCCTTACCGCAAAAACTTAGACACTTGTTCAACGCGTGTTTAATGTCAGTTTATGTCAAACTCCATACAGAAATGTCATGTTTTAAAGGTGTTTAGGCTAAACAACTGATAAACTCGGTTTTGTGGTAATAAGGATGTTTTTAGTAAAGAGCTAATACCTAGAAAATATCTCTGAAAGACTAACCGACGCGACTGACGTGACGGCATAAAAAAACATTTAACAAAATATGTGATTATTTTCATTAGTAAAAAAAATTATACTTAACTATTACGGCATATTCCCTTTTCAAGTCAAGTCAAGTCAAATAATTTATTTCATAAAAGGCACTTTTGAACGTCACAATTTTCATTTGACACATTCCCAGACAGGATAGCATGTGAAGAACCCATCTCCCAAACTGTTATCCACCAAAAACATCGTACATATAATAAAATAGAGCGATCTATCCAAAAATAAATATCACCTCACATAACAATTCCCGCACCTTCGCCATTACCAGCCAAAAAATATTTATTCCCTGCGTGTGCATTACTGAAATTAACATCGTAAGTACTGGGTTTCAACCCCAACGTCCCCAACCCTAGGGGTGACGTGTCGTGACGTCACCGTCTGACTCACCACCCCTTCAATCGATAGGACTAACCGGGTTTCTTTTGTTACTTCCACCTGTGATAGTGTTGTTTGTTTTTTATTTATTTAATTAGAAGTAGGTATATATACGAGTATGTATAAGTATTAAGTATATTGAAACTGCGTGTACTCCCCGTCACTTGTCCCTAAGGGTTCATTAGAAAACAGCGTCAGACAGCTGTATCTGTCTGGCATTAATACTGAAATGAACTATTTTAACGCAGCCGCGAGGCACATTATTTTTAAAACATTATTTTCACTTTTTTATTTTTTTTGTATTTTGTGTTTCACGAAGTTTGTCCAAATAAATGTTATTCTTTCTTTCTGATACAGCATGTTTCACACCACTTCAGTACCTACTCGACCAAAATGTTTGGGACAGTTCATAATTTCTTCGCGATTACGATCATGTGGTCCCATGGAAAAAGGTGTTCAATATGAAGGCCCTTAAAATATGACCACATACTCATATCTGATACACGCTATTATTGTATTTGTCACCCAGATTAATTAAAATGGCGGTGTTTAAATGTCAGCTGAGTTAGATGGATATTGTCGTTTCAGGTCAAAGATTTCTGTGATTGATTTTTCTAGTAACAAATAGCAATCTGCCTAGCCTTTTCCCTATTATATGTTCGGCTTCCAGTCTAACTGAATGCAGCTGAATGAATAGGTACTTAGTCTTTTACATGGAGCGACTGCCTATATGAGGCCCTAGACAAAGTGACATTCTATCAGCGATAACGATGATAGAAAAGGCTAAAATGTACAGGACTGACATAAGCTATCGAAAAGCTTGTGTTATGCTTGTGGCTTGTGTGTTTATTGAAAGTCATTGTAGAAATACGAAACGCTTTCGAATTGATTGTCACTTGTCTAGGCCCTCTGACCTCCTCAACCCAGTTAGCTACTAGGTAGTACGATACTCCTTGGTAAGACTGGTTGCCAGACCACCATTGTTTTCTAAACCTAAGTCAGAAACATACAGCCATTATAAACGTTCTAAATCTGATTTTCCTTGTATCGAGTGAGGTAGCGGTTTGTCTAAAAACAATAATAACAATAATATCTTTTCCCCATAGCATTCCATATAGGTATATCTATTTTAAAAAAGATACATAATGTGAATAGTAACACAATGCCTGACAATTTTCCCATGACTAAATAGCTATCAACTAGGCAACGGGTATCAATCAGAGTTATTACTTATTACCGCAAGGGGATAATTTGTAATGAAACTATGTATAAGGTTACACCCATGTAAAGCAGTCATAGTCTAGTGGTGCGACAGTCGGTCTGCCAAGTCATAGGTCTCGAGTTCGAACCCAAGTCACACACCTCTGACTTTTCGGATTAATGTGCGTATTATTATAACTTTTTTTAAAAACGGTGAAGGAAAACATCATGAGGAAACCGGCATGCCTGTGAGATATTTCTCGTAATCCACCACGCGGGCCCAGTGCGGGTTGGTAGATGTCGCATAACTTCGAATTGGTTCTAGAACATGCCGGTTTCCTCACGATGTTTTCCTTCACCGTTTTGAGAGCAGTGCTTACGAAAATTATTTACACAAAGTAAAGAGCCTGGCTGGGTTCGTACCCACGACCTACAACTCGTAAGTTGGGGCCAGTGGTGGCCCACTGGTAACGAGTGGGCCACCACTGGCTCCCTGGATATATCTTTACTTTCTGCTATTCGAGGTTTCTAATTATAGCTTACAAAAAACCTAATAAATCCCATTTTCCAATTCTTGGAAGAGGCAAAACTGATTCACTTAGCATTTTCTCTGATTTCCAATTAAATGCAGACAAATCTATCAAGCATTCTTTATAAGCTAAATTTATCATAACACCATATTAAGATGCAGCAGGTCGATAACCTTTCGCCTACCGACCACCATAACTAGCAGGCAATTATAGAACACCTCTATGTATTAACAATTTTATTGTTTTTAGTATTTCCCACGGGCCACGACTCATTGCTTCATCCTTTAGAATTTAGGGCTATAGTATGTCTCCTTTAGGAATTATTTATATTTATATGACTTGATAATAAAAAAGCCAGATAAATAGATGGGTGATAGACATAGTGAGGAAAGCTGGAGTTTACTACTACGGCTACACTTCGCGTTATCGCGAACTTTTCTTCGTGCGCTCTCTGTTGCTCAGCGAATAATCGAGGGGTGTGAGAGAGAGAGCGCACGAAGAAAAGTTCGCGATAACACGAAGTGTAGCCGTAGCATAATAGGTGTTAGTCTGAATCAAGCCAACCCTGCTTGACAATGACTAAGCGTTGTGATGAATGATCACGCCTTCTCTGTATGAGAAGAGGCCTATGCCCAGCAGTGGGACAATATTCGGTTGGGATTATTATGGAGTAAAAAAAGGACAAAACTATTTGAAAAACAAAAGCTTTGGACTACATCAATGAGTGTGGTAGTGCGAAACGAAAACTGGAAAACAGAAAACAAATGAATTTATTTTTTTTAGGCCGGCTGTTTCGTGGTAGTGATCCTAATCTCTGGCGTGCTAACACATTAACTAATTTTATGGTAACTTATTACCACCATCTCTATTAGCAGTGTGGGCCTGACTTTATAGGCCTACCCTATGGCGCTAACTTCCTTTGAGTGTTGTAAAATAACCGTTTTCACTTCAATTTCAGAACAAGGTTAAATTGACTGGTAAAAACTAAGCATTTCCAAAAAAATTAGGATTTTGAAGGCAAATAAAGTCAAGATCATGGTTATTTCTTGCTTACATCAAGCATATTTTAATAAAGAATTCCATAATGACATTGGTGCAATCGTATGGTAAGACCTTCGATATCATAGGTATCGTATCGATGTGTGTTCAGTTGTGAATGTGCACGGCAGCTCTCAAATCCTGAATGACTGAAACAAAAGAAAATCTTAAAATGGAACTCTATTTTACATTAATAATATTATCTTTGAAAATTATCCAATAATAGAATGTAAGCAGTGAGGAGCTCATGGCTAAGTAATAACAGCCGCAAGGGCCGATCCGTCCGATTAAGCTACGCTTGTCGGGGTTGGTCCGTGGATGGGTGACCATCTTTACATATCGAGACTCCTCCGTGCCTCGGAAAGCACGTTAAGCCATTGGTCCCGGCTGTCATTCGTTGATCTTTGACAGTCGTTACGGGTCGTCAGAAGCCCGAAACTCGGTCAACCTGTCTTACCAAGGGGTATTATCAGCTGCAACCGGTTAGACTGGAAGCCGACCCCAATATAGTCGGGAAAAGGCTAGGCAGATGATGATGATAGAATGTAAGCAGTACCTACGAATACCATGCATGTAAGTACGTTTTTCCACTAAAAAACTCTGAAATCGTCTCAATCTAGAAATCATAAAATTCTAGACTCATCTCTCAATTCAGCTAACATTCAGCCAGGCACATATTCGTAGCCCGTCGCTGCCATATTAGGCTCGGTATCGATCCGTCGCTCGAGGCAGCGTGGGCGGAGAGACCAACTTACTGCTTGAAGGGAACTCGAATATCAATTAGCTTTATGTACTTTTGCACAGTTTTTTGTTGTTGCTATGTTATTTGAGGTTATATTTGCGAGTTTTGTTAGGCTTTGGGTTAATATTTGTTTTTAATGTTGTTTTTAAAGACAGAAGCATGTTTGTAGGCTGGACAGCAACCAATCCATCAATATGACTTTACTTACCGCTTTTTCTTCCATCATCTTTTCTCTAGGATCTGACAGTTTTTACTGGTCGTCAGAAGCCCGAAAGTCTGACAACCAGACTTGCCAAGGGGTATCCTGTTACCCAGTAACTGGGTTGTGGAGGTCAGTTAGGTAGTCGCTCCAGCTCCATGTAAAATAGTGGTATTCAGCTGCATCGTGTTAGACTGGAAGCTGACACCAACAAAGTTGGGAAAAGGCTAGACAGATTGATTTTTGATGTTTTAATTTCAGTCAAACGTGTACTTTTGAACATGGCCCTCGGCCCTCAATGATCGCTATTTGGTACTAAGTAATAACAAAATCAAACAAAATGATGATGGTATGATCCTTCATATTATGGGCCCTTATTCAATAATATTCACGACACCAGTTGTCGCCACAGACAAGAGGTCTTCCACATTTCCTTCATTCGTTCCTCATTCAGTCACGACGAGAAAATCTATGCGCTTTGACACTTTTGACAGGTGCCCGGACCTGACGTCTCAGTGCTGCCACCTGCTGAAAGTCATTTCCGAAATCCCTCATTACCATAATCATATCGTTTGGCAGTCAAAATGTCGATTGCAATTTTATTATAGGTTATCGGCAGACTGTTGGGTGCTTTATGAGCTGCAAATCTGCAATTCTACTGTGAATCTCAAACCAAAGGTTTTTTATCTGGTCTGCATGAGCTGTCAATACTTAATAGAAAACCTAGATCATTATTCAACAACAACATATTATACCTATTCTTGTTAGTGTGTTTCTTCATGACTCTGTACAATAAATACCATCATTGCCTTTAGTTTACCTACATTTAAGTAAATGCAATAGCATTATATTCATGATCATAATCTTGTTTATCTAAGAGCTGAGCATCTCAAGTACAATAAGCTCATTACAATAAAGCTGTAAGATACTGTGACTGGTTTCGTGTTCAAGTCGCCATCTTTGCACAGACGGGTGGCGCCATCTGTGTGCTGTTGCTGACTCATCGATTGTGACTAAGTAATAAATAAATAATGAACTGTTTAACCAGGTTTTACTAAGGATAAATGTACACATTTATTTATAAGCTATTATTTAAAGTACCTACCTAGATACCACGTGTACTTTTAGTTCAGTATCATTAAATTAAGACATCCTAGTGTAGTAATGCTGAAGGAGATTGCTATTGTCACATAAAGCATAACCTGTTCAAAGTCTTTGCCCTTTTTGCCCTGCAATTCTCCTGCCCTTATCTTAATTTATTTGGGGTCGGCTTTTTCTTCCATACTTTTCTATTAGTCGTCATGGATATGATGAGATGATATGGCTAGAAAAGGGGGTGACTACCGAGTAGTCACCCCCTTTTCTAGCCATATCATCTTTCATACAGTCCATCCATCGTTTCTTTGGTCTTCCTCTACTTTTATAACCATCCACATACTCAAGCCTTTTCAAAATACCCTTCACAAAATATACCCCACACCGAAGTTTAACAAAACAGACCCTGAACGTGATTACTTGTAGGTAACAACAGACCCCGTACAAGGTCACCGCGGTGGGGTGACACGTGTAAGGGTGAATCATAACGAGGGCTGTACCTAGCTATACAACATAGACTACGAAAATAGATGTTTATATAATAGGTTCAGTTACAGAGAGTTGTATTGATGATTTTTATGATTATAATTGTACATATAAATATTTGATACGGCCGCGAATCATAATTAGATCAACATACAACCTGATAATGAAAGCAATCATATGGGTTAGTTTCAAATGCTGGTATGCAAGTACTACTCAGTAATATCTAGATTTTTATTTAACTTAAAGACTTATAATATCTATAATAATTATTATGTACAAGGGAAAATTATCAATGGGCATCAAAAAAATCGTCCGCATCGCTGTCAACAGGAAAAGTGCCCAAAAGGCTGGCAGCATTGCCACGTTGTATGGCAATGCTGATTCTTTGCCCAAAAAATAGGCCAGCCCTCTGGTAGATATGTAGATAGTATAAAACATATCTCATGGTTACGGACAGCAATCTCATTTAGAAGACTGGGATCATAATATTACGAGTTTAGTCTGTTTATTCAAGAATCCTTTTGCCGACGATATTAAAAAACATCACGACCAATAACTGTAGGTAAATATGTAGTCAGTAAGCAATTTAGAAGGCGTAGACTTAGCAGCAGCAGCAGTAGCACGAGAATGTATGAGCTGGTTATGATCCGTTGACATACAGATAACTTTCTATAATATCTGTGTAGGTGTAATATAAGGTAATACAGAATTACTTAAGGGGGATGCGCTAGGGTAGCCCGCGAAATTCAAATTTTCTTACACACTTTCATGAGCTTAGAGAGTTGTATTGCTGATTTTAATGTTTATAATTCTGTAAAACCATATTTGTTACGAGCGCTAATAATATTTAGATCAACATACAACCTGATACTGACCTGCAAATT
This sequence comes from Lithophane socia, assembly GCA_947522985.1. Lineage (NCBI taxonomy): Eukaryota > Metazoa > Arthropoda > Insecta > Lepidoptera > Noctuidae > Lithophane > Lithophane socia. The sequence goes on from OX383273.1 coordinate 13,618,757, forward strand.
GCAAAAAACGTAAGAAAATTTTAATTTCGCGGGCTACCCTAGCGCATCAACCTTAAACATTTTAATCCACAAATGACATGACCAGTGGGACTATGGGCGCCGGCATAGGTGTCGAAATCAATGTGCAGCAAATATTGTTTTATTTTTGCAATTGTTGTATTCTACAGTTTCCAGACAAAAAAGTTTCACGAGTCTAAAAGATCAGGAAACTGAGAAAAATAAAGATAAGTATTCACTAAATAACTCAGGTTTTCGATATGAGATGGCGCTAGGCGTTGTGGTAATCGAGTTTTTGACAGTAATTGTCGCTGAGATGAGATTGCGACTTGAATTTGAACGTTTTTAGTTACGGGAATTAGGCAATCACCGCCGCCTATAGCAGGGTCTTTGCTGATGCATTGCCACCCTTTCCCCAAATAAACGCTGCTTTATTAAGTTTTGCTGGCTCACATGCAATCGAACCGCTATGTCAGACTTTATACCTGCAGTCTTGTTGTTATATAGTAGGTATTGTTCCAATGTAGTTTAAGTACATACCTGATTATTCAACCACCGGGCAAGTCTCGCTTGCAGGGGTAAGGTTAGCATTGACATAATATGCCTTTGAACCCGCCTTACGAAATATACCACAGTTTATGCATCTCATCATAATATCCATTTAATCGAATCGTAGAGCAAAACCGAAGAATCCTTTTTATATAGCAATGGTAATCAGGCTTTGAAGATAATTATCAGTTCGTAAATAATAGCAATGGTCGTTAGAAATAGAACACAATAATCGCACAGTACACAACGAATATGTAAACACAACGTGACACCAAGATCGGATGGATCGGTAGGGATGGTGAATGGCGATCTGAGATCGATAAATGATACTCGATTTTTTCTCGAACCTAAAACACTAAAATCGAAATCATTTGACTGCCTCGTTGGTCTAGTGGTCCCAAGCGCTGTAGCGCTGTGCCGGGGAATCGCACCCAGGACCTCATGCTCAGCTACACCTGAGCATTAGGTCCTGGGTGCGATTCCCTGGTCAGGCAAAGTGTTATTGGGTTTGTTCATCTGGAATATCTCAGTAGCAAGTGGAGTCCGGATTTACGCCCGGTTGATGGCAATAGGCTCGCCCCCTAATGCACGAGACTTACAACACAACTAGCAAAATGAGGGTGTATAGGTACACCTCTCCCTTCAGGCATTAGAAGCGTGATGTTATGTTATATTATTATTAATCAAACACAGTTAAAAAAATATTTTTGAATTGATATATTTTTCAAAAAATATTTTTTGTGAGAATCGATTTCATGCTTTGACTCTAATCGATTAATTGGGGATTTTATGAAAAAGATTCCTACATTGTGCCTTTGGTCCCGCCACTAATGTCAGATGCATTGTCAAAGAAATAACAGTCCTTTATACACCAAATGTCAATAAAAACCTAACCTGTAGGCGTGCAAACTTAGATTATAAAATGTAAATAAATCAAATTAATCAAAAACAAAACGTGCATTATAATATATTATTCTATGTCATTTATTCTCTTGATCGAAAATAACTCGTTCTTATTTTATTTTTCCCCATACTGTTTAGCTTATTATGGTTACCGGATGATTATGGATACAATGGAACGTCAAAATCGGAAAGTACTTATAGAGTGCTTTTCATCATTATAGTTCCTATGCCGTAATGTTGGCACTTTAACCACGGACCTATTAGGTGGCGCCGTAACGTACAAAATTCGTCATACAACAGGGGAACCAACACTACGGCATAGTATGAAACGCACTCTAAAAGAATAGCGGAAGCAATTAAACTACTGTTTTTGCAGATATTTTAACCTTGGCTTTATTCGGTATAATTTATCCATGATAAATTAGATCTTAATTTTTAAATCATAGTGTATATACTGTAATCCTGCACAAGTTCCCGAATTCGAGTGCAGGAACTGGTCATGTCGCAAAGGGCGACTGCTGTTTTTGGCGACGCTTTGATAAATTTATCAAAGCGTCGCCAAAAACAGCAGTCGCCCTTTCTTCATATTGATAAACCGATACCGTTTCATTACCGACCCACGTTACAAGTATCAAGATATTTTCATTCACTTCTCCTTGAGTGCAGGCGCCCACTGCGATGACTTCAGCCGGCTCCGAACCTGCTACTGACTCATACTCGTCCGCCTACAGACTACTGTGCCATATGGATGTAGTTTCTTATGTTTTGACTATTTGGTTAGGATGTGGGAAATAGGGCTAGGCGGGGTAAATTAAGGGGTAAGAAATGTAGGGGTGGAAATTAATTTCAGGTTGGGGTGATTAATTAAATTTTGGACTGGTTATCCTGTAATTGGCGACTGTGTAAGTCAAAGGTTATTGTTTTCCAATTCCATAGTAATTACTTAAGATATACTTATTATAAACAGAAGTTGATTGATTGAGGTTTTATTTCTTATACGTAGTAAATTCTAATGCTGTTTTTTTTTATTTTGTAAGATTATGGGATGCTTACCTAGCTTTGCCCTCAACTTCGTCCTCGTGGAGAAACATAACATCCTATGGCTGCTGTAGCTTAATTTCTATCAGTGAAAGATTTTTGTAATCGGATCAATCAGTCTACTTCCAGAGATTACAAGCAAACAAACATTGTTAAGGTTCTGTTACTGTACATACATCGTGTCATCATCTTCAGCCTGCAGCAGTCCACTGCTGGACATAGGCCTCTCCATACGACTCGATTCTCGGCAGCTCTCTTCCAGCTGCTACCCGCCGTCGCCATCGCCACCTGGGGGCCAAGTCTACTAATTTACAAACAAATCAGTGGTTTGCATTGATGAGTTTTTGACAGATTTTGTATGGCTTATCTGTCTAAAACTGATCATTGTGAGACCACGTCACGTTTGTAAATTAGTAGACTTGGCCCCCTGGCTGAGGGCGGTGGATTGAGGATTCAAAACATCACTATAACGTGCAAAAAGCACTGTCGTATTTTTTTATATAACTTTAAAAAGTCACATGAAGCCAACAAAGATCGGTGATTTTTTCTGAAACATTACTTCTGTTTTGCATAAAATATTCGGATTCACAGTCAAACTTTCAAACATTTTATCACAGGTTAATAAATGTACGACACGGGTTATGTTTTTATGAGGTGAACACTTAAATTAAAATTAAGTATACATTATAGTGTTATAAAGGTAGGTACTCTACCATTAAAAACAAAACCCTAATTGCGTCTTGCACTTTCAGTGACAATCCGAGAATTTTGAAGGATATCCATTACTTTATGCTCAACAACGTAAACAACGCAATGAATTAACGTGGGTGAACTGTCCACATGAAACCCATTTCTCATTTTATGTGTGTTACGCCCGCTATTACCCGACTACGGCGAAGAAAAAAGGAGGGTTATGATTTTGACCGGTATGTATGTATGTATGTATGTATGTATGTATGTATGTATGTATGTATGTATGTATGTATGTATGTTCATCTGTTCCCTCCTATCTTCCAAACCACTTGACAAATGAGGTATCGTTAGAAGCGTCGTGATTGTCCGCTGGTTATAGGCTATGTGAAGTCACATTACATTAAAAATGGCGCCCTCTAGAGGACATAAAGTGAGGAACTTAAAAAAAAAAATGGTTTAATCGTACCATGTTCGGTATCATGAAAAGGCTTAATGAGCACATTTTCAAAAATATATATATTATAACCACAAAAGAATTTAAAAAAAAACAATAGTAAAAACTAAAACCCAACTACGACTTAAAAGGTATAAACAAGACACCACAGACAGACAAATTAAAAATCCGGAGTCACACGTAATCTGTTCGATTTATGCCCTAACACGTGTGACTCCGGATTTTTAATTTGTCTGTCTGTGGTGTCTTGTTTATACCTTTTAAGTCGTAGTTGGGTTTTAGTTTTTATTACTTGTTTTTTTTTAGTAGAGTCTGAAAACAAAAACACATCAATAGGGCTGCGAATAAATCTGCAACCTTGAAGAACAATTTCCTCTGATAATTGATGACATAATAAAATTCTCTGAACCGTAGGCGACCATACACTTCTACAATTTCTTTTAAATTTGGCATGATTTTTATTTGTGGTAAGTAGTTTGATACTATTGAATGGTTTACACCTTACCAAGGGGTATCGCGTTAACCCGTAACTGGGTTTTGGAGGTCAGATAAGTAGTCGCTCCATGTAAAATTGAGCTGCATCCGGTTAGACTGGAAGCTGACACCAACATAGTTGGGAAAAGGCTAGACAGATGATGATAAGTTTAAAGTAACACCACCAATCTCATGGGATATAAGCATTTAACAAGCAAATTAGCTACTACAGTATTCCTGTGCCGAACCCTTTTAGGGATCCCATATCTACATAATGGTTATGTCTTCATTAGGGGTCGTTAGTCTGATGTGACAATGGGTTTGGGGTTCTGTAGATTAGCGTAACATGCACTCAGACATGGAGATAAGGACTCTATATTGCTTACAATGGTTTCTGTATTGAAGAAGACATTAAATCTGGTAGAGCTATAAAGTTTGTTACTAATGCTGTATTTATTGTGTTTTACTTTCATAGCAGTTACAATTAAAATCCCTGAAGGCTTTTAATTCTGTTGCTAGGTTAAGGCTGGTTTATTTTCTTTTATATTTGCAAACGTCTGCGAAACAAATGCCCGGAGTTTAGATTTGTGCCCGGTTGATGGCAAGCCTCGACCCCTGGGTTATACATTGGCGAAATATTGGCGTACCTACGTTTATTATATCCCTGCCTAACTCCTTCGGGGGAAACAGGCGTAATGTTATGTTGTTATGTATTCCATGAAACACGACCAGTTTCAAGTTTTTACAGGCGTATAAGACGTTCCTACTGTCTTTTCTAATATAACTGTGTATATTAGAAACGATGCGAACGGATGCTGCATTGCGCAACCACTTCAAATCATTCCATTTCCTTCCTCACTCACAGTCTCACAGCACAGTCCATTCAAGTCGATGACAGAGCCGGGTAGGCGTACCAGTTATCACCTTAGTACTTGTAATCCCGTTTACCCCGACAATACTTACTTTACACGTAATCGTCAACAAGAACCACCAAAACACGTTTATAATGAACCCAAGGCTATCAAAAACAACCGTAGGCGTTCAGTAGGCGATTCTTTCCTATTCCACCTACCAACTTAAGCCTGCAGTCCTTGGAGACTTTATCTTTTAAGTGTTTAAGGTCATATTCGTTTGCGATGGCTGTTAAATTTGATGAGGCCATAAAAGTCACTTGTGTTAGCAATGTGTCTCAATTTACGCGGTTGAAAGCTATCAGGAGCGTCTGTCGGTCTGTTGGTCAATGTGATAGACGACGAGGTGGATTTATAGGTGACTGCATTTAGAATAGTACCTAGGCTTAGAATTGGAATAGGAGGTGATGTAAGGATCATAGAGGAGGTGGTCATGTAAAGAGGTCCGCCCGTTCATAGATAAATACCTGCACTACCATCGAACCTCGAATGCTTGTAGAGGCTCTATGGTAAAGGCACCAAAAACCCCATTTACACGAAGCAAGTTTCTTGTCTATAGCTTACAATAAAATCGAAGCAACAAATACAATGCTTAGACTCAGACGGTGCAACTCTTATTGTTGCTTCAGTTTATGGCTAATTACACCGTGTAATCAGGCTAAGAAGATTCTGCGAATAGGTAATTGGCAGTGAAGTGTTGTCAGTCGATTGTTAAACAGAGATTTTAGCAATATGGCCTAGGTACGGTTGTAAGAATACAAAAGTTTACATCAAAGAGATTCTATCTGGAAATCCGTTGCCATTGCCTGAATGCCACACGTTCTTTTTGATGCAACTGGCAGGGACTAATATTTCACTAGACACTATCTATAGTCTGTTTTTTAATCTTGTAGTATTTTGACAGGTGCAAATGTCAAACTCCAAATTGAAAAAACAAACAACAATCACTTGAAATGTCAAATTAGTCTATGAGATTAAAACAACAGAGGCAGACTACCTATTTATATTTAAATACGGTAATCATGTTACCATTCAGCTAAACAAGGAAGAATTTGCTTTTATTTTAACACTAGGATTTATTGGAGGTATTATACATCCATCTGTGGCGTTGTTTTTACATAACTTTGCAAAGATAAGTCTGGATCTGACGCATTGCGTACCTATTTAAAGATCGCTTGCTATCTTGAAGAAGAATTTGTTTGAAAAATACCATATTAACTTAGAATTTGATGGTAGAAGTGTGCTGAAGATTGACTGCTTCATCTTCATAGTCTTTTCTAATCCATGATACAACATTCGTCTAGTTAGCTGGATTACTTTGGCGCTTGTGGCACCTTAGATTACAAAATATCATCAAAGATAGCTCTGGTGCTAGGCTCAGGACTAGACTTCAAAGTCAGAAATGAGATAAAGATAAAAATTAAGCCTTTAAAGGCGTACAAACAGGCGCGATATCGCGGGCGCGACAAGGGTAGCGCTGCCTGTCAGTGGCCACATTCATCGCGGCTTCAGTAGCGTTCTTTACGTCCTCAAATACTTATGCAGGAGACACGTTTGCACTCCAACAAGTGGGACATCGTTTAGTCAGCAGCACCACAGGAACATGCCAGTAACAGTAATTACTTTGGCAGTTCTTCTCTCCTTTTTCCAGTTTGTACCTACTACTTATCTACCTATTTTCTGGTAACAAATTATTTAATTATTTTAGTAATTAATTCCATCATTCTAATAAATACACAATTGACAACAGGGGGCATAAAACAGTCACTTTGGCAGAATATTATTAGGAAAATAATAAGAATCATCGAAAAATGTCACAAACTTACAATTCTTCTATTAATTAATTCATACGAAATAATTCATCTGTTTGACAGTTTTATATGGAGATTGGAGGAGAGATGGAGATTCGTGTTTATGGTCCACACATTATGAATTGCTAGAGGATTTGCTAATGACAGCTGGAAATTCAGGAAATGAATTGCTAATGTGGCCGTTTTAGGCCCGCAGAGTTGATGATGTATACGTATATTTAAATGTCTTGGTATGGTATGATATCACAATCTTATAATAATAATACCACCCTATTATTATTCCAATTCGGGCCATAGGCCTCTTCTCATACAGAGAAGGCACGAGCATGGACTCCGCGTCGCGTGCTCAATGCGGATTGGCGTTCTTTCTCATTGATAAACGTACACTTCATAGCAACCCATTGTAGAATTGTGTCACAAGTCCAATTAGTTTTACGCAAAAATATTTCAGTGTAATTTTCAGTATGATTGCTACACGAAATTGCGACACAATATAATTCTTCCACAAACTGGCTGTTTTTGTCCAACCTGTCGGTTTTACGACTCCCTAAGGAAAGAGGGGTGGTTATTTTTGTAATAACATGACGTAGGAGACTATTGTTCTTGTGACGTAATCTTAACTTATTTTTAATTAAACAAATAAGTGGCTATTTTCGGAACTGTTCTTAATTATAATCTTGGGTTAAGAAGGGCTTAGAAAAGGTATTAGTGTCAAAACAACTTGACACCTCTTGCTATCTACTTTGGCCGAACGAAACTGATGAAACTCTGTGTATTGTAATCATTTGTCAACAAGCAGTGGGCCCGATGGGGTTTTCCCATCAACAAAAATGACGAACCTCCATACAAACCATAGAAATATAAAAAACAGTACGGTACAATCATTTAACCCCTTTTGGTACTTCTAACAAAGAGGTTACGTTATAAAATAACTAATTGAATGCTGGCACTTTTTGTTAAAAATGATTATAAGGATGCCATTCATCATAATGAAAAAATAATTAAAAAGAAAAACTCTAATGGCATTTTCTTTATTTTTTAGGAATTCAAAAAGGAGGTTCTAATGGTTACATTTTATTTACATAAAAGTATTTTGGTTTAGCTATGATTTGAGCTATCTCATCTAAATATATTTTTTTCAGGTTCTATCTAATTATTGTGGTTAAGTACTTATATTTATTTAGTTCGAGTTCAATCTGGGAATTATAAGTTATAGGTATAAAGTTCCCTTTGCTTTGGAGGATTAATTTTCAAAAATGTTTCCTCAGTGCTGACCTTTGATATATAAAGGTACTTAAGAAGAAGAAGGTACTGGAACTCTTGTGCATTTCATGCTTCCAGACCAGGTCCACACCACGCGGTTATAGGTAGGTACGGCTGTGCGTTTCTACCAGGGAGTGAATTTAAGATTTTTAATAAGTAGGTAAGTAGATCTAGATATTTCTATTTCTGTCAGGCCAGTGACCACCATGAAAGTATTCTCTAGTTTAAGAATAATATAATACCTATAAAACATTGCCATTTTCTAGTACCAAATGTGTTCACGTTTTGAATTTTCCCCCAAACCTTAGAGCACATTCCCTGTTTTTCTTTTACTCAACACAATATTACAAACTTCTAAAACACGTGCCAAAGTTACTTATCCATCAATATTGATCCAATAAACGAGAAAAAAAACAGCATGAGACGTAACTTTGCTTCTCCTAAAGAATAAGAGCATATTTTGCAGTCAATTGCTTGAACAGGTCACTAAAACTCGTAGACACTTTGCCTTATTCAGACCATTACGTAATTCTATAAAATATTGTCGCATTGGTGCCTAGTCTTCTCCGGTTGTCATGGCAACCGAACGTGCCCGAATACTTACGACTATAATTCCTCAAGTGGGAGAGAGATGGAGGATATTGCTGTGCTTGTCGCTCTTAGGGCGTAATGCAGGCACCCCACCCACGGCCTAGGCTAGGCCTGAAAATTGGGCCTAAGCTATATATAATCCAGATAATGTAGGTTTAAAAGCTTGGTTGCACCGTTTATCTTAACTAGAGTTTAAACCGCGGTTAGGCGTTGAAAAAGTGGAGTTTTACTTTGCTGTTAGGTATTTAAAAAGGGCTGTATTTCGAATAAAAGTAATAAAATCAGAGGGTCACTATTTCGTTTGTTAGTTATTCACATTGAAATGTTCAATCTGTTTGATCAATATAAAATAAATGGTACCAAAGGAGTCAGTAATAGGGGAACTCACAATTTCCCCTAGCTTTAATCGCACCTGGCTTTCACTGCACACGGCTCTGACCTTGACAGTCGGCTTACACTGGGGTAGGTAGAGGTACTTCAGCTTGCAGTTTTCAACCCCAAACACAAAAGCGACGACCGGATCATTGCATCAGCTCCTATGTAATGTAATACTTAAATGTCAGCTTGTGGGTCACGTCAATATTGTAACGTAACATTGTAACAAAAGAGTAACGGTGGAGTTCCTTGCTCATTCTTCTCCATACGAAAACTACCTTTTAGAGGGGGCATCTAGAATCCGTTCTATTTCTTTGTTTTTGACGTTCAAAAGTGTCTTTAATGTGCCTACTTGACATAAATTATTTGACTTTGACTTTGATTGGAGACAGTCCAAATCAGAATAAGTGTGACCTGCTGATCTAATCTATAAATATCTCACTTTTAAAACTTAGGTGATGTGAGCATAAAACGAGCTGTCATTCCACCTGATTTAACAGTCTAAGATGAAGCTTACAGACATACGTCAACTATGTTTTCACGCTGAGATTTTTACAGAATAAATTGGCAGTCGCAGAATAATGAAAAGTTTTCAGTTGCATGCATGTACTTACCCTGTCATAATGTTCTCTCATAAGATGACAATAAGTCGTTTTACGAAATGTCAGCGAGTGATACAGTCTGATACACTACGCCCTGAGCTGAGCAGGCAGCCCCGCTATTAAACTTGGTGACTGGCTAATATTTTCAAAATTAGCTATGATCATACCTTTTTCCATTTAGAAGTTGCGTAACTAGAAAGTTAAGAGACTTCGAAAGCACAGATTTCACTAATACATCTTTCGTCATTCAAAATTCTGAAACAAAAACTAAATGACTGGCTGAATCACCCCAAGGTTCTACTTTTACATAATTAATATACGGCCTCTAATATGTAACTTGTCAGTATTTCCAGAGGGACGCCCACACGTCGTTACTGTAACAAACTGTCTTGAAGTAGAATAAACTAGATAATTGGACTTAGAAATAATTTGTAATAGGCCTTTAATTACGGATACATAGAGAAGTAATTTTTAAAGGCATGAAGAACTAGTTGTCTTCAACCCACATCCAAATATATTACCACGTCGATTATTGATTGTATAAGTACCTTCTTTTAAAACTCTGTGTCTCTCTGTCGAATTGGATAGGTTCTGTCCAAACTGGAAGGAGGACACGCGGGTATACGTAAGCTGGATGGAGTGGAGGGAGGCCATTCCCCAGGAGCGGGACAGCCCAGGACAGAAAAAAAAGAGACTCTGTGTAACATGGAACATGAATGCATAGAAGTAGAGTTACATCACCTTTGAGTAACAGAAAGTAAAAGAAACTGCTCCTTGTGTTGTGAATAAAAGCTTTAGAAAATACCTTGTGCAGCTGAGAAAGAAATCAAAGGATTTGTAAATAACGCTTGCTGAAACTCATTTGAAAAGCAAATACCTACTCTTATGTAAAACAAACGCTGGCGTATACGAGGAAACCACACATAAACATACAAAACTGTAACCCAATTTACGACAAACATATACCAATTTATATTCCTTCGATTCAGATTACCATCACGCTAACTTCCGCTATTTTATTCACGTCAAACTGACGTTTGCACGACATCACGCAGCAAAACCTAAACCACGGTTAGCGCGGTGCCAGCCGCCCTGGAGCGAACCAGACTGTATTGATTTCGTGGTATAACGACCCGACAAACACACACACTCATTCACGATCACACACACATTGACAGCTAACTTGTGTGTTTACAGCTAAGTCTGGGAGTGCATGCGGGTCCTGGATTTTCTGTAAAAAGGTTTTATGTTATCTCTGTATGTATATTTTTATCAGGCTAGTACGCAGGTTCGTTTAGTATTGATTTTCACTAGGCCGCCTAGTTGTTACGCAGGAAAAGTTTTTGCGAAAATAGATTTTAATTAACTTTTGCTAACTGCGTAGAAATTGTATTGTAGTTACTGTAGCAAATCACTGGTAGTGGGAAAATACTATTGCAGTTACTTTACTTATTATATTCTCAGCCGTTTGAGTCCCACCGCTGGGCAAAGGCCTTCGTTCCCTTCTTCCTCTACTGCTGTTTTTGACCAATCCTTATTAAAAAAATCGAATTCTGTTGTAATTTTTTGTTTCCCCGAAGAGTTATGCAGAGTTTTACCTAAGTACACCCACATTTCGCCAGTTAATGTTTAAGGCCGATGTAATAATAACAAATTCCAGACTTTGGGCTGCTACTGAGAAACAAGTACTGAAAATATTTCCACATTATCCACTAAACAGTGAAATGAAATGAAATGAAATTGTTTATTCTGTGAATAGGATATTAGAATCACTTTTACACGTCATATTAAAAAGTTGTAAAAATAAGCTAGATGAGGTCGGCGTTCCTATCTGACTACTCTGAGAAGAAAGGCCGAAACAAACTCAGAGGTCACCGTCTCTTTTAAAGTCCAGACATAATCTTGGTCAGGCCATATGAGGACCATGTAGATAAGAGTCTGAAATGGTCTTTTGAGGAAAGAACCACACAGAATTGAGTGGACCTGTCCAGTCAGTGCAAGCATTTGTCAGTAATAGTGGAGCTCAACTCAGAACTTAAGGAGCTCAACGACTCGACGAACAATACCAAAGAAAGGACATTTGGGTAGGTCGCATAAAGTTCTCAAATTGCCAGACCTTCGCTAAAACTAACAGTTCTGAAGTAGATTAAAGCAAACAGTTCTGAAGTAGAATAGAGGTCTCTTCCTACCCCCATTCCTAATGGCGTGCCATGCCATGATGGTTACCGCCAAAACAAATATAGTATTTCTGATTTCAGTGTGTTTCAGGAAACTGACTTCACTGAATGTAAATTAACTTCAAAAAAAAGTTCTTACAAATAGTATTTAGGAGTCTTGTAACTAAAAAACGACTGAACCTTACAGTTGTCGGATGTGTCTAACATCTGACATCTTGGCTGACAGTACAAACCTCTCGGAAAATGGGTTGGCACCATCTGACGGTTAACTCCTCTTGGAAATGGGTTGGTACTTGGTACCATCTGGCAAACTCTAGCACCGCGCGCACTCATGGTCAAATCAAATATCGCGCGCATCCCCTGCTGTTACACACTTCCGTCCCTTTTCACGAAATGACCCTCACAGTTTGCTGGCAAGCGAGAAAAAAGATGTTAGATACACATCGAAAACTAGCAACAATAAATAAGACATCACTGATTGAAATGCTGTTAAGCAAAATTCCACACAGTTTTTTGTTTTGACAAAAAAATCTGCGACCGTTTCACTTATTATTATAATTCGCGGCATACACAGGCGGCGCATTGCGGTCTCCGCATGCACTTAGCATTTCAAGTACGCTTTTTATGATCTTACTCGAATTTTATCGCATGTTCCAGAACCGCTAAGCATTTATGACATTAAATATTGAACAGAACATAACATTACGCCTGTATTCCCCGCAGGGGTACGCAGACAGAGAGGTTTAATATACAGGGTCAAATTAATGTATTAGGTAGTTAGCGAAACTCCGCAGACGGGTATCGATATCGTAATTTTAGATACAACAAAAAAAAATTTTTTTTGATTTGGTCAACAATCGAACGTTGTGTTAGTTCTGTTGTATAGTTAGTACTTAAAATTTCAGTTAAAAAAAAGTTTTTGTTTAAATTGCACCCCCTGTGCAATTTAAACAAAAACTGTTTTAGTGAAAAATACGACCGAACAAAGAAAAAACTTTTTATTGTGAACAAATAATTCAAGTAAGTACCTAACTAAACTGCTAGCAGTCATTGACCCAAAAAAAGGCATCTAGCCATTTGTTTTTTCTACTATCATGTTTAGATATCGATCAGTCATCATCATCACACTCAACACATCTGCAGAATTTCGCTAACGAATTTAATTTGACCCTGTATGGATTGAACCCAGAATCTCTGGCTTGTGACCACGAGACCAACAAGACCATCCATCCATCTCACGAATGTCCTGCCCATAAACCATACAAGATCAGCACAGAACCTGTCTATACATACGGTAGTGCACTAACTCTATAATAGATAGATAGAATACTCTTTATTATGTACACCATAAAAATTACAGACATAAATTAGAAATTTTACATAGGGTGACACAATGGGCGGTCTTATCGCTAAAAGCGATCTAATAATAATTATATATATATTATTTATTGATTTAATAATAGTCCATTTATGAAGATTTACTACTCGCTATAAGCCGTGGTGACATCAGTCACTGCATGAAATAACATCACGCCTGGTTTCCTCGAGGGGTTAAGCTGAGGTGGTACCTATAGTACACCCACATTTCGCCAGATATGTTTAGGTAAGTCCCATGTAACAGGAGGCGAGCCTATGGCCATCACCCGGGCACAAACCCAAACTGCTGCTACTGAGAAATTCCAGATGGAATGGAATGAACAAACCAATAAGCCAAGCCAGTCCCAGTCAGAGCATTATTATGTCACATACAAAGTTCACTGTTGCAGGAATACGACTTATCATAGCTTCCATATCAACTGATTTATAGTAGGTTTATCTGTTAGGGAAATTGGTAGTTGTGTGGCAGCAGACACGTAGGCGACTGAATTGTTTGCAAAGGTAATTTTTATGCTTTATTGCATCATATTCTAGGATAGGATACGTAGAACTAGGAAGTCATCTTTGCTGGTTTTCAGACGCCGTGTCTTTAAAGTGATTGGGAAATGGGTAGGCCAATAGAAGTTTGTCCAGTAACGGTACCATGGGGGACCAATATGAATCAATGATGTATTCTGCTACACCTTTAGTTGAACTTGGGGTAAGGTGAACTTATTTTTCATGAATATTCAGAGGAAAATATTCGGTTTTCATGGAGGAACAAGGATAATGTCGTAAGGAAAGTTTTGAGTATGATGGTGGATGGCTATAAGAGTAGGGGAAGACCAAAGAAACTATGGATGGACTGTGTGTGAATGATGATATGGCTAGAAAGGGGGTGAGTACTGAGATGACAAGTACCGATAGTGAAGTATGGAAGTCTAAATGACATGTTGCGCTGACCCCAAATGAGGGCAGGAGATTGATGAATCAGGGACAAAAAATCTGGTCGATCAAGCTTTTATAAATCGATCATGGACCGTTTTGTTTACTGAAAAGAAAACAAACGGAAATACAAAATCATTTTATCAAAATAAATAAGATATGTACGTAAATCGAATCAATTGATAATAGTCTAAAAATGCGACAAGGTCGAGACGAACTACCGAAATATAATCGCGACCATATTTCATTCGATTGTCTATGGGCAATCGAGTGTGGTGCCGGCCAGAGACAAGGCATTTTTATTTTTATATATTGTTGCATCATTTCAGGCACTGTTGGTCTTTATTGTTCGTTCTTTAAAATAAGGAGGAGGAGGGGATTCTTTAATCGTTTTCGACTAGACTCGTAAAATGTTTACGATTTCGTGAATTTTATTATATTTGTTAACCTAGTAAGTTCAGCATCAGCTTACATTGTTCTGATCCAAATTAGGGTTAATTTATTATACATTATGATTTATGACAAAGCTCAAGGCCGATCTAGGAATTTAGAACTGAAATAAATAGTTTCCCAAATTACGCACAACTATTCCCGATTACCTTTTGCTACCCGAAACCTAAGCCAGTTTAGGCTTAGATTTTCATTACAGGAGTAGCAGCTTTTCTACTGATCTCTTAATTCAACCTCATCTGTAGATGCTGTATCATGATGATGCTGCATCTTTACATACCGAGACTCCTCCGTGCCTCGGAAAGAACGTTAAGCCGTTGGTCCCGGCTGTCATTTGTGGATCTTTGACAGTCGTTACGGGTCGTCAGAAGCCCGAAAGTCTGACAACCAGTCTTGCCAAGGGATATCGTAATACCCAGTTACTGGGTTGTGGAGGTCAGATAGGCAGTCGCTGCATGTAAAATACTGGTATTCAGCTGTATCCGGTTAGACTGGAAGCTGACCCCAAATTGGTTGGGAAAAGGCTAGGCAGATGATGCTGTAGAATTAGATGCTGTATGGTTCATTGCTCTGAAATCCGCATTAGGCGACCATGGATGCGATACAAAGGTTCTAACTCTCCTTTTCCCCGTTTGCAAACATAATTTATAATGTTCACAGCTCCTTCTATATCTGCCCACATTACAAGCAACTATCTATGAAGATACAGGGCCATAATGCCATTTCATCGCCCGCCCCGTATCCTCCGTGGACCTGAATGTACTGAGTCATAACTTCCGCAACGTGTTCCATGTTATGTAGGCCGTACGCTTGTATCTAATAATGATTGATAGTTCACTGTTCTTAGATAACACTTCCTATTTGCATTAATCTTTATTTTAGCTAATTCGGCTAAGAAATTCGTCTTACCTATGTTTTCTTCCTAAGGTGATGGATATAGCTAAGGAAAGTGACCTGGATCTCTGACAGGTAACAAACAGGTGACAGCTGTGGTCTGGGGTTGGGGGCAATTTGGTGAAAAAAAGCCAAGGGTCAATATGATGAAAAAAAAATGTTCGTCGCTTAGCTTTCGTCAATTTACTCAGTTTCAGTTGCATCCATTCCTATTATCATCAGATGCTATAAGAAATTGAAGAGTTACCCTGTGTAGTTGTATATGAATGTTAGAGAGGTAACTAAAGCATTAAGTAATAATAATAATAATAAATTTATTCAAAAAATAAAAATTGGTAAAATACAGTATAAAGCTTAGAAATAATGTAGGTATTACAAAGTATGATGCCTGTACTAGGATAAACCTGTATCACCGGCGGCATTAGTTCTTATGATTAGTATTAGGACAACTGATTTCTTAACAATATTTAACATAAGTTTTAAGAATAATGAGATAGCTAGTTAATTTATTATGTTATAATTTACTTAAACACTAATAATTAAGGTAAATAGTTGTTTGCACCTAGTTACATGATTACGATTGCGTCTGCAGTATTATTAACTAGGTTAAAACAAAATATTGCATAAATCACCTTCATGGCTACATTAGATGTTGAAGAGGTCGGCTAATATGCTTAGACAGCGACTAATCACAAGTAAGTAGGACAGCGCAGTGGCCAGGGTATATGTTGAGTCAGCAACAAGAGTTACGGAAGTCAGGCCTTGAGTATGACGCACTAGGTGCCCTCATAATCGATGGAGTTAATATATCTGTATTCCGCTATTTTCCTAGCAGGGCATTCAGCGTCTCCTGTTTTGTGATCACTAGGCTTTTTAAAGCGTGAGCAAGTTGCACATATCGGAATATCGGCTTTCTTCGCGCATTCGGACAACGAATGGCCTGCGTCACCGCAGTGACCACATGTAGATACGACCTCTCGGCAAGTTTTTGCTGCATGGCCATATTGTTGGCATTTATAACACCTTGTTACCAATGTGAAGTCCCTGACAGGACAGGACGTCCAATTTATAAAAGGCCTTGATTGAGGGATTAGGGCTTTCCGTATATCGGCTGAAACTTCAACAACGTAGTTACAGGTCGTAGCATCTCTCTTCCCCGATTTGTGGCTTAATTTTATGTAGGTCAAGAAGGATTCCAAGGACATCTCTGGTAACTTGTCGGCAACGTTTTGTTCGAAAATGCATCTGAACACCTCATTTTCAGCTAAGGAAGTCGGCACTCCTACAATCACGATCCTAGGTTTGCGCTTGCTGGGCTCAGCGGTGGTAAGTCCAGATAGAGAGAGGTGGACTGCTTGCTTCACTTTATCAGTATCATCTTTCGTCTCGGTACTGATAATTACGCCTCCATTTTTTGTATTCCGGACACCTCGAACGTGGAGCTTCATTTGCTCGGGCCGTATGATTTTTTGCACGAGTTCTTTTGTTTGGACACTTGTTTTTAATTTGTCATTGGGATAAATGGCAATAGAGCTTAGATTATTGGGTCGAACGAAATCATTTGCTCCCTTCTTCACCACATCGGCAAACGAACCATTTCTCGCAGGTCCAGAATCCTTAAACGTCTGCTTGAGTTCCGAAATCTGTTCCATCAGGTCGCGTTTTTCTTGAAGGGCTTCAACCGCTTTATACGCCTGAATTGCTTTTTGCTTAAGAGACTGGTATAGGACTGCCATTTGTGAGGTGCCAGATCCTACTTTACGGCATAGGGTAGAAATTTTCATTTTCTGCTCCGAGTTGAGTTTACCTTCCGCGGCAATAGCGCAAACTTCATTTAAGTTCTGTTCGATGCCTGACATCCATTTCTGAATCTCAGGCGTTGAAATAACTTCAACCGTCTCCGACTCAAGGGCTGGGTTTTGCGTCGTCGTCTTCGGCGGCGAAGCGGTGGAGTGCATTGGCCCCCTTGGATTAAAGGGGCTGTTATACATTTTGTATTTATAAAATTTCACTATTTCGCGTCCATTATTCGCTGAAACTACACACTTAGCAAAATTATATTGGCATTACGTTAGTAATGCACTAAAGGAGGTCACTATTTTTAAAGTAGGTAATTATTAAATATTGCTATCGAGCACGTCTGTACACTGCGAATGCATAACAATCAATTGGATTCAAATCAATCAATTAAGTGGTAACTAAGTAAGTATATAAATATGTATACCTACACACAGCAAACGATTTTCTCATGGAATAACGATTGCAACTTTGAGATGATACCTATTTCATACTATTAGGTTCCAAAATACTATGTTCCTTAAAACATAAAATGACAATCAATACAGTAGGAGAAAATCACGTTTAAAAGTTGCTAAGTGTATATTATATTGGTGCTTCGCAACTGTACTCGTTTGTTTTTCTTTCGGATTGTGTTTCGGGGACCCTATAAACCTTGGAGTCTTGGTGCCTTAGGTATTGCGGTCACCGATAATCTTGCAAAGCGTCGAGTGTCGCACACTGGGCAATATTTACCGTCCCATCTAGCATTAAATGTCACTGATAAAGGAACGATTAGCAATGCGGAGCCTTCACCCAGCTTCCTGGCAACTTGCCACTACCACGCGCCAGATCAATAGACGCATCCTCGACGCAGAGGCAACGTCTTGCGAACTGCCTTTTAACCACATTAAAACTGTTCTTAATGAAATAATTGTATTTATTTCTCCGTACAATTGTTCTGAATAGACGGGACGACCTTCAGAATCGCTTACTCATCAATACTTGTAAAACTGCCTACATATTGTTACTGTAGGCAGACATGACTAACAATGATATTTTCAAAATAGCAATGTTGGAAAAAATTATATGTTAATGTTGACATCAACTTTTTATGTGGCCTACTTAAAACTATTGTTGTTGACATTGAAAATTGTGCCTACGTCATTAATTACCTAGTTAGATTGATTTACAAAATGTAGGTAGTCTGCAAAATACCTTTACGAAAAGATAATACTTACATAGACATATTTTATGCTAGTAAACGCAAACACACAATACTTTAGCAAAAGTGTCGTGACGGTCAAAATTACACTTTTTTCGTCTAGCTTTCATTCGCCAAGTGCTATGAGCTATAGTGCTAGTAGTTTAAAAACTTACAAGTAACTCAGTAAGTTTAATAACTTCGTTCCAATAAAAAAAATGAGGTCATCTGTCCTCCGAAGCTGCATAATAGCTTGCACTGTAGGTACCAACTGCTTAGTTAATCAATAACCTTGACTCGTTCATAAATTATTCAATTGGTGCTTTATGTCATCGATGCATGCAGTTGCTTATCAAACTGTACCTATAATTCATAAGAGATAAGATATAGATATGACACATTCCAGTTTGATCCTATTCAAGGAAACTTATCGAGACTGCTGTGGATTCGGAGGATCATATAAAAAACAAACAATGCATATGGCTATCTAATATTTATCATTCGAGAATGATTGATCGTTTTTATATGTATAAACTTATCAACTACTAATAGAATTAACTGCCCCACTGGTACAGTGGGGTCGCCACTGCGACAGCTGAGTGTGGGTTCGATTCCCAGGTCGGGCAGAATTATTCCAAAATTCTAAAATCCATTACGAATTTCTTAGAGCAGCCCGGAGTTTGGGGGTTGGCGGTGTGATACCCTCGTGTCTCGGAATGCACGTTATGCCGTTGTTGGTCCTGCGCCTGATCTCTCCCCGGTCGTGTCAGATTGCTGTCCCATCGGACTATGAGAGTTAAATGATCAGAGAATGCACCTGTGGTTGTGCACACCAGAACTCCTCGAACTAATGGCGAATAAAGAATCTCTCTCGAATAAAGAATGGCGTATCTTATTCTAGAAATGTCCCATCGTAGTGGAAGCCGATCTTGACCAAAGGTTGGTTGAGGACATTGAATTTCTGTGCGGATAGCGCCTCTTTTGTATAATAGCAATACTTATTATCAATCTACTCTACCTACCTAGTCTTAGCTGCAATCAATACGGTTACTGTAACAGCGTAACTACATAAACTAACACACTCTACTGTGACCATAAAGTCAGCTTCTTGCACAAAACTTTTTCTACTCTCCGCGTCATCCTAAAGCATTCCACCCAGTATATTTGGCTGCGACATACCTATAAGTCACGTCCGTCACCCGTTCCTCCTTTAACAAATACACATTAATATCAATATGTACATAAGTAGTTCGTTGTACGACGTTGTCTTCCTCGCCACGCCCGTCGGTCGTCGCTTTCCGGCAGCTCGCGTGTGTCGTGTCAACTGTGGGCCTAATGATGGATGTGGGTTGACAGCTACGAAGCCAGCTAAGAAGTCCTTCTTGCAAATGTGGAAGACAGTCGCTACTGGAACTTTAAACTTGCCTATTAGGTACTGCTCACAGAATACAAATCAATAACATCAGGACTGTTTTCGATTTTTAACTTTTACCAAGGGATAATTTCCGAATAATGCCCCTTATCAAAACGTATCTGAAGACTTGTACCTATGTAATTGGCTGACAGTCGCACCTACTATTTTATTTAGGTCTTCGAGAGTAAATCAATATCATCACGGCACGCCTGTTCTTCGAGAGGGTTCGTACGTGTCGCCAGTTGTGTAAGTCCTATGTAATAGTATTAACAGTATTTTGTCATTAACCGGATAAAAATCAAAATTCTGGGCTGCTACTGAGAAACGTAAAACCCATTAACATTTTATTTTGCTCGACTGGGGAAAACCATTCACGCTCAGGAATTGCTTGCGATCAACTTCGAGGTAACAACAAATTAATACCGCGACTTCGTCTGCGATTCAGGATGTAACATTTCTGCCCCTGTGGCAAATTTCATCCAAATCCGTTCAGCCGTTTTACCGTGAAAGCTTGCGTGCGTTTTACAAACAAAAAACTCACTTTCGCATTTATAATATTAGTTAGGAATAAGTAAGTATTTACCTATCTATACCTACTGAAACTTCCCTTGAAACTACGCGCGTAGTGGGTGTTGAACTGTTGACTTTCAGCTCCACGGTACCCTTCATAATATTTCGTATTCTAAACATATCGGGGTCACAGTCACAAAAAGGTTATTTAAATAGTACCATTAATAAAAGAATCGTAAAAAAAACTGCTAACATTATCCTAACACGCGATTATTTCACGAATTGTGAGGGAAAATAAGCTTTATAGAAATAGAAATAAGGGTTAATATGTAATGCTAATTGGCTGGTTGCGTGATTTTTTCACTTGTTTACTGTTGTTTCTATTATTGAACGTATTTTAAAATCATTTGGCGATAGGCTTTTGTTTGCGAGGGGATTTTACGAGTATTTTATTGCTGTCCCTACTAGCTGCCTAGCTTACTAACCTGGAACATAATTATTTTATAGTAGGTACCTATTGTCGTCTAACTCTTAGGCTTCCGCAGACAGGCGCGACGCGACTGTGGTGGAACAATTTCTATGATTTTTTTTCGGAAATTGTACTACCGTTTGTCGCGTCATGCCTGCGGGCCGCCTTTATCATGAACAAGTGGGGACAAAAAAAACACGTGCAAGTATTAAGGTCAAGGTGAATTTCCGAGATGACTCAATTGTTTTGACGAATAAATCTAAATCATGTCTCCTTGTTACATACAATAGTCCATGTTCATAATAGCAGATAGCTTGCTTGCGTGCACCAATTTGAACAAATCATCACAATCATGCTGGCGACCTCTACCGGGTCTGTTCGTAATTGTTTAATAGATCTATTTTTGTGAGTATGTCGCTGTGGCTCCAGTTGAGGTGATAATATGGTTATGAAATAAAAGTGGCAATTAACCGTCCCCCTACAGATAGGAGTTACTTTGGACTGTACACCTCTGCACACCGCTTCGGCAGAGGCGTGATATTAGATTATGATAAGTAGACTAGAGAGGTTAGGCAGCGAGCCAGCCTTATTATAGGAAGGACGTCTGTTGTGCTGGTCCTTCCATAATGATGTCCAGCATACAGCTTTTTTTTTTTATCTCGTAGTTGATTTCTAAAATCATGACTACTTAACCGGACTTTTCCAGCTTACAGCCTAGGGCGCGTCCTCTTTATAAGCGATCGCCGCGCGAATACGCGCTCGGTCGCGTGCTTGTCATTTTTTGTTCGGAAAACCGGAAAGCGCCCTCTATCGGCGCGACCACGCGTTCAGTTTCACCGAACAAACAGTTCGAACGAGGAGTGTATTCGCGCGACTATCGCTTTTACAGAGGATGTGTAATGCGAATTGGCAAACATAGGGTAGGTAGGACTCCCTCGGTCTACCTACATGTGCCGGCTCGATATCGACGAAAGGATATCTGTGGAATAAAAACCTTCACTGTGAGGCTGGTACAAGCTGGTTAAGCTTAGCCAAGGATTGAATTAAATCGAGTGCGATTGGAAAGGCCTTTGTCCAGCAGTGGACTACTATAGACCGATGATAACAGAGAGACCATTGTTCAGACAGTGAAAATAAGAGCAGAAAAAAATTAAACAACAAAAATTCCTTAATAAAATATATTAAGAAGACAGTTGTGCCTACGCGTCGGCGATGGTGACCTCGACCTCTACACCCGGCTCAATGTTGATGGAGGTGATCTGCTTCACGATCTCAGAGGGAGAGTGCAGGTCGATGACTCGCTTGTGGATTCTCATCTGGAACCTGTCCCAGGTCTTGGAACCTTCACCACAAGGAGTCTTGCGGGTGGTGATGCGGAGGATCTTGGTTGGCATGCGGACGGGGCCCTGGAAAGTTAAGGTGATTGTTTAGTTTAGTTTAAGAAAATGTTCACTTCATCACAAAGAACCTACAGAAACGGTGCAAAATTTTACTAAAACCTATTAGAGATGATTTCAGACAATAATTAAGTTTTCTTTGCAATAAGCTGAAATGGAGTGGGAAGTTCACAAAACTATGCTGTTTCCACCGTTTTCATTGAAGATCATCATTATATAAAATGCTTGTACTAAATTGTGTGAAAATTAACTAATCCAGTCAGTAATTTACTGGGAATTTCTTGCATAAAAATCCTATGTTTTTTATAATATAAATAATTCCTTATTCTAACCACCCAGACAAATCTATGCTACAAAAATGACAGTTTTACAGTGAGTTTATAACAAGATTGTAAAACAATAAAAACAGCATAATATTGTGTTAAATTAAAGTGTAACTCTCTAATGAACAATATGCAGTGTGAAGACTTGCATAAAGCACTTTTGAGAGTTTTGTTGCTCTGGCGCCATTTTGGTGAACACAGCTGTATGGAACATGCTGTGTCTTCATCTAGCGCAGGTTAATTACCTAAAACTCTATGACACTGTCGTACTAGTGGTTGTACTTAAATTAGGCTCGAGAGCACTATTTACATGCAAAAGTATTGTACTGGATTTTATTATAACTTGGCTATTTTCAAACAAACCAACCTCCATAGTATGTTTTGTAGACATAAGACTCCATAAAAGAAATACTCTTGGAAATAGATAAAAGAATACATTTCCCAATTAAAGGTTGTCGTGACAAAACTGGTTTCTATGAGACCGATGTGTTGCTAGCTACGGAAGATATTCCATAGAAAGCAGTAGTGTCGCGGCGATAAGTCGCCTGCTGCCGCCGCCTGTGGTTGGCTACAGAATAGTACCGTTAGGTTCAAAAGGTGAATCCTGTGTGGAATTCACCTTCGTTTTTTAATCCGATAGATGGAGTTTTAAGTGAATTTATCCCTCAAATAACATAGTTCTTGCATACACGTTCATTCAAACATTTATGAAACCCACCTTAACACGGAGCTTCTGTTTCTTGGCTCCGTTGATGAGGTCCGCGCACACCTTCTCCAGAGAGCGCACGTTGCGGGAGGTCAGGGTGATCCTGATGCGATGGATGGGCGAGATCTCAGCCTGGGGCTTCTCGATGTCCTTGCCTGACACGACTGCGGCTGCCTGGAACGTTTACAATACAAATTGAATTTGTGCACAAGATTCTGGCTATATTGGAGCTGCTTTGCTGACGAATGTCGTGGTTTAAATCAAGGAACCACAAAAAATGGTAACATTTTTAAAGGTTCTAAGCTGTTTCATATCCTTATTACTTACCTGAACTTGATACGGTCATGTTAGTAATATTTCGAATGATACTTATTGCGATAATTGCACCACTTTTTTGAATAAACGCTAAGAATTTCTTGTAAAAGACAAAAAACGGGCGGGCGGGAGTTTGTGTTGACACGTGCATACATAACCTCAAAATATTTGAATATTGCAATTTCTCCGAATAACTTCATTTTACATACAAAATAACATACCGTGTCACTGAAGAGATTATTACTTACCATTTTGATGCGATATTCCGGCCGAGATAAACAATTTTAAGAGAAAATTGCACAGCGCTGAACCGGAGTACAGCTTCACTTCACTTGATGAGAGAAAGAGAAAGAAAATAAAATGACGCCTAATGTCAACGCGTTTCGTTTTCGTTTCGTGTGTCAAAATAAACCTTAACTATTTTAATCACTATTTTAACACTCCAGTAAAGATTTTTCGGATTTTTTGGAAAATAATGAAATATTCTATATTTTTTAAGCTTTTCCTGAAAAGTAAAGAGGTATTGTTCATTTAAAAAAAGGATCATTTACTTTACGAATACATTCAACAAAACGCAAACGAAATCAATTGTCTATAGTTGGAATCTGAGTGCTACCAACAAAACTTAATTATTTTCCCATTAAATAAGCACATTTCAGAATTATTCAGACAACTTGTTTTTGGCATGGGTTACTATTTATAAGGAAAGCGTAAGGTGATTTTGGGCAATCATATTATAGAAACAAAAGATTTTCAGTAAATAATTAGGTTTATTCGTAAAGCATATAAACAGTCAAACATCGTTCGATGTTGATTAACTTAACATAAAAATTATAATACCTAGTTATAAATGGAGAAAATCATTCGGTATGATCTATTTTAGCACATTTGTACTTAAGCATAACATAGTAATACACCAGGTTTACACGTTGTTGAGCATTATATTCTTCACTTGTTTGTCGAATTTCCTGTAAAATAAAAATAATGCAATTAGTCCAGATATATTTAAGATATTTGCACATAAATAAAATTGAGAGATCATTGGCCATTTTAGGGGCAAAAACAAAACAAATTAAGTATTTAAAAATTCTTACTGCGAAGTGATTTGGTCTCCAGGCAAATGGAATGGGTTACAGATGGCATCAGCGTAGAGCGCGTGCAGGCGACGGAGCGCAGTCCTCACTTCAGCGTCGCGGATATTGGAGCCGCTGGGTGAAGTCGATGACGTCACGAGGACCAGCTTGATGCGAGTGTTGGTAACGTACCCGTAACTGGAAAGAAGAGATTATGCATATTAGTAATAACGTAAGTGTATCTAAGGGGTCGTTTAGTTCTGTAGCACAGATAACAAAATAATGGTGAAAGGCAATGTGGTTCTGAGTTTCTCTGTTAAGTATAGCTTACATTTTATGAGTATCAGTCGAATACAGCAGCCCAAGATACAGATCTCTCAGATCGGTCCGCGCGGCGTTAGAGTTGGTACCGGAGTTGTTGGTGTTAGTGCTCGCAAGTCTTTCCTCCAGTGCGTCTAGTGCCGTATGCACGAGCCACTGGCGGGACAGTTCGTTGTCCGTGCTCGTATCATTGCCAATACCACCAATGTATAAGGGAGAGTTCTGGAAACATCGGAAATATTGGTGTGAATAACAAATTATTTGGACGTCCCTGACTTTGTTTCATTTAAATTAAAACTTGTTTTATCTGCAAAAATTCGTAAGGCATTCCGAAAGTGTCATATATTTTATAGGGGTAATTAAATTTTTCACTTTGGCAAGAATGAATTTGTGTACACTTTGTCTATGACCTAAATAATAAATCTAACAAAATCGCAGGGATTTATTGGGTTGCCGAAACAAAACTCTGATTTCTGACAGAGAAACAAAACAAATTAACAATTATAATAGTGTTGTGGATTAGGGTGCTGTTTAATTGCAGATGACGTCATGATGATGTGACGTGTGTGAGTGTGAAAATACATTGAATTTCGGTTCACTCCCATTAATTTGGAAACATTGTGCAATTATGTTATTTTATCGTGTATTGCTATGACCCGAGTCTGTATATCAATGAGTAGTAAGGTGTATCGAAGTTTAGTTAAAAGATAGTGCATTTAAAACTTACATCTTTCCCAATAACTGCTACACAGACTGCCATTGTTGACAATAATTCGACGGAAGTGTTCTCGACACTTCTCCCGATCGAATCACCAACATTGACATTTCGCATAGTTTAGCGGGAACTTTCAAAATTGTAGTGCGCATTTACGCAAAGTAAAATAATTTATTAGTGGACTTTCAGTGTAATATCGTCGAAAATGGCTATAAATGACGGTTTAGCTTACGAAGTGAACGAAAAAGGTGAGAGTGTTATGGTGAAATCAATAAATTCAGATCGTCAAGCGTTCCTTCGCTTCACAAATCGGACGTCTCGCCCTGTCGATGTATGGTGGCGAGACTTTGATGGAAGACGGCGATTTTACGAGCGCATGGAGCCAGGCGCTTTTTACGATATCAATTCATATTTGACTCATCCATGGGAGTTCACGGATGCTTCGACTAGGGAGCGCTACGTCATCAATAACAAGTATGTATTCCGAGCGCCTGATCATGTGGGAGATATGATGTATAGAACAAACTGGAACATCACTGTGGCTGTGCGTTCTCTAAGAGGCACTACAATGTTGACGCTGGCTTCATTGCTGCCAAACCCAGAGGCTGCATCCGAGCTTGACCTGCCCGTGGTACTGAGCCGGGAACTGAAAGATTTGGTCACCAGCCTGCATCTCCAGCCGCGGACTCAAGAGATAGAAGAAGAAGACCATGGGGACTCCGACTGATGCTGGCTCTACATGCCAGTGGTTGTAATCATCCTCACACTGGCAGCTATCATTCTGTTCTGGTGCATAACAATTACGAAGAAGCAAAAACTTGCATTGATTATCCTTTTCTTCAGTGTTTATCATCTGATGTATGTGTTACAAAAGCCTGCGTCAAACCTCATTGACAATATTAATCAGCAACTGATTATAAGAAAGTTGTTTTAAGCGGTGATACTCTAGTCTGATTGTTTCTCTAAGAGACGGACTGCACAGCGGTGCTACGGATGGAAAAAAATATAAGTGTAGTGAGAAAAAGACCTTATTTTATTTACTTTAAGGTCTCAATTAAGTAATTATAAGTATAACATAATTTATTAGCATTTAACTGCATTTTTGTTTATTTCAAGCATCTATTTGTTGTTATATTATTGATAATTTATGATCATGATTTTTTTAATACTTATACTTATATATATTTTTTATTTATTTGTTTTTTTTTTCTGATTTAAGTTTCGTAAGTAACTGGTCTTACTTTATAATTACTATTTAAACTAAGTAAGTCAATATAAGGTAGGATGTATGTATTATGAATATAATTCACCTTCACAGTTTTATAAACTTAGGTAAAATATAAATTATTTAAAATATGATTTTCTATACCAAACATTGGCCTAAAATGCCCAAATATATGTGTGATAGGTACTAAAAAACTCAAATACATACAATGTTAGGGTGTAATTGAATCTTGATTTATTTTAGTGGCTGTGTAAACTTATCATGTGACAATAAATAAAGGCGATAATTCGTATGTTAAATAAAGATCTGAGAAAAAAACTAAGAAATGTAGCCCTGTTATGTACTCCAAAATAAAAAACTCAAAGCATTTATTTCAATTATCAAGGAGTTGTTCAGTCAAAATGATGAAGCTAGTTCCCCTTTCCCATGGTGTAGAAGGTACCTATGGAGAAGAATGGACAAGAAACTCCTTAGCTTAATGATTAAACCAGTAACTAATGATAATGTTCTGCCCTTTACTCCAAGGGCATTTCTATAAACTCCATTCAATTAAGTTCTGCATACAGTGCTTATTTGACTCAGGCGTATATAAATTGAAATGATTCAACTCTAATCTATTAGGAATACCTAGAAAAATTTAATTTTCCTATTCCTCATAGTTATAATAGGTAAATAGGCACACCTGAACATTTAGAACTGGCCTACATAATATATATAGGTAACTAAAAAAATGTCATGCGGTCATTAAAAGTGTAATATTTTACATAATAAATTATTATCGGAAAACTGATTTATTTAGTAGGTCCCTACATTGACCTAATTTTTGCAGCGGCGAGGCATCCGCCTCAGATGATCGGGTCATGGGTTAGATTCCTGTTGTGATTCGAGTATTTATTTATACTTACCTAGTTTACTTTTGTGAGTTAAACTGTTAGTTCGAGGGTTTGGTTCGCGCTAGCAACTTGTAACCAACTCCGGTCGAGTCCGAAACTAGTGGGACAAGTCCGAAATATTCACGTGTAGAAAACCATGCACACATTCATAAATAGTAATAGTATTATGGCAGCCTGGATTTTAAACCAAATATTCTAATAAGAATTCTCCACAGAATTAATGCCCTCGAGTTGGTACATCAGATAATATCTATAGGTAGGTACGTCGCTTAGTAATAATTGATAAGCCAGATGATGATGTCAACGCCCACTCGGAATAATTATGTAGTATCAATTAGATCCGATGGAAATTATATTTTAAAGTTTATTAGGTACCGCGGCCGCGTGGATGTGCGAAAATATACCACGGGAACGTAATACCTACCGGGATAAAAAGGTCATATACTATCTGTGTAAATTTCATCCAAATCAGTTCAGCCGTTTTGGTGTGATTGAGTAACAAACATACAAACTATCAGTCTATCACATTTATAATAGTATTATTAGTGTAGGCGTGTGACACTTTGTGTAAGACCACCATACCCAATACTTGGTATAAGTGGCCTTTGAGGAATAGACTTGAATGACTCTCAACTAAGAAAGTAGATAGGTGACAAATGTACCTACCTACCACAGTTTGTATTATGCAGTCTTTAGAAAAACTCACAAGCAAAAGTGAAAGGAGTTAAGACTAGGTAATAAAAATCTATAACTGTGTGTCTTAAATAAGATTCTGAAGAATGAATTGATATTTTAAAACCTTGTTAAATTCTTGGTCTTTCACTGATTCTTGACCTACCACAATATAAACACTTCAGTCAACGTAGCACAAGGCGAGCTAGCTTGCTAGTTTTACCCAAAACTAGAATTAACTATGGCAAAAAAATGCTTATGATCATCGAGATATAAGTACTAATGCTTATGATTATGGATTTCTTTATTGAGAATAAAGTTTAAACCTAACACTCCTAACAGGAAAAATAAAGAATGTCTATGATAAATATGATCATCACTGTTTGTATCGTTGATAATAAAGACACATACGTAATTCTTTATAATCTACAAATTTAAATCCAATTTAAAAGTATCATTGATATACTTAATCATTTTATCGAAATTCCCAGCAACATTTTTTTTGCATTAAATAGTAAAAATGCTGTTTCTAAAATCTTAGTAGATTATCTACATATGCAACATTACGAGTTTTCCCAAAGGGGTAGGTAGGAATTTGAGAAATCAGCCAGCAATTAACATTCTAAGAGTTCTGGCCCTGTCTGTACTATTTAGAATTTCCTGTGGGATTGATGATAAATAAACTTGAATGTTTATCAGTCAACTTGTGTAATATTTTGCAATGTTTTGAAAGTTATACCTTTCAAAATATTACACAAGTTGACTACTATAATACTTACTATTATTTTAAATTTGTATTGTATTGCACATGTAAATTATATGTAGATATTACTATAAGTAGGTAGATAGGAAGCGTAAATAAAACTGTTTCACCAAAGTTATTGTGAAATTCTGCCTAGAATTAAACTTTAGATTACATTAAATCAATGTAAGTAGATGAGATAAATCAGAATTTATGTTGTGTTATTTCTGTGTTGCTACATTGTATTTTCCGACAAATTATGGATACTTTACTTACTAACGATTTTTTATTCAAATATTTGTTCAATTATCAACCACATTGTATACAGGGTTATTTGTAATACGTCGGCAATCCGTTAAGGGGATGTAGGAGAGGTCATATGTAACCAAATGACCCCTGACGACCCCTATGCCAATGTTAACAATTTAAAATTGTTGACATTGCATAGGAGTCGGGGTCATTTGGTTCTAAATGACCTCTCCTACATCCCCATAGTGGATGGCCGACATGTAACCAACACCTTGCAGATAAGCTGTTATGTTATGAATGTGCCATAATCTATAATTATTTAATTCAACATGCTGCTTTCAATGTGTACTATAATAATGTAAGAGGATATAATATATACTACATTAGGTATACCTAGGCGAAACGCCATTTATAAAATAAAACATCTAAATGTTCTATGTAATTTGTTTTATATACTTCTCCATTTTACCTTCATTGCCTGTGGCTTGGAAAGCAGTTTTCGAAAAGATCAATACAACATAAAAAGTACTAAACAAAAATGTTTATTTAATTGGCAATACTAGGTAATAAAACCACAAAATACCGGGTATAAAAAATAATTTATTGTAAAAAAAAAACAAATTAAGTATTGCAATCACATTACTGGTTATGGCAAGTCAATGTTTGATCTGGTGCATGTGCGACACTATGGCGAGCGCCCCGCCCGGGATGAACCGCACGAAGTTGTCCGCGGTCAGCGGACCCAGTGCGTACATACCCTCGGGAGCATTCAATATCTCGTGAGAAGACTTGTCTATGGCGATAGGGTTGGCCCTCCCGTCCACAGCCTTTTTTGGGTCGATACCGAAACCGAGACCAGACGAATAAGGGTTAATCGCTTCACAAGTACATTTCACCTTTTCTTCGTCCGAATATGGAATGATTTGACATTTCTCGATCATATCGCTATCTTTATCCGTTTTATCATTATTTCTCTTGTTACAATCCGGTACAACGCATTTAGTGTCAGTGTTGCCATTGATTTCGGAATAATTTAAATATCTAGACTTGCAACTCTGGATGCTTTGTCCGAGCATAGATTTGATGTAATGCCAGTGGTTTTTCAAGAAGCATTGTTTTTCTTCGATCTTCCGTTTTGTGGTTTTAGATTCGTCGATACATTTTGCGCAGTCGATTTTGATGTCAATGCAGTCTAGGAAATTGGTTTGTAAGAAGAATAGGTCTGGTTTGGCGCCGATAAAGACGCCGATGAGGTAGACTTGTATTTCCGTGATCTCTTTCGTGTTGAGGTCGAGTAGTTTGACCCGCTTGAGCGATAAGCCGTAGTCCTCAATGTCGTCGGCGTTTAGTTTGTGCGTGTGGTCGTTCTCTGGTGTTACTTCTACGATCATGTGTTCCGGGTACGGCGTGTAGTTGTTGTGGTTGCCGGCGGGGCCGTCGCACATCATTTTGTATACCTGGAAAGAGAAATGGAGATAGATTAGAAAAATATAATAACATAAATGTATTTTCGATAAGAATACGCGAGTACAGCCTTATTTTTAACCGACTGCCCGTTTTTTTGAATGTGGGAAATCATCCAATGACTTCTCCTGCTCTGGGTGGAGCGGAAGGGCGTGTCAGACTTTTACTGACTAAAACCCACCCGTGTTCCTTCAGTTGCCTGTTGCCAAGGTCCCGGTATCCCTTTCGGACTAACCCGCAACCCTGGCAGGCATCGGTTCTAGCGGACCCCGCCTATTGTGCTGACATCTCTTTGAGGCGCGCGTGGAACCGACTGCCCCAGGAGGGTAATGTTTTTTGGTAACTAAAATACCCCGAAAGTAAAGGAAAGTTGTGGACAAAAATCATAGTGTAATGGGCCTTTTAAATTTAGATAAAACGTCAGACTCTAAAACTAAAGAAAATACAAATTGGGAGAGCCCTGGAACCTGATAATAATTTTTCAGCATTGATGTAATTAGCTGCTACTCTAACCGTTCCTGAACGTTTATTATTGACTCTTGGGGATCAATGACCTGTCCCTTCCATAACATCAAACTATTCCGCAATATGTACCTGACAGTAATCCGGGTATGCCTGTGGCTCGAGCCGAGCCAGTGCTTCAGCAGGCGTCCTGTGCAGGTGTCGTGCATGTAGCCCCGCGCGTAAGGACAGCCACACTGCGTCCGCTGCCGATACGCCAGAGCCCACGATGAGGACTGATGGAGGGGTTTGGGATGCTGGAATAGGAGAAATTGAGTTTTAATACAGGTTTAGGTTTAAAAAAAATAGTAAAGATAATAGCAAAGGTAGATAGTTGAATGAAGCTACTTGAGATTATCAAAGCTTCGTTTTCATTGAGAAATAGCTTCAGTTTTTTGTGTTGCGGACGGAACGTTCATTGGAAAACAAAAGCTGAGAAACATGGTTTCCAACAACATTTCAAATTGCGATCAACAATCTTAACTCATCATTATTATCAAGTCACATCGTGTTCAGGGTGTTCAGAGATTATCACGTACGACGTGAACCCGAGAACATGTGAACAGCCATACAAATCAGAATAGCCAGCTTGCCACCAGCATAAATACTCTGGGCTGGTGACAGTATGCCTTTTAAAATTTTGGTGTTCACTGGAGTGAGAAAACAATTCTAACTATATGGATTCCTTACCGTGACTACTCAGCACTTGCACCGCCCTTTCAAGTGGGGCCAGTGAGTGTAGCGCATGTCTGGCCACTTCGTGCGCGAGAGTGTTGGGTCGGTCGCCGCCTCCACTCGCTACTACAACACGACGGCATAAGTAGCGGAAGGGACGGCAGGAGGAAGTGTCATAACTGAAAAGAAGACAAATAAAATGAGTTTATTATAATAGTTAATTGATTCAGGCGCAACTTTGCGGAAATCCATTATAAAATACAATAGACGTAGATATATTTATTTAGTAACCTATCCCGCTCATCTATTCTTCAAGAGTCATAAAAAACCGTGTAAGAAATCGGCACGTGTTTCACCTCTCAACGAGGCATCATGAGGATGACGATTGACCAGTCGCAAACCAGAACACGACGGGATGTATTGCCACACCGAGCGCTCTACACACACAGGGTTGTTGTTCTTACAGGTTTTTTATGACTCTTGAAGAATAGTTAAGCGGAATAGGTTACTAAATATATTTACGTCTATTGTAGTTTATTATTAGCTCTTCTAGGTAATCGGTGTTGATCAACTTGAGGGTTTTTCACTAATTGGTGAAAATCAAGAACACTGTTTTATTTTGCTATTTATAAAGTCGGTCCTACTGCATTTTTTTTATATTCATGAGAACTTCGACTGTGTTGCCAGTTGATATTCAGTATACAACCAGCGACATCTAGATTTTTCAGAATCAACAATTAAATGTTGTTACACTGTGCGACTAGATGGCGTTAGCTGTTACGTTTGTACGCTTGAGTTGATGGGATTCCCTCAAATGGCAATAATTGCACTTGTTTCTTCAATAAACGTCTACTAATAAATATATGTATAAGTATGCTTACCCCGCCACGCAAAACTCCGCGTTAAGAGGACATTGAGTGTTGTGACATTGAGGGCCACCAGACTGAGGGATGCGAGACACGCTGGTCACTGTCACGCCAGAACGAAAGAATTTCTGAAAACAAACATAGTTATTAAAATACGATGCAGGGAATGTGGAACAGGGATAGTTAGGAGTCTTGGAACTGAGTAGCTTACGACTAACTCATGAAATTGTTCGGCTGGTTCTTTTTCTTGCATGAGGTTGGTTTTCACCGTTTTTCCATGTTCGTGACTATATTTTGAAAGTTTCTTGTCGGAAGAAGGATTTCTAAATTGGTCACTGGAGTTTGTGCATTGGGGGCAGAATCTCAGATGCTCTTGCAGTGCTAAATACGGCGTTGTTGTTCTCAATACGGCTTGTAATGCAGCTTTTAAGCCAGAATTGAATAAACTTGCTATTTTTCAGTCAGGCCCCCCGGGGGAACGTATGGCACGCGCCCTCGGGGGGTCCCAGCCTAGCACTATGTTTGATATTTACCTGCAGCTTACACGCATGTACGTATCGCCGACAATACTTGGCCACGGCGCGCGCCGACAGCCGCGCGGCGCCGGCGCCGGCGTGCGGCGGCAGCGACAGCCACGCGCCGGGCGACAGCGTGCGCACGCCGGGCGGGAACGTGTGCCACGCGCCGCCCGGCGGGCCCCGGCCCAGCACACAGTGCTCTATCTGGGGGAGGACGATACACATGAGTATAAAGTTGAAAGCATAAAGCCAAGCGCACGTATCAGCCGCAACGGGCCTTCGCATTTTAAATTTTTCATACAAATAAGTGCGGTGAAGCCCGTCTGTAGTGTGCCGACGAACATCGTTAGACTGACGCAGTTTACCAAGGTCTGAGCTAGGATTATCTATGACCGGTGATGACCAACATCGTTGAAATGTTCTTTGAAAAATCGGATACCAAGATATACCCTCGAAAACATTATCATTGATTGGTAAAAGAAAGAAGTTCCATTTCTTGAATAGAAATGATTATCCTTACTAATATTATAAATGCGAAAGTAGATCTGTCTGTCTGTCTGTCT
Organism: Lithophane socia; assembly: GCA_947522985.1. Taxonomy (NCBI): domain Eukaryota; kingdom Metazoa; phylum Arthropoda; class Insecta; order Lepidoptera; family Noctuidae; genus Lithophane; species Lithophane socia. The sequence continues at coordinate 13,652,831 of OX383273.1, forward strand.
GTCTGTCGCGCTTTCACGCCAAAACTACTGAACCGATTTAAATTAAATTTGGTACATGGATAGTCTAGAGCCTGAAAAAGGACATAGGCTACTTTTTATCGACATACCACGAGAGCGAAGCCGCGGGCGGAAGCTAATATTTAATATTAGACAGTGGACTATTTTGTGAATCATCTAGTATTTATAACACTAAAGTTTACCTAAGGATAATTTCAAAAAATGTAACATATTTCTTTTCTATTTCGTGAAAAACATGCGGTTTTCATTTTTCTTTGGTTGATAATAGTTTATTGTAATATAGTAAAATAATGGTAGATATACAGAGACTATTAGTTACCTGTTTCTCTATGTCATATTTCCACTCGATCAGTGAGTCAGCTTGAATACCCATGTCTGCACAGGGTCTTAGCAAATTATCCATCTGGAACAAACAGAATACAAATATGTAGTACACAGCCGAATAAATAATTGGGCAGCCAGATGATTGATACCCAGAACAGATATTGGTTACCTACCCACTCAGAATCCAAATTGGTACCCAGAACCGACATTGGTACCCAGAACCTAAATTGTTTACCCAGGACAGAAATTGGATAAAATATTTCTGGCACCGTGTTCGAGAAATGGCTTGGTTCGGTTATTATTTAATTTATAATAATGGACATAGACAACACACAAAACTATCATCATTTATGGTTAAGTAGTTTAAGAAATGTACCAGATACTTGAACAAGAGCACGTTCTGCGACTAAACTCATTGTCTTATTGTTTAAAATAGTCCATAATATTGTATTTTTATTAGAAAATAATTTTACTTCGCCCATTTATGTGTCCATAAACAAGTAATTGTCAATATTTCTTCTTTGTAAGTTGCAGTGACAACGTGACCGTGTTACAACTTAGCCTAAGTTTACAATTCAAGGTTGTATTGATGAATTTCCTTATTTTATAAAAAGTCGCGACATTTCTTCCTGTTCTGCATTCATGGCGGATTGAGGAAGTTAATTATTTACAATTTTAGCTGGACGGAAGTTAATTTAATAATGGATTGTGTTTTTCAATGACAGATGGAATAAGTTAAACTATATTATAAATGAAGATTTGTTCTAAATGATGTGGATTATGTAGATTTGCGTAACGTTAATACATTGATGATCTTCTAGTTAACTTCAACAGTAATAACTCGGTTGTATTTCTCAGAAAATATGCTTTTACTTGAGCTGTGTTCTCAAGTAAAAGCTTATTTTCTGAGAAATACAACTGCTGAACGAATTAGCATGGACGAAGCAAAAGTAGTAAGTACCTATGTTAGAATCGTACCACGGAGCAAAAAAAATAAAGAAAATCCATTTATTTGCACTACCTAAATACTGATTCTATGATTTGCATTAAACGTGACGTGCCGTTCTGTAGTTTCTGTCATGTCATGAGAAAAGGGCGTGAAGATATCTAACGAAAAGTGTTCCTGATAACCTGCAATAGTATAGTATAGGTAGTGTCTATACATGGAAAAAAGAAATACCAGTAAAAAATAAAGTTTTTTTTATAAGTACTAAGTATCAATGATATTATATTAACAGATATGTAATATCTGTTATACACTCACAAAACAACCGAAAAAAGTGTTCCGCGCAGCAGCGGCGCACATACCCACGTTTCATTCATTTTACATTTCACTACAAGTAAAAACGTTACAATTGGAATGTTTTCGAGTCTTCACGATTGCGCGCTTATAACATATCTGTTAATACAATATCATTGACGGTAATATAGTACTGAATTTGTTTCACATAAAAAAAAAAATGAGTGGTAATATTTTTTTAGCATGTATACATGCTATACTATAGCGTGTTAACGGGAACGCCCTTTGTTAGTTAACATACTGTATATGCTACGAACCGCTGGACTAACCTATTTTCAATCTAGAAACGTTGTGTTGGCGTCTTGGCGACATCCCTAATGAGTATTAATTGACTAACGACCACCGATCAACAACAGCCCACACGTTGGGAAGACGCCACGTGTAAGTATCTGTACACTGTGGTAAAGACTGGTATTATAGAATACTATTAATTATCTTTTCTAATATTAGAGGGTAGTTTAACTTGTGTCATTTGTTATATGGTGAGCAATGATAGTCGGTTAAAAACACGGTTTTGTTACACGTTTAATTACCTATTTTCGTTGATGACGCACCATTACTTTGTACCAATGCATGCTTGCCATGAGCACATAGCCAATTAACTTTTAGTTTTGATTTTGTTGTTAATGAGTATAATTTCCTTTTAAGGCCGTGTCCTAACCCAAGGCGATTATCGAGCGAGTACGCGATCGTAGCTCACTTATAATATACATGAAATGAATATGACATAGTCGTGCGCTGAATCAAGTCGCGTTTGTACGTCAAAAGTCGCGCGTTTAGATCGCTTTTGGTTAGGACGCTGGGTAACAGGACTAACCTTATTCAACAAGCAAACAATAAACGGCTTTTTTTTTGTTGTCTTCGTTATAACTTTCGTCTCACTAAATATAGCAGCTTTACGAGTAGGTCTGTGTCATAATTATCGACCGGGCGTGACCTCTCTAATTTATTATTAAAGTGTACGCACACAACTTTCATACAATTATAATCAGGTGTCACAAGAGAGTTAACTTGTCATCATCGATTTTTAATGAATAAAGGTTCTTCAGGTGACCTTAGGGGTGATGAGTCAATCTGTTTAATACATTAAAAGCTAAAAATTAAGCGTACAGTCACGAGCAAAAATATGTATACACTCAGCAAAATTCAATAACGATTTTCTCGTGGAATTAAAATTGTAACTTTGAGATGATAATTTTTTCATAATAATAGGGGTTCCAAAATACTATATTCGTAATATCATAAAGTTACAATCAATACAGTAGGAGAAAATCACTTTTAAAAGTTGCTAAGTGTATACATATTAGTGCTCGTGACTGTACAACATAATTCATATTTATAAAAAAATCAAGTAACAAAAACTAAAACCCAACTTCGACTTAAAAGATATAAACAAGACACCACAGACAGACAAATTAAAAATCCGGAGTCACACGTGTTAGGGCATAAATCGAACAGATTACGTGTGACTCCGGATTTTTAATTTGTCTGTCTGTGGTGCCTTGTTTATATCTTTTAAGTCGAAGTTGGGTTTTAGTTTTTGTTACTTGATTTTTTTTTAAATACTTTTGGGGTTATAATATATATATTTTTGAAATGTGCTCATTAATCCCTTTCATTTGATATCCAACATGGTACGATTAAACCATTTTTTTTTTTAAGTTCCTCCCTTTATGTCCTCTACAGGGCGCCATTTTTAATTTAATGTGACTTCACATAGCCTATAACCAGCGGACAATCACGACGCTTCTAACGATACCTCATTTGTCAAATTGTGATAAGTGGTTTGGAAGATAGGAGGGAACAGATGAACATACATACATACATACATACCGGTCAAAATCATAACCCTCCTTTTTCTTCGCCGTAGTCGGGTAATAAAAAAAGAGGCAACTTTCACTAATTAAATGTTAAGCTACAGCATTGCCGAGTGTCTATTGTAAATTGGTATTGGCCTTTGACAATCGAAACTGTACCGTATCTAGTCTATATCTAGTACAAATGTATTCAATGTCTACACAGTTTTTATGTCTATTCAACTAACGGCCATTGCCCTTAGTACATATCAGCCGAACAGATATCTGTCAGCACATAGTAGGTATATTGGGCTCAAGTCACCTACGGCACCGCTAGGGATGGTATCCGCCAAGAGTCTGGAACCAACCATAGGTTCCAATTTGCCATCTCTCCATTAAGGCAATATAATAAAGCTAAAGTTTTTTTTTTTATAATTAGTGAATGGGCTTGGACTGCCTCGTTGGCAGCTGTTGTGCCTTGAGATACTGGGTTCCATTCAAGGGTTGGTTAAATTGTTATTGGGTTATTAGTATTTGTGCGCGGTTGATGGCAATAGGCTCGCTCCCTATAACATGGGACGACTGGCAAAATGTGGGTGTACTTTAGTGTCACCTCTACCCACCCCTTCTAAGAGAAAAGGCGTGATGTTATTTTGTATTGGTAAACATTTTTACACTATAACTTCCTTTGACTTTTATTTCTTGTATTACTTATTAGATTAAGCATTTAAAAATGAATGTAATTGAAGGTGAAATAAATAAAATTGATTTGACTATCACAATACTCGATTACTCAGCAATTCAGTATAATCAGGGGTTTTTAACTTTAAAAGTAATTTAACTAATTTAATAATAATCTGCGTTCGCGACTTAGTTTCCAAAAATGTAAACACGAATACGAGTTTTAGGAAAAAACAACTGTAATACCAACACATAAAGTTCAGTTTCCACTACAACTTCGTATTTTTTAATGACTTTTTCAACAGTAGTCAGTCTAAAATCGACTTAATGGACACTAACATAGAGTTGATGTTTGTTTAAGTGGAAATAACATCAATTGGAAACAGGGATTTGAATAGATCTTAGTTCTGTTCTAACTACTAGTAAGGTACCTAATAATTTTGGGTGACTTTTCCTAACGATAGTTTGCCGTGACGTGACAACCCGCATATAGACAAATTAGAGTAATTTTAGTAACGACGGCCTTTTGAACGACGCAGGTGATTGACTTTTAACGATAGCTCACTATTGTAGTGGGTGGCATTTTGAATATTAAAGCTGTGACTCAGGGATTTATGACTGATTGGTGAATCATGTCAAATTGGTGAGTCTACTCTCTAGAAATACTTTCACTTTTAAATTAACTTTATTATCACTACACCGGGTATCCCTGGATCATTATTTTTTGTACTTAATTCAAGCAGTGTGAAAGTGAACTTACTGATTTTATTTATACAATAGATATACGAGTACCTATTTGCTGCATCTTTCCTCATTCATTATCTCAACCAGCAGATTTAAAAAGAAAATGATTGAAGAACCGGGACACATTACCATGTTACCCAAACACTTATAAACAAGGTGGAACATTATGTTTAAAAAAAAAAAACTGCATTTTCTAGACTGCTTAAATATTTAAATAAGTCTCTTTATTTACGTGAACGAGTATTTAAAACTGCGCTGGCAATACATCGACCTCTTATCGATCACAAGTTCAGTATCGAAGGCCGGCGCGCGCCAGCGCAGATATAACAAGTTTAGCTGCTGGATTAGTTATGGACTGCTTTACTATTACGAGTTACACTACTATTTACTTTGTGCGATCTATCGCTAGGATATATTTAAGCGACTACGTTCATGCTTACTTTAAAAATCTATCGGTTTTGATTGCAGTCACGAATAGTCAGCCGATTGGCGCGAGTCTGATTTCAGGTCTTTTCGAAATCATAATTCTAACGGAGGGTGGACGACCACATCTTTCCAACTTATACATAGACTGATTGATAGTATCCAACTATCCATATTTTGTTTACACAGGAAATGGTGTTAAGTGTCCAGTAAGAATTCAAAGTGGTATTTCCTTATAAATATTATCTATTCAGATCACTAGTAATAACAGAACAATAATATATTATACAACTAACTATTAATTTACGAATTAAATCCTAACTAATATTAATTAAAACTAACTATAGAAATAAACAATAAATAACTAAACCATGGTGTCAAAAAATTAAATTAGTACTGGCGGCATTGCAGCCTTGTTTGCCCACTTAACAAGATGAAATAGGCAGGCACGCCCCAACAGCGTACGCGGCTGATGTTAAAATCGATACCAAAGTCAACAATCGTAGTGTACTGCGAATTATGATCGATACCGCTTAGCGTCGTTTCCAATGTAGGTACCATATTGTGTATAACAGTTCAATAGAAATGGAACTTGGTTGTCTGACAGTTACTGAAGGTAATACTACCCTGGATAGATGCCAAGGAAAATACTAAGATGGAGTTATTGACATACATTTTAGAGAATAAGAAGTGTAATGAACTCACATTTATTTATTTAGATTTCTTTTTGTCACTAAATATGTAGACATTCATCATCAAGCAGTCCCGGCTGTCATTCGTCGACCTTTGACAGTCGTTACGGGTAATCGGAAGGCCGAAAGTCTGACAACCAGTCTTACTAATGGATATCGTGTTACTTAGTCTAGTAACTGGGTTGTTGAGATCAGATAGGCAGTCGCTCCATGTAAAATACTGGTATGCAGTTGCATCCGGTTAGACTGGAAGCCGACCCCAACATAGTTGGGACACGGCTAGACAGATTGATTGATGTAGATATTCATCACCAGCTTTTTTAAAACTTATTTTCTAAATAATGTTCTAGATTCTAGGACATCAACGTACAAGGACGTCAAAGTGTAAAAATTCCTAACATAAAGGCTGGTCGCTTTAAAAGGCTCCGCAGAAAGGCGCGGCACTGGTGGAATAATTTTCTATAGAATATTCACGGAAATTGTTCTAACCGTGTCGCGTCGTGACTGTCGTCGGGAGATATCTTTGATGTACACAATACAACATTCCCAAAAAAACTTGGACAAAAACGCCTAAGTACGATTCAGACATTAATAAATTATAAGCCTTGAATACAATGCGTGATAAATGAACTCCATGACATATTGATATTGGTGATTAATGCCCAACATTATGGCTTATATTTTGTGTACTTACATTTAAAATATTATTGTTATTGTGACGTGAAAAAACTGTTTAAACTACGACGCGATAAAAAAATTGCCCGCTGACTGGATTTGTCCGGGTCCGGGTATAAACATGACGATGTCCTTCATGTAAAATATGAAACATAACAAGCATAATATGAACTTGTATGATTGCTACAATTGGCGGTCACAAACCATAGGAAATTGATTATGTTTCTGATGTTATGTAAACAAACCAATAAATGATTTATTATTACATAACGCTGTAATTATGGTTGAACTACATTTCTTATGTGAATTATACCAGTCCCTATATTTACCTTACGGAATGTCAAAAAGACTCCAGAGGGTACATTATATCTGTGGCCCTAGTGAAAAGGGGTATAATTCCGATTTTGTGGAAAATGAGTTAAGTATACAGAAGTGATCAGAAAAAAATGCTCTATCGTTCGGTGTAAACGGATCTAAGCTATCTCTAAAAATAAAGAAGTTACCTTGTGTAAAAGGGTCCAACTGACACCAAAAAAAATTCAAAAGTCGGTTTCAAGTACTTTTGTATTCTTTTAAACGAAAAAAAAAAAATGCATTTTGTGTTTTTTAATCTAAATTAACATAAATTACCCACGTTTTAATTTGGTTGGTGTTTATCAATACAACAACACCTGGTTCTTAAAAATGATTTAGTGAGTAATGTGATATTATTAGACATAAATCCGTTTTCACCACCATAAAGGAAAAAAATCAAAGAAACTCTATTGGGATTAGTATGAACATAATCATTCCAAATGCGTATCCATTTTCACTTGTGTGAATTAACATTTAACATATCCCTTTGCAACCGGGAGCTATAAAACTCGCATAGATCGGCAAAAACTTAGTAAACGTTTTAAAACTGCTTAAGCGGTTCTGGAAAAAATACTGAAAAAAATCTCATGACAGCTGGTCTTCAGCAATCAGACCCTCACCTTCGTGAGGTTCAGGAATAATTTGCTAGTCGCACGATCGTGAGTATGTGTAAATAATGAATGATTTAGTTCGATAATTCACATAAATTAAAATAAAATATCAATATTTATGTTCCGTATTTACTTTAATCAGTCAGTATAATAAGAAAACTAAAATTATTTAATAAAATCAGGTATTACAAATGAGATCTTCTTAATTTCTACAATCAGAACAAAAATAAAACACAAATAAACTATAATCACTTCAACAATCAATGAGATCAACAATCAATTAAATCGATATTTGTATTATTGTGTATGATAAGTCTTAAAACAATTTTTATCGCGAGATAAACATAAATACACGTCACATTTTTCACACCTAATTTTAGAACGACTGCTGCAGGTTTCCAACCTACAGGTCCTCGGCGCTTTTATGTCGTCGCTGGTGGGAAAATGCTCGTACCCATCATATCGTTTCTCTGCTGACGGTCTATTCGCTGGTCTATATATTTTATAATCGCGACGAGGGACTGACAAGTGGTCATCATCTTCACTGTCCCTTCGAGCTCTATCTGGACAGCAAGATAAGGCATCGGCCACATCCAAGCGGAAATCGAGTAAAGGCATCGTGTCTTTTCTGGGATAATTGTTACTCTTGCAGTCGTTTCTATACAGCCTCCAAGAGTTCACCAATGCGAAGTCTAAAAAGTGCGTTAACACTTTTAAGGTCCATTTTTTTGTTTTGATGAAGGTTCTGTAATATTCCATCTGTTGATCGAGTACATCGACCAGACTAGTACCAGCCCTCCAATACATAGGCAGTCGGGGGTAATGAAGACATCCCATGAGTATTTTTATTGCAACGAGCTTTGCAATCTCACTGCTTGTTCTTTTCAATTCACGGCCAGTAGTACGTAAGTAATATAAATTAGTACAGTGAGCCATCTTTTCTGTAAACGCGTTATCTATGTATTCACGAAAGTATTCGATGGGACGCCTTACTGGTTTTGTAGGCAAGGGAAGATAGTCATGCAGTTTATCTACGAATGGAGCCTGCTTCCATATTCTTTTCCTGCTACTTGGTGTGGAAGCAGATCTTCCTCGACTACATGGTGTCGACGTCGATCTTCGTCCTCGAGTACTTGTGGTTGATATCGGTCGCTCAGAAGATACATGTACTGACCTTTGTCGATGTGATGACCGACGTGACGTGGATGATAACGATGGGCAAGGCGGCTGCATAGTTGATGGAGACTGCGTCCTCGACGGAGTAGGATGTACCGCATTCAATGAAGCAGGAGGTTGCGGCGCCGATGAAGCTGGGGGTTGCGGTGCCGATGAAGATGGAGGTTGCACCGCCGGCGGAGATGTCAATGGTATCGTATGGTTAATTATTTCTTCATCTTCGTTAGGATTGTCACCATCGGAGAGATCTTCACTAGCCAATTGAGCAAACAGGGTATTTGGTTCAAAATCCAATTCGTACTCGTCATCCTCAAAATCTTCAATCTCCGATAGATTTCCGTCCAGCAATTGATCTAATATTGCATCATCCGTAATTCGAACCCCTAATAATACGTGCGGAGGCGCGGGAATCTAAAAACGCAGCCATCCCTCACTCGGTTTTCGACGAACTGGCAGGACAAAACGTGCGCGCACAATGCAAAACTATTTTTTTACTCATTCTTACATAGACTCACGAACGATCGGGCTAGGTTGCGTTCGCAAAAATTGTTTCAAATTTTGCCTAGAATTTAGTTAAGTCAAAACTCACGGTCATTTCAACTCGGGTGGAAAGGGATATGGGAGAAGGGGTATAATTTATTTTACACCCTCAAGGAATTCATTTTGTGGTTAGTATAAGTCACTATCTTAAAAACGAATTACTTTACATAAAAAATAACTCCATAATAACAAAGAGCATAAATTGTTTACCTATAAAAAACATCACATGTATTTCAATTGGTAGTGGTTTAAATGTCACACGAGGCAAACACGCAATTTGAAGTGCGCGGAGTGTTTTTTGCGTCTCCTGTGAAGTTGCATTTTTGGACTTAGATCCTTTTTCACTAGGGCCACAGATATATTCATGAAAGGTCGCTTTCAAATCCTCGTATTCGTGTATTTTAACGTATGAAATGACAAATTAAATAGGTATGAATCAAAGAGAATTTGTAATGTAATGAAATTCGTAGCGTTGGCATTCTGTACTTTCTTCATTACCATCTGAATAACCTTCTCCCAATTATGTTGGGGGTCGGATTCCAGTCTAAACGGATCCAGCTGAATAGTATTTTACATGGAGCGACTGCCTATCTGACATCCACAGCCCAGTTACTGAGTAACACGATACTCTTGGTAAGTCTGGTTGTCAGTTTCAGGTTTCTGACGACCCGTAACTATTGTCAAAGATCTACGAATGATAGCAGGGACCAACGGCTGCTTTCCGGGTCACGGAGAGTTTTGATGTAATGAATGTATGGGGATGGTTGTCGAACCGACCGCGGTAAGCCGTCGATCGACCCGTGTGGCTGTTAGCCACGACTCCATGAGCCCCTTACTCCCTTCAACCCCTAAAGTATAAATTGTTATGTATGAATTAAATATTTGAAAGCTATTATATAAATTAATAATCTGTCTGTGCTATACGTATGTACAACTAACAACTTTGACATCGAAAGCAAAACTAATTAATTAACATTGGTGTCGATTTCTTCTCAATTTATCAATAGTTTCAAACAGTTTTCTTGGGAATAATGTCTTTTGGTTTCTTTTTTATTGAATACTAGCTACTGCCAGTGACTTCGTCCGCGTGTAAGACTTAATTTTAAATAGTAGGTACTTACCAAACAAAGATGAAAAAAAAAAACATCGCCAAGTGATTCAGTTTATTTAGTCATTTATAAATAGTACACAAGTTGGCAACATTTATATTTTTATACGCCCTAGGAACTAGTTATGTGTATAATACGTAGTACCTATATTATGTAATTTTATATGAAACGCAATGGACCGTGAACTTTCTGACATAATTATTATATCACCATGAACTTCACGTCAAGGTTATGCGAATAAATGTAAATCATTTTAGTTTTACGTAATGGCGAATTTTGGTAAGAATGAAGGTAGAGTAGACTGTCTAAAAATTATTTCGTGTTTAGAGATAATTTTAATTACTTACGTATAATATTAAAATAGCCTCCATGAGTAGGGCGGACGAATTCACGATTCTATCAACTCAGCCTATCGCAGTCCACTGCAGGCTGGACATGGGCCTCTTCCAAACTGCGTCACAACACCCTGTCCTCCATCTTCCGCATCCAGTCTGTCCCAGACACCTTTTTTACGGTCGTCGGTCCCTCGAAACATTCATTTTAGTACACGACGATTAGCATAGCCCACAGCCCAACTTCACCCACTGCTGGGCATATGCCTCTCTTTCACGACTTACGAAACAACAGCTGCATACTGTTACTGCAGCCGTAACTGGCCATGGTTCTTTTAATAAACACCTCTTTGTCGAGTCACAGACAGTCCGCTGTGCTGGGAATGCATAGAGGACGACGAGACAGCAGAGCAGCTCATGTGCTACTACACTGCCCGGTGGTTGCCACATACAGGGCTAAGTACTTCGGTAACCCAGGAACCCTATGTGAGATTGTCAGTCACAACAAGGCGTTGCTGGCCTTCCTGGAGGAGCTGGGGTGGATCGAATAAGAGATTTCCCATCCGTACGCAAAATACGCGCTTTGACGTGTGACGGAAACCAGCCCTCATAACCTATGCCTCTCTTTTCTAATGCCAATCCCCATGCTCCTAAACCAGTCGACAAGACAGACGGACACATACACGATAACACGACCAAGCAAACTATTATTACTTGCTCACGTCTGAGGTGGGCAGTCCTACGCACACAGTTCACTGACGACTGCATGGCAGCTGGAGTGGCGCGATTAGCTTAGCGCCATTTTTCGGGCACAGTGCCAATCCTTGACTTCACAACTAGTAGAAACACAGAACATTTTTCTCGACTTCGGTATTGAACTGGTAATAAATGGTACATATCAAGGCCTGTGTATTCGTGCGCTGCATAGTTCATTGGTTTGTGAGTTGAGATATAATAGGCCTTTTTCATGGACTTCCACACCGTATGTTTCTAGCTCGTTGTTACCAAGGCTATCAACACCTATTTTTTTTCTATCTACCTACTTATTAGGAGGATATCCTACGTTTTGTTTCCAAAAACGTAGTCACCATTTGCGATGTTTATTTAAAAAAAAAGGAAGTGTCTATTTTCCTCTATTTCTAAATTACAAATTGGCTCGAAGCTGCGAGTGGGACACATGCAAGCATCACACAGTGACACAGATCAGATGACAACTACGGCCTCAGATAAATTTGTATCATCATCATCATGTCTGTCGTCTGTCTGTCCGTCAGTCTTAATTGTGACGGCTTACAAGCAGCTCTCCAAACAATAAACAATCTTTAATTTTAATAGTTTTCTGATGAAGGAATAAGCCGACGACCTTAAAAAGTTGGCTGGGACAGATTGGAAGGCGGAGGACAGGGTGTTGTGGCGCACCCTGGGATAGGCCTATTTCCAGCAGTGGACTGCGATAGACTGAGTTGATTTGGAATAGTTTTCCTTCATTTCAAAAGCTTTTAAGAGAAAACTGTCTAATCATACAAAATTCAAATAAAAAAAAAAAAACAATCTATATAAGATCATAAAAATTATAAATTTCAATCACAATAAATAAAAACATATAAGTAAACATAATTCATTGAGAAAGGCCCTAAAACAACACCAAATCGATCGCTTAAGAAAAAAAACTTTTCCTTTCCCAATTTCTTTTAAAAACAGTATTCTTCCAGTAGTGAAAATCTTCTAACAGTTTATGATAACAATGTCCACTTCTATTCGTGCAAAAAATCCTATTCTAGCACCTCAAAAGAAATCCTATCAAATCTGTACATTTTATCAGTGTTGACACCACATGGCAGAATACCAGTTTTTATCTAATTATATGTATTATAATAATAACACAAAACCTCTAATATATACATGATCGAGTCACGTTGATTATCATGAGGATTATGTAGATACATAAGTGAGTAGGTATGTTTGTTATGCGTTTTTTATGTAAGTGTATCTGATATTATGCGGTTGTGGCGTTATTAGCATGATATAGGTATTATTATCAAGACCTCTGAGTAGTTGGTCGTCAGGCAGAGATTCAGTAGATAATAATACAAAGATCGTAGATATTCATTATGATTATGAGGTAGGTATTAAGTTTAGAAAAATAAACCAATTACAGTTTTAGAGTTTGTTTGGGAAAAAATATTTACAAAGTGACATCAGCACAGCAGTCGTAGCATGGCGCTTTCTACGAAGAATAGACATAGCTTTTCCTATACAAACTGACAGTTCGTTTCTTCATTTTTGACATCGCACCGTAGAAATCCTTCTACAATCTGTCATTTTGTCTTTCATTTCTAACGATCTTTGTCTAGGTCTTTTTGTAGGTAGACTATTTCGGAAGAAAGTTTTCTACTACAACCTGACAACCGATAAATCCTATGACAAAACAAAGAATTCTGAGTCGAATTATGTAAAAGAGTGAATTTCGTAAAAAGTGCAGTTGACTCTTTCTACTTTGCTGCCGTCGTACTGTCTACAAGAAACGTCATTTTTGTCTACTCTTCCGTTGACAAAGCGGTGCTCATGCTACGCCTGCTGCTGGATTATTAGTTACTAGCTGCGCCCCGCGGTTTCACCCGCGTAAGTCTCGAGCCCGTGGGAATATCGGGATAAAAAGTATCCTATGTGTTAATCCAGGTTATGAGCTATCTGTTTGCCAAATTTCATCCAAATCCATTCAGCCGTTTTTGCCTGATTGAGTAACAAACATCCAAACACACAAACACACAAACTTTCACATTTATAATATTAGTAGGAAGTAGGATTAGTAGGATTAAGTAGATGTTTAAAAAATTTTTATTTAAACTGGGGTTTTCGATATTTATAGGGCTTTGAATATCATTTCCTATGTTTAAATAAATGCATGCAATCAGAAACATACTTACAGCGCTAGTTATTTTTCCAGAGTTATTTTACTTTGTGGAATATAATCTTTTAATCTAAACAAGGTCTTTAATATTTTTAGGACTTTGAAAACTATTTCCTACATGAGATTTTATATTTCGACTTACGAACATTTTCGGTGAAACTTTCACCGATTTTTTTTTTTTTTTTACAGACAAACGGAAACTTGGGGTTTTTGGAAGCTTAGAATAGACATAATATATGCTACTGATGTTAGTGTACTCACCAGCAGTGGTATGGGGTTCTGGCTTCTTCCCTCGAGTCCCTCGGCCAGCTCCATGAGGTCTGTGTCGTACAAACTCTGTCCGCGAGGCAGGTTTGAAAGTCTGAAAGAAAACAATACAACAATAAGTGAGAGAACATAATACATCATGTATGTACTACTGAAGAACTACTTCTAAACCCAGGTTACAGGGCTGTAAAACGTGTAAAAATAATGTGGGTGACTTTTATCAATTTTATACATTTTTGTAATCATTTATTACAATAAATTACTCTTGAGTACATTACCAGCCGACAGCGATGCGGAGGAATTTTTCGACGCCATATTTTAGTTACTAATTGTTTATTTGTATAGATTTCATTAGTTAAGTAATAGTTAGTTGTATAATATGTAGTTTATAGGTCATTGGAGACATTAAAGAAGAAGTCAATTTCACAATTGAAAAAAAAAACGAAAAGGAAGAAAACACTGTCGAAGAACGTCGAAGTAGACGTCTAAAACCATCATTATACAGTGAGCAAGCTTAGCGATCACTGCTCAGTCAATAGTCCTTCTCTGTATAAGAAGAAGCCTTTATTCCAAAAGGATAAAGTATTTCTATTCTACGGCACGATGGGAATCAACTACATAGTACTGGACCCAATTCCGTAACACAGTTAGTTGCTATGGCAATGAGAAGCATTTTGAAGGAAATTCATAATCCATTGCTTCATAATATGTTTGAAAAATTCGTCTGCTCGACAACGAAAACAACGCAATGAATACTGTCGAATTGTCAAAATGAATGGCATTGCTATTTTAATTGTGTTACGCAATTTGGTTTCATGTAAAATACTGGTACTCAGCTGCATCCGGTTAGACTGGAAGCCGATCCCAACATAGTTGGGAAAAGGCTAGGCAGATGATGACGCAATTTGGTTTCAGTTTAGTTACCAGTTTGCAAGTCGATATTCTGTCGGACGTCACGTCAATTTGCGCAGCCAAGCTTGGTAGTGCACATCATGCATAAGGTTCAGGAGGTGCAGGTAGGCTGTCATATTTACCTGGCTCTTAGCATTTCATCGATGGGCAAGTCATCTGGTATCTCTTTGAGGTATGGCACGTTACCGGCGAGCATGAACGACGTCACCATGCCGCTCGGTCCATTGCCTGGTGGAGGAAAAAGTAAATTAGGTAAATAAAACGTCAATTAGGTTTGAAGAGCTTTAAAAAATGGAGGGGAAGACCCCAATTAAGGCTTTGGGTTTTTTTAAGACAAAAGACGATATGATAACTTAATGTGAACTTGGTGTTTCTTTCTAACGTCGCGTCCTATGCAAAGGCGATCGTCGCGTTCGTTTGTCACTTTTTTTTCGGCGAACCTGAACGCATAGTCGCGCCGTCAGAGGGCGTTTTCCAGTTTACCGAAAAAAACTGACATAAACGCGACAATGTTTAAACTAATAACCAAAATGATTTGTATTCAGTTTAGCAGTGAAACAAAATAAATCCCTAAGCCGAAGAGCATTAAATAGCAAAGTAATTTAGTGATGAGAGTGCAGAAAGTAAACAGATAAACTCTCCCTAAATTGATTTAGTCTTCTCAGTAAATTGTCACGGAAATTGGACGCAAGCCAGGTTTGTGTAAACATTGATCGTAATACGTACAAATTGGTGAAAATACAGACCCAATACGAACAGTACGTCGATTCTGTAAAATTCAAACAACAACTCGCATCTCACATCGCTATTCACTCTCACTTCGAATTTTGAATCGGGTTCGAGTGCGAAGTGAGCTTCGAAGTGACGCGGGAATCACCTTACTGAATGCCACTTCTTACGTCATCTCATACTTTATCTGTCAAAATCTCACGGTAAATTTAGTTCAACTCGCTGACACACTCGCAAGGGTAGCGCTAGTGTATCAACCGAGTTTTTAGAATGCCAATCAAGAAACTCACAGCGGATTCAGATTCGAAGTTTAGAATGAGGTCTTACGGAATCACAGTTCACACCCCTGAGTTCAAATATCTGCAGCGCTATTCAGTTTAAAACATAACATAACACACTCCTCTAATCCCCGAAGGGTTAAGCAGAGGTGTAGGTACCTAGTAGAGTACACCCACATTCCGCTAGTTATTGTATAACCCATTACCATTATTAATTGTATTGCAAGAGGAAGTCGATAATTGTACATCTATTGCTATATTTAATTTATTCTATTAATAATATAAAATAGTATTTGATATTACCAATAGGAATTACGCATAAATGCTTAAGGTCCAATGTGTTTTCCTGTTTATTAATTAATAATACATAATTAATACTTATTGTATAAAATAGAGGGAAGTGGAAAGAGAGAAGGGAGGCCTTTGCCCAGCAGTGGACATCACAGGCTTTTAATAATAATACATAATAATGTTTATAATAATTGCTGCATGCTTTCAAATAGCCAAATTACAATCAATTAAAGTTTGGACTTATCGAGCTTAAAGTTAGGAAATATTATAGTATGTTAACACAATATTATGAACAGGTAACGTAATTATTTTTTCCATAAATGGCAGGTCTGGAAATTCGGTATGGAATGGTGACATTCTGAATTTATCATTAGGACCAAATTCCGTGCAATCAGACTCAAGGTTGTGATCCGGAATTCCAAAGGCGTCAGAGGGACCATGTTATAAGAATGTGAAAAACAACTCCATACCCATTTTTTGAATTTTATATTTTGTTTTTAGCATAGTTACTGAAAAAATTAAACCCAAGGATAATTTCATTTCAAAAAAAGAAAACTGCGTCTATTTTCTGTAGGTTACTTGAAGGCCGAACAATAATTTGAGTAAGAATCTCTATAAAAGCTGGCTCGCGTCCAATTCCTAGTTAGAAGTAATTAAGGATCAATTTTATTGAGCACTAACTACTTAGATGATGCACTCCACGTCACTTGATCGATGATGTGATGCACATGTATTCATAGAAACATTTACGAGAAAAAGTTAAAAATTATTTGGTATAACGAAAAAAAAAAGAAAAAAACACGCAATTCGATCATGTTCGTTTTCATGGCTACGCGAAACTGGGTCAAACAGATACAATTTTTCGCTTTAATAATAGAAGTAAACATCCACGATTCCCCTCGGTCACAAAATAGTGACGGTCACGGAAAATTCTGGAGCGTAACGAAGCGGACAGGGATCGGCAAAGGAAGTAACGCAACGGTAAACAATGCCAGATGTAACACAACAACCGTGAAACTGCGGTGTGTCGGTCATGGCCACGACGCTAGATAAACGATAAACAATGCTTTGTGTATTGTTTAGATAATCCAAAACAATCAGAAGGCCAATTCTCGTAATTAAAGATGTTCATAATCTAGTCGAAACCTCATTTCAACAACAATCAATGCCATTTAAACTTGTCAAAAATGTATAATGACAAATTGAGACAGATTGCGAACGGAATTACCATCATAAATCACCGGCTTCTTGATCCAGTTTAGTGAAGCACCTTCTATGTTGCTAAAATTCGTTGTTTTCATTTGAGTGAGCATATTTTCCGCGACTTTTTGGGTGGCCACAGTTAGAATATTCTTTTTAATGCCTGATTAGCTCGGACTTATCGGATTTAAAATATATCTATTTAATTAATGTATTCCTGATATTATTTCGGCCTTTCATATTTTGTAACCATGTGTCGAATTTGCGACAAATATAAATGTGTCATAACTTTATAGTCTGTTACCTAATTTTGATCCCTGTAACTCTATATTATGATTGTGACGTATATACACCGTGGGCAAACAAATCTACTTTGAAAATGATCGGTACATGATATACAATGTAGCAACACACCGGGGTGGAGGGTCAATTGATGCGACTGATCGTCTCCATGCGCGTGCGGACGCGATTGGGGTGACGGAAATATTCCGCTCATTCGTGCTTAGACCCGTAACGAAACTGATTGATGGAAAAGAGGGCAAGTGGCCTAAATAGACGGCAAAATGTGGATGGAAAATTATACAAGTTACTTTTCCGCATATATTTTTGCCACTACATAAACACATGCCTTCTTAGGTAGGCAGAAATTACAGGACGCCAGTTGCTACGATCCTTTTACTTCTTTTGCTTCGTTTACGTTCAAACATCTCGTCATTCACGCACGCCGGTTGTGAGTCCTACGCACCTTTCTGAAGAACAGCACCAATAATAAGGTCACTACTTTCCTTCGGGGCTTTTTTTTTAAAGTGCTAAATGCAATAATCTTTTATGATGGAAAATATTATAATTACTTACCGATAACAACAACTTCTTTGTACACGACGTCCTCTGATAAGGCGTGTTGGCAGGATTTCATACTGTCCTTCATTTTACTGTCCGATTTTATCGCATACAGCCTCCTGTGATCCAGCCTTTTTCCTTTTCTGTCAGTTGTTCTAGATTATTTGTGTTCTTAATCTATGGCTAATTCTATTCGAATGGCGGATTTTTTAAATAGCGAATTCTAAATTCTAAATGCAGTCAGAATAAATACTTTTTTTGAAATAAAATTAATATCACACGCAGTTTTGAGTCTTACGGACTTTTTTAGTCTATTTCTTCTTCGTCGTAATTTTTTGTGTCTACGGTAGGTTTTTGTCGCGAACAGCGTTCTAGCTTAGTTTATGTGCAGTCGTGATTATTGCTAACTGAAACAATAAAAAGTAATAGGTTAATAAAACGTCGCGTTGCATAAATCCATTATTTAGTGCCATAACACTGTCAGTTATAGGTAACTTTGTCAAAGTCAAGATCACCAGTCGAGTCGCAAGATGGTGTCTAGAAACGATTAAATTCAAGTCGCAATCTCATCTCGGCGACAATCAATGTCAAAAACTTGTAAAAAATGTTGGTAAATTAGAGGTATTTTTAACGGATTGAGACTGAGATTTTAATAAATGAGAATGTTGTTAAAATTAAGGGAATTGTCTGTCAGATATTTAATGGTGCACGATAAGTGCACCATTAAATATCTGACAGACAATTCCCTTAATTTTAACAACATTCTCATTTATTAAAATCTCAGTCTCAATCCGTTCTTTTCCCAACTATGTTGGGTTCGGGTTCCAGTCTAACCGGATGCAGCTAAATACCATTACTTTACAAGGAGCGACTGCCTATCTAACCTCCACAACCCAGTTACTGGGTAACACGTTACCCCTTGGAAAACTTTTGGGCTTCCAATTACTCATAACTAATAACTACTGTCAAAGATCTACGCATGATAGCCGAGACCAATCCGAGGCACGGAGGGTTCTCGATATGTAGTGGATGGTCACCCATCATCATCATAATGGTCACGAACGCGATCGACCCGTGTGGCTGTTATCATATAACCACGAGCCCGGTTTACTACAGGGTGTATCTGTAATCAGTAAATGAGTAAACATAGAATATGGTTCGCAAGTCATTCTCTTTTATTGGATGATAAGTGACTGGCACTACACTATAAATGTACAATATTCCATGTTTTATTTTTGTTCCATATCGCAATAATTGCTATAAGTTCAAAAAAAGATGAGTTGCAATCACAGGGCTATCTGTTTTTAAATACTTAATAATTGACAACAATTACAAATCGCTAATCTATGGATCTCATATTATTATGATCTGACCAATATTAGATACATGCTACGATCATGACATATATACATTATGTTATGATGTCTCGACTTTATAAGAGCCATACCTTCGACCTTTACCTCAGAGTAGTTAGATAGGAAACACCGCAACGAGTTTAAAATAAAGTGTTTTTATAAACCTATACTTATCTACGGAAAAAAAAACATTTTAAGTACATGAAAGTTATGAAAATATAGTTCCTACAACATAATTACTCATGTAATGAGTCATAGTCATGACGCAATATAAAATATTTCTAGACGTATAAAAAGAAACGATCAATACATCACCTACCTAATATGTACATTTAAATAATAATTTAATAGGTTAGAGTTATTGTACACAAAGAAAACTTTTTGTACTGTCATGGTCAATCGATCGTGAAACACCGTAATTATAATACTGTAACGGTTATATATTTTTCGGTCACGATAATAAATAAAAAATTTCAGTCCATTTCGTTACGTTACGAAATTGAAAATGACATAATAATGTCATTGACAAAACTGTCATTGAATGTCGCCTGTATTACCCATTGACTATTATAAAAGAATAATCAGCCTATAACGTGGATTGCTGGAAGCCGGGCCTCCTATCTGGTTGGCCCGCAATCCACCACGAGAGCCCTGTAAGGTTTTGCTCGATGCATGTCTTCGAATTTTTGGGTCTAGGACGTTCCGCTTTCCTCAGGATGTGTCCTTCACCGTTTTGAGAGCAGAAAGCAAATAAAAAATACAAGTTAATTGCTTGTCTGGGTTCTATTCTAACTTACTCCTAGGTCGAGGCCATTTCCTCTGGGGCACCACTGTTCACAATGTCATAGGAGGTTCACAGAGACCCATAATATTTACACTATATGTATTGTATCGTCAATTCATCATCATAAGTTACAAATGATCTTTGGACATGGGGTATATATTTATATACCCCATGTCCAAAGATCATTTGTAACTAGGTAAATGGAAACATACAAACACGGTTCAACAGTTACCATTGATCGAGCATACAACCACGGTATTGACTATTGACTGCAAACGTTGTACCTCACTACATACACTTATGTACTGTGGTTGTACGGACATAAATCAAGAGCGATTAGCTTTACTCGTAAATATGATAAGCTGGTATTGCCTGATAAGGAGACGGTGGGGGCATCGATAAAGGTTTTACATAATTTGTATTGGATTCATTAGTCTAAAGCTGTTTCTGAATGCCGTTTTGATTTTATCGGTTGTCAAAATATCAAGGCGATGTATATGATTGGTTGTTATTATTTTGGCAAACATATAGGACATAGGACTAAAATAAGATTAAACTAGATCTGTCCTGATTAAATATAGCTCTTTCCTCCTGTTTCATGTTTATTATTGTATTGTTTGTATATATATTTATATAGATAAGTATATGCTTTATGTATGTATGTATTTATTGTATATGTAAATGGTACACCACTGACTACCTGCAGTATTATCTCTCCTTCGCGCTTTAATCCATCCAAAGGTTGTCTGTAAAAGATCGCTCTTAGCGATAAGACCGCCCATTGTGTCACCCTATGTTAAATTTCTACATTTGTATCTGTATTTTTTTATGGTGTACATAATAAAGAGTATTCTATCTATCTATCTATCCTGGTTTCAAAATAGCATATATTTGATCAAACCTCTAATAATCCCCTTCTAATAATTACGTTATAGAACACTCTAACTAATTTAATATTGCACCTCTTTTTATGAACTTCTAATAACTTACTAAACAAAAGTGTAAATCTTTAGATGCGCAAAAAGTATCCATCCTTAAGTTTTTTAGAGAATCAGTTAAATATTTCCATTTCAAAAACCTGAATCTAAAAAGTATTTCATGTCGACGTACAGCTGAATGTATACCAGTATTTGGCCCAGACCGCCTGCCTTTGATAACAGCAACATAGATACAGGGGGTTATAGATAATCTAAAGGTTACATAGTGTACAGATAACCTATGTATTTTGGCCTACTCATGCTAGCACAGAAAACCAATTAAAGGCAAATTCGTTTGATACCCGATATCATAGGTAAACACCTACTGTTGGTCTGATAAGTTTATGTTTTAATTATCTTTATCTACGAAAATAAAACGTTATCTAGATAAGGAACATAATCAAATACAACATGTCATAACAGGCTCAATCAATGAGAGTGCTAATGACATCATTGTATGCGTCACTGTCACTGTCTCCTTATGAATAAGATGGCATATTTTATTGTGTCATCGTGATGATTATGCTATAATAGATTTCGATACAGTTCTAGAAATGGTGTCCAAAACTAGAACAATGCGTTAATAAATACAAAAGGGTGAAATACGTGGTCAGACAGGCACAATGTTAAAAAATCGTGATTTTTTTCCTCTCAACTAGAAGAAAATCTGCCCAAATAAAGTTCAATAAATAAAGAACCTTTGGAGTTGTTTGTGAACTAACTACAGTTAAAAAACCATCCGAAACTATCAAAAACAGAAGTTTATGGTTAAAAAATCTTAAATTGTGTGAAACCACTAAGGCAAATAATTCATTTGTAAATGACGCTAGACATTATCAGTGTGTCAAGACATGACATGTGTCACCACGACTGATTGTACCGTGAGGTGAGTACAAAATCCGTGAAATATGTTTTTACTACAAGGCCTGCCCGACATCGACATAGTAACGTTATTTCCCATCACTAAGTTATTCATGCAGAAATTTCGATGTAATCGATACAACTTTGAAGGGTAAAACCAAACCGACACAAGAGTTGAAGTCTAATGGGTTTCCTTACGCCAGAGCTTCGTAGCTCAGGGGCTAGCACCGAATGGTTAATGTTACAGATTTCCAAATACGGTTTAAGATACTTTATTTCACTTGTATGAGGAAAAACATTAAAATTACTAAGTTAAGCAACGGTTTCTCCGGTGATAAAACTTGAAATTATGTTTAAAAAAAGCAGTTGGTAAAACCTTACAATTTAAACATTTTCAAAATATGGTGCTTTCGTTAATTACTATAGGTAATTGGTTATAGAGTTGAGGTCACTTATACGACAGTCCTTCAACCGTAGCTTGTCCTCGGTTCTCTTAAAATTAATGGTTAACCTGCATCGTTAGCGCTTTTGAAAAACATATTGCGCGTCCAGCACCGTACAGGTGTGAAACTTCTTAAAAATAAAGAATAAGAGATATTTAGTGTCAGAGACTTGAGACACAGAGATAGAGAGAGTTATATCTTCCTTCTCTCTTATGTAACGAAATGTGCTCAAACGTGATGCGTCCTTGAAATGTCACTCTGAATTCTCGTCCAATTATCGAATCGCCGCCTAAGAAGTTTCACTTTAAAAATCGAACAAATAAGTATTGGCTATATTATTTAGGGCGAATATGCGGAAAGCATTACTAGTACTATTTGGCAGCCGCTCAGTCGGCTAAAGATATAATTAGTGTATTTAATTTTAACTTAATTTATTTCACGTCTTTTGTTCTTAGACGACCGTTAAGCTTTGTTTCTCAGAAAATGGTGAACGGTAACAAAATAACGGCTGCCTAAATACAGAGCGTTTTTTGACAGCTTGATGTCAAATATTTTCATGAAAGCCGTAATGTCGGAATATGACGGAAGCGGTTCTGTCAAATTATAACGGCTTTGGTTTTCTTTACACTATCATTTCGTTACGTTACGAAACGGAAAACAACGGAAAATTCTTCGCCGTTCGATGTTTTATCTAATCTCAAAAAATCTAGTTCAAGGTATGTTTTATTATTGTAACAAAAATTCTAGGAACATATTTTTTTAGGAATCTAGAGCAAATTCTTCAGAAATATTTAATACAGGATGCTGTATCTAAGTGACGATTTATCTGACCTAATATTTTTATGTCAAACTTAATTCTTGGCACAGAAACGAACCCCATGTATTAAGAGGCTTATAACTTGGTATCCATGCCAATTTTAGTAGAAAATAATATATTACTTCCTTGTTTTGGTAATTTTGGCAAACAAACTACCCAATAAACTATTTGTAAAGATGGTTTGTAAACCAGGAAATGGGCAATAAACAACTTATTACTACGCAAATTTAAATTAGGTAAAGGCCCTTGAAAATTGATTTATAATTTTTAAATGTTAAAGCAAACATTTATTTTTAATTTATGTTAATAACAATAATTTGCACCAACTCAGTAAATTAGTACAGGTGTTAAAAAAACCCTTTATGTATCTGATATGGATAAATAAAACAATGATACTTACAAAAAAATACTGGCACCATACCTACAGATAATTTAATCACAAAAAAAAAAACTTTTGACAGATCAAATTTGGCGGGATTCTCCACAGACAATTTTATTTTTATTTTCCTTAGGACAACTGTGTTACTTAACGTTCCAAGCAGGTAGTAACTAAGTATTAAGTATTTACATTTTCCTCAATAAAAAAAAACTTGAATGATAGAAGGAAAAAGTCTTCGTAAATAAAATAAGTTATGTAGGCAAATAGATGAATACAATGTGAAATGATTCACATTATTGCAACTTTTATGATTTAGGTACGAAACCTAGGTAGGCCATTACTATGATTTGTGTATGTTTGTGTGTCATCTTCAGTGGTTTTCCCCACGCCATGATGCAGCACCCTATTTTCCTGTTTCCCTGCACCTTATAAAAGAAGTTGGTATTCTTTGAATATCCTTATTTACCATACTGTATTATCGTTATAGGCTAAATAGCACAATAGCAGGCAAAAAATATTTTTCCTTGAGCATACAGGTATCTATTGGTTTCATTAATTGAGGAAAAGAATGTATATAGGAACCTAAGTTATGTATTTTATTTTAGGTATTATGGTAAGAATGTTGTCAGGTTTTACCATTCTGCGGTGGCTCTAATTAGACTGAAAACCATATCCCATCTCACATTGTTTTCACGAAAAAGTACCGTTACATACATTCGAAATCTGAAATGGTAATTTATTAAAATAATCGAACGGTTCAAATTGACTATCCCCAAAAGAAACACTTTTTAATGTGCCGATTTCGACACAAAGGTAACTTTTACATTCAGCCTATGGCCAGCTGTTGAATATTTTTCAATTTATGGAAACGACTATCAATTTATATCTGACGTCAAACTTGTCGGTTTTCCGGTGGTTATACTCGTACCGTTATCGTTTTATCATTTATCTTAAAACCGCATAATTTGCTGTGAAAGTTATAGTTCGTCATGGAAAATGAGACAGTGACCCTTATTTATTATACAATCTTTGACTGTCAGAAAAAAAAAGAAAGCGTCATTGGAATTTTCTCAGATTAAAACTCATTTAGCGTTTTCCTTACAATATTGCCAGTCGTGCTTTGAAAAACATGTCATTGTTATTTTTTTTTTGTTTTCTGAATACGAAACGGACACTTTTTTTGTAAAAACTGTGTTACTTTTAAGTGCACATACAGCCAGAACCACAGATACACCGTTATTTAAGCCACTTTGGGCAATTTTTTTTTTACCGACTCTGTCCGTCCCACTGCTTCGCAAATGTGTTCCCCAAATTATTTTATGGATCCTTTTCCTAGGCCATACAAATAGTAAATAATGATTTAAAATACGAGTAGTTTCCGTGGAGTTTCTTCCCATTCAACTCCTTATGAACCTACAATATTTTTTTTAATATTGAGGACGATGCTTTTGACTACTTTAGCACTATAACTACAAGGAGTATTATTGTATTTTTTTTGTAATGGGCATTTCGTTTGTGCAGGAAAAACAACTATTCTTTCTTTTTTTTTCTATTTTTCTTTGGAATTGGCAGGCTTCATTTTGCTGACTGACCGGACCCTTGACAATTCAAAAGTGCCTGCTCTATATCAAATGCCACAAAACTATAAACGTCAGACGGCGCTCAGACTTCCCGACGTGGGTTCAAGGATGGCAGCATGGCAGAACGCCAGGAGTTCTTATCTCTCGTAACATTATTTATCTGTACTAAACTCTTATTTGTTAGTCATAGCTATTAGTTCCCAATGAGTCACTCCTACACAGCAATATTGGTTTTCGGAATTTTCATTGATGATGTTTTTCTTTAATAATGACAGCCGGGTCGAGCGAAGGTTAAGTTACGATTGCCGCCGCCGGTTCGTAGATGGGTGACCATCCATTACATATATCGAGACCCCCGTACCTCGGACAGCAAGTTAAGTCGTTAGTCCCGGCCGTAAGATCTTTGAAAGTCGTTACGCGTAGTCAGAAGTCCAAAAAGACTGACAACCAGTCTTACCAAGGGGTATCGTTTTACCCAGTAACTGGGCTGTGGCGGTCACATATGCAATTGCTTCATGTAAAATACTTGTATTCAGCTGCATCCGTTAACAGTTTACACTGGAAACCGATCCCAACATTATCGAGAGAATGCTAGGGAGATAAAATGAGTCACTTTTACACAGTAATATTGTTTTTGAGAAATAGTTGTGGGAATTTTCTTTAATTTTGTTTTTCTATCTAATGTTTGCTGTTGGCAAGATTGTGATTTTGGCTAGTTGTAGCATGAAACGAAGGGTTAGTGGACATTTTTATAAAAACCGAGTGATAGGCGGAAGAGTTAAAGGCGTTATTTCTACGTGCGTTCCAAATAACCGGCGTCGACAATGCGTTTTCTGCCTTGGAAAAGCAGCACTAGTTGTGTTTGCAGCGCGTGTACGCGCGTCAACAGCGCGTAAAATAAACGCCGCAACGCCATGTGCATAGGCTCTACCAGTGAATTTTTTTTAATTACTTTTAACGTTATTTATTTTGGTTCCAATGCAAGATCTTTATGATGACTCTAATCTACTGTAAGCTAGTAGAGAACTGACCTACTATAATAAAAACAATAGTGCATTATGTGTTACACTTCAGTGAGTAAACAAATTAATACGCTGATCAAATAAGAATTGCACCTTGGGTATTAATAACATTAAATATGTAAACAAAATGATACGCAAGTAGGTATTTATTGCATCACTTTTATAAAAAATCCCTATTGACTGCAGAAAATAAAACATTCCTCAATAGATAAATAAACTAAGTTTATGTATCTTTTGAGGAATGTTTTATTTAATTTATTCATTGATAGTTTCACCTGTAAAGGCTCTTAAATACTGAGGCGATTCGTCGTGCGACGCAACGCCGCCGCCGCATTGTTCGCCGTGAAGTTTTCTCAGAAATTGTTTTGTTAAAATTCGCATCGTGCGGCGAATCGCGCCAGTATGTAAGAGCCTTTAAGAATTTTCTATTTAATGAATACCTAACTAACTTTACGCAACTAGTTTCGTAATGTAAATTCAGCTTTAGGTGAAGTGAGCTGTCATTATAGCGTCAATCCCTAGCATGAGGTGGAATGACCGCGCACTTCAAGCTCACTTCACATTTACGGTGAGATTTTTACAGAATATTACAGTCTTTGGTCTAAAATACGTGAAGAATCAAATGAATGCGTGTTGTCTTTTTCACTCGTATCGGCACGAACGAATAGCTCATGGTGTGGTAAAAATATTCCAGCACCATCACAACCGCCCCAAGGGGGCGTCCATTAATGACGTGAGCTCAAAATGGGGGGGGAAGGGTCCTGCTTTCCTGGGAAATCTCACCAAATGTTATTTGAAGAGTTTGTTGTCGGTCTTTTCGTTATACAGGCTGTAAGGGTAAACAGTCTTGTCATTCAAACCATGGGTAGTTGACTTAAATATAATAATAAACGACCGAACACAACAAAAAAAAAACGTCATTTTCATTAAAAGATTTTTTAAAGTTTCTATCCGACACCGTGCTCTCTAGCGAAACAGCTGACTGACTGAGGGAGGGGTCGCGCTCGCGGCCGGTCAGGTCACATCCCGTACCCCCCGCCCTTGTTGAGACGCAAGTTCGTTGCCCTAGCGCATAGGACAACGAACTTGCGTCTCTTGCGGTAAAATGTAGATTTAAAAAAAGAAAAACAAGTTGTAATTTTCCATTGATTTTACGTTCTATAAATGAAACCAAACCACTGGTTGCAAGGATAACGGTGTTTACCCTAACACCCTGTATAGTTTACCTACATAAACTCCGGCTTCTTCCCATGGGGGTACGCAGAAACTACAGAACGCTACCTGCTACGATCCTCGCATACTCCGTTTGCTTCGTTTACGTTCATACATCTGGTCATACGCGCACGCCGGCTACGAGTACTACGCACCTGACCTTTCTAAAGAACATCACCAATAAGGCTATGATGTCTATCTGTGTTTTTTTATCAATCGTTTTTTCTTAACTATCAAACCAAATCCAAATCCACCTCCAATGTTAAGTGTTACGTTATAAAACAACTTGTTTTAACATTCATCTTGTATTGTCGCATAAATGAATACTAACGAAATAAATTAGCATAGAAGATTATCTAGCATGATTCTAGTACCTACTGTTAATAGAAGAATTCATGACAGTGACAGAATAAAATATCTGTGTCACAAGATATCATCTTAAACATTTATTTTTCATCAATACTAATATTAGTATTATGTGAGTTTGTATGTAGGGTGTAATCTTCAGAACAACTAATCCGATTTCAAAAATTCTTTCACTAAATGGGAGTGCCGAATGTCTTATGATATATTTTATGTTAAAACAAGAAATTACATGCGGCTGAAGGCGCGAGCAGAAGCTAGTATTGAATAAAGACGTGCGTTTATGAAGGCAATTAGATAAATCACCGTTAACTTTTAATAATTATTATGGAAACGAATTAATTTTATAAATAACTCTAAATTCTAATGTCTATCCAATTAGTTTAGTAGCTAGTACAAACGATGCGCAAAATTAAGCAATAATGTATTGTTTACAATAAAGCCATTAACTACCGATAACAGAAATTAAAGTATTTTATTGTTAGCGGTTCTAAGCTCATAATTAGTCTAAGTAAATTAAGTAATTAACAGCGAGTGCTGATCCAAGTTAGTCATACAACTCATACAGTTACTTTAATATTTTTAGGAACCCAAATAAGAATTAATTTAATTCGATGAAGATGAAGTAGATACAGGCTGTATTTTTAACGTGTTTTTTCCATCATATTTTCCTTAAATTCACAAAATGATCGCAAAATTCTTCAAAAAATTAAAAAAATAAATCGGACTCGTCATTCATATTCACCAATTTTTTTTACTGCCCTGTTTCTTCTAAGAGGTCTTTGACTCTGCTAATGACAGTCTCATAACCGGCTTGAATATATCTATGTTAATATTTATGCTACGGTACCTACTTATCAGTTACATTTACAATGTAAATTAAACTGATTAAATTAATGTCAGGTATTTAAATTAATATGCCCGACAGTTTTTATAAGTACTTAGCTGTAAGTAGCAATCCGCCCCTGATTTGCATGATTTTTACGACTTGAAAAAACATTGAGATTTCTTTACAATTTTAATGTGAGACACACTTAAACCTTTTGAATAAATGCTTTAAATAATGGTGAAAACCGCATAAAGATTCGTTGCGAACAGCGCGTTCACACAGACAGACACAAAAAGCGCCTTTAATAAAATAAAGAAACTAAAATAACCAGCTAGATTACTAAAACATCTTTCGTGTATTAAATCTTGAAAGATTTCATTTGATTAATTTCAATATTTTTACCAAATGCGAAGGCTTTTTTTTAGCAAAATAATAATATATTTACTCTGTCTGACGCGCTAAGATTAATGACTTACCTATTAAAAAATAAGTAAATGTAGAATATGTTAATAATATAGTATAATAATAAAATATTATAAACGCGAAAGTTATGTATGGATGGATGGATGGATGGATGTTTGTTACTCTTTCACGTAAAAACTACTGAATGGATTTGGATGAAATTTGGCAAACAGATAGTTTATAACCTGGATTATCACATAGGATACTTTTTATCCCGATATTCCCACGGGATCGAGACTTACGCGGGTGAAACCGCGGGGTGCAGCTTGTGATTAATATGAACGGATAGTACATAGTAATAATACTAATAGAATAGGAATTAATAATAGGAATAGTAATATTATTTCCAAAACTTCAGTAAACGTTACATCAATGAGGTCTCGACCCCTGAACTAGGACATGCTGTATGACAGGGGTCGAGGATTTTCCAGTTACATGGATCAGCATGAGAAGGCTTAGACTCAATACAATATACAGTGATTTTTTAATAATAATTAACAGAAAAGAAAATATGACACAAACTTAATGAACACAAAAATTATTAGAGTAAAAATGTAAATAATAGTTATTATTTTACAATAAACAATTAGCTCTTTCAATATCGCATAGAAAATAATAAAGAGCAGGTGTTCATTCATACATTTTTACGAACATAAATTATTTCAGAAATTCTAGACTTGTCCTAGAATTATTTTAAGAATTTAATAATACTCTACAAGATGTAAAGTAATGTTGCTAAGAACCTTTATTGAATTTGGGCCAACTTTTTCTTCTTCAATAGAATTTAATTAAAGGTTAATTTATTTAATTTATTCAACATCAAATGAACATATTCTACTATTCAAGTTTTTAATTGTTTGCAGACATACAAAATGTTTTTTTTTAACTTGCAAGTAATTTTCAGTCGCATGACGACAGCGATCGATATTGCACAATAAAAGATAACAGGAATTCAAATAAATAAATAAATAATAATACATACCCAGTAAAAATAATAATCTACACTAAATGATACACATACAACACTACAGTAACTATTATGAAAATGATTTTTAAAACAAATCTTTATTTAATATATCGCGAATGTTCCGGTAGAGCGTTTAGCTCGACGTGCGCACTCGATCGCGGTTGGATGCCGACTGAAAATAATACTGACAACTGACATTGGTATCCGATTCTTAATTTGAATTTTATTGTATTGCACACTGCAGCGAAGAGCCGGCGCTAACACGTGTTTCACACACTTTCATGTTTTTCATGCGTTGTCAGCAGGTGTGGATGGTCCTATTTTAATCTATTAAATGGATTCTTCTTGTGCAGGTATGGCGGCGGGGATGTTCACTTTTTTCCCACGCTAACTCTTCTTTATTCTGGCCAATTAATAGTACAGTACAATAAATTATTCTGTGCGCCTACTACCTGTAGGAGCAAAGTAAAATTTTCACATGTTGGGTTCAATAACCTGGATTTTCAGGGCCAGTAAATTTTTCCTTGATTTTTTTTTTTTTGTTTTCATCCGATGTGAGTCTGTCTGTAACGATATTTCAGTTAACAGTTTATTTACCAACGTGTCATCTTAATATGTGAATCCCTGTAAAGATGGAACTAAAAGATTTTGAGTCATAATTGCCGTAAAAGTCATCTGATGGAAAGCGAAGACAAAGTCTAAATCGGCACTGGCTTGCTTTTAGATCAAGCACTGCTCATTTTTATTTCTAATTAATTATATAATTGCAACCTGTTTAAGTTCACGGCCGAACGAGACAAGCGCATGCAAAAAATACAACTGCCATTTTAGACATCACACTATGTATGTAGAGGCAATGGGATATTCGGTAAAGCTGGTTTTTTTTTCTATACAGTCGCAAGAGCTTCGTTCAACGATGATCTTTGGGTAGAATGAATTAAATCTTAGACACTGCGCCTTAACTCCTGATTCTTCACTCCAATTGATAGCTACCATCATCAAGCTATTTCCATTAACTGTTAAGTATCACGTGTCGGAAACACGTTGGAAGACATGTGTGTCTACAGGGCACTTGAGCATAAGTGGCCTGCAGATTGGCTAATTAATAACTCATCACTCCAGGCTATTGTTTAGGTAAGCACTTAAGAGGAAACATCCGCTTACTCAGGCTTTAATTAGATTTTGTTTATAACTTCGTTTGAGACATTAACGGACTGTTTAAACACCTGACGATTTCCAACCCTAAAGGAATGATTCTAAACAACGCTGCACGTGGCAGTACTGCTGCGTTACTACTGATCCCCATACATTTTCTATAAGTTTTTATGAGATTACAATCTGACCACGGAAGCAATGCTGCGCGACATTGTTGCGTTACATCAATAATGACGCGGCAGCACTGCTACGTGCAGCGTTGTTCGGAATCATACCTTCAATCTACCTGGCGGATGATGCATAATTGCATATCCCTTATCTGCCAATTTTATTACTTTCCGTCAATATTAGAAATTAATTCTGATTGGAGAATTAATCTAGAATTTTCCAAACTAACCTTTTTAAACCCAAGACCGCTCAATAAATACACAAAATTAAATATTCCAACCGATTACATATGAATAATTGACTTTCAAAGTTAAATTAAGTTTCGAAAGTGTCTCCTGACCCTTGGAACGTTTAAGGTTTGACTGCGTCTGGAGTTTATTTCTGAACCTTCTCGTCGTGAATGGAGATAAAGTTAGCTATAACGCAAAAACCCGTGGATCTGAGGTTAGTTATCTGCCTGCCCTTTAGACGACTGCGACGGGTATCGATGATATATGAGCGACTGAAATGATGTCGCATAAGTGCCGTGGGTTGGGTAAACTTGGCAGGATGATGAAATTTGGCAAGAGTTATATTTTACTGTTACTCAAGGGGCATTCTCATTTAGATTCTTCGTGATTTATGGTACAAGGTACAGTCTTTATTGCTGTCACAGACTTTGATAAGGGTATCCTAAGTTTCGAAAAAGTAATGCCAACTATTGTTCGGAATTGTACCGGTATAATATGATGCTATGTACGAGTCAAACCAGATCGATTTTGGGAAAGGTTATATTCAAATTACTGCAGTAGATAGTATCTTAATCAAAGAGGGTCTATGGACTGCTACTACAAAGTATCAATATAAAACACTTAAGTAGAAGTGCCTGCTTGTAAATCCAATTTGTTTATCAACACTATTGAAACTACGACTCAATTCCATGCAGCTGTTGCTACAGTCGTTCCATCTGATAGTTTCCTTCGAGCAGGACTAATGGGTAACGTCTGTACTCTACGAGCTCTAGACGACCACTAAAATAGACTGAGACGCATGTCTGCCGGGAATTACGAACTGCATGGATTGTCATGTCTGGGACGAGAATTAACTAATTACTTGGGACTTTTTGCTGTTGTCGAAAATGGCGACATTTGGGTTTTGAACATAGTAACGATAAAAAGGTTTGCTAAATGTTGCGCAGGCGGAAGGCTAGATCGTGGTGGAAGAATAGCCTTAGGTAGGACCTAGTCGATGGAACGGGGGTTTTGTTGGTGAGAGTCACGAAACAAGTACGCAGCCAGGTAAGAAACTGTTCTATCGGTTGCGGGAAATCCGAATACCGGGATCCTTGGCAACAGGCAATTGAAGGAAAACGGATCAGTTTTAGTCAGTAAAAGTCTGACACGCCGCCGCCGCCGCCGCCTGGAGAAGACATTAGATGATTTCCAATCGTCAAAAAAAAGGTAAGAAACTGTTACATCATCATCCTCCTCCTGGGCAGGAGGAAGATAATGAACAGTTTCTTTCAGTTAAAACCCAATTTATATGGGGTCTACGCAGCGTCTTTTCTACCATATAACTCATGGCCGTGATTTCGGAGTTCACTTTGTTTCTATGTATACCACACTTATCCACCTTTTCTTGTTTATATCTGCCTTCTTTTTTTAAGAAAAAAGATATATTGCAATAGTAATGTTACGTTAGTGAAGATAATCTGCAGAAAAAAAACCGGAATTTACCATTTTAACTCCGTACGTGCAAATTGATTCCCAAACTGCCTAGTCACTGCTTGGAAGTGATCACGTCATTCACCTAACGTGTGATGTCAAGCAACAAGACATGTGTGTGCTTGTCTCTTCATCAAACTTATCACTGATAAGTACTGATAACAGCTATACCTAAGATGTGACAAATATTTTGGACGATTTTTTAATCTTATTTATTATTTTCAAGCCATGACTATTACCAATATAATAGATAAAGTATCTGATAGATGTTTAAACGCGAATTTGGAAATGATAAAATTGTAGGTGTGGAATTTTTCGTCATTTCGGTATTGATTTCCTGTTTTGATCGCCATTTAAGGCGTAATTTTATTGTTATCAATCAAATTGGAGACTGTCATTGATAGACTGATCTTAAGCTTATCATAATCGTATCTGACATGATAAGACTTCTCCGTATTTAAGATCACAAACAGCTGCAGAAATATTAAAATTATAGGAATAATTGTAAGAAAAACACGGAAACAACTATCAATTTTGCGTATTTTCGGTGATGTGTTTTTTTACGAACAACATTTCAACATCGTCGAAAAATAAACTACTTATAAAATCTACAAGCTGCACAAAACATCACCCGTTTAACAAGCTTTTTATTAATTTGCTGTTCGTATGTGTTTCTATTTACGATTTAGCTATATAATTTTCAAGCGCTTTCGATTAAGCTGAAACTTGGCATCTATGTAACTTTGGTGATAATGCAATATTATTCCACAAGTGGGCTAATAGTAATAAATGATAACAATTCACATTCCGACCTTCCGTTTCCGGCAGTCCACGGTTTTTGTTTTATTTACTACACGCCACAAAATAAAAAAGGTTGCCTTTTGTATGTAAATACAATCAATATTAAATACCAATTCATGACTGCATGCAGTTTGTGCATGCATACAGAGTGAATTCTTTGACGTAATTGTACACCAGAATCCTAATTCCGCAACACTTACAATCGCTACGGGCGGGTTTCAGATTAGCATTTCAGCAATGTTCATTGCACTTTGAAATCAATGATTATCTTATAATAAAATAAATTGTCAAAATGTAATCGATTGTGAATTACGCAATAAGATTGCTGATACATAAAAATATAACTCGTTCTGCAAACGATCTTTTAAAATGTTTAGTTTAAAAACCAAAATTAAAATAAAGAGTCGTCACTTCTTGTACCTCCTAACAAAAAATAAAATAAAAACGACCAACAGAGTCTAAAAGTCAAGGTTATATGGAATTTATACACAGTGTTTCCTTATAGACAGGCAAAAAGACGATGCGGAACCCGTCCAGACTGTATTCAGCTAATAATTACATCGGCAAAACGAAAAAGACAATAAAAACATCTGCCTTGCTTGCAACCTTATCAGACAAACTTTGCCAAGGTTAAAAAGGAGTCGCAAAAACGTCTCCAACCATGAAATGTATCAGCTTGCTATGTATCATATTTGCCAATACCATGAATGACTTGTGTGGCTCTTTCCGCAAAATACCATCTCAGACGCTAATCTGCATGGTTCTCATGAGCTGACCAACACAATGTCCGAAAGGACACGCCAAAGCCATAAATAAAATAAAAATTTGACGTGTAAAAGTGTTTGTACCAACCTACTTACTCGAATAAATAATTATAATTTATCAAACTGTATTCAAGATCATAATCAGAAATTGTATATTGATGAACATAGACTTCTAAATTAGGCAGCTGCTCAATAATTATAATTATATACAGAATGCGAAGTTAAAGCCACAAAATGAATGAAACCAAATGGATGCAGCTGAGATGAGACTGCTAAGAAGGATGTGTGTGTCACACGGCTGAGTAGAATAATAAATGAGCATATAAGAGGAAGTCTGCAAGAGACACCGGTGACTGAAAAGTTCTGTGGACATCGGTTGCGGAGGAATGAAGAAAATGTTATGAAGAAAGATTTGAGTATGAATGTGGATGGCTATAAGAGTGGGGGCAAGACTAAAGAAACGATGGATGGACTGTGTAAAAGATGATATGGCTAGAACGGGAGTGACTACCGCGATGATGACTAATAGAGAAGTATGGAAGAAAAAAGACATGTTGCGCCGACCACACATACATTGGGATAAGGGCAGGAGAATGATGGTGATGATTTGTTTATTGTTAATTAAAACGGTAACACCAATTACATTAATTAACATAGAAATTTAAATAGTAGTAAACAGACATATCTCAAATACTAACATATTAGAGGACAACCTAGCATACTTACTCTCGCAAAACATCAGACATACACGCATAATTCTGCTCCATTTATCAGCATGATAATGCAGAGTTAGAGGATTGTAAAAGCCTCGACTCCTCGAGTGTCTTATGTCTATGTGAGTTTGTCTATATTTCTACTAGGTTTCCTGAGAGGTCTTGAGGAAATGCTGAAGAAAACCTTGAGAAGAAAAATCGAACTGAGCATCTCGAAAAACCCAAAGAAACGTGAAGGATAATTTTTAATATCATGTTGGGAGTTACCGCTGGCGCCTTTGTCTCATTGTTTTAGAAGTGTAAGTTGTTTTATTAAACCTATTACATTATAATGCGTTTATAGTAGGATATTTATAATGTAATCTACCGGCTACTATTTGCGTAGAACGTCTGAAAATATTATCACACGTTCACGCTTGCTGCATGAAAACATTTAAATATTATCGACGACTTCATTCATCTCACGTGACATTTCACTTGTGATTGTTATTAAAATAATATCCAGTGACACTGAAAAAAAATAACGAGCGAGCCTTACAGTAGTCACATATGATGTTGTAACATCTGACATCTTGGCTGACAGTACCAACCTCTCGGAAAATGGGTTGGTACCATCTGACGGCCAACTCTTATGCATTGGAGAAAAGCAATTTGTGAACAAAACAAGTGTTACGATCGATCGAACTAAAGTGCCGAACCCAATCGGTCATCCGCCAGACCCCAGTCATAGATCCAGACCAGACGGCATAGCAACACAACAATCACATTATGATAAGATAGTTTTAGTTAATGCCAGTACACCCACGAACACACCTCTCATCTGATAAAAGGTGAACGAACTTGAAGCTTTATCTGATTGAGCAGAATCAAAGGTTATAATGAGTTTAACTGCCTTGTGCTGCTAGGTGGAAGTTTTGTCAAGACAGATACAGATTTCCTTAAAAATCGGTTCTTTCCTTTACCAGCCATCCAGAGGGATAAGGATCAAGTGGTGAGGAAAGTTTTAAATATTGATTTGGAAGAATGCAAGAAAGAAAGACCAAAGTAACGATAGATGGGTTTTGTTAAAGATGATAATTATGGCCAGATTGCAGGCAACTACTGAGATGACGGCTAATAGAGATTATGTATGTAAGAAGAAAATCTCTCACTATCAATACCCTTCATATTATTCAATATTGAGTGAAGATGAGGAATTTATGCTGCAACTATTAATTCTTCTCCAATTCTGGTGAATTGAGTCATATAAATACCAAAGGAAAAGAAGAGATTGTGGAGCTGGTATAAATTAAAAAATATAAATTCTATTTCTAGTTGCAACAGTCAGATGATGGTCTGTATTTATAAACCAAGAATAGCAAACCGATGGAGCACCAATAATTGTAGCTAGAAAAAAATTCTAAACGATAAACATTCATTGTCTTTCACAACAATATTTAAATAAACGTATCATCAAACTTAATTGTACTCCAGCCGTTTAATTATAAACAATTCGCTTTCATTGAAGACAAAGACAATAAATTATCATCAATAAATTTTTCTACAAGTAGATATAGGGTTTATATAATAATGTGTCAATTGACCCTTAGGTTATCAATACTACGCAGTAACGACATGGTGGAAGTATGGAGATAAATCATAAGATATGTCACTGGTAGATTGACCTCTGTCTAATTAGGAAACTATAGTATGGAGAACTTGTATAAAGTAAAGAACATGAAACAAGCTAGTGGAGTTAAGAGGTAAATGCGATTCAACAAGCGTAGAGTAGCGCACCTAGCCACATGGATAGAACCAAAAAAGATGGCTCGGACACTCTGTCTCAATAAAGAATACTCCATTTTTAGAGTATTTACGATGAATTTTAAGTCGTTCATATAAAGGAGTGGAGTGAGAAAACAACGCGAAGTACGTGGCTGAGGCTGGCTTGCTTAGGAAGACGGAGAACCGGGCGGCATAATTTGGGAGGCCCTATATCCAGCAGTGAACCTTGATAGATGTAGTTGATATAGGTATTTAAAGACAATTAAAAGTGGCAGAACGTAATAGGCTCGCCCACTATGGCGAAATGTAGGTGCTACTACAGGTACACCTCTGACTAACCCAACGGGGATTATAGGCGTGAGGTTTTGATAAAATTTAAATGTAGTGACTATATCTTTTACACATTTATTTATTTATTTGATTTACACGGCTTTAACAACCAATTACATAAATCAGAATATATATGGTAAGTACAAACATAACACATAAAGGAATCACAACAATTAAATACAATTATTTTCACAAAAATTTAGGCACGTAACCATTAAATTGGCGAATCTTTGATGGAACAGATCACAGTCCGGGTTGGCTTCCAGGAGCTTGTTTAATGCGGTCAACACGCGCGGCAGGGGAGACGCAGCACGGGCCACAGTCCGACACGAAGGCACGCTTAGCAGTCGATGACTTCTGCCACGGAGATAATTATTCAGTGTGTAGAGTCGAATCAGCTCATTATGGATGTCAGGCGCATCTGTCATACCCTTCCACACTTTGAGCATAACGCCTACCTGGCCACATGCCCTTCTGGTCTCCAGTGAATGATATCCCAGACATCCTAAGAGGAACCTGGTGGGATAGAGGTAGGGATAGTAACCGAGAGCTCTTCTGTAAAGAAAACGCAGGAATGCTTTTTGCACTTTTTCTACAAGAAGTGCATACTCACACATGAATCGTATAAGCAGACTTTGAGAAAACGCAACTCTTCCGAAATCAGAGATATGGAAGTTTTATAAATAATATGTAGTACACCTATTGTAGGTGCCTAGGTGCTCACATGCGGTCAAATGTGGTAACTCACATGTTCGGTCATGGAGGCTTATCATTTTAGCTGATAACGATGTAGGTACCTACTCTCTTGTACCTACAACATTAAATAAAACGATACTAAAACATTGTACCCACTGAAACCATTCGCAGATGTTATCAAATTACTCCAATTAACCTCTTCGGGTTAATTGGTAACGTCCAGACAAAGCAATTAAACTTTTAATAAGTTATATTAGACTGGGTGGTAACTGCAAGCCGTATGTGGTGTATATGACCAGAGTATCTCGAAATATGAGTGAAATTAGTCCGGCTGCACCTGTCTGTGTTTTCGGATGCGCTTTGATGTTATACATTATATTTTTTCAAATCTAACTTTATGCACAAGTTAAAAAATACTGTACAAAGGCAGACTTAATGCCTGAGTCATTTTCTACCAGTCAACCTTAGGGTGATGCAGAGATAAGACATGGCAGGTGCATCAGCAGGCGTAGCATGAGCACCGTTTTGTCGACGGAAGAGTAGACAAAAATGACGTTTCCTGTAGACAGTAGACAGTACGAGACGGCAGCAAAATAGAAAGAGTCAACTGCACTTTTTACGAAATTCACTCTTTAACATAATTCGACTCAGAATTCTTTGTTTTATCATAGGATTTATCGGTTGTCAGTGTGATTTTGACATTAAGGATAGAAAACTTTCTTCCGAAATAGTCTACATATAAAAAGACCTAGACAAAGATCGTTAGAAATGAAAGACAAAATGACAGATTGTAGAAAGATTTCTACGGTGGATGTCAAAAATGAAGAAACGAACTGTCACTTTGTATAGAAAAAGCTATGTCTATTCTTCGTAGAGATAGAAAGCCCCATGCTACGCCTGCTGGGATAGATAACTCGAAAAAGAAAAAATATAAATATTACTTTATGGATTTTGATGAGGTTTACACCGTCCATCATTCAAATCATTTCTTGAAGATGATTTCGTTGATACTGCAGGGTTATTTATTACGTAACACACTTACAATGGGAATATCATTCATTTTGAGAATCAACAAAATTCATTGTTATATTATATACGTTGTCAAGCAGACTACGATTTTTTTTAACATATTAGGAATTTCCTACAAAATCTTTCGGATTATGATAGAAAGTGTGTTATGCAATTGGGT
Source organism: Lithophane socia (assembly GCA_947522985.1). Taxonomy (NCBI): domain Eukaryota; kingdom Metazoa; phylum Arthropoda; class Insecta; order Lepidoptera; family Noctuidae; genus Lithophane; species Lithophane socia. The sequence goes on from OX383273.1 coordinate 13,692,368, forward strand.
CGCGTTGCTATTGCTAGTTGCTAGAATTGATAATATTGAAACTAGTTCAAACCCAGCCAGACACTTTACTTTGTCTAAATTATTTCAACACCACTGCTCTGGTGAAGGAAAACATCGTGAGGAAACTGGCATGTCCTAGAACCAAAAAAATCTAAGACATTTGACATCCACCAACCCGCACTGTGCCCGCGTGGTGGATTACGGCCCATTCCCTCTCACAGAGAGAAGGCCTGTGTCCCAGCAGTGGGAACATTATAGGCTGATTATGCTATACTAATTAAAAATAAATGATTCATTCATGTAGCTTGTAGGGTTCGCATCAGAAATGCTATTAAAACGGGCAATTACTAATTATTAATTAGCTAATGAAAACAATTAAATGTTCGTCTGCTAGGTTCTCGCTGATTAGGTCAACAACCCGGCTGACCAGTTGTAGACGTGGTTGGTTGGTGACAGTGTTATCAGATAGTAGGAGAGATGTTTATTTAACTGCAAGATGCTTTATTATTCGTGTAGAGCATATGATTTTTTTATAGTATAGACTTTTCATGAAATGAAATGAAAAGAAAATCAACTTTTCCATATTAAAGTGCAGCTAACACGATAGAAATGTATAGAACAGAGCTGTTTTTTTGAACGAAGTTCTTGCTTATGCTACGGCTACACTTCGCGTTATCGCGAACTTTTCTTCGTGCGCTCTCTCTCGCACACCCCTCGATGTCTCGCTGAAAAACTTCGTTCAAAAAAACAGCTCTGTTCTATACATTTCTATCGTGTTAGCTGCACTTTAATATGGAAAAGTCAAGTAGTCCGAGTAAACTGGTAGAAATCGTCACGTAACGACAGAGCTTTGCCTGAGAAAGTCAGTTTCAAGTGTCAAAAGTTTTTGTATTTCCGAGTTGTTTAATTATTTAAGCATTTATATACATACTTTACTCAATGTTTTATTGCGAACCGCGAAGTCATTTTCACAAAATGGTGGCTATTCGACAGACCACAAGATGACAAGGCAGAGAATCATAACTCATAACTAGCGACTAGCCGCCCGCCCCTCGTTTGCACGGTATTTTATGTAAGTTTAGCGCGCTAACTACCTTGTATTTGTGTCGACGTTTCGGCACCGTATGTCATAACGGACAGGACGCACTGGTTCAAAGAGAGATTGGCGACGAAAACACTTGACGAAGTTTTCCAAACGCTGCCCAATCTAACTAGATCCTTCTGTCGGCTGTTTGTGGCGGGCTATGCTCGGAGTTTCTTTGAAATGAAGTTATCCGGAAAAGAACCAGAGTTACCGACATAGCCTGTAGCTGAAGTGGCAGTGGGCTGGCCATGGTGTCAAAGGGCCGATGGCCGGTGGAGCAGACGAGTCTTAGAGTGGAGACCGCGTATCGGCAAGCGTAATGTGGGACGCCCCCAGCTAGATAGACCGACGCGACGACCTTTAAAAGTTGGCTGGGACCAATGACTATACAGCCTCGACAGGCTGGATGTGGAAGGCGGAGGACAGGGTGTTGTGGCGCAGCCTGGGAGAGGCCTATGTCCAGCAGTGGACTGCGATAGGCTGCCTTGATTGATTTATGTAAGTTTTAACGCTATACGCGTAAACATTCTCTAAAATATGATGATAGAAACCGCATCAAAATCCGTTGCGTAGTTTAGAAGAACAACGCGGTCACACAGGCAGACACGGAAAGCGACTTTAATTTATAATATGTATAGATAAATATAATGATTTATGAATAAACACCGCAACCGCAACTTTTAGTTTTTTTTTATCAGTTAATGTAGTTTTTATTTGTATTCTGTAACCATGGCGAGGCATGACTGCGCAGAAGCTGAAGGTCAAAGCAATGACTTGCCTTCATACATACACTTGCTATGCTAGTCATTATAATGTAAAAAAGTTTACTGCGTTGTATCAAAGTAGATGGTTACCTACCTACATACATTAATATAATAAAAAATCGAATCGGACATTTAATTTCGAAGTTATCACGAGTAAAAAATGCAATACGCGAACCGTTTGACACCGGCGCCGCGCCGCCGCGACGTTCCCTACTCTAGAGAGGAGAAGATGGGCACACGGGTAGACCATGACCTGGAATAGGACATAGGATACGTTTTATCCCTAATATTCCCACGGGCTCGAGACTTACGCGGGTTAAACCGCGGGGCACAGCTAGTATTATAATATATGGTGATAACAGGCAGGTGCGTTCAAATTCCCGCAAAAATTACTCATATGAGTAACGAGATATAATTATCTTATCTGCTGGATAATCCTATAGATTACTATATTACATACGCTACAGGTTATGAAATTCGTATTTGTTCTACATATCGCTATACACACATAACTTTGTTTGTATGTATGTGGGATTTGGACAATACAACAAGTTACAAGAATCAAAATCTGGAGTTCTTCTTAATTAATTTATTTTTCCCTTCGTCTTTTTTCTACATACGTCTTATACTTCCTTCCGTCATCTGCCTTCTTCTTTTTCAACTTATTCTACTTTTAAACATTCATTCACTATCTCTTTCGCTCCTTGACTAATCTTACATTCATCTCTGTCACTCGTTCATGCGTCACACCTGTCATCCACCTTCACGTCCCGTTTCACTACCTACCATAACGTTCCATTCCTACAGCTCGGCCATTCTGCTAAATGACTGTCCTCAGTCAATTCTCAGCTGCAACTGTAGGTACATCTTATATAAAACAGTAAAACTATAACAAAACTTAAAAGTACCAATAAACTTTAACAACATAACACGACATAATACCGTCCTAGTGAAACATTAGGTCAAGAATAAACCCCAAAGGTGTACCCTAACCTAACAGACTAACAAGACCTACTCACCTAACTCGACATTATTTCCAGACACTGGCCATGGCTTCATATTATCTGCAGAGGAAGAAGTCACTCGAGAACCTTCTGCCATATGATCCATCTTTTCAACATCATATCGATCATTTCTTTTAACTTTAGTGACTCTATATGGCCCTAGATACTTCGGCTTAAACTTCAATCCAACACCAAACTGTGTACGTTTGATGGCTACAACATCTCCTACTGTATATTTCCGACTTTCCTTTCTTCTTCTATTAAACGTCTTACAATTTTCATCTTGAATTTTTCTTATTTGTTCTTTAGCCTTAATCTTTAAGTCTTCTCTATTCTGCACGAAATTACTTCTATGCTCTTGCTGAAGCAAATCATAAATCTCAATATCCTCTTTAGTTTTCATCTTTGTGCCCAACATGGGTTCAAAGGGAGTGGTGTCAATGCTTCTTTGGTATGTGCAATTCAGTGTTCTTTGCACCCGGCTGACCTGCTTGTACCATTGAGATGGCTCTTCAATACACAGCTTTGTTAGCACTGCTATTATTATTCTGTGAATGCGCTCCACTTGACCATTCCCTCTGGGCACACCTGTTGTTATAGTTACATGTTGAATATTCTCCTTCTCACAATACTCCTTAAAGTCATTGCTGGTAAACGCACTACCACGATCTTCTTTTTTGGTCGCTAGCAGACATGGTATGCACGACAGTAAAAACTCTTCAATCTTCTTGTTAATGTTCTTGATATAATATTCTTGTTCCAACAGACCTATCATTTTTCTTTTACCAAAATGGCCCTTCTGGTGTATTCTTCTTAGAATCTCAAACTCTAAACATCTTGGTATTACCAACTTTTTTTCTACTCCTTTGTAAAGTAAACCATCGCTGTAGATATAGTCTTCATATGGCTGATGTTTTACAATCTCTATAATCGCTTTTATACCTTCATCCAACATCTGTGCTTGCTTGACTTGATCATGTAGACTTAACTCAATAGCTCCCACAAATGGATTTCTGCTCAAAGCATCTGCATGCTGCATTTTTCCTCCTGGTCGATGTTCAATCACATAATCATACTCTTCAAGCAATAATACCCATCTGGCTACTCTAGTTGCTAGGTCCTTCTTATTCAATGTCTTCTGAAAGGCTTGACAGTCTGTAATAATTTTAAAGTGTTTACCGTACAAGTAATGCCTAAACTTCTTGACTCCTTCAATAATAGCCAAAGCTTCCAACTCATAGCTACTATACTTCTTCTCAGCATCACTGGTCTTCCTACTGTAGTAATGTACAGGGTGCAACTCTCCTGAATAGTCTCTCTGTAGTAAGATAGCACTGTATGCTATTGCAGAGGCATCGATATGCAATTCAGTTAATAACTGAGGATCATAAATCCTTAACACTGGGCTACTTGCTAAAGCATTCTTCAGCACGTTAAATGCACTTCTCTGGACATCCTCAAACACAAAATCAACACCCTTCTTCAATAAATCAGTTAACGGCTTAGCAATCAATGCAAAATCTTTAATATACTTTCTAAAATATGAGGTTAATCCAACAAAACTATGAAGTTGCTTTAAAGTCTTGGGTTCAGGGTACCTGGTTACAGCATCTGTTTTGTCCTGAGATGGTTGAACTTTTCCATCTTCTATAATGTGTCCTAAGTACTCTATTCTTCGACATAGTAATTGCGCCTTTTTCCAATTAATCTGTAGGCCGTATTGTGATGCGACAGATAATACTTCTTTCAATCGCTGCAATGCTTGACATTCATCAATAGCGGGTATCAATAAATCATCGATGAATATGACTAATATTCCCTTTGCTATAAGTTCACGAATGATTCCATCCTTAAGCCACTCTGATACTTGTTTTTCAACAATCTGTTGTTCAGCTAAAGATATACGTCTTGGTCGCTGAGCCACCGGTACGTCATCCTTGAGCACTATCCTCAATTCTATTGGCGACTCCTTCACCTGTTCAGGTTTATACTTCTTCACGCATTGAATAACCTCTTGTTTCACCTGCTGATCTTCAATTCTACCTAAAACAAACTCATGCTGACTTACTACACACACAAGCCTAGATAACCAACTGTTTACGTTTGGAGCAATCAGTATTGACCCCTTCGACATAATTGTGAAAACATCTTTGAGGAATTCTTGACCCAATAAAACACTACACGGCAAAGCATGCCTAGGAACAACATGAAATGCAACATCGTTATATTCGTGTCCATCTAACGATACACAAGCGGTAAACTTTTGCGTAGACACAATACTGCCGCCTAATCCCACCAGATTCGTGACAGTATTTACTGACTCGGGAGCTCCAAGATGAACATAAAGTTCGGTACACACCAAATTTATCTCGCTACCAGAGTCAATCAACGCATTTACTTCGCACTTATTAACAAAAATCGTTTTGCAGGCATTTTCAAATCTAATCTTTGCCGGCATTTTCTCTTCAACTTCAACGTAAACATCAGTGAAGTTGGTGTCAGTCCCCATTGACATCGCCATCTTGTCACTGTCACTGACGTTGGTACTCCTGTCAATGTCGTCAGTTGTGCCAACCGCAGCTTCGCAAATGTTTGGAGTGAAGTCGGTCACACACATCGTACGTTTTTCTTCGTGAAAGTTCGGTTTTCCGCCCCGTCGCTCTCGTTCTCGGTCTTGGGTCTTTTCATTCGTAGACCGAATGCATTGCGTCGAAATATGTCCAAATTCGTTACACTTAAAACATTTAAGACCCTTTTCTTTATTTGGACACCAGGACGACTGATGATCTTTTTCACCACAGCTGTAACATCTCTTGATCCCCGTGCCATTTTCATGACTTTCAGGCTTCTTGTGTCGACTATGACCACTGTTATCCGTCCTCATCTTCTCTTTGATCGTCTCATATATTTTTATCTTCTCCTTCAATTCTGAGTATGTCGTAACTCCGTACAATAACATTTTGTTAACTTCCGAGTCGATTATGCCGTCGATAATATATTTTATGGCTACGTAATCGGGCATCTTGCCGCGTTTTCCCATCTCCTTCATGACTAGCACGTAGTCTATGCAACTTTCGTCCCTCTTTTTCTTTCTGGCGGCCATCATCTCATGAATTGTTTTGCTGTCTACCAAATCAGGAAACTCTTTCAGTAGTGCAGCCTTTAAATCTTCCCAACTCTTAAATGGTTTTTCAGACCTGAGCCACAGCGCAGCAGTTCCGACTAAAGCCCTTCTGGCTATGATCAGGGTTTGTAGGGGCGACCACTGAAAAATCTCGGCATTTTCGTCAATGTCCTGCGCCCACTTGGCTACCGAAAATGTCCTGTCTTGCCCACTGACATTTGGGACAAGACTCTCATGGAAGATAGTAGCCTGATCACGGTGAAACCCTTGCCTACCCGATGTGGATGCGTCATTTTCGTCTTCGTCGTAGTTGGCTTGGCGGCGAGTTTTCCCATGTTTCGGCGAATTCCCTCCCATGATACGTGTTTTAATCGTCTTCTTACCGTCTTTTCGTCTTCTGTTAGCAAAACTGCTCGTCTTTGCTTTTTGTTTGTCTTTGTTTCAATCTTTTGAAACTCCAAAACTCGAAATATTGCCCTATCCCGGACGAGCCCCCAAAAAGTTGTGGGATTTGGACAATACAACAAGTTACAAGAATCAAAATCTGGAGTTCTTCTTAATTAATTTATTTTTCCCTTCGTCTTTTTTCTACATACGTCTTATACTTCCTTCCGTCATCTGCCTTCTTCTTTTTCAACTTATTCTACTTTTAAACATTCATTCACTATCTCTTTCGCTCCTTGACTAATCTTACATTCATCTCTGTCACTCGTTCATGCGTCACACCTGTCATCCACCTTCACGTCCCGTTTCACTACCTACCATAACGTTCCATTCCTACATGTATGAGGAAATTGAAAGTTTAAACTTTAAATAATGATCCATGTTTAGATTAGTCTGATAAAAAGTATAGTAGGAATATTTCCCAATTTATTAGGTACACACGGCTACACATCAAGCTATACATTTCCAGTGTAAGCTGACCTCGCATTGTACGGGATTCCTATACAATGCGAGATCAGCATAAACTGGAAATGTATAGCTTGTTTCAGCCGCGTATGTCTCGATCCCGTGGGAATAAAGGGATAAAACGTATCCTATGTCCTATTCCAGGTCATGGTCTACCCGTATGCCCATCTTCTCCTCTCTAGAGTAGGGAACGTCGCGCCGCCCGGCGTCGAATGGTTCGCGTATTGCATTTTTATATTCATGATTACTTCGAAATTAAATGTCCGATTCGAATGAATTTAAAAGTATTTTGCTGCTACATAAATACCCTTGATGTTAAAACTATTTATTTGAATAAGAATTAATTTTATGTTGATAAAACTCCTTCGCAAATAATGCATTAGTTTCGAACAAATTTGATTACCATAAAAAATGGTTATAGTGAGTTGTCAATCTTAAAAGATAGACATATGCTGTCGCGGACTTTTTTTTAGAACTTTTAAAGAGGAACAATTCCATCATACATGATATTTACGTTACCGGTTACGCAGCGCACGCAACGGAAGCTCTCAAAAAGGAATAATTTTTCCCGTTTTTGCAACATTTTTCATTTATGCTCGGCTCCTATTGGTCATAGCGTGATGTTACATAGCCTATAGCCTTCCTCGATAAATGGACTATCCAACACAAAAAGAATTTTTCAATTCCAACCAGTAGTTCCTGAGATTAGCGCGTTCAAACAAACAAACAAACAAACTCTTCAGCTTTATAATATTAGTATAGATATAGATTTTGTACCGACCATTTTTTTAACTTTTTTTGTGTATCAGTGGAAGCTTGTAAATAGCCTTCAATTTCATATTGTTAAAGAACACTCTATAAGTCAGCCGTAAGTCTAACGAATAATAAATTCGTCTGCCATAATTAATTTTAACCATAGCCATAATTAACTGTCATAATTAATGGCATTGCCATTGTAAGTGTGTTACGCTATGACCCCGCTAGTAGGTGTATGAACCGAGGCTATTGGATCCAGTTGGATTCAATCCATAGTCAAAGTCAAATAATTTATAGGCACATAAAAGGCATTTTTGAACATCAAAACTTCTATGAACACAGAATTGATTCTAGTCGCCCCTTCTAAAAGGTAAGTAGTTTCATATGGAAAAAAGAATGGGCAAGAAACTCCACCGTTACTTTTTTTAATGTTTTACAATATTTTGTAAAAGTACTGTTATATTAAGTACTAGCTTCCGCCCGCGGCTTCGCCCGCGTGGTATGTCACGTAACAATAGATGAAGGCCGATGTTATTATTATAGTAAATTAATTTTTCCCGCTTTTGTAATACTCTTGCCAACCATAATTAATTGATTTCAATTTGACAGTTCAAAGACATTAATTTCGATGATTATTTGAACGCAATTAGTTGTGTTCAATTGTCAAAACATAAATGAAAGCGATTGCGAGTGACTTCAATTAGGGTGCAGTTTACATCGGAGGACTCGGATCCCTAATTTTAATGGCTTTTTTTTTTGAGGGTGGGAAATCATCCAATGACAGAAGTCATGGGATGATTTCCCCCACCCTCAAAAAAAAAGCGCCCTTCCGCCCCGCCAAGAGGGAGAGAACTCCCTCTTGGCGGAGCGGAAGGGCGTGTCAGACTTTTACTGACTAAAACCCACCCATGTTCCTTCAGTTGCCTGTTGCCCAGGTCCCGGTATCCCTTTCGGACTAACCCGCAACCCTGGCAGACCCTGAGCCTGTCCCTACGGTGCCTACTACTTTTTGCAAACGCAAGGTTTTTATGAGGATTGCGAAATGAAAAAGAAATGATTAAAAGCGTCAAATAATAGTGACATACATTTTGTCAAATCCCACCCAGTCGTGACCTTCGTGATGTCTTGTCGCAACGCAAAGACCTGCAACGAATGACACTGCACCGGTCATCGGCCAATGTCCGATACCAAGCATTTCCTCAATGAAAAAATACTTCAAAGTATAAACAAACAGACACACTTATTGATTATACACATAAATAGCACTCTTGATAAGTGCTACGTATATATATTTTGTGTACATAACATTATGTTTGTAAGTGCGTCATTCGCTACACACCTCCTGAGCAGTGGTGTGTGTGTGTGTGTATGTTCATATGTGTGTGTAGGTGAGGTGTGTTTGTTTGAGTAGCACTTGAATTTTCTGCTGTGTCATTGTTTTAGGTAAAAAGTGGTGATGAGGGTTCTGTTAAAGCTATTTTTGATATTGAGTTGGTAGTTTATTTAACCTGTGTGACCTTTGGTCTGTATTTCTGTGAGTTTAGTTGTCAGAAAATAGATCGAGGTTCTTGTAAGTATGAACGTGGAATTGGATGGCCAGTAGCATAATTCTGCTTATCTTATAATTATTACAGCTTGTCTAACTCGATTGACTTGTCTCTCTGCGTCCAGCGCTCGCTGTGGCAACACGTCGTGTTCTGGTTTGCGACTGATCAATCGTCATCCTGAAGATTAGATTTCTTACAGGGTTTTTTATGACTCTTGAGGAATAGTTAAGCGGAATAGGTTATTAAATATATCTAGGTCTATAATGTATTGATGTAGATTACAGACAGACATGTCAATAACGTTCGGTACAACTATTTTCTTAATGTCTCTCGGCAAACTTCGTGTTTACTCAGTCGTCGGATTTCTATCAGTTGTCCTTTGCACTTGGTGCAGACCGGACGCTTTCGATCGTCTTCCAGGAAGTCGTTTTTGCCGATTTTGACACGAAGTTTGCCGAGGGACATTGAGAAAAAAGTTGTATTTATACGTCTACTATTCCAGTTTTTTTGCATCGGTAAGGTGAGGAATCATAGACGTCATAGAAGTATTGAGCATATATCATTACGCAACGGTAGCAGCTGTGTTGTCCCAGGCGGAGCACAACCAACCAGTAGCTCCGAAAACCAACTGTAGCAATAGAATTCACTATTCAGGCTTAGGTACATAAGGTCACACGCAAGGCACATAATGCGGCGTGAAGTTACTAGTAATATGTCCACAAATAACGCTTAGTATAGAAAACAGTAACACTCGTAGGTTGGTTTTGACTTAGAAATACTTAATGCCTTTTAGTTGGTTTTGCACAGTAACTACTAAATAGTAATAACAATCCCTTTCATTTTGACATTACGACCAATTGTTTTGGGATTGTCATTGCGATTATGTTACCTATACAATTAGGGTGCAGGAGTATTTCCAAAATTGTCGGGAGTCATCCCGCTTTATAGATTTGATCCCTTTATGCGGAAAATCAATGCAGGCAACGCTTTGGCATTATTTACTATACTGTTACATAAGAATTATTGAATCAGTGCCAAGTTCAGCGAGCAAGACCGTATTGTGTTACAACTGAACGAGTTTTGGATGCATGGGGTTTTCGACCCTTAGCACACCCACCATAGAGGTGGTAATGGCTTATATCGTTTTGATAAAACCTGCACCACATGTTTGTTTATGTGTGAGCTATTAGCATTCTTATGTAGTCAACCATAGGAATGAATATAGCTTGTATATGTTCCTGTTACTACTGATTGTATGTCAAAATAGTGGCGTCGTGTCGCAGTTATATTTCTAATTTTCTATTGTGAGTTCGACGCTCGGGTTACTGAGGCTCAGGTGAAAATAGACCAGAACCCAGGTTTATTTTTAGTTCGTTGAGGCAGGAATACTCGAGCATTTTCGTCGTTAGTGAAGAAATTGCATTTTTGTCGGAACTAACGATTTCGGCTATTCGACGACAACTTATCCTAGTAGATCAAAGCTCAGGGCGTCAAGCACCGTCGATAGAATCCGGCAAATGGGACTCGAGATGGCCTTGAACAAGTCCGAGGTCATGGGTTTTCATGGTCCTCGGAACGCGCCACCGTCGGGTTCCCAAATTACGGTAGGAGGGGTTCACATCGGCGTCGAGTCGACGATGAAGTACCTAGGACTCGTCCTCGACAGCCGGTGGAACTTCATGTGTGGAGCATTTCCGACGTTTGGCTCCCAGGCTGGACCAGGCTGGAGCTGCCTTGGGGCGGCTGGGAGGGCATGGGAAGCAGTCACCTCCTTCTGCGAAGCAGTAATGCTCGCCAAGGAGGAGGCGGAACGCGTGAGGGAGAGGCAAAGTTTGCGCCCTCACGCCCCTAACCGCCGCCGTTGGAGACGCCCTGGGTGTCGGGAATCCCAGGCGGATTCCCGGCCACCATAGGCGCGGGCTTGCGGACGGCGAGCAATGGGTAGCTCGCCGTCCGGCTCTTTGTGGCGCGTCGTGTTCCACGCGCGCCTCAAAGAGATGTCAGCACAATTGGCGGGGTCTGCTGGGACCGATGACTGCCAGGGTTGCGGGTTAGTTCGAAAGGGATACCGGGACCTTGGCAACGGGCAACTAAAGGAACACGGGTGAGTTTTAGTCAGTAAAAGTCTGACACGCCCTTCCTCTCCGCCCAGAGCGGGAGAAGTCATTGGATGATTTCCCAACCACAAAAAAAAAAAGGGGGTCAAGCACTCTGCCAGGGGTTGCGGGAAAGTCCGAAAGGGATACTGGGACCCTTGGCAACAGGCAACATGGAAGGAACATGGGTGAAAGTCTGACCCGCCCTCTCGCTCCGCCCAGAGCGGGAGAAGTCATTTGACGAATTCCCACCCTCAAAAAAAAAAGGGGGTCAAGCACTACAGTGCCAGTTGAGAATAAGAAAACAACCTCCATGTGAAAGCTTCAGTCAAAAGTAGTTTTTCCTTATAGGAATAACCCTAGGTTAATAATAAACTTCGGTAAAAGTCTTGGACAAGAGATATTGCGAATCCAGCGAGAGGACTTGCTGGCCGTATGTTGGGATGCTCATCATCGAATAATGAGGATCGAAATGGAGAAAACCTGATCTAGCATTCCTGGCCCTTGGACCCTGAAGGCTAAAAAAAAAACACTTGAAGTTAACTGGAACTGGAATGGAACAGGAAAATCAAAAGTAATTTATTCAAAACTCGGCTTAGAATCAGCAATCTTTGAACGTCAAAATTAAATGAGACAGACGCGCGCCCTTCAGCGGGCGTTTTGGGGGACTGGACCAGTTCCTAGTGCTTCAGCTGGGAAGAAGTGACGCAACAAACTCCCCAGCAGTAAGCGATACTTCTCCTTTTTTGGACTATCTTTAGATCTTCTGCAGCACAAAGGTTACTCACTCACAATCACGCCACTGTCCTTTATCTACCGTTCAGTCATTTATTTTACGTGTATCTTAAATCGAATTGCTACGAATACCTACAGTAATACTCAATAATTAAATACCTACGAACGTGCGGCATTTTGCTATTCATCATGCATTGCATTTTACAAGGAAAGTTGGAAACTAAACGTGATGCCTGCCTACTAAGCAGATCGCAACGTATTGCAAAAGATTATGCAAGAAGCTATAAAGAAAAATATTTATTTTAGTAGTTCATTCTTTTAGAACTTTTGTTTGTATATTTTGCTAGAAGTCAGAAACTGAAAGTCATGGTGATAAATTAGCTATCAATTAATATCTTATCTCAAGGCAAACGTTTTTTCCGTACATTCATAGATTGATAGGTTTTTGCGCGCAATTTCGACTGGATCGGACAGATTTTGTAAGGAAGTCAACGGCATGCCGGAGGAGCTATGGGTGAAAATAACCACACAGTGGGTCCCTAACAACAGTACACGGCTACGCGGTAGATCCAGGAGATGGCAGGACGAACTCGACTTTTTTCATAATCAAAACAAACAGCAGAAGATAGGGAAGGAGGGAAGGGAAGCCACTGCTCTACAGTGGGACACAGTCTGTTATTAAATAATAAAGGAAGTCAAAAGGTGCAGTGGTAAAATCTATTGCAATGTTCTCTGTCTAGCTGCTGGTCTCGTTTCGTCGATAAAAGGAAGCCTTGGGGCTCTCGCACCGAAAACAAACATGACATATCATTGGCCCATCTAATGATTCGGCTGGAGTTTCAATATTGGGCCATCAAAGAAGTTATGTAATAAAGATGAAGTGGCTTTGAAAAAAGGCCGTAAACAACTCTGAATGTTTGAATTTTGCAGTATTGCAAGTAAAACATGGTCATTATCTACAGTATCTTAACTAATGCCAAGGTTTTATCAGTAGGCTGCATCGGGTGCAGGTGACAAGACAATGTGCACTTTTTCCTTATGCCTTTCTTTATTTCGCGGAATGGCAGGCATTTGTTTCCTTCGCATTAACTGCTGTCCATGTAGATATAGATGGATCAGATATCTATCTATTAACAGCACAGCGGCAGTGGCCTTGCGAGGGTCTGTTTAGAATAAGTGTGTACGTCATCACTGGGGAGATATTACGACTTACGAGGTGTTTAATGTATGGTGAACGGTAAAGTTTTGGCAACGAAATATCGTACGAGCAGACTATACTTGTAAATATTGAATATTGTGTTGTGAGTTGTGACGCAATTGCAACGTTTCTTGTTCTTTCATTCATTGATAAACTACTTATAGTTTTGTCATAAGACCATTTCAGACACAAACGTCTGCGGCGGCATTGCGTAATACACATACAATAGCCATCGATGGTAATGCCCTTCACTTTGACAGTTCAGCCACGTTCATTGCGATATTTACGTTGTTGAGCAGACAAATTTTTCAAACCTCTCCAGCAATGGATTAGTAGGGATTTGTTTCAAATCCTTCGGATTGTGATTGAAAGTGATATTTATGCAATTGTGGTGTTTCTTGGTGAGTACTTAGGAAACACCGACATCGTGTACCTTCATCTAAATCTAAACTAATATTATAAACGCGAAAGTTTGTAAGTATGGATGGATGGATGGATGGATGTTTGTTACTCTTTCACGTAAAAACGGCTGAATGGATTTGGATGAAATTTGGCACAGAGATAGTTTATAACCTGGATTAACACATAGGATACTTTTTATCTCGATAGTTCCACAGGATCGAGACTTACGCGGGTGAAACCGCGGGGCGCAGCTAGTAAGAAATAAATAAGTATATTTTATATTCCGATTTTAAGGGTAACATACAAAATGCCGCCAACGGAACCTTATTACTAAACCTACGCCTTATATGTCTATCTGTCACAAGGCTCACAAGGCTGTCTCTTTTTAACCGCAATGGTCCAGTCCAAACCAGAAAAAAACGCACTCGATCTTAAGAGATGATTGACTTCGTTATCTAATCTCGAAGCATAATCTTAATCTCAAGTCGAGATAGCTAGACGGGAACATTCGATTGCGACAATATCTCACGATGATCTCGATACATGCGTCGGCGCCGGTAAGAACGCATTTTTATTACGGCATGTAAGGTATGAATAAAACTAAAGTAAGTATTTTATAAGACCTCGGTAGGTAAGCACAAAAATATAAATCGAGAATAATTTAAACTAAATGATGTAATAACAATGTATAGGTTCAATAGTTGGCCGTGACCCATCGGCTCAAAAGTAAGTAGGTTTATGTAATACTTACCTATTATTTATTGATATAAGTAAGTATGTGCGATCATATGTCAGCGGACCTAATTAAATTGTAGTATATTTATGTACGGACGTAATTAAATTGTAGTATTTGTATCACGTATTGTCCGTACTTTTTGAGAATAGTCGAGATAACAGTGTATGTAATATGTATTTTTACTATGATTTTTACGATTTACTATTAGGATGGTCCGATTCTTTGTGAACAAAATTGGACACCGTAGTATTAAATAGCAACCTAATTGCAATCACATTCGTAATTCCAATCGATTTCATTCAGCCCCCGAAACCAATTTCTATCACAATTCGAATGATGTTGAAGGACATTTATAATACATTGCTACATTATGTTTGAAAAATTCGTAGGCTCGGCGTAAATAATGCAATTAATGTTGTTTAATTGTCAATACGAATGGCATTGGCATTGTAAGTGTGTTATGCAATTACTCCCCTGAACCACCGTTTTACACAGTAAAGATCAAGAATCGATTCGTTATCCTTATCAGTTTTATGTTTAGAAACAAAAACTATATTGCGTAATTCGCCATGTTTTTTGCTGCCATAGCGAATGGATTTGATTTATTATTTTACCGATTATAATTTTTCATGGTAAGTATAAAAAAATCTGCTACGCTGATTCGGGAGTAACGGTAAAAAACTAAGTTTATATATCAATTATTGCTTAGGTATCTGGCTAACCTTGGAGGTCGCACGCAATGACGCAAATCACATAAGCGTAGTTTATATCTAATTAATTTGTAACTAGTAATACCTACTGACGTTTACGCATATGACAAGAAACACTGAATTTATTTTATCACAAAATAACTATTGAATACTGTAACAAATTGTTTTTTTTTGTGATGTCAAAATAAAAGCGATCTTCGTAACTCTTCATCGAGTGTGACCATGTGACATGGAGGCCGAGGAAACGAGGCCAATGATAGCAACACTATGGAAAAATTTACATTAAAAACAAACACGTAAATAAAGATATTTTAGTTGAAGGGAATTACTTGTGCGGGGGATTTTTGTAAAGAAAACGTAGTAAGTAAAATACGTAGCTGCAAGAGGACACAAAGAGACAAACAAACATACATCCTAACCCTTACCCTCCTACTGGGGCAGTCGGGTAAAAATGTATATCCATTTATATTTTTTAGTGAAAGTGGCGAAGAGACTGAAAATGTTTGTTATTGAAACATTACAACACGAAAGATGGGTACTTACATAAAAAGAAAGAATTTAGATATTGCGCGTAGAAAGAACATCAGCAGGCGTAGCATGGCGCTTTCTATCTCTACAAGAATAGACATAGCTTTTTCTATACAAAGTGACAGTTCGTTTCTTCATTTTTGACATCCACCGTAGAAATCTTTCTACAATCTGTCATTTTGTCTTTCATTTCTAACGATCTTTGTCTAGGTCTTTTTATACGTAGACTATTTCGGAAGAAAGTTTTCTATCCTTACCTACTGTCAAAATCACACTGACAACCGATAAATCCTATGATAAAACAAAGAATTCTGAGTCGAATTTTATTATGTAAAAGAGTGAATTTCGTAAAAAGTGCAGTTGACTCTTTCTATTTTGCTGCCGTCTCGTACTGTCTACTGTTTACAAGAAACGTCATTTTTGTCTACTTTTCCGTCGACAAAACGGTGCTCATGCTACGCCTGCAGGAAAAGATGGGTCGCCTTCCTTCCTTCCGAAGAGTGAGGTACTCAGTCTGATCTACACATTGGGCAATGGTATAGAATCGTCTCCATTACATAACACGTCATCATCAGCATCATCAGCTTAGCCTTTTCCCAACTATGTTGGGGTCGGCTTCCAGTCTAACCGGATGCAGCTGAATACCAGTATTTTACATGGAGCGACTGCCTGCCTCCACAACCCAGTAAATGGGTAATACGATACCCCTTGGTAAGACTGATTGTCAGACTTTCGGGCTTCTGACGACCCGTAACATAACACGTATGTGTACTATTCACTATTATTTTACAGATGCATAGATACTGGTGGTTGCAAGCCCTACTGATGGGCATGAGGTCCTGGGTTCGATTTCCTGGTTGGGCAAAGTGTTATTGGGTTTTTCCATCTGGAACTGGCAAAATGTGGATGTATATCTCTGCCTATTGTTATGTTACACTCTATAAAATGACGAACCTACCTATCGTAAGCAAAATCGAATGTCGGATATTCCCCTAATCCATAGATTGTAATGACTATATAGCCTCATTCTCTTTGATAGATTGTCATTATCGTGATACTTATCTTTGTGCGATAAATCGAAAGGTTTATTTGAGGCTCTCAGTCAGAAAATGGGACAGACAATGCCCTTGACAATTGGAAATTGTTAGCTCACTTAGATCAGAATTTTTTGTGTATTTTTATATTTTAAAGATTGACATACTTAGTTTATTATTATTACCCAACAGCGGCAAAGTACTTCGGTAACCCAGGTACCTTACGTGAGATTGTCAGTGGTAACACCAAGGCGTTGGTGGCCTTCTTGGAGGAGCTGGGGTGGATCGAATAAGAGACTTCCCACCCGTACGCAAAATACGCGCTTTGACGTGAAGTTGCTGTTACCAGCCCGTATTACCAGCCTGTATTATCTAACGACTGCGGCGAACCCGAAAAGGAAGATTTACTATGGTTTTTTTTCGAAGTTTGTCATTTACTATCTACATTTTAAGGGCATGGAATTCGATTTTCAAGATTGAAAAATGTGTCATTCATTTTTATATCATATTCGTGAATTCACGATTCATTTTACATATCGAGATTCCTCCGTGTCTCGGAAAGCACGTTATGCCGTTGGTCCCGGCTGTCATTCGTGGATCTTTGACAGTCGTTACGGGTCGTCAGAAGCCCGAAAGTCTGACAACTAGAGTATTTGTTATCAGTAGTCTAAAAAGGTAACATTTGTATTAACCACAGGGCTACAGGGCCAGCACATTGTCTATCATAATATGATAAAATTGTTTTACTAACTATCTCGAACAATAAGATAACACCACAACCTATCCATCATGTTTTGACAACAATCTAGTTCAATATCATTGTTCAAGTTTACAATATGTGTGTTGACGTATGTACATTGTAAATATAGTAATGTCTACATATTTTCATTCAATGGATTGATTTTTATTTTAACTGGTGGACCTTTGTTCCTTGTTTAAAAAGTGACTAGCAGGAATGTGTTTCATTTTTAAATAGTTAATGGCATGGGCGATTGTCTATTCTTTTTTTTTATTATGACAGAACCAAGGAGGCTCATAACTATGTAGCCTCCTCTAGTACCAAGAGTGCCTACTGTAACTCAATTTTTTACTGGAAACAAACTTTAAGCATTAGACATAAAGTTTGATTTGCATTACCAATAGATTTATGAATAAAATATACTTTTCTAATAGGAAAGAGATTGACAAGGTGTAATTTAATGACCTGAATATAAACCATAGTAACTTATAAAATTTATAATAATAAAACATGGATTGCATAACTACCTGCATAAGCTGAAAAATCAATGAAAGAACCGGGTCACTACCGGGGTACTAAATGGTTAATAACCCAACGGCAAAACAGTATTTGTTATCAAGTAATAAATTGTATACATACATATTGGAGATAATATTCTTAATTTTTCCTAAAAGAAAGGTTGTAGTAAAATATACTGTTTAAAGAAAAAAAGAGACAAAGACAGTCTAGAAATAATAGAAGATTCCGGTAAGAATCTAATAAAAATTCATGCAATAAGTTTTTATGATTATCTATTCTTTATTGATTTATTTTTCAATAATCTACTACAAATCATTACCATAATTTACTTAACTATAATCTAAATAGCTACTAATACCTTTAATTGACAAAGATCTTACTTTATTGCCTCTAATTCTTTATTTATGTCCTAAAGATACTTAGAACAAGATATAAGTAATGATTAACTTGCTTATTTCTGACAGGCCTTTACTCCCAGTCTGTGGAAGCCATAACAAGGCCTTTTCGCTCGATTACTAATGAAGAAAAGAGGTTGATTCACGAGAATTAGGTTGGTTACTACAAATACTGGCCAGAAACACGCGTTGCGTGCAGTGAAGGCGCAATGTATTCAGAGAAACGGGCACGATTACCGGCTGTTCGGCCGCAGACAAATCATAACAAAACCGACGATAATTGTTTTCCGCGCAGCTAACATCCTATCGCATTACATAAAACACCTCCGTTATACACTCTGACACTCAAATAATCAGCCAACTTGCACTTGTAGATCGATAAAACACCACACCACAAACATAAATAAATCATTTGAATCCACACTTGTCCGTATTGATTATACCCGCATATACGCATAAATTAATCGATTTTCACCATTTAAGTACAATTTTAAACCGTGAATATTTATCCTATTTCATAATTAGTACATTCAGTACTGCTAACGATACAGAAATAATGAATTACTTACCAAATAATGGTGCGGAGCTGCGATGGTGTCTGGAGTAATGCACTGAATGATTTATATTGCACTCTACCGACTTACGTAATGATTATCTAATGTAAGTGGATAATGTTACGAATAAGAGGTCAACGTTCTTAATTTCTGAACCAATAATTGCAAGAAAAACTATTAAAACGTGTAATAACCTTCCGCAAAGTGTTTCAGTTTCGCGATGGTTTTTTGTACAGGAATGGTTTGATTAATGACGCCAGAGGGCGCTTCTGTTGCATTTGTTCATTTGACATTTCAGTACTAGCTGCGTTCAAATGATTTTTTATTATCATGAATAACTTTTACAAAAGTATTTTTTATTTGAATAAATATTTTAGGTTGAATTCTGTTACATTTTTCGTTGAAATTATGTAAATGTGCATTGAATTGTCATGGATTTGATTAAAATAATATACAAATCTGGGTGAGTAAACGCGAACGCAAAACTTCAAACGTGAATTTAATATTTTTGACATTGACATTTGACATGATAACCGTCCAGCGTTGCCAATGCCTATTTTCCAGATTCCCCAAAATCATTGGTGAAAATCGCCGAATTTGGGTAGAGCAAAATCCTGATTCACCACAAAATCCCCTCAAAATTATTTAATAAAATAATAATAAACCTTATATAATATTTAAATTTAATTTTATATTTTTAAATGTTTTATATAATTTTTTAGTCTAATATTTAAAAATATAATTTATAAGTATGAAAAATGAAATAAAGATAACCTTATAAACGAGAAAGATAAACAAATCAAGTATCTTGACTTGGCTCACGAGGTTGTCGACATGTGGGATGTGGACTCTGCGATCATTGTGCCGATAGTCGTATCAGCCAATGGCTTAATTGCCAAGAGCCTCGACCAACACCTAAGGAGGCTCTCGTTGGGCAGCTGGATTAAGGGCTTGATTCAGAAAGCTGTACTCCTGGACACGGCTCGCATTGTTAGGAGGTTCCTCTCTCTGGAGTATCGGGAACAGGGTCCAAGCTACCGGCGGTCAGGGCCCCTGACCGCCGGTAGCTTGGACCCTGTTCCCGATACCGGTGGGCTACTATTTTTTATATTTTTAAATGTTTTATATATTTTTTTATTCAAATATTTAAAAATATAATTTATATGTGTGAAAAGTGAAATAAAGAACCTTATAAACCATAATAGGATTTAAAAAAATCTTTATCACGCAGCTACATTATAGCAAGGGTTTCGCCCAAAGATTTATTGAAATTTATGTAATATTGCCATAAAAAATATAAATTTAGACTGAAATTTACTGGATGACTGATCCTTATCCGAGTATGCAGGTAGTAAAATGATATTCGAAATGTAATATTGGTTTGACTTGCTAAAATTTTAAAATCCCCGCATGGGTCCACTCCCCTAAAATCCCCAATCGTTTTGAGATTACCTGCAGTTTGGGGAAATCTCCACAAATTGGCAACGCTGTATACAGTATACGTCAGTCCAAAAAAACCGCGGTTTTGTTTGGTCTTGCTATTGACTGTATTACGAACGAAGAAGACGCTAAAAATCGTTAACTTTTACCTATTAAATTATGATACCCAGTGCTCGAACGGCGCGTTTAGCCAGAGAAGTGAAAAACTTTGAATCAAAACCTCCTTGGGGGATAGTTTGCCATCCAAGGGAAGAAGACATTTACGATGTTTTGAACTTCACTTTGCAAGGTCCTAAAGGATCCCCCTATGAGAACGGATCGTTTAAATTGACCGTTACTATACCACAGAAGTATCCCTTTGAGCCACCACTCGTTAAGTTCTCTACGCCTGTTTATCACCCGAACATCGATAAAGGTAAGACAACAAGTGACAACAACACTGACATAGTTACATTGGTAGTTCTTGCCGCCACTTTGTATAATACGATAAGAGAATTTTATGTCCGTAGACGTATGTATTACTAAGCTACAGAACATACTTCTCATAACGCACTAAACACAGTTGTGTAAAAGTATTCAAGCAAGCAGTTTTCTGGAATAATTACATTTATTCTGCCTCTGACCATTTATTTTACTTTTATCATAATCAATATTCAAAAAAAGAAAATTGGTATGGTATTATTATTGGTGTATTGGTATTGGTATTGGTTGTAATTATTAGGCAAGTAATCTTGTATTATTAGATTTGTGTTACCTGAAACATTGCATTATCTTTTTAAGATTTTAATTCATAACAACATTTCACTTACTGTTACAGGTGGCAGAATATGTATGGACATGTTAAAAATGCCTCCCAAAGGTGCCTGGCTGCCCACCATCACGCTGGAGACCCTGCTAGTGTCTCTTCAGACCCTGATGGCCAATCCCAACCCCGACGACCCACTCATGATGGATGTAGCCAACGAATATAAGTACAACATAGACAAATATCTGGAAAATGCTAGGAAACATACTGAGAAATATGCCAAGGGATAAAAGATGGTTACTTTTAATAATTTTGTATGATTAGATAATATGAGTAACATGATAATATTTATCTCACAAAGCTGAACGTTATTCACAGCGTCTTTGTACACATGGTTACCACAAGTAAAATGTGTATTTGAGGGGTCTAAATGCAAAACCGCCTCTGTAGACTTTTTGCGATTTTGAGCTAGAGACCGAAACGTTATACTGTCTAATACAGATACATATTGCACAATCAAAATTTACCAACTGAATGATGACACGGTTGGCGCAGTGGCTGAGCGATGGACTGCTGCGCAACGTGTCGCGGGTTCGATCCCCCCACGGAACAAATATTTGTATGATCTGCAAGTAGTTGTAATAAGAATACTTTTGTTTGTTTAGAAGTAAAATTTATCAGTATTTTACAACACGTGAAACATTATCCTATTTATTCAAGTTTGAAAATTGGATAGACGCAGTTTTGAAATTTTTTCAGTGGATAGAGGCCCTTCTGTACCTCAGTGGTCTTGATAGAAGCGATTTTGTAGGTGATTATAGGGCATTGGGAACAACTTTTTCAACAACATGCTAAGCTGTCATTGGTCGAGCCTCGACAAAGTCGGTTTTGCACCTAAGCAATTATTTCAAGCGATTTTTTTAAAAAGAAATATGAAAGAATATTGCTACATAAAAACATCGCATGACGATAATTTACGACAGAGGCGGTTTTGCATTTAGACCCCTCATTTATTCAATTTCTTTAGCACAAACAGCTCTATTTTTTAAAACGAGGAATGAGTTATCATTGAATTTGTCTTGACACCTCAAGTGACACTGGCCATATTATGTATATTTTGGTGGACATCCATATATTTTTGCCCAATGTCCCTTAGCAGAACTGGTTTTTTTTAATTCACCCCCATAGGTGTTAAAATAGGGGATGATAGTTTAAAAGTGAGTCCTTCATTTTTGCTAGTGAGAAATATCATCAGGCACATGGTTTGTCCCTACCAAGAACTACTTACTATAAGTACTTTCTTATTTAATCAAAATAGGCCTTTCTTCAGTTTATTTAGTTAGTGTGTGTACATCGAAGTTTGAATTATATTTAAGATTGTTAGGGCTTCACATTATGTTTAACTTCTCATGAAATGACAAAACAATCATTTACATCATGTCAAATATGATATTCATGTTTACGGCAATTGTTGTAATTTAATTAAGAGATACAGCCTGTGAGTACCTACTAAGTAACAATTATTGCACTATGAAAACTACCCTTACTCCTTTGCCAGAAGCCAAATTGTTACAATGGATGTGGGGTTGAGTGTACACATAAATAAGAGACTGGAAAATACTATTTTAAATAAATTTTTCTTTATTAATGATTGTTTTATTTACATGATTACATACTGTAAATATTGCTCATTATTAAATTATTGTGGTTTATAATTCCATTATAGGCATATTTGTGAATTTATTTATTGTAACTATTTTATTATCTTGATGGAAGAAAGACTTGAAATTTTAGGTATTACGCCATGTATTCACTAAGTGCAACAGTGTTTCGGATACACAGTTTCTGAAACATCACTTAGATGTTTGATGTGTTCTATTAATTTTTTGTCGTCCCACATTACAGCCATGTTTATAAATAAATGTACGACGCGTCCACACTCGCATGCAACTGTTGCGCAACTAATTTGTTTCCAAAAATAAAATTATAATTATTTTTCATAAGATTTTTTTCAGAAACACATAGATTTTGTTTCTGAAACAGTTTATAAACAATTGTTTCTCAGTGAATACATGGCTTTATATTCACTTCTAGACAGTGGTTTGTGCGGGTGGAGAGCCCTAAGGATTAACTATTAATTTCCGTTTGCCTTACTTTATTGATAATACTTATTGACTGAAAAATGCAATCTAATCAAACAAAACAAGCACATGTTTACAAATAATTGATTTCAAACATAATGAGTAATATTAAAGTCTTAGGTAGGTAGGCTTATTAAATATTTTTTTTGTGAGAAAAGTAATATAAAGCTTGGAATGACGCGATAACTAGGCAATAAGCAAAACCTAGTGACTAGCAATACTATCTGCAATATTGGAATCAACTTGAGACCTAACCACAGATTGATTGCCGAGTGACCCACTCGGCAAAATCATTTAAATAAAAAGCTACTCTTGCTACGACACAATAAAGTGCAATTCAGGTCGCACAGCGCTATTTACCTACAGTTATATTCACCTAGAAGTTGCTTCTTTATCCCGTAACTCATCTGACTACGTTACGCCCACTGAATCCGGAGTCAATCATACCTAAAATGCAGAGTGAACATCTGTATTCATCTGTGGTTTTAACAAAGGTTATATAATTTTATTATGTCTAATTATAAGGGCTGGGTCCTTCTTCCTACAGTTATAAACGAAAAAACGTAAGAAAATTTGAATTTCGCGGGTTACCCTGAAGCTTTTCACCTATATTTTTACTGACAATGTCCTTAATGACCTTATAATTACGCCCGGTTTCTCGAACGAGAATTATCGACGTACTTATCAAAATTAAACGCATGTGAAGTGATTGGCTGTTGATAACTCATTCAACCAATCACAGCAGGTTACGTGCGCTTGATAATTTTTTAGGTAATTTTTGAGCAGTTTTTCGTTTCAGGAGGGCTAATCTCACTTACTTCAGTGATTTATGTATATAGACTCAACTCATTTATTTCACTCATTTTTGATGGCCAGAGGTTCTTTTCAATAAATATATTTTTGCAGAAAGCAGGACAAAAAGAAAACATTACAGTTCTAATATTCAGCCTGTATCTGTGCTACTATCGTCACCAGAACTAGCACTCTCTGTTTCCGAAGAACTACTGTTCCTTTTAACTTTTCTACCAATGTTTTTTGAATTTTCCGCATTGGCAACACTAGGCTCTTTATTATTATTATTACTCTCATCACTAGTCAGATCTTTTTTCTTCGATTTCTTGCCAGTTTCACTAGTGGTAGGTTTTAGAGTTTCTGTAGAAACTGTCGCAACCATTTTGGATTCTGTTCTGGTGTCTGATGGTTTGAAGTCTTCGTCATCATCCTCTTCTGCTGGTCTCCTGTTTGCTATTGATGCTGCTACTGCCGTTTTGTATGCTTCTGGATATTGGGTGCTGAAATGAATAAAGAATTCATTAGCATATTAGGATATTGCATTCATTATCCTGTTAGTCAAATCCATACTAATATTATAAATTTGAAAGTAACTCTGTCTGTCTGTCTGTAGGTATGTCATTTTCACGCCTAAACCACTGAACGGATTTCGATAAAATTTGGCAAGGAGATAGATGGCATCCCGGGAAGGACATAGGCTACTTTTTATCGACATACCCGGAACCATACCCGGAAGCTAGTTACTGATATCTGCAATATATTTAGTATTTTCAAAGGAAAGATTTTAAGCCAAACATCATGTTGGTTTCAACAGTTTGTCCCAACCGCATTCTTACAAGTTAAGACTGACATATATTTCACACAGATTCCAAAAGTAACCCATCAAACGATGGCCTATGTACTAGAAACTGTTTGCATGAAAGCGCTCAATAGTTTTCATGATTATATTTATTGTGTTACAATCACCAGTACACATGACATTTATCAGGTTAATTAGGAGTACTTATAAGTAGATATTGAGAAGTTGGGCTTTGGACTTTTTTTGTAGTTACTAAAGCTTCTTTTTGTAGTTAGTTTATTAGTTATGAGGAGCTCGTGGCTAAGTAATGAGGAGCTCGTGTCTAAGTAATAACAGCCGCTCGGGTCGATACATCAGGTTAAGCTACGCTTGCCGGGGTTGGTCCGTGGATGGGTGACCATCATTTTCACATATCGAGACTCCTCCGTGCCTCGGAAAGCACGTTAAGCCGTTGGTCCCGGCTGTCATTTGTGGATCTTTGACAGTTGTTACGAGTCGTCAGAAGCACAAAGTCTGACAACCAGTCTAACCAAGGGGTATCGTATTACCCAGTTACTGGGTTGTGGAGGTCAGATAGGCAGTCGCTCCATGTAAAATACTGGTACTCAGCTGCATCCGGTTAGACTGGAAGCCGACCCCAACATAGTTGGGAAAAGGCTAGGCAGATGATGACTAAAATTAGGTTTCTTTACACACAGAGGTGTTTTTTACATCTCTGAGGTATAAAAACAAGTTAATTTATTTTAAACTGGCTGCAAACCTTAATTTAGTCTTGATGGCCCTAATCTTCTTGAATATAAACTCCAGATCCTTCCTCATTTCTAGAAGCAGCTGCGTGTGTTTCTTGAACTCTGTGGAGGCTGCTCTGAGACGGCTGGCGGACAGCTGGTTGCAGTTTGTGAGCATCTCTGTTGTCTTCTCAAAACGCTGTAGCCTGGAATTTACAGTATTTAGTTTATGAAACTGGTTCCATAATATTTTATTAACACCATGAAATAAGCTGGGGCCTTTGCCATTTCAATTTGAAGCATGAGACAAGGAAATAAAGAGTATTATTGTAAGTATTGCATAAATGCTCTTTTCATAAATTCATGTGTCGGTACTTCAGGGGTGGTTGGCAGATCAATTGTAGTCTTTTACATATATAACAAAACACGCTTGTATTCCCCGAAGGGTTAGGTTAAGTAGTTTTCATAATTGCGTCTTGTTGCTTAGAAGTGCCTACAGTTAAGTGGTGGTACAAAAGAATGAGGAAGGAGTAAAATGTCAGTCTTCAGTGTGTTACATACAAAAGATAACATAACATCACGCCTTGTTTCCCCGATGGTTTGTGCAGAGGTGTACTTATAGTACACCCACAATTCGCCAGTTATATTTAAGTCCCACGTAATAGGGGTCGAGCCTATTGCCATCACAAATGCAGACTCCAGGCTGCTACTGAGAAATTCAATGACACTTTGCCCAACCTAAGAATGGAACCCAGGACCTCATGTTCAGCAGAACCGCTTACAACCACTAGACCAACGGGGCAGTATAAAAGATCTATAATAAAATAATCATAAGGTATACTTACATATTTTTCTGTGCCCTAATAACAGTTTCCACATCGTTTTGATTCACCATTCCCGCCAAACCTTGGACAAACACTTCCGGGGCGGAATAGTTTTGGAAGCATTCTATGGAAAAGTCACTCTCTGGTGTGTCATTTGCCATTATATTACGCTTTTTAAATAATTTTTAGGGCGAAAAATAAATCAATATTATTCGATCGTCACTAACGTCAAGCTACGAAACGTCAACGTCAACTTCAGCAGTGACCACAGACTACTTAGAGATACTATGTATGCAGTGACATTGACCATTGTCAGCTGGGATGCGTTCAATTCACTATTCACTGTTCAATTACTAGCAACAAACGGAGCGTAGTAAAAAATTGTTTGATTGGACGATAAATAAAAAGAAATACAAATAGTTTTACAGATGAAACCCTTTAGCCAAATACGTAGCAGCGTACATTGCGGCGTTTAATGGAACTGCGTCGGTAACGCCCCGAAGGGCCTTGCTGCTCGCTGCAAGAACCTTTACATTAACCTATTCAGTGCTTTATTATGCCATTGTAGATGTTCGACTGTTTCGTCTGACTGACTAGTGACCTACACGTGTAGCTTACATACACGGCAGATTTTGAAGATCCGGGTTGAGCCATAAAAGTTGTAGTCTTTTTCTATAGATACAGTGTGTAAAAAGACCCATCTTATAGCCGTCAATTACGCATTCTGTACATCAATTTATGTAACATTGCACAAAAAATTATTAAAATGATTAGTTGCACAAAATCATTGCATTATAATCTGTGGAATTTTGGTATTACAGGCGGGGAACAAACAAAAGTTACACCATATTTCAGGTTATTGGTTTGTTGCCGCCTGTAATACCAAAATTCTACAGATCATAATGCTTGTTTTTCTGTTATGCGTTTTTGCAGGCGGGTTTTTTGTTTTTTAAATAATTTGTTTTTTGGTGTAAAAAATCGCTGTTTCGATAGTGCGCAACGTAACGCACACACAACATTATGTTTATGGGTGCAGGCAATGGTTCAGGGTATATGGGGTTTTTTTAAACAAGGATAAAACTTGCTTCCTTTAAAAAACGTCAGAAAAAGTTGGATGTTTGAACGTCAGTATCTTCGTAACCAGAAGGTTTCCAGGTAGGTATGGTCGAGAACAATAAAAATTACAATGACGGGAATAACAAGTGACTTTCGGGTTCGTTATGTGTCTTATTACTGCAGTTAAATTCTCAGTGCAAACAAATAAAACAATTTTATTCTTGAAGGTCAAGTATTTCTATATTATCATGGATTAACCTGACCTAACCCTTGAACCTCCAAGTGGAATGGGACACCTACATCTTGTTCAAAGTTTCGGCGATAAATTCGAGGCATGTTTTGTTTTTTTTTCTCCTCCATTCTTTCCTTCTGCTGCCGCGAGAAAGGGAACAAAGATTTACGGTCTTTAACGGGTTCTTTCTCGCCATAAGATCTTGCTATCACCTCATCAAGTAACCATTGTGGAAGGTACACGTTATTATTGTTCTCTTTATGCGGCAAAATTTTTGAATTTGCTCTACCTGTATCGAATTGTTTTCCAATATCATACACTCCTTGCTTTAAATGCTCTTCAACTAAGTTTCCATAATCTTCATACTCGTCATAGGAGCCCTCACTGTTTTGTGAAAGTAACTTCTTGAGTTGTCTTGCTACAGCATCACTATTTTCTATTCGTGTTAAATCGAAAACAACGGCTTCTACGTTGCCTCTTTTACCAATACTGCCTTTGCTGTTAAGAAGATTGTCTAAATCTACATTTTCAAGCAACTGTGCACCTCTAAGTTTGTTTACACGTGCCGGTTTTGGTACATTCAATTTTGTCAGTAAATGCTCAACATCCGAAAGCCCGAGGACAACAGCATCTAATTCATCGTTAAGTTTGACTTTCTGACCTGAAAGCTTTGAGTTGTATTTTAAATCATCATTATCCTCATTTCTAGTTCTTGCACAATTCTGCCCTCGGCATCGCAAACGATTATTGTTGTCATCGTCGATAGCTTTGTTCGTTCGTGCACAATTTTTCCCATTACAGCGTAGATTATCTCTGTCACTGTAGCTGTCAATGACAGAGACATAGTCAGGCTCATTATATCGAGGTTTAAATCCTAAAATACTTTCAACCAATTTTATTACTCGATCTTTTGGCTGAACCAGCACTGATTCAACTCGATCTGAGACTTCTTGTTTATCATTGTCTTCAAGGAATAACTTGCCCCTTAAATTATCATCACTAGCCTTTGCATATATGTAGTCGTCTCTATTGTTTTTGTCGTCAGCGACTTTGTTCTGTAAATCGCCAAGGAAACTTACAACCTCATCGATGTTATCGGTTTCATCGTTAGGCTTTAACAATTTAAACTTGTTATTACGGTTCAGTGATAGTAAATCATCTAGTAAATTTTGCCCATTATCATATCGTAGCTTATCATCGTTCTTTTCCAATAATTGGTTGATTATCTGTAAGCTGTTGATGCTCTGCTGCTTTTCGTTTGAATTTTCGCGTGATTTGTAATATTGTGGAGCGTCAGCTTTGTCATTATGGTAATATGATTGGCGTGGTTTGTCATCGTAACGTGATGAACCATCTCTGTTTTCATCATAGGCGTTAGATCTGTCTTCTCGGTTATTTGATGCTACGTTGTATGTACCTTGGTTAGCCAGTGACTGCAATAACTTTTGAAGCTCATATTCATTTTGCACGTAAGATAAATCAGAATCTTCTCTGTCATCCCTTGCTGGTTTCGCTGTGGTAAAACTTATAATTCCAAATATAATAAAGTATGAGATCTTGACCACCATATTTTAGAATTTGTTTCGTAGCATGCTAGGCTACTAACTAATTATTATAAAAAAACTTTATGGTGGGTTTGGATAATATTGATTGAGAAAGTAGTTAAAGGTAACGGTATCGACGTGCAATCGAGCGTGAGATTGAAAAATTATGATTAGTTACGTCACAGTGATGTGTGCAATGAGTTTCACGCGTTTAATTAGATACTTATAATAGCATTGTACACCAGACATGCGTAACCGAGACATGACAATATTGCAGCCGCGGCCGGATCTGATTTTCGCTCGAGGGGTGTGGCATGTTTCTTTCTAAAGGGGGGAGGGGGTGATTTATCAAGCCGTGAAACCTATTTAAAAAATCTTCGGCTCCTATTTTGCGTAAACCCTAAGTAATAAACTGTAATCTACACAAAGATAGAAGTTAATTGATTCAGGCGTGACTTTGCGGAAATCTATTATAAAATAAAATAGACGCTGATATATTTAGTAACCTATTCCGCTTGACTATTCTTCAAGAGTCATAAAAACCCTGTAAGAAATCGACACGTGTTTCACCTCTCAACGAGGCATCTTCAGGATGACGATTGACCAATTGCAAACCAGAACGCGACGTGTTACCACACCGAGCGCTGGACACAAAGTGAATCAAATCGCCCGTCACCCCCACTTATTCGATTCGACACGTTCGTCAAGAATTGTTAAGTAAATGGTGAAAACCTAATCCAGCATTTAGTTTTTAAAGTTTTATAATCTACAAGAAAACTGCCTCGTGGGCTAGTGGTCGCAAGCGCTATTGCTAAGTATGACTGTATGAGGTCCTGGGTTCGATTCCTGGGTCGGGCAAAGTGGATTGGGTTTTTACTGGAATTTCTCAGTATTAGCCCGGAGTCTGGATTTGTGCCGGTTGATGGTAATAGGCTCGCTGCCTGTAACATGGGACTTATAACACAACTAGCGAAATGTATGAGCCTAAGCCTTCGGGAATTACAGGCGTGATGTGATGGTATGATATAAAAGAAAAAAACCGGCCAAGTGTAAGTTGGACTCGCGCACGAAGGGCTCACAATATCAAAATATCACGTTTGATGTATGTTTTACCCTTTGGGAACGGAACCCTAAAAATGAATTAAAATAACCAGTCTATACAATACTTACTAATGTATTAGAAAACATTGCCTCATGCATGAAAAGTGAAATGTTTTCGTAATTTCTAATCTTAGAACGTTTAATATTTAAATTAATAATCATTTAGTAGAAGTTGGGGAAGGGAAGGGAGAACGGGCTATTTAAGCAAGAACTAAATTTAATGTAGAATAACAACTATTTGTTTTAGAAAACTAATCAACAACATTTACCGACTCTACGCTACTTGTAAATTAGACATCAATTAAATGCATCGATTATTAAGATATTAGATGATTTCTAAAAGCTTTATTTGGACCGTTTTACCTTCACAACGGACCACATGGGTAGGCAAAATGGACTCGCATAAAAAGCTTTCAATGGACCAATTAAGGTTGGTACCCACACATAATATTTTTTTTTATTTTTTATTACTTATTGCTTACTTACATACCATTATGAATTATGAATTTCTGTGCCCCAAACACGGACGAGTAACGTAAATAAATGAATTTTGAATATGGTCACTTTTGGGAGGCAAATAAGATAATAATAAAAATAAACTTTTGCAGACTGTGCCGTGTGACGACAAAATATGCAAAGGGCTTACTGTCTCAATAATATTTTTTTATAATAATTTTAAAATAAATAGTAAACTAGTAGTAACTACCTACTTAGTTTTATAGTTAGGTATTTAAGAAACCAAACACGGATGAGTAACGTAAGTAAATAAATGAATTTTTAATATGGTGGTCACTTTTCGGAGGCAAATATTTTTTCTTTAAAATCATCTCTGTAGATGAACTTCGACACCACTTATCTCTTACAAATATCGGAGAAAATATTTTCATTTAATCAGGTACCGAACGTGGTATTAAATGTATTTCGGGTTTCGTAAAAAAAGTACGGCAAAAACACCAACTAAAAAAGTATACCCAACTAAAAAAGTATACCAACCTTTTTAGTCGGCGTTTTAACTTTTTTTTATATCAATATATTTGGGGTTTACGTAGGTGTTTCATTTTACTTATTATTTTTATAGTTAGCCAATATAGGGTGACTGGTATGATGAGTAAGATCACGTGTTTAAGTAGCGATCACTAATTACCAGTCACATCAATATATTTTTAGAAAGAACTCTTCAAGATTCATCCCATAAGATAAAATAGAAAAAAAAACGTTTGTTTTGATGTTCTGCTGTTTTTTCATTGCTGCAGATCCTACGCTATAGCCGCATTTGCAACGTAGATTATGAATTATTAATATCTTCTTCTGACGTAGATATCATCATCATCATCATCATCTCTACTTCCACCACATCTGTCACCTATACAACCTAGGTATTCTCTTTCTACCTCTGAGTTGTCTCTTTCTTCTACATTTCGGGCTCTATTACTTCTGTCTCCACACATGTCACCCACACAGCCCAAGAAAATTTTGTATTTACCATTCTTTGCCAACAGTTTCTCGAGATCGTTCAGTGATTTAGTAGTTTCATCAGCAATTAATTGTTTTTTGTTATTACCAGCTCTATAATAACGATATTTTTCCTGTTTCTTTTTTTTCATAATAGAAGCACAAGATTGTTCTTCTTCTCTTTTCTTTTTCTCCTCTGATTCGCAGTTAGGTGTACTACATTGTAAAACTTTCGGTGCTTTTTTACACATTCTCAGACTTTTCATTCGTGTTAATTCATCTTCGTGCGCTGCTTTTGCTTTAAATTTATTCATCGCCAATAAAAAATTAAACTGCTCCATAGGATTATTTATTTCGAGGATATTATCATCTTGCTTATATTTAGGGTCGTTAGGCTCAATGTAATGCATCTGCGGATGGAATTCTTTGTATTTGTTCAGCAAACTCCTGGTTCCTTCAATATTATTGAAGTTTAGACCATATTTTAATTTTAGACTTGACAGATGTTTTATCAATTCCTCAGACCTTTCGTTATAGTCATTATTCTTTCCATTTGTTACTATTACTATTCCCAATAGAAGGAAACACGAGAGTGTGGAAACCATTCTGTAATAACTCTTGCCTTGTAGATCTCAGAAAACTTATGATCACATTGACTTGGTTATAACTTTAGTATTGAGAATTTATAATTGATTGCGCACATAGATAACGAACGACGTCTTTGATTGCGAAATTGAATAAGCGTGTTAAAAACCATACAACTTGAACCTACAATGTCACGTGTGTACGGAGAATATGCGTTTTTCATTAGCCGGCACGGCAGCGACACTTTAAGATGCAAGTAAAACTCTATCTTTGGCGTGGTGTCGAGTGCCGGAACCGGGCTGGGCCTTACCATAGAAAAACACCCATTGCCTTCTTTCTAAGGTACGGAACCCTCGGTGTGTGACTCTCACTCGCACTTGTCCGCTTTTTTGTTGATGACAAACTTGGAGTGAAACCTTCCAAAAAGCATAATTTGGTTTTAACATGGTCACAAAATGGCTTGCTCAAAATAGGGAATATGCATGTATTTTTTAAATATTTTTATTCGATAGTTTACATCGTCAAATAATAGTAAAAAAAACTTCGACGACAAAAAAGCAATTTAAAGTAGTTAAAAAAATGTTTAAAAATATTCAACCGAGCCGGGCTATTTAAACGCCCTCCATTTGGCGCGCTTGGTATGGTGACGTTACAGTCCGTGAAAACAGACAAGCAACTGTCAAGTCAACGTCAAACACTCCTTTTTGTATGAGCGTTTGACATTGACTTGACACTTGTTGATTGACTTGACATTGACATTTTGATTCTTATCCCGGATTGTTACGTCACATCCGCTCTTAGCCTTTTCAAGTATTTGAATTACCCACAGTTTATTGGGACTTTTTAAATATTAATTTCTCGCTCAAAAAGAAATTTTATTCAAAAATATTGATGAAGGCATAATTCTGAAGTAACATAGTTTATCAAAAAAAATATTTGACCCATATTTGAATCACATGCATATTCCCTATTACCTTTCTCATATACTGATTAAACCAAATACATCCTAACTAATATTATAAATGCGAAAGTGAGTTTGTTTGTTTGTTACGCTTTCACGCTGAAACGGCTGAACGGATTTGGATAGAATTCGGCAAAGGGGTAGACCATGACCTGAAATAAGACATAGGATACTTTTTATCCCGATATTCTTACGGGATCGAGACTTACGCGGGTGAAACCGTGGGATGCAGCTAGTCTATTCTATATTCACGGCCCTGGTGAGCCGCTACAATCAACACAATGTATAACCTCTCATATCTGCCATGATGCTGAATCTATTCATTGCTCTTGTCCTTCCCTAGATGCCGTTGAATTTATAGGACTAATATTTGACAAAAATCTTAAGTAATTTAAAAAATCATCTAATTAATCATTCTAACAGAATAAGAAAACTTATACAGGGTATTGGTTGTACGCAGCCATCCGTTATGGGGATGTAGGTGACCTCTCCTACATCCCCTTATTGGATTGCCGACTTAAAACCAATAACCCTGTATGTATTAAAACAAATAAGACACTCAGCCAATGCTAATATTATGATTTATTATTCCTTGTATCAAGCGGTTATAGCCTATTGTATTACTTCTTGGGGCGCTGCAGCTAATACGCATAATTTAATTGCTGAAAGAGCTCAAAGAGCCTTGTGAAAGTTAAGTAACTTTAAGCTCAGGTATTATTCTACCACTGAGCTTTACAGGGAATCATCATCATCATCATCATTTCAGCCTAAAGACGTCTGCTGCTGACAATAGGCCTCCCCCAAGCACCGCCACTTCGACCAGTTCCGCGCTTTTCGCATCCAGCGCATTCCCGCGGCCTTCACCAGGTCATCGGTTATATACAATACTTATCTGATATATGCACTTATTCATTTAATTATAGTACGTTATTGTACTTATTAAACATTTATTTCCTAAGTTTTCTTTGGCACACACCCTTACACAAACACACACACACACAAAAAATACACCCACGAATGCACACACTCACTCCTACACTCACCAGCATATACATATAATACCGTATATCTGTTTTTATTTTTTTATGTGTTTTTAATTATGCATTTTCTTTGTTAATTTTATGCAACTAAAGAGTGCCTTTAAAAAAAAATATCTACTCTGTCTAATTATAACTTAAACTCTTTAAGATATTTATTCCTGTTATACAGGAATAATTTTAGTCCTGTAATATTTTATGCATTCACTTATATTTTACGTTAGCACTTAGCACCAATATAAAGTAAACACCCTTGTTGGTGCTGCACGTTGTTTTTCTCATTTTTTTTTAAATTATTCCTTACTTTGGGCACAATAACATCGCCTATAATGATAACCAGGGTGCGCGCTGATACGTATTATTACAAGATACTATTAATTAGCTTAGGTATTGGTTGAAATTCTAACATAAAATCTTACTTTTTTATTGTCAACCATGTTTTATTACTTGAAAGTGCAAATAAACGATATAATTAATAAATTAATTTGATCCTGTTTGACAAATGCGATGGTGATAGGACAGTGAGAGGCTTAACGTTAAATTCCTAGTATAACTCAAAAAAAGACATGGGGAATTTAGATAAAAAAAACTACCTTTATGATAATTTAAAACTTTTATTGGGCAATGAGAAAAATACACTTCAATTTATATTATTTTAAAATTCGCCCTTTTAATTCGACAATGAGAATCAAATGAAATAATTAACTTATACATACAAGATAAAGCTAGAACGGTTCGAATATACTTCTAAGTTCGTATATGTCTAACTGTTCAGCAGTAGTTATAGATTTACCGGTCTGGCTGCGGGCGGTTCCAACCCAACAATACCATGAACTACACGAATTAGTCCATTCTTTAGATTAGCCAGTAATGTTTTAACTTGTTTCATGACACTTTTTTTCTCTGAACCTTCTAATGAAGAATACTCATTCGCCCTAGCGTAATTTGATAGAAGGTTATTCACAATCGCTTCCACTTCATCGTCATTTTGATATTCGTAGTTCGGTCCCTGATTTTTACTATCAATTCTACTTCTACCGCATCTATTTCCAATACAGCGCAAATTGTCTCTCGCATCATCATCTCTATTTCTACCGCATCTGTCGCCAGTGCATCGCAAATTACCTGCATCGTCCCTATCATCATTTCTGTCATCTCTGACATCATCTCTGTCTCTACTGCATCTGTCTCCTATGCAACGCAAGGTATCTATGCCATAATCATCATTCCTGTTTCTACTGCAGCTTTTACCAGTACAACGTAAAGTATCTATGTCATCGTCATCATCATCATCATCATCATCTCTGTTTATACTACAGAGGTTTCCAACACAACGCAAGGAATCTATACCATCTCTGTTAATGCCGCATCTGTCTCCAACACAACGGAAAGAATCTATACCATCTCTGTCATCATCATCATCATCATCATCATCTCTGTTAATGCCGCATCTGTCTCCTACACAACGTAATTTATATATACCTTCTCTGTCGTTATCATCATCATTATTGTCATCATCATCATCTCTGTTAATGCCGCATCTGTCTCCAGAACAACGAAAAATATTAAAAATATCTCGGTTATCACTTACTCTATCGTTTCTGTCATCCCTGTCATTGTCATCTCTGTCACTTGCACTTCTACTGCATCTGTTTCCATAACATCGCAGATTATTTCTATCATTCCTATCGTTATCTATATCGGCTATGCTGCATCTCTTACCATTGCAGCGTAAAGTTCTGTCATTGTCGTTGATAATGTTTTGATTTTCATCTCTGTTACTGTTGCCAGTTTCATCTCTACTTTCGCCACATCTGTTACCAGAGCAACGCAGTTCCAAGTTATTACCTCCGTTTACTTTTAAAGTGTTATCAAGATCTTTAAGGAATATCAGAACGTCATCGGCCTTTTCATTTGTTTTACCATTATTATTTTCTTGCAAGGTTCTGAACTTCTTTCCAAGAAATAAATTCAAATTTTGTATACTTGGTAGACGGTTTAAGTTTTTAGCACTTGAACCTTGGTACGACTCTGCATTACGGTTTTTGTCATTGTAATCGCGAGAATTCGGTTTTCCACCATTATAAGTTAGTTGAGTTATATCCTCATGATGAGACCCCGGGCGATCTTCGTGGTGATTTAACATTACATCGTATTTACCTTGTTTTGCAACCTCCCCCAACCACTGCTTGAGGTCATATTGAGGTTCACCGTGATTAGAATCTTGTCTCAAGTAAGCAGGGCTTCCATTTGTAAAGACTATTATTCCGAAAATAACAAAATATGAGATCTTAGATACCATGTTTTAAAAGCTTGGTACCATACTGTTATTTACTCAAAATAATAATGACAGTAGCTTCATTGTGTCGTTTGGTTATAGGGCTGAATAATCGGTTGTGAAATTAGTTAGAAGATGGAATTATGCACTACATAACTAAGCGTGAGATTGGAAATTAAAAAAACATGTCCTGTGCATATCATGTCATCTGATAATTATTTATCTGTAAGCAACACTGCAATATTCACATTGAATTGACGACAGGCGGATGGACGTGATCCAAGGATTCCGTTTTTCCTTTCGATGTACGGAATCCTAAAAATATGAGATCTCAGACGCTTATGATTTAGGGTTAGTTCTCACCGAGACGCGACGCGACACGCACTTTTTTATGATCCGATACAATATCGAATTTATTTACTACACAATAAGGTACATGCGCTGAGCAGCACCGCGCATCTCAGCGTACTTTGACACGTGTCAACGCAATGAAATTATACCTTTTCGTGCAGAAAATAAGTTTGGTAATTGTTGAAAAGTTCGCGCAGCGTCACGTCGCGGTCTGAGTTGACCCTTAATTGATACCATGTTGTTTTCTACTCATATCGTTCGAAGACATGAAATTTATTGGTTAAAAAAAAAAAAAACCGACTGCAACTAAAACTTTCAAATCAAGCTCACTTTTCGAGCAAGTCTGATGGTAGTTATTTTAGTTCAATCTCAGATTTTATTGACCGTCTTTGCTTTTGCGCAGAAGATAAGTATACAGTCCACTGCTACGTAGGATGTGCACGGAGAGGTTTGCCGCGTTAGCTGTCTCATGTGGCGTGGCTGTGGACCGCAGGGGACGACGTCGTACATATTCATACAAAGTGAAGCCAAGTACACGTTTGTTGCTAAGCCGTGGATGGCTGTGGAGCGGCGGCGGCGCCTTAATTGATTCGGAAACTTGTTATAAAGATGAAACTATCGACATGATGTATCTAATCCAGCGTGAGATTGGTTAAAGACATGACATCTTATGTCACTGCGAGGCGTCTATGATGAGTTTGGCAGAGTTAATTAGTTATCAGGAGTTAATACACGATTAGAATCTTCTAGTTTTATGTCGACATTGTATTTTCTGAGTTACGTGTATCGTTTTTAACCAACTACTTAGTATAGAAAAAGATTTAACTAGGTATATACTTAAATAAAGTTGTTAAAGATTTTTTAATTTTTTATTTCATGGACTTATTTGAAATCAATTTGTATTAAATACTACGTTTTTGCCTTGCCTGGCGTAAAGTAAAGTTATTTCTTGCAACGGGGCCTTCAAATAACCATCGACTTTCAGTAAAATAGGAACAACGTTTTGCATAATGATGTCATCTTCATGCTTGTGATTGCCATCAACCGCAACCCTTCTGCTAGGTTTAGGGATATTCATTTTAAATAGTTTCAAATTGTCTTGAAATTCTAAGTCTAGCATGTCATCGTCTCCAGCTCGTCCGATCGTCGGAAGATTATCAGGGTCATATGCGAAATCAGGTTCTTCTCTCCGTGTCAGAAAGGCATTCGCCTTGTCTTCATTATGGAAGTCTCGTCTGTAGTCAGCATCGGATGCCTCGCCCTCGTCCTCGTCATCGTTTATTACAGCAGGAGTATCGCTGAACATCTTATTCTGTGTGCTTATCATTCCCGGCAAGTCGAACCTGTCGTTGTTGTCCGTAAAACTTATGTCTGGTCTGATGGAATCTAGTTGCGCTAGTGCGGTGGGAGTCAGTAGGATGAGGCCAAGAATTTTCTGGAACTGGAAGAAAAAACACGTTTTACGTTGGTATTTTGTTATTTTGGCTATCATTGTGCCGGTTATTGTAACGAACAATCAACGGCCTATTGGCTAAAATTTTTGACCTGGCTGGGTCACCAAAGGTATTTCTCCTCGATATAGTTCATATTGTGACGAAATTCATATCCCTGGAGCCCTAACCACTGCACTGGTAGCTGGGTCCTTGACCCCAATACTGATAGATCTACATAATTATGGAAAAAACTAATATCTTACCATTTTTGTAATGTCAATTCCATATTATCATATTTCTTCCAATGTTTCACCCATTACTTAACTTCAAGAGCATAAGAGCTTCAATTTCATGCTTTTGGTTTCAATTAATTTTGAGATTACTTATTATTTGCAGGTTTGCAGTTTTTCATGATTTTTACTATAATAATTGTGTAGCGGGAGTACCTAGATATCACAGTTGCTTTATAGCATTGACTAAAAGAGGAAGGGGGGTCTAAATCTATCTCTAAATTAATAGAAACTATAACGATAAAATTGAAATGAGAAATCAGCTCCTTCAGTAAATTTAATTTTAAATTGAGATAAACAAAATGGTAAGTTATTATTTTTATATTGTAAAAAGTAAAATATATAAAGATGAATAATATACTTTAGAGGTATGTGAGGTAGGGTGTAAAGTGCACTCATACTCCATAGAAA
Source organism: Lithophane socia (assembly GCA_947522985.1). NCBI lineage: Eukaryota > Metazoa > Arthropoda > Insecta > Lepidoptera > Noctuidae > Lithophane > Lithophane socia. The sequence continues at coordinate 13,731,402 of OX383273.1, forward strand.
AGGGAGGATCCTCCGACCAGGCGGGTGTCTTGTCTGGCGGGCTACTGCCCAACGATTGATGTCGGGGTCTTGTTTAACTATATTATGTCGATCGCGCGGTAAACTCTGCTAGCGCGATGCAGGATTTGTGTGACGTCAGGTCTTTGACGCGTAGTTCGCATGTGGCGATGTAGATGCCGCCACAATACGATCGCGAATGAGCAGTCTTATCAAATAGAATAGTACTCTCAGACACCTCTGATACACTCCCCTCTCCTTTTACTCTTCCCTTTCTATTAGAATAGGTATCTATTTTTAATAAGGCGATCGCTTGCTGATTTGTAATGTAACCTTTGGATGGCCCAAAAGATAGGAAAAAATAGATTTATGAGTCAGAAATTCAGAATGCACCATTCATTGCTCGAAGAGGACACAAACTGCACATGGAAGGTGAAAAGTGGGGCCCTCTAAGAACGTTTGCGCACTACATCCGATCATTCCGATCCGATTCCGAGAAATAACGGTCCGAAGTAGCCTTTGGTGGCTGACTCGACAGCTAATTTCTTTAAAAAACTTCTTCTTTCGTACTGAACTTCTACAAAAATAGATAATATAGATATTAACACAATAGTTAATGAGAAATTTCTCGTCGAAAATATCTCTCTTTACTTAAGAAAGTAAGTAAACATTTGTTTTTCTTCCAGATTCAGAAAATCCTTGCCCTCATCCTACTGAGTCCCGCTGTACTAATGGATTCCGTCAGACCAGACGTAAGATATACGGGCGACAACGACAGATTCGACTTGTCGGGAATTGTGAGCGCACAGAACAAGATGTTCCGCGATACTCCTCTAGTAGACGATGATGAGGACGAGGGCGTGGCATCTGACGCTGACTACAGACGACAGCTGCACAACGAAAATGCAGGGATACTCTTAGATGCACTTACGGAAAAACAGCCAGCTCATGAGTTTCCAACACGGAGAGATGACGATAAATTCGTAGATGATCATAAATTCGCAGTAGACGATAGTATGAACACTTTTGATGGCGGAACCGTGTCGGACTTTGAGGATAATTTGAAACATTTTCAGATGCCTCCTAACAGAAGGAAAATGCATGATAATGAACTCGCTGAACATTTAATCCTTCAGCAGAATGTTGTACCTATTGTAATGAATGTTGGCGGCTATTTGAAACCCCCGTTGCTATAATTAATATAATTTTGATTTCAAAATGTTTTCATTATCTAATAAGCAGCTAATTACTTTATATTTTATTTGCCAATTTACAACGACGTTTCAACAAACAATTTAATCCCTAATCGTAAACATTTTACATAAATAATCATATAAATTCGTATGTACGAACATACAACGTTTAACACTAACGCACCCCGCAAACGCGCGGTTGGCGGGAAAAAAATGCAAATGGCCGCGCTTCGTGACGTCACGTACGTAGGTGCCGGCTGGCGCGCGCGTGTGCCCGCTTGATGGCGTTTTAATTACACGACATTGGTGTTTTATTGGCGAGCTGTGCTGATTACCATGCTGATCACAAAGCGAGAAAAATGGGAAGTGAAACTAGCGCTTGTAAGGCACGATCGCGTCATAGCTCCTTATAACTGTCTTTGTTGACAGTAAATTGAAGAGTTGTTTTCTTTCAAAGTGTAATCTGTGGCAAAGTCAACATTCGATCAGCACGTGTTCGCTGGATTGAACGAGAGATGAACACCTCACCTGTCTTTGAAAAGAAAAATGAACCATCATTTAGTTTTCGGCCCCATCAGCCATCCTCTCTGCGAATAATCTCCACTGCCCTGCTACTGCTAATCAAGTTTGGCGATTCTTCAGGTTTATGTCAGCTAACTTTGTTCTCTTGCGGATCTCCTCATTTTTGTTTCGATTATGCAGAAAACTCCGAGCATAGCCCTCTCCATTGCCTTTTCGGTGTCTTAGGATACTTACTCAACGTTTATTTTTGTGTTAGAAATGTAGTATTGTATACTCGAATCAGGATTAATCATCAAAGGCTAGGCGGATAGCCTTTTCCCAACTAAATATGTGGGGTTCGGCTTCCAGTCTAATCAGCAAGCGTAGCATGAGCACCGTTTTGTCGACGGAAGAGTAGACAAAAATGACGTTTCCTGTAGACAGTACGACGGCAGCAAAGTAGAAAGAGTCAATTGCACTTTTTACGAAATTCACTCTTTTACATATTTCAACTCAGAATTCTTTGTTTTGTTATAGGACTTATCGGTTGTCAGTGTGATTTTGACAGTAAGGATAGAAAACTTTCTTCCGAAATAGTCTACCTACAAAAAAACCTAGACAAAGATCGTTAGAAATGAAAGACAACATGACAGATTATATAAGGATTTCTACGGTGCGATGTCAAAAATGAAACGAACTGTCACTTTGTATAGAAAAAGTTATGTCTATTCTTCGTAGAGATAGAAAGCGCCATGCTACTCCTGCTGCTGAATACCAGTATTTTACATGGAGCGACAGCCTATGTGACTCCACAACCCAGTTACAGTTACTACGACGGAACACAGCACAAAGAACATGCTGTCTTTTTTTACAACATTTTTCATTAAATCTAATGTCACGCTGAAATATACCTTGAACGCTTGAACCAACAAAATCGAGCAAGCTTTTAAAGCAGTAATAACACATTATCGATGTAAATTACAGACCAAAGAAGTTCAATAAATATTTGATGGCGACATAAAAAAGGTGGAAACCATAGGCAATTGTAAACAGTGCTTATAGAGTTAATAGTTTATGAGCAACGATGAGTGATTTCTATCAGCCAGGGAAGGACACACCCCGTCTAGGTTTTCGTTAGAAAAATGTAGTCAATACTTTTTATATTGCTATTGACAAAAGTGAAACATGAATTATGAACATAAATAAAATAGTACTGCTATCTTATTCCGTAACATATTTTCGTATCTGTTTCATTTTTCGAACATAAGAAGCAATGGGTTAGCAATTTGTTTCAAACCGATTCAGATTGTGATTGTTCGTGTATTACGCTTTCAAATTTCAAATATAGGTATATCTTTTTTCAAGCTGGCAGTTTAGTTTCAGGTTATATACCTACTGCACAAAAAGGTACGTCACCCTAACATGCATGATTCAGATATATGAATAAGCTATATTCAAGCTTATCTTAACAAAGACAAAAATGTCACTGTCAGTTTGGGGTTGTCATAATAGAACGTTACTTGTAAGTTGCAAACAACAATGATACTTTGTTAGCATTTGAACTCCCAGACAAGATAAACAAAAAGCAACAACAGATCCTCATAAAAGTATGTATGGAAAATAATATTATATAACTAGTAACTATGTTGTTGCCAACTGTGAAAACAGCGGAACATAGCGTTAGCATAGCACGTGCTCCTCGTCCCGCGGCCGCCGAACATCTGATCAAATATAATTTGAAATAACGTTCGATTTGCAACGGAACAGGTGGCCAGTAACTAAGCTGGTGTCTGTGGTCTGTGCCTATTGTTATGCTGATAAGGTAAATGCGAATATATTGTGAGTTTTGAGAAAGGTGATGTGATGACAAAAGAGTCGAAAATAATATAACATATCATCACGCCTGTATTCACCGAAGGATTAAACAGAGAGTCGAAAATGTGGGCAGCTCGCGTAGCATGACTACCGTACGCCATAGAGCATGCATGTATTCAAAGCATATAAGTACGTTGTGTTTTTACCAAAAAAAAACTCTTGGGTGCTTCAAATTCTAATTTCAAATTAGAATTACGTAATAGAGCATGCATGCATTCAGCATGCAGCATTTCTAGATCTTAAGGTCATTCAAATACATTAATTAGTTTATTGAATCAAATCTGTTGCCTTTTCCGACCAATCAGTCAAGAACGTTACTCAGGCCTGCCTCGATGACAACGCCCGCGTTCAGGCACCCACTGCGTGACGACCCCGACCTATCTATCTTCTTAGTGCATCATATAAGTACTTAAGACCCGCTCCACTTCAGCCGGGCAATTCTGTAAAAATCTCACCGTGAATACTTACTATAGATGAAGTGAGCTGTCATTCCACGATTCTAGGGATATAATGACATTCACTTCAAGTTCACTTCACGTAAGTTTTCACGATTCGATTTTTACCGAACACAACGGCTGGCTTTGCAGACTTATCGCCAACATAAAGATATTTCAGTTTCAGTGTGTAAAGTTAGTGAGTAAAGTTATCTCTCAGCACAGCTTACGCGATAAACTCATAAAATGCAACGATCGAACTTAAAGCATCGTAAACTTAGGTTTAGGCACATCGCTGCGGCAAGCTGTTAATGCTATTTCCAAGCTATTATGACACCTGCTCCGGAACGATACAACACTCGCCTAAATAATATTCTACTTATTATTACTGTTAGAGCTTAAACTTATAACCACAATTTATCATTTGTTTAGCCTAAACACCTTTTAAACATGACATTTCTATGAGGAGTTTGAAATAAAACTGACAGTAGACACGCGTTGAACAAGTGTCTAAGTTTTTGTGGTAAGGCCCTTAGAATTTAGTTTACACAACATGAAATTACCTACGTCTGTATTCCACAAAAGGGTTAGGCAGAAGTATAATTAGGTACAACATTTCACCAGTTAGATCGAAGTCCCATGTAATAGGGGGCGAGTCTATTGTTATTAACCGGGCACAAATCCAGACTCCGCCTCCTGGCTGCTACTGACAAAATTCCTAATAGCTAAACGTATATCCTAACCCTCTACTGCTATAATATACCATTTTCCACATTCAAGGACGATAGTAGGTGAAGGTATTGATAATATTTAGATACGAAAACGTCAACTACCTATAGTTGGCAGAAGGGGGGAATGAAAAAATTCTAGGTCATGTCAACATAAAGGGTGGAAGCAAGTTTGTTCAGTTTATTTTTATGACGTAGGTACGTATTATTTGTCTAGTGAATACCTAATGTGCAGAAAACACGCAATGGTAAAACCCGTTGTTTATCTATCCTAACTAATATTATAATTAATGCAAAAGTGAGTTTGTTTGATTAGTTTTCACGCTAAAACGACTGAACGGATTTGGATAAAATTTGGCACATGGGTAAACCATGACCTGGAGGAGGACTTAAGCCCTTTTCACAGAATTTCAGGACAAATGGTTTGCAGTTTCCTGAAAATTTGAACGATTGAATTATTGAAAATAGGTAAGTAAAAAAAAACATCAACGGAAGGTTCCGTTGATGTTTTTTTTTTACGAAAGTAATTGAATAGGTATTTTACAAAATAAAAACAGGAAAATCAAATGATTGACATTTGAGGTTCGTGTTTTAAATCTATCCTTACTTAATATTATAAATGCGAAAGTAACTCTGTCAGTCTGTGTGTCGTGCTTTCACGCCAAAACTACTGAACCGATTTAAATGAAATTTGGTACACGGATAGTCTAGAGCCTGAGAAAGGACATAGGCTACTTTTTATCGACATACCACGCGGGCGAAGCCGCGGGCGGAAGCTAGTAGGTATATATTTTTATATTATTTTATTTATATTTTATATGTTTATGTAACGACGTTCTGTGACCTCTTTGTGGCACAATTGAGTAAAAAAAAGTATAATTAGAAATAAGTAGGTAGTATTTCCCACTTGTGAATGAATATCTATGAATTTATTTGTGTTGGATTGGAACACTGCATCTAAATTAACTTTGAAGTAGTATGCTTTTAGTGTAGGTACCTGAATTCTTAGATATTATCATCATATTAATCTATTAAGTTACTTAGGTAAGTACTTGAGTTCATATTTTTATTTTGAAATTCAAAATAAGTGTTAATGTTTGCATGAAACGCAATACTTTTATTATTCAAAATAAAAGCATGTAAAAAACGTTAAACACATTAACCAAGCTGCAAACAGAAGCAGCAAAAACTGCAATACAAAATATCCACTTTTCCATATAACCGAACGCCCAGCGAATTAGCAATACCCACTTTGAATGTGAAAAACAGACGCTGAATGTTTGGTGCCCAACAGCTGAACAGTTTTCGTGAAAAAAAAAAGATTTCCAAGCGAATGGCGCTTGGACGCAGGCGTTCCCGCCCTCAGTGCTTATCTGAACGCGGACAAAAGCGCACGCATAATTTTCCCGCGCTCGACACGCTCACAGATCGCGGCGGAAAAATCAGAAAAATTTTCATCCTCAAAGTTTATTTCGCTCTAATATTTCATCTATTTAGTTTCAATTTGTTTATATCGTGAACATTTCGTTTGAATGTACAGTGATTTATTACAATAGTGCGTGTTACTGTGGAAGACTGCAATAAAAAGCGAGGGAAAGCTGTTTGCTGTCAGCTGTCAAAAAGGTTAAGGTGAGCGATGAAATTAATTTATTATCGAGTAATAAATTAAACTAATAACGTACGATATTTCTTTTCGTGTAAACTTGTCGTTACATTTATTACTATAGGATATAGAATATAAAATAAAAACAGCATGTATGATGTTTTCCGGTGTCAAATTAATTATTATTTATGTGAAAGTTTAAGAGATAAAAAATATGAAAGTCCTATTTACAATTTAGCATAAAGCTCTTTGAGCTTTCGGAAACTGCTATAAAATAGCACTCGATTCTAGTATTGTTTATTTAGGTATAAGGAACGTTTGTATAGATACAATTTATGATAATGCAGAGTATTGCACCAATGCTATTGCACCTAACTAGCTACGATTACCGTTGTGAGTTTTGATCTTAGTAGCTCCATACTTCTATCGCTCAGTTTTGATCTAGCCAAGTATCATTGAAAGATTACGCACTAATCCTATGAGAATGAACTTTGTATCTACATTATGTAGTTATAGAGATCTTACATTTTAAAGATCTACTAAAAGTTAAGGCATTAAAAAGTTTAGTTAAGGCCAAAATCTCTCTCTTGCCCCCTGCTTCTATTAAATGGGAAGTAAACATAACTGGGGACATGGGGATTTACTAACACCTGTGTCTACTCCTATGGGGATACAGGTGTGAATATATAAGTTGTCCTAAAACCCTCATTTTGCAAAATTCGTAAAACAATTAGCAATTACTGCATATTCATTTGTACATCGTCTGCCTTTCATTATCTATTGTATGGATATCTGAATAGACTGATTATGTTGGTATATAAAAAAAGCTTTAATAAAAAGCTCTTTCAGTCTGATTCGGAAGCCCTTTTTCATTTCTCGGATTCTCCACAAAATCGTCAATAAGTCCGCAACGGTAGGAGGTTCTCAAAGTCTTGCTGACATTAAAAGCCATGACTATCATTTGTTTTCTATCTTCTCGGATTCTCGTCTACAATTTGTATTAGAAAGAATTTCCTCACACTTGACAGTTGCCGACAGAACCTGGCTTTAGAAGTTGGACGTAGTTAAAAGCACAGCAAATCGCTCAATTCCTCCAAAACCGATGGGTTCTCTTGGCAAACACAATGGTCCACATAAAAGTCTGCCATAACTCAAAGCGCACGTCGCAGGGAATATATAAAACGTTATTAGTTTTTATAAAGAGAGAGGGCACCTGTGTTCTGTATCAGCTGGTCCTCCCAATATAGCGATCATTAAGTGTGGCGCGGCTGTGAGGACCATACGCGGTGAGAGTGGGCTACTGTATTGGAAGAAAAAACTGATTTCGGCTCTTCTAAATTGAAAGTCCTTGGGACTAGAAACTGAATGCGAGAAGCGCTGCTTGAACAGCCCATTTCTTGTAAGTTGGGTTGAATATATTGCCGATTTTTGATGGAAAGCGTTCAAGCTCAACCCTACTTGCAATCGGTTTTACTAGTTTTCAACAAATTTCTTGCTAGCTAATTCTTTACAATTAGAGTTTTTCTTAGAAACCAACGTAAGAACCTAGAGCAAGAATTTCTTAGGACCAAAAACGGAATGAGAAAATAGCTGCTTTATCAACCCGTTTCTGGTCATTAGGGTTCTGGATACTTTGATTAAGGGATCTTTCCTTCTAGAGATAGTTCCTTAGGACCAGAACACAGATTGGGGGATAATATCAAATTTTCCAGCGCATTTCTAACTATCTTAGGTGATGAAAAAAATAATCAAAAAATAATCAAACCTCATAAGTAACTAAATAGGTATAGCAGGTATTCTGCTATTGTAACTAAAGCCAGGCGTTTTTACTAGGGAATCAGTCCTTTCAATATAGCGAACGTTATGTGTGGCGCGGCTCTAAGGACCATACGCGTTGAGTTGGGCTGCAGGATTGGTAAAATAGAATTTTTGTGTAGGGAAAGCTCTCTTGTAACTGAGTAACGAAAGCTTTAAAGCGTTTCTCTCAGATTACGACCTTCTTGTCTGAGAAAAGTGCTGCTTTATCAATCCATTTCTCGTTATAAAGGTTGAACGTTTCATAGAAAGCTCGAAACCATATGGATTTTGTGATCGGAAAATGAATATACTTGGACATGTAGGTATATAGATTTAGGTAAGAAATCTAGCCCAAAAGTTTTACATATATCCACTTTCTACACAAAATATGGAGTTTTCTACAGGATCAGAGGGCATAGACAAAGTAACATTCTATCAGCGTTAACGATGACGGAAAAGGCAAACATGTATTAGTTTGACATATGCTATCGAAAAGCTTATGTCAATCCTGTTGAAAGTCGTTGTAGAAATACGAAACGCTTTCGAAGCGATTGTCACTTGTCTACGCCCTCAGTTTCTTAGGCCCAGAAACAGAATGGCAGAATGACTGACTTATCAACTTAGTTCTTATCATTTTGGTTGAATACTATTAAAAACACTATAATAGGTAGGTCAATACAAGTAGGTATTTTGCTATTGTAACTAAAACCAAAGGTTTTTTACTAGTATTCTGCATCAGCTGGTCCTTTCAATATAGCTATCATTAAATGTGGCGCGGCGCTTCGTGCCATGTGCGTTACTGTGGGCTGTGGACGTTGTGGTACGCATAACTAGGGTTGGATAGGAAAATACAGATTTCACAGTAGGTTTTTCAGTCTTTAGGTTTTAGTTTTACTAAAACTAAAGTGTTTTAGTGAAACTAAAAGCATTATCTTTTTACTTCTTCTTCTTCTTCTTTTCGTATGGTTAGTGACTAACCTGGTGTCAGAGTTTTAAAGCCGCCCATGAGCCTCAGACTTGGCTTCTAATCTTTCTACTTAGGCAAGATAAAACCGGAACTCGTCCATGGACTTTAGGCATGCAGAAATACACGGCATATGCAAAGAATCAATCTGCCTAGCCGTTTCCAAAACTTATGTTTATGTTGGGGTCAGTTTCCAGTCTAACCGGATGCAGTATTTCACATGGAGCGACTGCCTATCTGCTCACAACCCAGTCACTGGGTAACACGAATCCCTTGCTAAGACTGGTTGTAAGAATTTTGGACTTTGACTACCCGTAACGACTGTCACAAATCTATGAACGGCTTTAACGCGCTTTTCGAGTCACAGGGGGCTTTTCCAAAGAATATTATGTAAATATTACCGCTTAACTTTTGTCCAATAAGCACACATAATTGATTCCCTTCAATACTATTTGATAATGAACTGCATCCATTTCTCTCTTCTATTAATATCTTAAAGTACACAAGGAATTTATTTTTAAACACAAAAGTTTACTTATGAAACGCCACGCGCCGGTACCCTTGCTTCCTGTTTTTGAAAAAAAACAACAGAATTTTTTGTATGGCAACTGTTGTTAAAAGAATTCTAAGTTTAAATATTTTCTGAAGATATTCGCTATTAGGTTTCGTATTTTCCGCCTGGAGTCGACTCAAAAGACCAATTTTCGTTTTACGTAGATCGAAAATGCGATGTTGAAAGAATTTTGTTTTCTTACCAAGCGTTTGTTGTAGGTATAATTAATATTCTTTGAAGGCAGGCTTTAAATTAATGAAATAAACACATGGTGGTGAGTTTCCTAGCATTTTAAGTATTTTTGAATAAACGTAGTGAAGGCTGTTGGACTGGAATGTGGTTTCAGGTTCTTGTGATAACTGCTCGACGACTTCAAGGTTATTTTTCGGAAATCCAAATGAAGTACACACGGCTACACATCAAGCTATACATTTCCAGCTTAAGCTGACCTCGCATTGTACTGAAATCATAGACAATGCGAGATCAGCATAAACTGGAAAGGTATAGCTTGATGTGTAGCCGTGTGTACCTATCTTACTTCGTACTTAATTTAATTAGGGAAACATTAAACATTTTGTACAATGACCTATGCCATTTTCATTTCAACGTACCTACATCCAGTTACTAGGCTGAAAAGCAGCATGTTTTCGTATGTTTTTATGAAAATATATTTTGGTCCTTTGAACTGTTGAAGAGGAGCTCGCGGCTAATTAATAACTGCCGCACGGGTCGATCTATCAGGTTAAGCTACGCATCTTTACATACCGAGACTCCTCCGTGCCTCGGAAAGCACGTTAAGCCGTTGGTTCCGGCTGTCATTCGTTGATCTTTGACAATCGTTACGGGTCGTGAGAAGCCCGTAAATCTGACAACTAGTCTTATCAAGTGGTATCGTATTACCCAGTTACTGGCTTGTGGAGGTTAGATAGGCAGTCGCTCTATGTAAAATACTGGTATTCAGCTGCATTCGGTTAGACTGGAAGCCGATCCCAACAGAGTTGTGAAAAGGAAGGCAGATTGATTGAACTGTTAAAGATACTTCAACCTGTTATCTAATTACGTAACTTATTTCCGTAACCGATTAAGACTAATCTGTTTCATTTTGACAGATCAACAACATTCATTGTGTTATTTATATGTATTGTTAAGCAGATTTTTTTTTCGAACATAGAAAGCAATGGATCAGCTATCTGTTTCAAAACGATTTAGATTGTGATTGATCGTGTACTACGCAAATAGGTTGCAGTACCCGTTTTAAAGGACAAACATAAGTAAGTATAGGTAGGTACTAAGTTACTACTTATATTATAAAACTTTTAAAAACTACTACGTAGTTATGATAGCGAATGCTAAAATATCGTCTAAGATACGGCAATTTCACTATCCAGCTACAGAAGTTAATCTGTGTGATACAGAAATTTTGCCCTTAATATCCAAGTGTGAGAAATATTTCCTAAGAAACATTGATAAACAATTACTGTCATGTCACCTCGACCACAACCCAGTTTCGCCCGACCACCATACACACACACATACAGATGTCTATCTCATGAATCACTTGCCCGTATGCAACAGTCTCAATGCTGAGCCCTTATTGGGGTCACCTTAGACCCGCATTGCTGTGTTTACTTGCTCATTCAATTAAAGTATACTGTTGTAAATCAAGTACTTATTATATCAGGGTTTGTTGTAGCTGCTGTTGGAAAGAACCTTATCGACTGCGGGTTTCGGGAAGTGAGTCGATTCAAATTGGTGTGGTAGCAGTAGGGTTTGTTATAAAAGGCCGGTTCGAAATTCGAAAATCATCATCTGCCTAGCCTTTTCCCAACTATGTTGGGGTCGGCTTCCAGTCTAACCGGATGCAGCGGAATACCAGTATTTTACATGGAGCGACTGCCTATCTGACCTCCACAACCCAGTAACTGGGTAATGTAATGTAATGTACCCTTGGCAAGACTGGTTGTCAGACTTTCGGGCTTCTGACGACCCGTAACGACTGTCAAAGATCCACAAATGACAGCCGGGACTAACGGCTTAACGTGCTCTAAGCTCTAGTTCTAAGTACCTACATATAAAACACAAACTACCGTACCATTTCCGACTGACCATCAATAAACTTCGATCTAATCTCCTAAACTGCTAAGTGGATTTTGGTGCAGTTTTCACCACCACTCAGGAGTTTTTCGAGCGATGTTCGAGCTCTAGCATTAATTCTAGGTGCGGGGTCGCCATTGAAAGATAAACATCACATCAGCTGTGTCGGTTCCCGCGCTAAAACTGACGCGAGTTTGGCTATGACTCGTTTGACGTACCACAGGAGAGAGACAGAAGATCTTCCCTTAATTAAATGGATGCCTAACAATTTTCCTGGGTTTTTAGAAGGAAATTCTTGTTGGTCTAATTCTGCAACTGAAATAACAATGGCCGATCAGTCAATATTTTATTCCATTTTTTTCGTGATGACGTTTTATTCCATAATATGACACAATAGTCTGTGACAATATGCCAAATTCTTATTATGAGCTGTGGGCCTACCTACCACCACCGCTTATACAGCAGTATTATTTTAATATTACGTCAGTATAGGAAAGAGATGAAGCTCTACAGGACGTATAGCTCCATCTCTTTGCCCCACGAAGTAAGATTAAAATAAGACTGCTGTAAGCGGTGGGGGTAGGCCCCCAGGGGGCCTGGTATGCAGCTGGTATAGTTAATAATGGAAGTTGGTTATTCGATTATACATTACTAGCTGCACACGACTTCGTCTGCGATTCAGGTAGCCTATGTCCTTCTCCAGGTCTACCCCTGTGCCAAATTTCATCCAAATCCATCTAAATCCGTTCATCTAAAGCAATTTTAACGTGAAAGCGTAAAAACAAACAATCAAACTCACTATCGCGTTTATAATAATAGTTAGGATAGTTTGGATTTCCCATAGACAATAATTATTTACTCATCGATATCGTATATATTTTGTAGTGCAACTTCTGTGAAGTTATCTTGTTTATGATAAACTGGTTGCTATGGTTACTTCCGATAGGATAGCAACTTGTGACGTAATAGAATGAAATATTGTTCTAATGCGTGACCGAGCTGAGTAACCGATTACTACTGATTCTATTCAGTATAGTTTCAGGCATTTGAAAATTAATGTTTGAATTTCTGATTCATTTTTGAAATTGGTAACTATGGATATTGGACTGATGTTTTGTACGAAAATAATTTCTAATTATTTTGGGAAAAGTAGAAACTCTTACTTACTGCAAATGAACTAATGTGTTGATTAGGATTATATAATTATGGGTTATTCCACTAATCCCCATTGACAATCCCCATCAATGGGGAATTTATGTGCAGGAAAAATTAAGATACTTACACATATTTTAGGGGTATGAGGAAAAGGGTGTAAAGCTCTTTAATCCTGCCCAACGATCCATCCTGCCCAAAGATTGATGTCGGAATGTTGTAATATGTCCATCGCGCGGTAAACTCTAATTGCGCGATGCAGGATTTATGTGACGTCAGGATTTTTATGTGACGTCAGGTCTTTAATGCGTAGTTCGCACAGTGGCGATGTAAATGCCGCCACAGGTTCCTATGAAGAAGAATTGGCTAGAAACTCCATGAACATACTTAATTTAAAAGAATCAGATCTTATTACAATAATATATTTTTGTAAACTCCAACCCCACACGAAATGAAAAACGCGTCTACCGTTTGCCCCCCTTCAAAACTAAAGCCTCCAACACGGAATTAAAAGTGGAATTCAGAACAAAGCTCTGGCACATCCAGTAGTGCACATCTGTGTCAACAATAAGGCGGCATCTGTGCGCCGCAGGTGTGTACCTCGCTTTACGTATAAATTGTAACAGGGAAATTCCAATAACGGAGGGTTCCTTTGAGATTTAGTGGGTACGACACGGAGGCGTGATGGATCGGGACTGTGCCTGTTACCTTGTAGAGGTTTAATGGAGAAATTGGTGTTGGTATTGAAATTCTCTGTAGCAGCTTGTATGGTCTGGCTATGACAGTAGGTTCGTTTGTGTGTACTGTTAATACCTTTGCATATACTTCTTCGGGAAATAGGTAGGTAGGTACACATCAAGCTATACATTTCCAGTATAAGCTGACCTCTTATTGTACGGAAATCCTATAAGATACGAGATCAGCTTAAACGGGTAATGTATAGCTTGATGTGTAGCCGTGTGTACAAGTGTGTGTACGTGTGTACAACTGTGATGTTATCGTAACTGGTCATAAGTTATGATGTTGGTAAGCTTGTGGGTAAATGGGCCAATGATTGAGATCTACGGTGAAGTAGACCACACTCAACTGTTACACGATTGTTATATTAACTAAAGTTTTTTATTACCTACTCTTCTTTATAAAAACGTAGACCAGGGACTAAAAGTCAGCATAGATAGTTCAAAAAATATGTCGTGCAGTTTTATGATGTCGAAGAACATATTATAGTCCGACGACTGACGAAAAACGAAGTTTGCCGAGGGATATTAAAAAAATAGTTGCACTGTACAAAGTATTGTATTGCGTTTCTAAGGTCCTATGTGTCCCTCACCCCTCACGCCCCTAACCGCCGCCACAGGAGACGCCCTAGGCTGGGCGTCGGGAATCCCAGGCGCATTCCCGGCCACCGTAGGCGCGGGCACCGTAGCAATGGATAGCTCGCCGTCCGATAAGGATCAGGCCCAGGTCGACGGCGCGTCCTGCTCCACGCGCGCCTCAAAGAGATGTCAGCACAATTGGCGGGGTCCGCTAGGACCGATGCCTGTCAGGGCTGCGGGAAAGTCCGAAAGGCATACCGGGGCCCTTGGCAACAGGCAACTGAAGGAACACGGGTGGGTTTTAGTCAGTAAAAGTCTGACAGGCACTCCTGCTCCGCCCAGAGCGGGAGAAGGCATTTGATGATTTCCCAACAAAAAAAAAAAGGTCCTGTGTGTCGTGTCGGTGTCGTCTCGGACAGCTAAAGAGCTCTCAATAACATAAAGGGTTAGATTTCGTGAATAGACTGCCGAGTTATTAGATTTTTTCCTACAGAAGTTATGGCGATCGTATTTTCTTCACTTCAATTATACTGATGTAGGTCTATCGAATTGTCCCTTCATTTGATTTAATATTTCTTCTGTATTTTCCGCCCCGTTTGCTTCTAGGATCTTATTTATCACTCGAAATTACATATATTGCTAGATATTTTGTCAAAAATCAATTCACATCTAATAGGGAGATTAATTTCAGTTAATGAAATGAGCAATTTTTAATTAGTCTTTCAGATCTATCTTTTTTTGTAACTAAAATAAATGGGGTTGGTATATCCTTATTGGACAAAAGCCCCTTTTAATAAAAATAAAATAATATAAAAAATATATAAAATAAAAATGCTGATCTTGTACGTCACTGACTGGAAAAAATGAACGCTTAAAATATGACAGTGTTATTAGTCCACCCTTTATGATCGCAATTTTTATTTGTTTTCAATAGGACCTAGCAAGGCTTTGCTCCCATTCTGTTGAAATCTCTTGTTCAGCTTTTACAACAATAAATTACAACCACCTATTTGATGACAATAAGATTACCAAATTGTTGAAAACCTAATCTCTCGATCCTCAGCTCCTATAATAGTCCTCCAGACCGTATTTTCGGCCACGGCGGCCAATCTCAACGGAGACTAGCCATCGGCGCGGGAGATATTATAGTGCACAAGTGTTTGCGCAGACACAAGTGCACTCTCTCTTCCCTCACTCTCATAGTCCGATGGGACGGCAATCCGACACGACCGGAGAGAGATCAGGCGTAGGACCAACGGCTTAACGTGCTTTCCGAGGCACGGGGGTAACACACCGCCAACTTCCAAACTCCGGGCTGTTACTACGAAATTCCTAATGGAAAAATCCAATAACACTTTGCCCGACCCAGGAATCGAACCCAGGACCCCACGCTCTGCAGTCGCACTTGCGACCACGAGACCAACGGGGCAGTCGAGCTCCTATAAATAGTTGACAAAGGACCCAGCAACAGCGTGACCAGCATCATTCGAGTGTGACGTCACCAGGCGTTTGGTTACATTGTTTTTGGCAACACCTGTGTCAACCGCGGCGCGTGCGACTGCGGCGCCGGCGCCGGCGTGGGGGCCCGGGTGTGCGACCGACGATCTGTGTATTTTTGTGGCTTTTGATGTAGGTTTGAGAAGTGACGGTGATAAGGTTGTGTTTTTGATAAGTTTATAGGGAGAGAGATAAGAGGGGCACTCTCCCTTCAAAAGTTATAAAGGAAACAAACTTCTAGCAATCTTAGTAAAAGTTTTGTAAATAATCAAACTAATAAAGTCGACAGAAATTATACATCATCTGCCTAACCTTTTCCCAACTATTTTGGGGTCGGCTTCCAGTCTAACCGGATGCAGCTGAATACCAGTATTTTACATGGAGCGACTGCCTAGCTGACCTCCACAACCCAGTAACTGGGTAATACGATACCCCTTGGTTAGACTAGTTGTCAGACTTTCGTGCTTCTGACGACTCGTAACGACTGTCAAAGATCCACAAATGACAGCCGGGACCAACGGCTTAACGTGCTTTCCGAGGCACGGAGGAGTCTCGATATGTGAAAATGGTCACCCATCCACGGACCAACCCCGGCAAGCGTAGCTTAACCTGATGGGTCGGCCCGAGCGGCTGTTATTACTTAGCCACGAGCTCCTCCGAGAGAAATTATACACAATCTGAAAATTGAGAAACCCACATATACCCGCTTACTAATTGCAATAATTGGTAAGCGGTAGGGCGGTCTCTGTTTTTTTAGGAACGTAGATACATACACCCCTTTGCAAATAAAACGGGCACCTTAACAGTCGTTGGCTTTTGTATGGATAATATTTATATTTTTACTATGTCTTTAGCATAAATGACTAGTAATTTGTTATAATCAATAAGAATATAGTTTTTTAGCTACACCCCTCTTCCAGCAGCGCTACAATTTTACTAGCTCTTACTGCTTTTTCTGCCATTACAATCGACACAAAGATATCACTTTTAAGACACAATAAGGCTGGATTATGCGACAAAATATATAAATTATTCTACTAAAAATAACGAGAAGTTAGTTTTAGTTGCCAGGATAACCTTCTGACTGCAAACCTGCAAAATGTTAGTAAAAGTCTCAAACAGAAAACGGGATTATTATTGTTTTTAAACAAAAGTTTCGAATTTGGAATTAACTTTTTTTCTTACCCAGACTCTTTATTAAGTTCCAGTAACATAGTTAAAACCTCTTTACAACTAAAGGATTACCAATAATGTACAAAAATTAAAACCGCCCGTTTTTTTTTGCAAAGGGGTGTAGATCGTCCAGCTTTTTCTAACTTTTTCCGGACGAGGTCTAACTTAGCTAGCCAGCCAGTTCGATTGTATGTAGGTTTTTAATAGCATTATCTATCAGTGTGTAGAAGCTGGTCGTTAGGTCACCACCCGAGTCTCCAAAGACGGTTACAGCGACTGAGGAAAGGACCGTGATTCTTTCTTCATTAGCGGCCCATTTTCGCCGTGTACTGTGAGATAATGTTCCTGGCAACAGACGTTTGGTTTAAGTAGTTTTTTTGGCGGAAACAACTGTGCAAACAGTCGGCGCGTGCGGCTGCTGCGGTTGAGTTGTTTCGCGACTTTTTGATGATTTTTCGTATTTGTTCTTTTTGCATGTTAATTTTGGAGTTTATATGGCGAATCATTTCTTCATTTCATGGGAGGAAATAATTTTTTTCTTTTTTTTTTCTCCAAAATGCTAACAGAATGTAAGTATTCATATTACACAGCAACTGGGCCCATAATACCACAGGATTTCTTACAAAGCATTTCCACTTTTGAACAGTCAACGATTCGGTCGGTATGTCAGCAAGTTAGTCGCCCGTTCCTGCCTTCCGCAGATAACTCTTGCAAGGCAAACGTTTAAATCATAGTATAATGAGTGTGTCCACAGGTGCCGTGCTCAGCTGTGAGCTCCTAATCGCACCATTACGCGCACCATAACGAGAGCACCTAATGATGCTGATGCGGAACACTGGTGCACTGCTTGTGACCTGTTTGTTATAGTTTAAGGTAGTGTCACTAAAACCTTGTTGGTGGAAAGAAAGTTGGAGAAGATGATCAATCAATCCGCCTAGCCTTTTCCCAACTGTGTTGGGGTCGGCTTCCAGTCTAACCGGATGCAGCTGAATACCAGTATTTTACAAGGAGCGATTGCCTATCTGACCTTCACAACCTGAGTAAAGTTGGAGAAGATGATGACAATCATAGAAACTGGTTTTTTACGGGTTTTGTCGACGGAAGAAAAGACAAAATGACAAATGACACACAATGAAATTGTAATTGTTTATCTGTCATTTTTTTGTCTATTTTTCCGTCGACAAAACCCGTTTCTATTGTGGTCATGCTTAGCGTGCAGTAATTCTTCTAATTTTATATCTATACATAACATATTATTAATTAAAGTTGCTTTCCGTGTCTACCTGTGTGACCGGGTTGATCTCCTAAATTACGCAACGGATTTTGACATGATTCACGCCATCATTTGGAGAATTTATTTCGTTTAAGTAGGTATGTGTGTAATCCTACTAATGTTATAAATGTGAAAGTTTGTATGTTTGTGTGTTTATGGCTAAGTAATAATAGCCGCACGTGACAGTCATTAGGTAAAGTTACGCTTGCCGGGGTCTAGCCAAATTCGGTGAGCCACAAACTAAGCGGATGAGTGAACATCTTTACATACCGAGACGTCTCCATGCCTCGAAAAGCAGGTTAAGCCGTTGGTCCCTGCTGTCATCAGTGGATCTTTGACAGTCAGAAGCCTGAAAGTCTGACAACCAGTCTTACCAAGGGGTAACGTAGTACCCAGTTACTGGCTTGTGGAGGTCAGATAGGCAGTCACTCCATACAAAATACTGGTATTCGACTGCATCCGGTTTGGCTGATCTCAACATAGCTTGGGAAAGGCTAGGGAGATTTTTATCGCACTAATTGTCAGGCTGATTTTAAAAATAGATTTTGTCTCATATTTATCGATAGTTCACCGGGGTTATGGTTTATGGGTGTATGTAAGGATCGTAGCAGGAGCCATTCTGTAGATTCTGCTTACCTCCATGGGAAGAAGGCGTGAATTTATGTATGTATGTATCGTCAGTTTTAAATGCTAAGCTTGTACTTCCTTATACTTCACTAATCACTTTTGTAACCCCTTTTAGTATAGAATATTTCAGTTAATAGTGGCAGCATCTCACCTACCTATACATAGAATCTACATAACGTCACAGAAAGCACCTTCTAAATCACCGGTTTATAATAACAGTCAAAAATGTAAATGTTTTAAAACTTTTTAATTATTTATTCTTAATTCTTTATTGTACACCTAACTTACATTATTACGCAGTGATAGAACATGTCCAGTCCACAGTCCATGCACAACGGCGAGCTTAGTCCATAGCTAGTTGAGTTTTCTTCCATCAAACATTTTAGTGATTATTAAAGAGGGCTTATTAATGTTTCTCTTGACATTTTCCATTAATAATACCATTACAAGAAGAATCAAAATTGACACCATGGTCCACGTGCTCCGTATCTTGTTCATCACCACGCACACTCACTTCTTCTTTCTGAAACTTGTCTTGAACAGCATTTTCATCCTCTTCATTTTCTTCAAAATCTGGTTCTTTCACTTCAGTAACATTCCTTTTCACTAACTGTTTGGGTTCCATTACTTCTAAATCATTATCATCAATGAATTCACAGATCCATTCATCAAAGCTTAGAGCACTTGGATAAACAAAGTTTGACGATATCGTCAATATATTTAGTGACAATATTATAAAACAAAATAAATTTAGCTTCATGACTGCTTCACTAACACTAAAGACTGGAATTCTATCAGCACAAGCTACACGCTCAGGCGACACGCGACTTGCGAAAGAGAGGGCGGAGAAACCGAATGAAAGACGTTGCAGAGTTGAGAGTTGTAGAGAATGCCACGAGTGACCGCGACGTAACTCGCGTAGTGATGGATGGAGACTAAATAAGTGATGTGACTTTTAAAAGTGTAGGTCTTGTTTTAGATGCCTACCTACAACATAATGTTCTACATTCGGGCGCTATCGAGGTCACAACTGCAGACTAATAAGTTCCGTATTGGCTCATAATTAATAGACCAATAAATATGTATTATGCCTTAAAAATGTATGCAACTCCAAATTATGCCAAAACCAATTAGACCAAATGACAGGTTATGCTAACCTTTGCACTACGCCAAAGTATTATAATGCCACAGTAATATTATGCAAATAAAACTTATGCCAAACAATTAACCTTAAGATATGCCAAGAGGGGGAGACCCATTTGAGTTGATAATTGAGTGTTTTTCTACAATACTATTGTTGGACTTTCAGATTCTTCTATACTTACTTATAACATTAGGGCCAGTACATTGGCAAGTGAGTCACAACTGCGAGGGTGAGTTTTATTTTGGTTTCAATCGGTCACAAGGGCTCGTGGCTCCATAATAACTGCCGCACGGGTCGACCGATCAGGTTAAGCTACGCTTGCCGCGGTCAGTCCGTGGATGGGGGACCATCTTAACATGCCGGACACGTCCGTGTCGAGGAAAGCACGTTAAGTCGTTAGTCCCGACTGTCATTCGTGGATCTTTGACAGTGGTTACAGGTCGTCAGAAGCCCGAAAGTCTGACAACCAGTCTTACCAAGGGGTATCGAGTTACCCAGTAATTGGGTTGTGGAGGTCAGATAGGTAGGCGCTCCATGTAAAATACTGGTATTCAGCTGCATCCGGTTACACAGGAAGCCGACCCCATCATAGTTGGAAAAAGGCTAGGCAGATGCAGCCTGAAAGGGCACTGCAAAACAAAATAAATGTTGTAATATGATTACTCACAGAGATACAAATGTCGCATGTAGTCTGTTCAAGATGCAAACTAGTTCGTTCAACTTTGGTATTTATTATGCAAATCTAAAACTTTGGAAATATTCATCTTTATGGAATTATAAACACTTTTTCGAACGAAAGCATGAGATAACATAGATTTGGAGGGGTCAACCTTGGAGACGAGTCTAAAAGGATAAAGTAATATCAACAGTGCTCGCAGTATTTCGAATAATATAATGATTATGTATAAGGAATCCGAATTGCATTTATTGTCCTTTTGTTTTTGTATTTATTTGTATAGAAACTTAGTTAATCATTTAATTTAGAACCTAGTGTAAATAGTTAGTTTCATAATAGATTATTATGCAAATACCTATTTACACTACGTTAAGTAAATTATTATTAATAATTTACTATTGTATATAAGCATTATTCTATACTAATATCATAAAGAGGTGAGTTTGTATGTATGGAGTATCTTCAGAACTACTCATCCGATTCCAAAAATTCTTTCACTAATGGAAAGCTACAGTATTACAGAGTGTCATACACGCGGATGAAGTCGGGGCAGAAGCTACATAATTAATAAATAAAACATTTAATGAATTACGTTCACTTTTATTAATATTTTAGACAACTACCACGTAGGCACGTTTCTTTTCGCGTCGTCATCAGCTCTAGACACACTCACTTTAAGTTTCGGTACTTTGACACGAGTATCAATTTTGAATTCTGTGTCGTACGTTGGTAAATTGACTTTGACAGCACTATTTTCGTCTATATCACTTCTGCTGTTTTTAATGTCATTTCCCTTCACTGTATCTTTAATATTATAGATATCTTCAACACTTTCACTGTCGTATTCACACACCATCTCTTCGTCGCCAGGATATACGAAATTGGACATTGTCGTCAATGTTTTTAGAGATAATAGTAGGACACACACCAAAACCAGCTGCATGACTGTTTTCAACGAGGATCTATAGACGAATGATTACCTAATGTGAGGCGATGAATATTTTAATAACTTTAAGCTGGTTACGTTATTGTTGTATCTATTTGATATTTTAGTGAAAAATGCATTACATGATTTTTAGAGTCCGACCGAATACGAAATTCGGTCGGACATTTCGGTATTCGGCTTATCTGTTTTCGGTAATTTTTGTTTACGGCCCAATAACATTACTTTTGGCCGAAAAAGGTTAAATATCAATACTTGCAATTTGATTTGATTTAACCATTCAGAGAAAATCCATAGCAACAATAACTAATAGCACAATGGCTTTGGGTGTGTGAAATATTTATTTTCTAATTTATGTTACCTATATTTTTGTAGCGACCATTTTCGTTTTTAATTAAATGCCAGCTGAAACTTGTACCTAAATGACCATACATTTCAAATTTTTAAAATTGAAATAAG
The DNA here is from genome assembly GCA_947522985.1 of Lithophane socia. Taxonomy (NCBI): domain Eukaryota; kingdom Metazoa; phylum Arthropoda; class Insecta; order Lepidoptera; family Noctuidae; genus Lithophane; species Lithophane socia. Next base: position 13,753,401 of record OX383273.1, read on the forward strand.
TTACCTGTAAGTTTCCCGAACAAAATAAAATGCAGAAAAAAATGTATCTCGCATTAAAACAACAGATTGTTTCATTATTAATATTTATATCTTAGAGAAAAGTAGATATAAAGTTGTTAAAATGGTTGATTAAAATAAGTAAATAAAAGCTTGACCCTTTGGCCTGATTTCTTTTACTTTTACCAACGAAAATCCAGTAAAAAAAAAATTTCAATTTCAGTTTTCCGCCGAACATGTAAATCAGGCCGAATTTAGTTTTCGTTTTGGGCTAAACAAAAAATCGGTCAGACTCTAATAATTTGTTTCTGAGGATCTAGACATACAAATATAAGATATTTTCCATATATCAAGGCCTGTCAAGATACGATTAAATATGCAAATACTGTATTGCGTAAGTATTAGCAACTTTTGTGGTTCGCACACAGCTGATAAAAATCGTTAAGTAGCTGAATATAAAATGCGGAGACGACAATAAATGAAATTACTGACAATACATTTATGAACAGGCCTATTTTGAAACTATCGATATATCATAAATTCATAACATCGAAATTGAAAACGTGTTTTTTTTTCAAACAATTAGTTTGTTTGAAAAAAAAAACACGTTTTCAATTTAGGCAGATAGCTAACTAACAAACAACTACTAAACTAATATGGGCTAACTATGGGTTTTGCCAATTTTTTACTAGCTATAGTGACTAAACTAACTAATCATTGTTTGTTTTTCCTTGACATTTATGTTATTTAGGGCGAATTTCACCAAACTTTTGTACCGAGTATAAGTCTTATCCTGCGACTAAATTTTGAATTTTTGACAGTTTTTCCTTATAAAAATTGTCAGACGACAATTTTATTCCACGGATAAAAGATATCTGACTTTGATAAAATCAGCCCTTAGACGTATAGTTTAGAGATGTTATAATTACGTGCAAAACCTACAGTATTTACGGTAGTATAAACTTCTCAGTGCTCAGTGTAGTTTGGTTCGGAACCCTAGTTTTGCGAGCCCAACTCGCTCTTGACCGGTTTTTTTTTATTAATTTATGTTTTTTTTGGCGCCCAACGTGGGCCATGAACTTTACCCCCTCGGCCTTAATCATTGAATCTTGACATTTATAACCCGATGTTAAGAACTATCACTATCGTTGCATTTTTATATCAATGCAAGAGCAATATACACCAGTATTTGGCGTTAAATAACCATAACTGTAACCAAATAATTATTAAAAATATGTTTGACGTGTAAAAGTGTGTGTACAACAAACCTACTTACAGAAATACAATCATTTATTATTACTTACATCTCGTATGAACTCAAACTCAAACATTTATTTCAATTAAACCATTTACAGGCACTTTTGAATTGTCAAATGAGTCGGTCAGTCAGAAAGATGAAGCTAGTTGCCCATTCCAAAGTGTAGGAGGTTCCTATGGAGGTGAACGGACAAGAAACTCCATAGACAATTTTTTTAAGTCAACTCCTTGAATTTATTGCCTCTCGTGTAACATACAACCACCAACAGGCTATATTATACCCACGTCAGAACCCATTACATCTACTATCGGTGCTAACAGCGCAATCCGCCATTGTATAAATAACGCTAAGAGGCCAGCTGCGCGCAGCCGTGTTGACGTCGTGGCTAAATGCATCTCTTTCGCACCACTTCCACTTTTAAATAAAGAACCAGGTGTAGTTCCGATAGGTAACAGATAACAACTGTGGGAGATGAATGGGTCGCGAACAGAGATTGGGAGGACAGGTGCTTTGTTTCTCCTCTCTTTGGCTATTTGCGATACTGATAATGGCAATCTAACTGTGATAATTAATATCACTACATCCTATCCTACTTCCTACAATCCTACTAATATTATAATCGCGAAAGTTTGTAAGTATGGATGGATGGATGGATGTTTGTTACTCTTTCACGTAAAAACTACTGAATGGATTTGGATGGGCTAATAGATAGTTTATAACCTGGATTAACACTTAGTATACTTTTTATCCCTATATTCCCACGGGATCGCGACTTACGCGCGTGAAACCGCGCAGCTAGTATCATCAAAGAAAGAAAAGAAAGAAAGAATAACGTTTATTTGGACACAGTTCGTGAAACACAAAATACAAATAACAAAATAAAAAATGTTTTGACAACAATAGTGTGTGTTTGTGTCACTACATAGTATAAAACAAAGTCGCTTTCTCTGTCCCTATGTATGCTTAAATCTTTAAAACTACGCAACGGATTTTGATGCGGTTTTCACTAATGGATAGAGTGGTTCTCGAGGAAGGTTTTAGTATATAATAACCGACATCCACGAGGGTGAAGCCGCGGGCATCAGCTAGTTTTGGATAAAACAGGTGCCTTTTTCCCTGGTCTTTTGCGATACTGATGATGGTAATGTAACTAAGTATAATAATATGATAACTATTATAATACCAGCCGTCTGTACGCTTGCAGATACAAATTATTACTTACACGTAGGTTAGCTTGGAGGTTGAACATTATTCCCGGAGTCCCGCTGGCATTCCGGGAGGGTTGGGAACCCTACTTACACGGCACAAAGTGTGTCAGTAGCCAGTCTACGGAAAAACATAATTTTCACTCGATTGCGCTCAGTCTGAAACGTTACTCGGTACTTAATTAAAAAAATATCGCGACATGCAACCACGCAAGGTGGTCAGAAGTCAAAGTCAAAACACAAAGGTAATTTATTTATTCATAGAAGGTAGTACATATTTCACCATGCCAATGTTTTTTTTAAGATTGTCCTACATTTCTACGGCCCATTTAGGACGACTTGAAATCAAAAGAACGTCCTAAACGGGCCGTAGGCATAGATATATAATATACTTAATTATATCTCTATGGCCGTAGGTATGTAGGACGAGTTGACGAATGTCTCCTTTCGTTGCCTTTCAGTGGCACAGTCATTTAAGACAATCAACTAATCGCTAACTAAAAGCCTTATCTAATTATTATTCAGACCCTACACGTGTAGGTTTTCACACCTACACATGTTATCACTCATTATTTCTGTACACAATGAACCTGCCTCCCTGTACCTTGTACCCTGAGCCCTGAGCCTTGTATCCTGCACCCTGAGCCCTGTTCCACAGCATGCCGAGCAATTAAATGTAGATTAGTGTAAACAGTCCCGGCTGCGAGATAAAACTGTCCCCCATGATCGAGAGTTGTGCGCCTATCACAGACATGCGGGCCACAGGAGCGTCAGCACACAAAGTGGAGAGGAGTATTGTTAATTTGTATTGTTATTTTTTGAATAAAAGTATCAATAATAATTCTTATTTCAGGTGCTTTTTTAAGTAAAAAGCGCTGTTTTGTTCTGTGGTTATTTAGGTATTGTTTATTGTTTCCCAAAAATTACAGAATATGCAGTAATCAGTCTTTGCCAAACTGAAAAATAGTATGTTAGCAAAGGTATTGGTTCAGTAATTATCATAAAACTGAGATAAAAGTTATTAGTGATATTTGTCAGTTGTGCAGAACATAACAATCATCTTATAGACCGCTTTAAAGTTTATCCCTTTTATCTTTTGTTACCAAATTGGAAATGGGGGAGCTATATATTATGTGTCAAATTGTTCAGAAGCATCGAAATTAGCAAAGGAGTAGGTATTCTGTCTCCTTGAACAGCGAAACTTATGGAAAACTAAGGGAGAATTCACAACCTTTACATAAAAAATATACATTTTTAGTAAAAACCTTCACCGCGGGAACTGCGATCCTTTGACCCATGATTTAGAATTCATATTTTAAGTTCAGACTATGATAATGACTAATTTGATTTATGAATTAAAACTCATAATTTCTGCCACTGCTTGTAAAAATACCCACTCAAAACATCGCCCCTAATTTGCCAACGCTACCGTCTACACCCCGCATACGGGCTCGATTTGAGTCCGTTTGCACTGGCGGGCTCGGCGCGAGCGTGATAAATTGTCACCAGCGCGGCCGTGAGGACCAGCAGATAAGTAATGATGACTTGTAGTCTTATGACCCTAGTGTTTAGCTTCATTGCCTTGCAGAGCGCAGTGGCTTACTATAGTTGCCGTGCTCAAATAGACCTTGGTGAGTTGTCACCACGCCACGCCGGGTGGCGACGTGAGAATCGCCAGATAAGTGATGATGATAGCCATTGACTGTGGGGGATGCAAGTCGTGTATTCCCGCTCGTCCCACTGACTTTGTTAGTGGGACGAACGGGAATGATTTAGTGATTTTATTTTGAATTCGCATTGGTCCCACTGAATAATTTGAGTCTGGTTTTTGTTCAATTATACACTTATTTATAGTAGGGTTTGGTGCAGCTGAAGTTGATGTTAAAGAGGAAAGAGGAATCGGGCATATTATACACTGCTTTGCAAAAAAAACCTACCTTAACAGTCATTGGCTTTTGTATGGATAATATTAATATTTTTACTATGTCATTAGCATTAATGACTCGTAATTTTTTATAATCAATAAGAATATAGTTTTTTGGCTACACCCCTCTTGCAGCAGCGCTACAATTTTACTAACTCTTATTGCTTTTTCTGCTATTCCAATCGACACAAAGATATCATTTTTAAGTCACAATAAGGCTGGATTATGCGACAAACATAAATTATTCTACTAAAAATAACGAGAAGTTAGTTTTAGTTGCCAGGATAACCTTATAACAGCAAATCTGCAAAATGTTAGTAAAAGTCACAAACGGAAAACGGGATTATTATTGTTTTTAAACAAAAGTTTCGAATTTGGAATTAACTTTTTTTCATACCCAGACTCTTTATTAAGTGCCAGTAACATAGTTTGGCTATTAAAACCTCTTTACAGCTAAATGATTACCGATAATGTACAAAAATCAAAACCGCCCGTTTTTTTTGCAAAGGGGTGTATTAGAGTCTAATAAGTTTAATTATGAGACATTAGTTACTCTTCGTCTGGCTAATTCTTAGAGCTACAGAATTAGAAAGATTTACTTATTCTCAGGAAGATTACACACTTTTCTGTTAACGAAGGCGTTAAAAAAAGCTGGCTACGACAAAGCCAATGGAAGGTTATGATTTCTTTGTGAATATAAATAAACATAGGTACTTACGGTGACAATTTGCACGTAAGATGGCGAAATGATTTCATTTTTATTCTTCGTTCTTAGTTCTCGTTTAGTTTAAGTTAGTAATACCATTTTTTTTTATTTGGTGATTTCATAATAGAACTCTCAATGGTAAAATTATCAAGTGTTCTACATAGCTATACATGTGGGCATACCCGCAGCATTGAGTCTGATAAACGACTTGTATACCTAGATAATTATTATGTTATACTTACGTCACACATATTATCTTCCTTATTATTACCTAAACATAGCATGAACGATTCTGACGATCCATACTGTGGTGAAAGGATGAGCCTCGGCAAAAATTTACAGTACCTACTATCTTTATGTACATAAAGATACCTATTATAGCTAGACTCTCTTCAAAGGGGTGCAATTATTTCTACTATTATTCCTATTATATAAACATTCTCGATCGCTGCGCCACAGTATAATAAATTCACAGTATTATGTCTTGGCAGTGACCTTGAAATACTTCATAACTTACGGCCGCTCGACATAATACTGTTACTTATTATGCCTACCTACTGTGGCTGCGCGAACTACAAGATTGTCTTTGGTCTATTCATGATAATAATTTTATCGCCACACTCATCGCGCCCACAATCACCTGCAGGACTGATTACCATGGCAAAAAAAACTAGCAACTGAGCATCTATCATCATCTGCCTAACCTTTTCCCAACAATGTTGAGGTTGGCTTCCAGTCGAATCGGGTGCAGTTGAATACTAGAATTTTACATGGAGCGACGAACTAAACGAACAAACCCCAAACTGCGTCCAAGAAACGGAATAAAGTTATTTCTAACAAAAAACATCTGACTTAAAACTAAATAACAATATTATACACCTGTCTACTCCTGCCGTCACTAACCATGGCATGCGGGTTATCGACACGCCATTGCGTCATCTCATTACAAACAAAAGTCGTTACAAAACGACCTCCCATTCAGTATCGACCAATCGGAACCGGAGCCCCCCGCAGGCGTGTTCCCGCAGTCGCCAGCCACCCCAGTTACGGCGCAGCTCGTGCACAGCCCGCACGCGCCATGAGGAGAGAAAGAGTGTCGGAACGACTGTCCGAATCACAAGTGTTACAACTAGTTAAAATATACAAAGAATATGACTGTTTATGGGATGTTTCCAACGTGAATTATAAGAACAGGGAAGTAAGGGACAACGCGTATAAGGAGATTTTAGAGAAACTGAACATTCCCGGGTTGAAACTCACACATATTCCGCAGAAAATTAAGAATCTAAGGTCGTCGTATTATACGGAGTTGAGGAAGATGGAAAATAGTACTAAAGGAGGCGGGAAACCGTATAAACCTAAGGTAGCATGGTTCTCGATCGCTGACGAAATATTAAGGACTAGGAACCAATTTGTGTGGAGCCAAACTGTTGAAACAACAGAAACTGTAAGTAGAATTAATCGATTTTATTATAATTAAAACATCTTCGTGAATGTAACGGCCCGATCACACCAAAACTACAACCACACCACAATGACATAGTTTACCTTTAGTCCATGTTCAACCACCACAACCTTTATCCCCGACCCGTGGACGGGTACTAATCTGTATGAAAATGTCTATTCACACGAACCACATTTGGCTGCCAAAATCAACCGTGTGGGCGATGATACCGACCATATCAAGGCAACGTCGCAGTCACAACGTAACTGCAAGAAGCTGCAGCGACACTATTCACACGTAACCACTCCTTACCCAAATTTCGTCCATCGTCCATAAGCAGCGTTGCATAAAGGGAAAATGTCAACAAAACCATTGTCAAGTGCGTTACACATTCTCTATCAAAAAGACTTTCATTTTGACAAGTTTTACGTTGTCGAGCTGACGATTTTTTCAAACATCTGAAGCAATGTAATATGATTGTAAACAAGTGAGTTTCGCAATAGGGGTGCAATTGATGTTGCCGTTAAAATTCCGCTCTCTCCGCCACTCTGCGTGTAGATCGCGTGTTCGATTCCCGTATGTTATGAAAGTTTTTGGTCGTTATTTTAGTGAGGTTTGTTTTGTGATATTACTTTTGAATGCATATTATGTTTTTAGTTTTTGTGTGACTAAATAAATAGTTACACGAACTAATATAAATGTTAGTATATGTACGGTAACCCGTTACTGCTAGTACTGCTAATGCTGTTACTGTCCAACTAACGTGCAGTTGATTGTAGTTGAATATAGTCAGATAATTGTATGATCATCTTTCTAGCATAAATAAGTAATAATTAGGTACTCAATGACATAATAACTCAATGACATTGTAAACTTTTGACCTATCACCGTCTGTAATTATTTATCTGTCCATTTTAGGAATCGGAAGCAGAATCAAGCGATGCAAAAACAAAAAAGGACGATACACAACAAACAACCACTATTTTAGATAAAAGAATCAATAAGGCAACAGTTTCACAGACCACATCTACTCACAGAAGCACAAAGCAAAGAACTGCACCACAGACTAAACATGAAGATGACGAATTTGACGTTTACGGTAAATACATAGCGATAAGTCTACGATCTATGCCTAAAGAAACGTCAATTAAAGCAAGAATGGAACTACAAAAAACCATGGCTGATATGCAATTAAGGGCTTTAAGACGAGACAAACGGGTTGCTGCGCCATTAGTATATAGTCCTTCCACCTCTAAAATAGCAGAGAATCCTTTAGAAGACCCGCCAGATGATATAGAAGAGATGGAGGAAGATTTTTACTTATCAACTGTCAAAATAGAAGAAGAAGAAGAAGATTAATGTAGGAAGATCAGGGACTATTGGTTGGTGTGATCTAATAACAGCAGATAACTTCTGATTTTATAAAGGTTCATCTGTACACGACCGGTTATTTTTTCGGACGCACAAGTCAAAACAGTTGATCAAATGCGATTTTAGATTTATTGACGTTCATAAAAAGAGGGCCAATCATTATAATAGTGTTCAATAATATTTTCAATATTTGTTTAAATTATTAGAGGTTTGATTAAATAGACACCTAAAGACAATGTGACGTTAACAGTCTACAAAATTTTAAATGGCCGTTAATTCCTAAGCTGTCAGAAATATATGTGTTGATTACTGAACTATGCAATAATATGACATGGGCTGGCAACACTGGCTTAGTAAACATCTCCTGCGTATTTAAATCCGAAAAATAATCAAATAAGTGATAAAACAGTGATTACAGTAATTGAATGTAGAGTAAATAGTGAACCATTCCTGTGACATTGTTTGTGGCTACAGACACTACCTAAAAACAACAAGTATAAAGTGTAAAAAAATAGTGACTTGTTTCTAAAAAAACTCAAAAAATAAACAATACGTGCCGTATGTGGACAATAAACAAACAGTTTTAACTTAAGCAAAGCCTCCCCGAATGTCTGTGGAGTTAAAATAGTTATTTACTACTCAAAACAGACTAAAAACAGTTCATTGTCGTCGTTAAGAAAAAGTGTTTATTTGAAAATTGATAAATAAAGACAACTAGCGCCCGAAGTGGTGAATAGTTAAACTAAAAGTGACATTTAGGTTACGAGTTGCCACTGTATAAAAATCCTAAAACTGCAAAAAGCGCCATCTAGTATCGAGTAGCTTACGTTTCACTGATACTGGGTGACATTAGTAACAGGGTTGCTGCTGGAAAAATTAAACCGCAGTGTTACCATAGTAATATAATTATTCTAAATTGGTAGAAAATTGAAACTTTGCGGACGACATGAATTTTTTGGAAAACATTACTTTTCGCCGAACTCGGACGAAATCAGACTCAATTATGAACCTCAGCGATACCACACAAACACCGAATGAAACGGTCAATAGTGCACCGGAACTGTCAGATGACGAAGATGATGGAATTGTAAAAAAAATGCGCGAACAAATTATGAATCTGACATTAGAATTGCAAAGTGCTCATTCTGAAATTGAAGTCCTGTCTTTAGAAAACAGTAACTTGAAGAGCGAGAACGAAAGTCTTATGAAAAAAAATGATATTTACAAGAAAGTTGCCAGTACTCCAGTTAAACTTAAGTCAACATCAACACCAAGTAAGAACTTAAGCAATAGTAAAAAACATAATAAACAGACTCAAACGGAAAAGCGGGAAACCAAAAATATGATAGAAACAAATGGAAAGCCAACAACTCAAAATAAGACCAAGCCACAAGAAAACTATAATGTGGAAGGCAATAAAATTTGCATTTTAAGTACTGATAATAAGAATAACATTCTATACATTGCAAAAAACGCTTTAGCGGAGTCCGATATTTGCCATTATATCACACCACACGGTAACATGCAAGCTCAACTAAACGGAATAAAACAGAAACTCTCAAACTACACATTAAACGATTACTGTATTATATTGCTGGGAGTAGAGGACTTCACACTTACTAACAGATACCTAGACTGTGTCGTCCAAATTAGACAAGTGTTACAAGACATAACAAACACAAACGTTATTATCTGCACCCCAACGTACAAGTTTTTTAATAATAACTACCTTTACAATTCAAGAGTTGAAACTTTCAACAACTTACTATACCTTGACATACTCACTCACGAACACGCATATTTCTTGGACAGCAATAGAAATTTAAGTTACGACGACACAATGTTTGATAGACGTTCCGGAAGGATAAATAAATTTGGACTTCAATCTATATTTAATGACATACAAAAGATGATTAGGTTCATAGCAGAAAATTCTGCAAAATATATTGAAGAGTGTAAAGTAAATTCCACTTCTTGCTTAAATGAACGTATGGAAAAGGATCAAGCAAGCAAGCTAGCAAACAACTTGGAGCTTTTTCTTTGATAACTACATGCACATCATGCACCAAAACATGGCTGGCCTTCTAAATAAATCTGACCAACTAACAGTACATATTCAGGAATTATTGCAAAATCAAATCAACATAGAAATAATATGCTTAACAGAACATTTTGTAATTTCTGGCCAAGAAACACTGATTAAAATATCTAACTTTAAACTGGCGTCATGCTACTCTAGGAGGGAGCAAAGACGAGGAGGTTCATGTATTTTGGTTAAGACTTATCTCGAATGCAAGGAATTAAGCGATTTAATGAGCTTTTCTATCACCGGTGTTTTTGAATGTTGTGCGATAGAACTGCCAAAACATAAATTAATAGTTGTGTGTATTTATAGGCCTCCCTACATGTCTAACATTAATCGTTTTTTCGATACTTTAGATGCCTTATTAAAAAAGTTGTGCAATAAGACTAATGTAAAGGTGGTATTATGCGGAGACTTCAACATAGACATTTTAAAGCGTAACAGATGCACTTTGGACTTTGAATATTTGCTCCTAAATTACAACCTTAAATTGAAAATAAGGCAGGCCACAAGACCAAGCAGTCTTACTTGTCTAGATAATTTTGCTGTGGATGCGAACCTAAACTGCACTAGTGATATTATTGATTTTGCGATATCGGATCACTCAGCTCAAATCCTCAAAATTCGAGTTAGTAGAATTTGCAAATTAAAGTATTGGCGCACTCAAAAAAGGGATTATTCTAAAGACAACTTGGTTAAGTTTAAAAAAAAATTGCAGAGTTTGTCGTTTTCAAATGTATACGGTGAGAGTAACCCTAATGATGCATATAACAAATTTATAGAAATCTTTCAACTCCTCTATGATCAGTGTTTTCCAATTAAGTGGATTAGAATTCAAGCAGAACACAAAATTAAATGGGTTTCTAAGGGCATTAAACTTTGTAGCAAGAAGCAAAGAAGCCTATTATGGAAATGTAGGTTGAATCCATCAAGCGAAAATAAAAATAAATTTAAGTCATACTCACAAAGGTTTAAAAAAGTCATTAGACTCACTCAAAGGGCACAAAATAACAACTTTATAAATAATGCTCATAATAAATCAAAGGCTTCATGGCAAATAATTAACAATAATAACTATATAAAAGAACCTGTATCAAAGATTATTAACCAAAATAGGACAATTGACGATCCTAAAGAGATAGCAACATCATTTAACGACTTTTTTATTGACCAAGTACAAAGTGTAAGTAACAAAACAAACGTTAGAACTATTGACCTGAATTACAACTCGAATTCAATGTTTATGGCCCCAACTGTCTCAAACGACTTAGTAAGGGTGATCAAAAGCCTGAAAAATACACAAAGTCATGGTTATGACGGAATAACTACCAAGGTTGTGAAGTTTGTCAGTGATATTGTAGCTACGCCTTTAAGTCACATAGTGAACACTTGTATTGCTTCTGGTATTTTCCCTAATAGCCTGAAAACAGTTGTAATTAAACCAATACATAAAAAAAATAGCAAAGAAGATATGTCCAACTACAGACCAGTAGCATTGATCCCTATATTCTCCAAGATACTTGAAAAGATTATTTATGAAGCACTTGACAATTATTTGACTAAATATAATATATTGTGCAAAGAACAAATGGGATTTAGAAAAAACAAAAATATTAATATGGCAATCTTTAATCTTCTATTTCCCGTTATGAATAATGTTGACAAGAAAGTACCGGTATGTGCCATATTAACTGATATGACTAAGGCGTTCGATTACGTTAGCCATGACGTCCTTTTATATAAACTACACCGATATGGCATTAGGGGTAATGTCCTGGACCTTATAACCTCTTACCTCAGCGGTCGAAATCAGGTAACAGAAATATCTAGAACATCTCTTGAAACGAAACGCGAGCTTAAATATGCATCAGACGGTAGAGTAGTCAAATATGGTGTTCCACAGGGCAGCGTTCTTGGGCCACCTCTATTTCTGCTCTATATCAATGATTTGCCACGTCAAATCCAACATCCTATGGTGCTATTTGCGGATGATAGTACTGTGATAGTAAAATGTAATGACATTAAAGATTATGAAGATGATATCAATACAGCATTGGAAAACATTATTGACTGGCTTGACATAAATAACTTAGTCATCAATCTTAAAAAAACAAAAATTATGCATTTTTACCAAAGGACTTGCCCTCTTAATGTTAACATTCGTCATAATGGACAAAATGTTGAAACAACTAATATTGCTAAATTCCTAGGTATCTTAATTGACAGCAATCTTACTTGGAAACCTCATGCTGAAGACGTTTGTTGTAAACTTAGCAAGTCAGCCTATGTGCTGCATAATCTATCGCATAAAGTAAGCAATAATATACTAGTAGTAGCTTACCACGGTCTAGTGGCGCCAATTTTAAGATTTGGAGTAATATTCTGGGGCAATTGCAGTGAGAGGGAACAGATTTTTAGAGCCCAAAAACGTTGCATAAGATCTATGTTAAATCTGAAAACTACAGATAGCTGTGTACCTGTGTTTAAGTCGCTGAAAGTACTCACCTTCCCATCACTGTACATTTTAGAGGTCGCAATTTTTGTTAAAACTAATTTAGATTTATTTCCATCGCTAGCCGATATTAGAATGCGGTCAGGTCCAATGAGACTACAATATAAAAACTTATTATATACAGGCCATTACAGAACAGCACTACTAAGGAAAAATATTATGTCGATGGGACCTATCATATACAATAAAATTCCGCACAGCTTCAAAGAACACCCTATTCGAACATTTAAATCTAAGCTCACTGCATTATTATTGGATAAATGTTATTATTGTATAAATGACTTTTTAAATGACAAAGAAATTTGACAATAAAATTTGTAAATGACATTATGTTTGTAAAATAATATTTCACTTAACTATAATTCCAAGATAATGAAATTCATTTTATTGACAAGATTTATTTATGTGCAATTGACTATTTGATGATTATTATTATTTTATTATTATATCATTTTTTATGTTTGTTAGTGTTAATTAGAATGACATGTTAGTTGTTAATTTATAATAATATTGCATGTAATTTATTAGTTTCTACGAATTTGCATGCCGTAAGGTAGAATGTAGCGGTAACCTTCAGCTATTTGTATCATCTTAAACTTGTACCTACATTGATGGCAAATAAATAAATAAATCTAAATCTAAATCTAAATCTATGCTTTTAAAGTTTACAATTCAGTGATTTAAGCGCAAATTGGACTCTATGGATGTAAGCAAGGATCGTAGCAGGTGGTGTTCTGAAGGCTTACTTCTCGTACTTAAAAAACGTTCACATTCTAGTCGTAATCAGTCAAACTTGTCAAAAATGTTGGTAAATTGATAGTGTTTTTGACAGATTGAGAATGAGATGGTAATGAGGGGCAATTCTCGTATGTTTTTAAGAACCGAACGTTCTTGGGGGTTCTCTACGGGAATTGCCCCTCTGTACTTTCTGCCTACACCCATGGGGGAAGGCGTTAGTTTGTTTAAGTATGTGCTATAACTACAGGGTGTTAGGGTAAACACCGTTATCCTTGCAACCAGTGGTTTGGTTTCATTTATAGAACGGAAAATCAATGGAAAATTACAACTTTATTTTTCTTTTTTTTATATCTACATTTTACCACAAGAGACGCAAGTTCGTTGTCCTATGCGCTAGGGCAACGAACTTGCGTCTCAACACGGGCGGGGGTTACGGGATGTGACCCGACCGGCCGCGAGCGCGATTCCTCCCTCAGTCAGTCAGCTGTTTCGCTAGAGAGCACGGTGTCGGATAGAAACTTTTTAAAATCTTTTAATGAAAATGACGTTTTTTTTTTGTTGTGTTCGGTCAATTATTTTTATATTTACTTAAGTCAACTACCCATGGTTTGAATGACAAGACTGTTTACCCTTACAGCCTGTATAAGCTACCAATTTCATAAAATTGAAAATAAATTATAACGATTCTTTTTAAGTAAATGGATATTATTCTATAGGTACCTATTCAATATTATTCTTTTGATCGATTATTCTACTACCCAACCCTTTTTTCCCGTGAATACAATATTTATGAATTAATGAAAATTAGCAACGAGTTCGAGTGATTGTGTTCCAGCGCTACCATAGAAATATAAAAAAACATTCTTTTGAGCGCTACAGTTCGTGACTTTGATTCCTAGCAAAAAAATCGAATCATGGTACTATGCTAATATGATTTGTACCTATAAACACAAACGGGACATAAGAAGGACAGTCAATCAATTTTCCTAGCCTTTTCCCAACTATGTTAGTTGGCTTCCAGTTTATCTGGATAAGAAGAACAATTTCCGTAATTAAAAACGTTCAAAATCTAGTCGCAATCTCATCTCAGCGACAATAAATACCAAAAACATTTAAAGAATGTAGGTAAATCGAGGTATGTTTGCCAGATTCATCATTATCATCATCATTTCAGCCGAAAGACGTCCACTGCTGGACATAGGCCTCCCCCAAGCACCGCCACTTCGACCGGTTCTGCGCTTCTCGCATCCAGCGCATTCCCGCGGCCGTCACCAGGTCATCGGTCCACCTTGTGGACCTTCCAACGCTACGTCTTCCGGGACGCGGTCGCCACTCCAGAACCACAGAATTTTGACAGATTGAGACTAAGATAATGCGCATGTCATTAAAATACGCGAATTGCTTCTAATGCCTAGTGTCCACGTCATTCTATACAACATTGTTTTTTGTTTATGCTAAACCCGAAAAGGGTTCATTGTACTTATCATTTTGAACAACTTTTTCTATGGGACAAACCTTGAAATCGCAAAAAAAAAAATCTGGTCCCTAAATCTGGTCGATTTAAGTGAACACAAATGTATGGAACAGCAGATTTTTTTTCGCGGGTTTATCATTAACGAAAAATAATGTTGTAGAAAGAGAAACGAAGCCTTCGTCGGTCGTTCCCTGCCTACCCTTCAAACGACACAGTCGTGAAGCACCTCAGGTGTATCAGTACCTATTGTCATTGAATTAGTGAGTACATACGGGGCCCGCATCTCGTGCGCAGGCGCCATTGCAGTGTGTCGTAGATAAACTTGCTGCGAGAATATGAGGGTGCTGTGCCCTGTGCTGTTGCGGTTCTGTATCTTTAACCTTGTTGTGGTGGTGTGGTGAGCAGAGTTTGAACGGGTTTTTTTGTACGTTGAAACCGATCGTGTAATTTTGGGAATGTATTTCATTCTGAGAGCAATCAAACTCATGTACGAAATAATGACATTTTTGGTGGCCATTAATGAATCTTTCAAAATCGAATCGAACTTGTCGCAGTATACCAAAATTATCTTAGGAACCAATGCAAATCACCATCAAATGAACTGGGAATATCTGGTTCAGTAATGTTGTCATTTTTCACCATATCATTAAGTACCTCACTATTCTAAAAGGTATTACTTATGAACATGAACATGAATATCAATCAAGAAACATCTGAACATGGACATAAACATGTTTGTCAATATTGAGGGTAGGTAATCCGCGCTGAGTGGGCGCGCGGTGGTGGGGGTACAATTAATCGCTGACAGACATTAATCATGCGGCGCACCTGACGAGCGGACGTCTCAGTGTGAATGAGAAAAATTGCATTCAGCCTGAATTAGGTCATTGTTAGAATGTAATAGTATTATTATAATTATGTGCTGTTTAGAGAATAATGTTGTTTCTAGATTCTACTTCGTTCATAGAATCATTGTGTTTAGGGGTTGGAAATACTGAGAAATGTCGGTAAACCCACAGTGAAAATATGCACGAGAAAAGGAGTACCCAAGTTTTCCCTCACTCTGTTACTAAGTGGGTAGCAAAAGAAAACTATAGCCTATTAAGAGTAAAAGTGTCCTCCTGTAACATAAAACTGAATTCACCAAGCGGTGTTTAAGGTAATTCATATAACCATTCAATAAAACAATCAATCAGACTCTTGTTAGCCAGTTGACGTCTACACAAAAAAATAACCTCTTATTTTGTTTTGTTTAATTTCCAGTTACAAAACTCTCAAAAACAAAAACAAAATATATGTCAACGACACTTGAACCACAACAAACCAATTCGAAATTTGAAAATCAAAACACCTGAGTTTGTTATCTAGCCTCCGCTTAGCTGATTGGTTCGGTTTTAATCAAACTTTTGCGCGCGCTCGGCTGCCGGTGACAGCTCGATTATGGCGGGGTTGTGCTTAACATACTCGATTATGAGCAAAAACTGTGTCGGTCGTGTCACTTGCATGCTGTCTTTGTTCTCTGTGGTTCATTTTTTCATTATTTTTCGTGTGGGTTAAATGTAGCCGAGTTTCTTTGTAGCGTCTTCTGTTCTTTTATTTTTGAAAGGGGCTCGTGGCCAGTCGTGGCTAATTGATAACAATTTAACAAAAGCACGTCACATTAAAAAAAAAATGCTATTACACACTTGCATTTGCAGTTGGAGGCCGTGACTATATCGATGTATCGGAAATCATTTTTTCAATTGCAAAGTTAAGTTTGATCTTGGTATAAATTCATGCCAACTACGGAACCCTTCATTGCGCATGGTCTGACACGCACCTGGCCGGTTTTTTTTAAGTAGCAGGTTACGTACTAAGTTTGTTTCAAGTTACAAGCTTCTTTGTGAATGTTTACTTTAGTATTCAAATTAAAGTCGAGGGAAAGCGCGCTCCAGCGTTTGGAAACAGATCGTCGAGAGACGTCCTAGAACCCTGCATATTTTTCGAGAACCATAGAGGGCCACGTTTGGCCTTAGGCTATTTTTCGAGCCAGTTAGCAATAACTACTAAGGTTTGTCAAAGAGTAGGTCCAATAAATACTTTGACTTTGAAAAAAAAAACCTAGGTTTTGTTTGAAGAAAGAAATGGCAGTTTGACAGATTTGATTTTACTGAAACTGTGAAGCCGCTTTTTTTTTGCTTTATAGTTCCCACAGCCATTAAAATGGCCATTGAAGCCTGCATGAAGTTTTCATAGAAAATGGTTCTACTAGAGTCGCGTCGCACGGTCGCGTCGCGCCTGTCTGCGGGAGCCATTACTGAAAGATGGACAAACCGACTCCTAAAAATTAAACATAGGGACATAGAAGTAGCACATCCAGTGCCTGCTTTTCCAAAATTAACATTTTTATTCATCGTAGTTAATTAACATAACATATCTGGTGGATGTTGATTTGAAAATGGAAGAATAACAGACAGCTGGTAATTTTCCCGCGCGTCGGAGCCGTTGCTATGGCAACGTTAAACAGTTCGTTATTGTTGGAGTTACTTTTTGTGATGATCTAGTTTTCTGGGTTAATAAAATATCCCAACTTAAACTGTAGATTAAACGTAGTTTATCTAATAAGTAATTATGTTATTAACAGGAAGAGAAACTACAAATTGATTTGGTGATCATTAATTTAATTTTTTTCTAATCTTCAATAGCAATAATCAACGAAGATCTCCAATCCAATCCCTTGTAGTATGAATCACTTCTACAGCTTAGGAAGGTAAAGTCGAGGAAATGGTTTAGAAACTAATTGACTATCAAAGTTAATAATAATTGTCCATACATTAAAATAAAAACTGCTGTTCTTTGACAGTAAAGTTGTACATGATAAATGAAATGGCTATTATGCGACGTATTATGTCAATTTGATAAATAAGTAATTTCCCTGACTGTCCTTACAATAACAACAAAATCCATAGACCACTCTTTTTCTCACACAAAAACGGATGACAACGACAACCTTTTCATACAGCCATTCCCACTTTTAACAAGGAGGTATAGTACGAAACAGGTACGATGTATAAGCTATAATCCTTGCTTAGGCCGCTCCAAGTGTTGAGCCGATGGTCTGCCAGTGACAGCTCGATTACGCCCCCCCCGCCCTCACCCCGCACCGCCGCCCGCAACCGCACCACTCCGCAACTTCAGGCTGAATGTTTGCATTCTGTGTTTTGGGTTAAAAAAAAACTAAAATATGGGGTGGAATGGAATAGGTCAGGCAGTAGTGAAGGGTGGTTTGGGATAATAGGTAAAATGATAGATTGTTTTATTGATCTCAATATTTTATAGAGGTATTTGTGATTTTGTTTATATGTAGGGGGTAATCTTCAGAACTACTGATCCGATTCTGAAAATGCTTTCACGAATGGGAAAATATTGCCGATTGTCATAAAATATAATTATTATACTAAGTAAAAAAAAAACTTTGTTCTAGTGTAGTTAGTAAACACATAAAAAGAAAGGCTTTGCTTTCGCACATATTTAGAAAATAATTTAAAAAATAATAAGTATTTTTAATTTCTAATATTATAATGATAGCAGATGGCAAAGAATAATAAGTAATCTACATTTCCATAATTTCCCACGGGTGTTATATGAGGTGAATAAATAACAGTATGAACTGAGCTTTCATCACTGTGCCAATAATGATGGCAGTTTAATTTATTAGCAGTAAATTGGATGCCGCAACCTGATATTAGAACCTACATTCACCCATTTGTTATAGCGTTCCTAGTATCAATAGCAGAACCAATTAAGAACATCTAAAGTACACTGTGATTGTGTTCTCATAATTATTGACAATACTCATATTAAAATGTGTTACTGTAAATGGGGGTGAAGATTTCACGTGGTGGAATGCTAAAAGCTAAATGAAGCCTCATTTAGAAGCACCAAACTAGACAAGATATCTTATTGCGTAACATATTTTTGTAAACGAATAAAACTAATCCGTTTAATTTTGACAGTTCAACAACATTGATTGCGTTAGTGTGCAGTTTTTTCTTTCTAACTTATGAAGCAATGGATTGGCAATCTGTTTGAAAACGATTCAGATTGTGATTGATCGTGTAATACGCAAATATGGTTGGTGCTTTTAACTGGTGCTCTTACGATACAAGTCAACTGCAGAAACTACCGCCAAAGGTAAATTGCTATCTAACGAGGAGATGCCGCCAGTATTTTGGGCATACTACCAGTTGACAGCGATGCGGAAGAATATTTCGATGCCTTCTTTTAGTTTGTTACATTTAAATTATTATATTTTACTGTTTTTAAGTACGTGTATAATAATGTCAAGTGCATACCTATTAAACAACAAACTGAAAGTTCTGTAAGATTCTCCTAATCACAACAGTATTACATTCGTAAATTCATTTTGTTCATTCTTCATACTGCACGATTAAAAACCGTGAAAACTGACAAGAACCCTCATCATTTGCAATTCCAACCATCAAAAACAATGGCGACACCTGAATCTTCGACTGTAGTTAATCAAACGTGTTGTAGGGGGCGCAAATTAGGCGGGACGAGGGGGTGAAAGGGGGTGAGACGTCAGCTGTCGCCGTCAGCGGCACCCGGTACCGCACTCTTAAACTTTTACATACACCCGCGATGCTGTGCTTCATATCTTGGGAGATTCAATGATGTTGAAGAAATTTTGGACTGAGCAACCACTAACCTTTCTGCTATTATAGTGTGAGTCAATGCGTGACGAGATCTTCTAACGGTATGGTCGAAGCTCTAGGCTATTAACAATTATCGGTAGGTATTGTTATCATTATTTAAAATATATGACTTTTTGTACATAAATATATGTATTTTTTCCAGTAGTTTTATAAGGTTATGTGAAAATGTTAGAATTTTCTTAAATGCAAGATCGCACCCATTTTAAATCGCTTACAAAACCATTCTTATGCAAAATGTCACTTATTTTCGCCTTCCATCTCAGAAAATATCAATACCAAGCTGTAAGTAATTTTAAATGAAAATATAAGTTAGGCATAAAAAGTTGTACAAAAAAAAAACATAGCAATTGAAATATTTTATTTAAAAAAAGAAAATACTTTATACTCGAGACTTTGAAAGTCAATCGCACGCTTCAGTCCATTACAAGCGAACAGTTACAGTCTATACTGTGTGCTATAACTTGAACTTATTTTAATAACAGACCCAGCTGTTACGGCCTTCCCCTTAGTTTGCATCGAGCCATAAATCATTGTTTACTTTGACTTACGAATTATTGGTAACTAGTAAAAAATGTTGGTGACTCCAACTGATTGAATTATGTTCACTTGAATTGTAATTATCTTTAGAGATAAAAAGCTTATGAAAAAGTCGTCCAGCCTACTACCACTAAACCCCACTACTACTACCCTATCTACTTGCGAATTCACCAAATCAAGTACAAACAATAGAACGTAAAAATAATTTAACAAAACAATACATTTTCCTAATACAGTAAAATTACACTTCACCAAGACTTCACCTTGGTGTCTGAAATCACATTGTATCATTTATCATTGCACCCGCATTCAGCTAATCAACCAAACACAAAAGATATTAAAATAATATCAAAAAACTCGCCCCCATTTTTTCCGTAACATCGATAATTGTAATCCTTTCCCCCGGGGCGGATGGGGGCGAATGGTGGGGGGTGGCAACATCTGTGCCGCCATCCCTCGCAGGCGGCTGTCAACCGCAGCGGGGCCAAACCGTTTATTTATTTGAAGACCCCTAAATTGATTCGTTGATACGAGTATGTTCTGCTCAAAATACTGGCGTTTGGGATCCCGTTGTGGTCGTCACAGCAGTTATTGATAAAGGAATCTTATGATGGTAGGTGCCTGAGAGCGAAATCTAAATTCTATACTGCACACCTTTATTATTGTGTTAATTTTTATAATCAACATAATCTGGCGACAAAGGGAGCATTTTACGGAAACTTGAGCGATTAAAAGCATCAAACCAATTGGGCTGGGTATTTAACAGATGATTATTTATTTATTTTATTATCTTGATTTGACTATTATCTTGCCCAATTATAATCATTTCATACGTTACACAATAACTTCTCTAATATCGTAAGTTTTCAACGCCGAAATCTTGCTTGCGCAAAAAAATATGTAATCGCAACAAATATTTTCACCGTAATATTAACGAATCCGCAGTCAAAGCCATCTTCAATCAAAAGCCAACTAATTTTATTCACCCACTTTCTTCAAAGACCAATAGGGACCTTAAACAAACTCTCGATCGCCATCTTTCAACCCTCTTCACCCCCAAGAATTCTCCTCTAAACTTATTCTCAATAAGCCAGCAACATGTCGCACTGGGCAGCGACATATTTTAAAGTCGAGCATAAAAATTCGCATTAGCGTTAAGCCTGACGATGTTATACGTTTTCCTAAATGAAATCCCGTATAACACGCCACTCGGAGGCACATGGCGACCTACACGGATGTACGGTGCTGCTGGATGGGGTCAGGGCGTGGTGTTATGCGTGAGATGAGCGTATATGGTGCAATAAGGGCTGCAACTGTTTTGAGACACAAGCTCAAAGACAATTGATGTTTCAAGTAATAGATGAGTGAGACAAGTTATAATTAAGTGACGTGATTGCAATTATTTTTATTCGTTTTTGGGTGCCACTTCAATATAGAAATACTTATTCCTAGATATATTGTAGAGCAGCATTAAAATGCACTTAATCCATTTTGGTTTTGGAGAAAATAACGCCTATTAAATACTTCAAAATCTAAGAGTCCTTTATTCTAATTAGGCTGAGAATTAACACTTTTTGAACGTCAAAATTACATAAGAAAGCCCCCAAAACGCTCCCCCTTCATCGCTTCCAAGTAGTGTTCAGGCCCATAAAATTGTTTCCTTAAAATTATAACAAACCCATCTCCATAAACAAAGCCACATCCAGCACCACAAATTCAACGTCGACATTCATTAAAATTTGCCAAACCTGCGGCGCCGTCGGCCGCACCTGACGTAGCCGCCCCGCACCGCTCTGCTGATGCCATATACATCGCCGCTTTTGCTTACACCAGCCAACCTACGCAGTGTGCCAGCCAGCAACGTATGGCGTCCACCGCAATAGTTTGCAACGTAAATATCGGTAGCGATAAGAAGGCGGAATTTTCGATACATTTCCATTGTTTTTTTTTTTTGTTATGGTCTTGGTGGGGGTTGCAGGTTATTTTGAGAATTGTTTAGCAGTGTATTGCAAGAGGGAAATTAAGGAGAGATGCTGATTGCCCCTTTATGATCGGGTACATCAATAAACAAAGACCATGATCTTTTCCGGGAGAAGGGAAAGGTTCCCTGAACGATTCCCATTTCTAACCGACATTAGGTACAATTAAGTCTCATAACTTCATTAATAGTAATCATGAAGCCTCATTATTCCTTATTTTCAAAAATAAACTAAGAAAATATAAAAAAGGTAGTGGGAATTCATTAAGTATGTTCATCCTTTCTTCTTAACCATTTCTTAAATAATGTTTATAAAAAACTTTTTACAAAAACAAAAACGACCGACTTCCAAAAAATCAATAACTTTAATTTCGGAAGTCGGTGTCTTTGCTTTGCAATTTTCGGTTTTTGCCACCGACTTCCGAAATTAAGTGGGAAAAATACGTAACTATTGAAGCTTACTCAAAAACTACGCAAGCACAGTTAATAAAATATATATATGGAACCACCTCTGAAGCATGACTTACCAAACAAAAAAAGAATCATCAAAATCGATTCATAATTGGCGGAGTAATCGAGTAACATACACACAAAAAAAAAAACATTGACGAATTGAGAACCTCCTCCTTTGTGAAGAAGTCGGTTAAAAATGGTAATCATGTATGTATTCAGCACTCTCGCTTGCAACCACCAGACCAACGAGACGGTTCATAAACAATTAATATACGTAGAGTACTAAGAATCCAGTCTATTTTAGAAACATTCCCAAGAACTGCTGGCTCGTTAGGGTTCTGTGGCGCGGGAACCACCAGCTGACTGTCCGTGTTGATGTTACATTACCACATTATAATGAACACGGTTCCGTTCATAGCAGGTATGTCTACTAATATTTTATATGCCAAGCTTGTTAGGTTAGTTCAAAACAATTGTGTTGGTCCATAAAAATATTTCTATCGTACGGGATTTGAAACCTCGGTCCGTAGCGATTCCCAACGGCTTCAATCAACAATACAATCACTATTTGGTTGGATAAAATAAAAATAGTGAAACGTAGCCGAAACTTTTTTTAAATTCTTTATTAAAAATGACCATAAATATTAATTACAATCTAGCCTATATATATGACTATGATATTTTAATCCCGAAACTGAAACATATAATTTTTTAATAGATATCACAATAAAAACATAGAACTTAAACATTACTGGTGAAATGTGTGTGTACTAAACCATAAGGAAAACCGGCGTACCTAATGATAATAATAATTATGAATAAGACATCTAGTCGCTGATATTGTAAACCTACAAATCAAACCCTGACTATTTCTTCACTATCCTGTAACATTAGCTACTTCAAAAGATAAAGACATTTCTCACAAACTCCAATCTAACTCCACACACTACTATTCGTAATAACTCCTACACGTATATTATAAACAACATGCTCCCAGCATACTATGCGTGCGTGTGACGGAACCAGCTGAGCTGTATTTTTCATCCCCTTTCACCCCCTCACCCCCTTGAACAGCATCCCTAGTTCTCACCCCCTTTATCAATATGAGAACACAATGTTTTAGAATGGGTTGACCAGAAGGTGTTGGAATGGTCAATTGTTTGTGGTTTTAAATGTTATGTAAGTTCTTGATGAAACCTAGAAATGGTTGATATTTACGATAGTTAAAGATTGACAAACCCTAATGCGTAACACACGATCAGTCACAGTCTGTTTCATTTTTCACAAGCATAATCAGCCTGTAATGTTCCCACTGCTGGGACACAGGCCTCCTCTCTTTGAGAGGGAGTGGGCCGTAATCCACCACGCGGGCCCAGTGCGGGTTGGTAGATGTCACATGTGTTCGAATTTTTGGTTCTAGGACATGCCGGTTTCCTCACGATGTTTTCCTTCACCGTTTTGAGAGCAGATTTTTCACAAGCCGTCATGAATCATCAAAAAAAATGAGCGCTCCAAAATCCTAATCTAACAACACGATCACACAGACTACGAAAAGTGACTATAGACTGCAGATAATATTTATAACTAGGGTGCATTTTTTGCAAAAATTAAGACAAATTAAAATGATCTAAACTCGACTCAGTATTCCATTCCTCATAAACTACATTCTTCTTATTCCCTTACCCGTACATGTATATTCAATCTCCAATAACAGAGGGTCTGGCAGATGCCCAGCTGCCGGTTCCCATGCGGCATGCTAATGGGTCCGTCCTAAGTGGCTGCCCTGGGGGTGTTGTCTTAGGACAGGGAGTAAGGGGTACAGGCACAACATGGAGATTACATGTCGTGTGCGGAGTTACATATGTGGGTAGTTTGACAAAAATAAACGGAGGAAAAATGTTCAAATCCTTGGTAATATTGTACATTCGAGAATTTGTTTGTTACTTAACTACTGGGCAATATATAGGATATCTACTCTTTATTCCGACAAACAAGGAGAGCTAGTAATGTTGAGAAGACGATCAAAGCGGGCAAAGCCTGTTGTGACAGCTAGTTTTGTAATAATTGAAAACATAAATACAGAAAAGGTTCTTCCTTTTGGCTCAAGAAGTAAAAAGCAACAAACGAATTAATGATGACGTCCGTTCTCTGCCAACGAACAGCAGTGAAAAATAACGATCCTGTTTATAATATTGCTAATTGGAGCTCATAAATAAAATTTGTAAAAAAACAAAACAATATTTATAATTTACGAGATCCGTAGCACATGCGTAGCGGTGTAGCGGTGTAGCCTGCAACATTCCGTAGCATATTGCTACGCCACTTCTACGCGCGTAGGCCTATGGGCTACGGCTACGCAATTTGACAATTTCGTTTTTGAATGTATTTATTTACAAGTAAAGAGTTTATGGATATAATTCTGAATTGAAATAAATATGTTGACTAGTTTTGTGATAGATGATTAAAGTGTAAATAATAATGTAAATGTAGTCAGTTTCATTTAATTTTATTATGACTACAGTGTTAACTTAGATTATGCTTCATAAGAAATCTCATAGGTTATAATTTCTAGTTGTCTAAGTTACCTTCATAACTAGATATTAACAAGCTCATTGGTTGGATATTTTCTAGAAAGTAATTTGAATCTTGAGAAAATTACATATGGTTGTATTTACATAAGTAACTATAAGTTATGATAAGCGATACAAATCATGACTTTAATTAATTCATTACTCTAACAGTAATGAAATTAATTGGGAAAATAAGGTGAAATAATACATAACATAACATCACGCCTTGTTTTCCTCAAGGGTTGGGCAGAGTTGTACCTATAGTACACCCACAATTCACCATAGTTATGTTTAATTCCCACGTAATAAGCGGCGAGCCTAGCCATCAACCAGCACAAATCCAGACTCCGAGCTGCTACTGAGAAATTCCAGATGGAAAAACCCAATAACATTTTGCCCGATCCGGGAATCGAACCCACAAAATGCTTAGCAGAAACGCTTGCAACCATTAGGCCAACGAGCCAGGGTAAAATAATCTCTGCAAAGTCTTAGAACGCAATCGAGATGTACCGCCGTTTGCACCTAGAAATACAACCTCTTCCTGAACACATAATGTTCATCATCATCTGCCTAGCCTTCTCCCAACTATGTTGGGGTCGGATTCCAGTCTAACCGGATGTAGCTGAATACCAGTATTTTACATGGAGCGACTGCCTATCTGACCTCCACAACCCAGTAACTGGGTAATACGACCCTTAGCAAGAGACCGTTTTGAACACATATTGTTATTGTTATTAGGTTTTAAAATCTAACTACAAACCACACACCTAAACCCAGCATAGATCACCTAAATCCGTACGAACGTTAGCGCTGCAGTGGAAATCCAAAATTATCCTGACACATACATATATAAATGTTTGTTTGTCCGTCCGTGTGTTTGGACAACGGGCGGCGAGCGAGGCGCGCAGATGGTGCGCGAAATTTATATGTTTGCACTTTTCAATCCTATGTTGTGGGGCTGTTAAAGAGCTGCGTGTTAGGGGGCTAATGGCTAAATGGTTTTGGTTAGGAAAAGTGGCTACTGAACCAAGCGGAGCTGTTTCAGTGGGTTCTAAACTATAGTGTGTTTCCGATGTCCTAAATCGCTCGCTTTATCGGTTGTCAGTGTGATTTTGTCAGTAAGGATAGAAATAAACTTTCATCAGAAATAGTCTACCTACAAAAATACACAAAGATCGTTAGAAATGAAAGACAAAATTACAGATTGTGGAAAGATTTCTACGGTGGATGTCAAAAATGAAGAAACGAACTGTCACTTTGTATAGAAAAAGCTATGTCTATTCTTCGTAGAGATAGAAAGCGCCATGCTACGCCTGCTGGTTAGAGTGGAAGCCGACCCCAACATACTTTGAGAAAAGGCTAGGCAGATATGATACCTTTCGAGGGATTCAATGACAAATCATTTATAGTTATGTATTTATCAAAACAGTAGCTACCTCTAACACTTCTACCCTTTGGTTCAAACATGGCGGATTACCGTACAAATTGAAAGCAGTGCTGCCATCTGGCGGCGCTGAATCTTTTTTATATTAATGTCGGCGACAGCTGCCCTCCGCACATATTGTGTTGGACGATAATTGTTAACTTAGGAGACAAATAGATGTCTGATTGTTAAGAGAATAGTTTGATTGTTTTACGTGGTTTTTAGCGAATATTGTAACAGTTAACTGAAACCCAACTCAAACTCAAAGCATTTATTTCAATTAAACCAATTACAGGCACTTTTGAATTGCCAAAGAGTCGGTCAGACCAAAAGATCAAGCTAATTGCCCACTCCAAAGCATAGTTTAGTTCTCTATGGAGAAGAACGGACACTTTTCTACATTTGAAAGCGACTTCTATGTAATAGAGATCAAACATAATGTTTTAGAGGTATGAGGAACAGGGTGTAAAGTTCACTCATCCTCTATAGAAAAGGGAGGATCCTCCGACCAGACGGGTGTCATGTCTGGCGGGCAACTGCCCAACGATTGATATCGGGTTCTTGTATATTATAAGTCCATCGCATTGTAAACTCTAATTGCGCGATGCAGGATTTTGTGTAACTTCAGGTCTTTGATGCGTAGTTCGAATGTGGCGATGTAGATGCCGCCACAATGTCATCAACCGGGAATAAATCCAAACTGCAGGCTGATAATCTCTTCTAATGGAAAAATCCAATCAGTAACATTAGCCGACCTGAAAATTGAACTCAAGATCTCATGCTCCAGACGCGCTTGCGACCACTAGAGTCTAGTGATTTAGACTAGTGAGACATTCAACTTCAATAATTAAGTGTCTAGTTCAATAATACTTCTCATCATCACCATCCACAGCCCACAGGCCTCATCACCATCTGCCCAGCCTTTTCACAACTATGTTGGGGTCGGCTTCCAGTCTAACCGGATGCAGCTGAATACAAGTGTTATTTTACATGTAGCGACTGCCTATCTGACCTCCACAACCCAGTTACTGGTAAATAAAATACCCCTTGCTAAGACTGGTTGTCAGACTTTCGGGCTTCTGACGACCCGTAACGACTGTCAATGATCCACGAGTGACAGCCGAGACCAACGGCTTAACGTGCTTTCCGAGCCACGGAGGAGTCTCGTTATGTAAAGATGGCCCACACAAGCCACAGACCCACAGGCCTACAGGCTTCAGTCGGCTTATGCCAATTCCCCACGCTACTACGCTAGTCTCATCCAGGTTCTACCCAAGGTACACTCAAAATTCTATATTTTAACAATCAAGAGAAATAGCATGTAAAGTGTCAGTAAAACCGTTCATCAAATGCATCTGTGAGTTGCGGAAATTGCACAAATGTTCGCGAGCAATCCGAATCTAGATACAATACTATGTATGAAGAAATATCTAGACAACTAAGTATGTACAGCTGCTAACTGTTTACGGTGTGTAAAAAGACTCATCATGTTGCCGTTATCTTCTACGCATTTTGTACATCAAAAGTAACTGCAAGCAACATTATGTACTGTTGCTGTACTGTGTTGCTGTTAAATGTAAGTTTCAACATTTCAAGCATTCGTAAAAAAAAGTATGAACTTTGATCTTCAATTTCTCCGTAACCAGAAGGTCAGGTATGGTCCAGTACAAAACAGACAGACAGATACACGAGTGATCCTATAAGGGCTCTGTTATTTCCTGTTGAGGTACGGAACCCTAAAAATGATCATAGTGACTACTCCCCGTACCTACTAGTGACACTCCGCTTCGGACAAGCGTCTTTTTACACCCGTTATAATCGGAAGGGAATCTTATTCCTCATTGCATCGTGTTATCTCATTATCCTTTTTAAATCCCTGTTTATTTCATAGACGAAGGATAATTACATTCTTTGTATTTTATTTGTTTCTTACAACCTACTTTTAGATGAACGAACGTTGGTTCCGTGTGGTTCGGTTCTAGCCCGAAATCATAATTTGGTTTGAATTATGAAAACCGATACTAAAAGATACGACTCTCGAAATCTAAGTCGGTTTTCTTGGCCACGTAGACATACAATTTTCGAAGCCATATTTCTTGTTGTTAGGTTTAGTGTTAGGATATTTTATTTTTAGATTTAGTGTTAGGATTTTTTATATAACGCGTGGTATAGCTATAGTTAGTTTATTAAGTAGAATTTTATTTGGTAGTTGTACATTGTTCAATAATTTCAATAAATAACTTTACTACTTATAGGCGGTCCAAACAATTGATTAATTGTTTTGTTGTTTTGACCAACTGCGGAATTGAAAATTTGCTCATCAGACGATTTGTGAATAGGTCATTTTGTTTATGGGTCGTTTTGCTAATAGGACCATTTGCTTTTAGAACGTTTTAATACGACGGGGCTGAAAAATACCTAATAATGTTTGTACAGTTTAAGATTTGAACTAAACTCAGTTACGATAATTTAATTTCCGTCTATTCAATCGATACTAATAACATTTATACTCTTCGTCATTCATCACATTCAATTAGTCCAATGCCACTGACCTTTCTTCCTCCGGGCCACTATAAACCAGTGGCATGGTTTGAAGCGTGCACACAGTGGCGCGCGCCGGCCACACATCCGTCCAGCTGTGTGTTACGTCACAGCCATCTGGTAGGGCAAGCACCGCTCGGAGGAAACACCACACTAGGTACTGTTAGTAGCTCTCAAGGAGCAGGAACATGTTTAGAATACCTTCTATTTCGAGTTTGTAAGCATTGCAATTTAAACCATAAGACAATTAATTAAATTACATACTATAATAATACACTTTTACGCGTCAATCATATTTTAAAAACTAGATGAGGTCGGCGTTTCCTATCTGACTACTCTGAGAAGAAAGACCGAAACAAACTAACAGGTCACAGTCTCTTTTAAAGTCCAGACATAATCTTGTTCAGATCATGTGAAGACCATGAAGAATAGTGTCTGCAATGGTCTTTTGAGGAAAGACACACAGATTGAGTGGACCTGTTCAGTCAGTGCACGCATTTGTCAGTTAAAAGACACACAGATTGAGTGGACCTGTTCAGTCAGTGCACGCATTTGTCAGTTAAAAGACACACAGATTGAGTGGACCTGTTCAGTCAGTGCACGCATTTGTCAGTTAAAAGACACACAGATTGAGTGGACCTGTTCAGTCAGTGCACGCATTTGTCAGTTAAAAGTCACATAACGCTCGTGACTTGCATCGACTGTGGTATTTATGCTATACTTTATGAAGGAGCTCGTACGGAAAAGTATTATTGTGTCTGAGATAGTTAATTGATTCAGGCGTGATTTTGTGGAAATCCATTATAAAATACAATAGACGTAGATATCTTTTTTTATTTGTACTCTGCGTCCAGCGCTCGGTGTGGCAAGACGTCGTGTTCTGATTTGCAATTGGTCAATCGTCATCCTGAGGATGCCTCGTTGAGAGGTGAAACACGTGTCGGTTTCTTACAGGGTTTTTATTACTCTTGAAGAATAGTTAAGCGAAATAGGTTACTAAATATATCTACGTCTTTTGTATTTTATCTCTGAGATGTCAGTTCACCCACAATGACTCTGGTATTAAAATTATTTTAAAGCAATTAGGGTCTAGGGTACTCTTATTTTTCTTTTTTTGAGGTTGGGAAATCATTCAATGACTTCTCCCGCTCTGGGTGGAGCGGAAGGGCGTGTCTGACTTTTACTGACTAAAACCCACCCGTGTTCCTTCAGTTGCCTGTTGCCAGGGTCCCGGTATCCCTTTCGGACTAACCCGCAACCCTGGCAGGGTCTAGGGCACTCTAGGGTGTTCTTGGCTGTTTGTTTACCATCACGATCAAATAACCTTGCCACTGAACACTGGATTGCTACATTTGGTTATACACAGAAAAGGCCAATTTCTAATTTGTTCGTGTTATATATTTTCTTTCATGGGTGCACTCTAGTGTACGGTATATATTTAGTTTTCGTAGCTCGGTGTCGTTCACAGATGGTCGTGACGATGACGTTACCACCTCACTCGTACCTCAATAACGAGTTCACTTACATCGTTTTGCAGAGAAAAATTAGCACCTGTACTTATTTCTGTAACATAGTATGACAATATGAATATCTACTAAGTAACGTAAGCCTCAAAATTGGAAGGAGTCTTTAAAAACTCGTCTAAACCGAAGAAATATCAATTAGGAATAAGATAACGGATAGAGCATATCTTGGAATCGTGCTGCAGAAATAAGGTTGAATACTTTTTTTTTTAATGTAATACGGAGGGGTAACTATCTGTTTATCATCACACTACGTCAATTTGCCGCGTCATAGCCATTTCTTACAACTGTCAAAGATAAAGATAATATTTATTGCATAACTGTGTACATCAGTTCTGTGTGTAGTTCAGTTCAGTTTGTACTTCCCGTCACTTGTCACTAAAGGTTCATTAGAAAACCAGCGTCAGACAGTACCTGTCTGGCATTAATGCTGAAATGAACCTTTTTGGCGCAGCCGTGAGGCGCACACTATTGTTTTCAAATTTTTAATTTTTTTATTTTGTTATTTGTATTTTGTGTTTCACGAACTGTGTCCAAATAAACGTTATTCTTTCTTTTCTTTCTTTCTAGTTCTTAAAAACGTAAAGAGGCACATCAGTCTACCCATGTCGGATATGCAAAGAATTACTGTTGTCCGAATGTCCGTTCGCCTGCACCCTTGACGATCTGAACTTCGCCTTTGACGCCGCATTATGCGTGGCCTCCTACTGGGGCCTAAGAGTATTTATTAGCAACATAGATATTTACCGTCAAAACGAAAAGAAGAAGTTATAACTTGAATATACGAACAATTTAAGTTAGTAATCAATTTGATAAAATTGTAAAAGTATATTAATAAAAACTCAAATACAAGTCAGAATATTTGATAAACAAAAATGATTTCCCTGATTTTACCGCACACACTCTCCCAAGCTTTCAGTTTCTCCTTGTAGGAAAAGAATCACTAGGGGCATAACTACATACTCTTTAAATCAACGTACATTAATGGCCAACCTCTCATGCTCAATCGGACCGGGCGGCGGCGGCGCCTCTATTACTTGGCAGTCAGGTTGCCACCTCAAATCTTCGTAGCTCGTGACCTCCAGATGGTCGTGACGTGTTCCTGTAAACACGGGGCACGTGCGCGGCATACGGCACGCATATGTTCCGGGGGCGTGCGCGCTATTCCTGCGCTGTGTGGACACAGAGGAATGTATGGTACAGAGGTTTAGGTTCATACGATCGCAATGCGATAGGAATACTAAGTAAATCGAGCTCGATTATTTAAAATTACCTAAATAACAAAAATGTACCAGAGAATTTAATATAAATGCCGTAAATCGGATTTGTGTGATATTCGAGTTAGCACACTAACAGAAAGACAGACAAAAAGATGCACTAAATAAAATGTCAGTTACAAACCTGTCTGTTACTAAATAATTGTAATTTTGTGGCCCTAAACTTTCAGGCAATTAGGGCAGGTACAAATATTTTTTAATACTTTTTATTCAGCGCGCAAGGCTTGATATGACACGGTTATCATGTGCGACGTAATCGTCATTCATGTAACAATCGCAATACAAAAGTATAAATCGAGGTCTCTGTTGCATTATCTACTCCCGCACTAGCTTCGCACCGCGGCGCCGCCTGCGTTATGCAGCCATTACACTGGACAGCCTGTAATAACAGTTTGTGTTACCATCAATCAAGTTTATGTGGCCTTAATAGTGCGCCTGAGTTTTCGCATTTGGAGGTAAGGTTTCACGAATCGATTTGACTCTTGTATATGTTCTATTAATGTTTGGTAAACAGTCAGTTTCCCATAACACTACTACACAAACCTAATGAAATTGCCGATGTGATACCGATCTTTGGGACACGAGAACGACACTTTTATGGAGCTGTATAAATGCCTATTAGACCGCTGCTTTCGCAAAGTATAAGATCACAAATTGTAAATTGTACAACAATCACTTTATACTTGAAGTTCTATATCTTAAACAGTTACATTTTTCCAAACTCTTGTTACTAAGGCTTTGCTACTACTTTTTAGGGTTCCGTACCTAAGGGTAAAACGGGGCGCTGTCTGTCCGTCTGTCACTAGGCTGTATCTCATGAACAGTGATAGCTAGACGGTTAAAATTTTCACAGATGATGTATTTCTGTTGCCGCTATAACAACAAATACTAAAAAACAGAATAAAATAAATATTTAGGGGGGTCCCATACAACAAACGTGTTTATTTTTGCCGTTTTTATTATAAATAATGGTACGGAACCCTTCGTGCGCGAGTCCGACTCGCACTTGGCCGTTTTTTTATTTGATTACTTTCTCACTGTTTTGTTATATCACATTACCGTCTTGTCTCTTGTCTCTGACATACCAGTGGCAGTGACGTACGCCCACAGCACACAGGCTGCTGTCACGAGTCGTGGGCGATGGACAGGATCCTGTGTCTATATCGAATCACGCACAGTATTGTGGCACATGACTGTTCTAGCTTTGTAGGTGGAGTTGTTACAAAGCGAGTCACCTACATATTATGCACAAATTCCTACGCAAATTCACAAGGGCAGTATTTGCAAGTGCAGAACCCGATTTAGAATATGCCAAGTTATGTCTATTTGTTATTGCGCATGAAAGCATACGGATCAAAAACATCTGTATAGTCTCTCACATATTTAGTTTCAGTTGCAATGGTACTACTTATATTGAAATGTATAGAAAGGTAGGCATTTTGATCACCATCAAAACATCTAAATCTTTTGTGTTTCGTAATGGTAATTACTTTGCATACTATTGTATAGAATCAAGTTCTTTTAAGTGAACAGACAGCCGTGCTGCTGGGGAGTTTGTTGCGTCACTTCTTCTTCCCAGCTAAAGCACTAGGAAGTGGTGAAGGGCGGGCATTTTGGTAGACTGTCTCATGTAATCTTGACGTTCAAAAAGTGCTGATTCTCAGCATAATTTAAATAAATGACTTTTGATTTAGATTTTTTTGATGTTGACAGCTGGACATGAAAGCTTGCGGATCAAAATCATTGTCATAGTCTATCACATTACTTGTGGTGTCAGTTGCACGTCCCATACATTTGTATCGAGTAGCTATTGAAGTTTTGTAATGGCGCAATTTCATTAGTCGAAAGGGCCCGCATCGCACCGGTGCGAGAGTTTCTAAAACGTGTGACACAGGGCCCACATTCGGTGAACCGTTTTCATTAGTCGATAGGGCCCGCATGCGAGGTGCGAGAGATTTCTGGAACGAGTGCCACAGGGCCCGCATTCGGGGAACCGAAAAAGTATTTGACTCACAACCCGCAAGCTGTATATCGACCGATGAATTTCATTGGTCGATATTACGATCAGTATAAAGCAAGTGGGGAATCCGGCAGACGGTGGTAACGAACACACGTATCGACTTGTTAACTTTCATTGGTTGTTATCTCGCCTGCAGGGACTCCCCGTATGCTGTATACCGAACGAGTTAACGACCAATGAAATTGCGCCATAAGGGGCGCTTGATTATTTTTTTGCGATTAGGATGTTGGTCCCATGGACCAAGTTATTCAGTGTGATGGTCTATACCACACCCTTAAATATGACCACACCTATCTGTAGGCTTAAAACAGTCACTTTGGCAGAATCAAAATAGGAAAATATTATGAATCATCGTAAAATGTCACAACCTTACAATTCATAGGTAAAACGATCTTCGTGCGATTCATATTACGAAATAATTCATCTGTTTGACAGTAAAGTTTTCTGTGGAGATTCGTAAAATGGTCCACATATTATGAATTGCTTTTGTGTCAAATTAGAGGAATTGCTAATGACAGCTAGAAATTCAGGAAATTAATTGATTTTAGAGGAATTGCTAATGTGGCCGTTTAGGCCCCCTGATACATGCTGTATATTTGATATATGTTTCATCCTCCGGACCGAGGCTTCTTCTTATACAGAGAAGGGACGAGCTTTTTAACAGTGGTTAAAAAGCTCGTCCCTTCCCATCACGCAGTAGCGTGTTGGTAACGTAAGTCTCAGAATGGGAACACGAAGCCTGGTGCAAAAGAACTGAGTTCATCATCTTTCACTCACTCGAAAACTACATTAAACATACAAACCGACCTCTCAACTAGTTAATAATAAATATTTATCTCGAAACAGACGCGTCTGGGCATACAGCCGCCATGATTGCATGCAGTCTACATTCTTACCTGAGAGCTGTGAGTCTAAATTACGGGGAAACAGACAAAACATTCGATAAACTCATCCTCGTTTGTTTTAAAATGTATAAATATTAGTATATTTTCAACTGCACGGATTATTTCCAGTCTGGATATGTAGACAGCATTGCAATGAGTGACTCATACATTGACGTTTATCTTTTTTCTTTTCCTAGCCTACGCTGTCCCACTCCTGGGCAAATGCCTCCCTTCACTCCTTCCATCCGTCGCGAGCCCGCGCGTACTCCTTCCAGTTTTGATGGAACCTATCCAGCTCGTCCCGCAATCTCCTACGTGGTCTGCCGCGCCCCCGCGTGGTCCCGCCTCACTGTCTCAGGGCACTCGTTCTGTGCTATTTGGGCCCACAGTTTGTCCGGCATGCGGCAGACATGTCCTGCCCAGTCCCATTTAAGTTGGACAGCCTTTTGAGCCACGTCAACTATCTTTGTTTTGGAGCGCAGTATTGTGTTACGAACACGATCCGTTAATTTAACGCCTAGTATACTGCGCTCCATTGCTCGTTGGTAGACCTTGAGTTTGGACTTCTGGTTGTTAGTCAAAGACCAAGTCTGTGCGCCATAGGTTAAGACGGGAAGAATACTCAAATCCATGAGCCTGCGTTTCAGTGCCATAGGTAAGACTTTTATCTATTCTAGATTTTTTATTTACCTAATAAAACAACAAAGCATCAACCTGTATTCCCCGAAGGTTCACGCAGACGTGCAACTATAGTACACCCAGTAGCACCCACATTTCGCCAGTTATCAGGGGCCAATTACATAATAAAAGTACAAGTTATATTCTCAAGAATACTATCGAAAGTCACGAAATAATTACTTATTCAAGTACCTACCAAGTATTTTTATAGGGATTACTATAAAAATACTCCTTAAGAAAACGAATGATGCAGTTTATTAATAGAACTATTTGACACCTTTGACCCATCTGCTCTATTCATTGAACCTAATTTTAAATTTTTAAAAACCCAAATTCATCAAAAAATCAATTTTATAAATAAATCGGGCACGCGTGACAAATTCAGAAACCTAATTGATCACACTAGTTTCAAACCTAATCCGATATACAAACTATGTTGACATCGCACCCCGGCCTCACCAGATGCGACCGAACGGTATAAAAAATATTGTTGTATTGGGTAACGTGTCGGCAATCAATAATTTAATAAATACTTGTGTAAATCACTTCTGTAAGCCGCTGGTGTGCTCAACAGTTGTGAGGGGAGGAATATGATATTTTTCAACGCCACGCACCTGAGTGACGTCCCCTACCTCTGTTCTTACTAGAATGAAGTCCGCCTTTGTAATTCTTTTTTGAGTGCGAAAAGTTTAAATAAATAAATAAATGAAGAAGCAAGTGAGTTTCAATTTACGCGGACAACGAAACGGGAAACAGTATTCTTTATTGACAAAAAGCTAATTATTATTATTAATTCATTTATTTCCAATAATTATAATCCATACGCAATACATTAAAATCAATTATATTAAATTAAAATCAATATTTTACACTAAAACATTATTGTATAACAGTCTATGTTATACAATAATGTGTTAGTATAAAATATTGATTAATATTATAAAATTAAAATTATTAATATCGATTAATATTATTATATTAATTTATATAAATATTATAATTAGTCAATTATCATAATACACTTACATTACACAAAATTAAAATAATTAATACCTCACTAAAGTAATGCTGTACTCATGTACGATGTAAAGTCAAGGGCATTAATTGTTAAGTCAATTGACTACCAACATTACGTCATTCTTCACAACTGTCATTCTTTGACAGTTGTATGAAATGATTTTTATCACGGTAAATTGACATCCTACGTCAATTTGCTTAATAATTTCTTTTGCTGTGCCTAAATGAACTAGTTAGGGTGAGTCTTGGCTAGCCTATTCAGCTAGAAATCGATCGGTAGGTTCCTATTATTCTTAGGCCCTTTGTATACGGCACGGTTTCTTTATGGTACGGCGCGGTTTATGGAAGCTTGTTAACTTAACAAGCTTCCATAGTGATCCAAACCACACTGACGACCATGCTTACACACGACGAATAAACCGTAGTTTTTCACGGTATGAAAAGCGTGTGTGTACAAAGGGCCTAAGGGTATTTCATTCCAATACAGCCATGATGGATTGGGCTAAAGAGGTCGATACAAATAATTGATTAATTGTTCCTCAATAATCTTCAAAAACAGTGCGAAATAGAGATTGCGAATATCAATTGATTGGTTGCCCTCCAATATGACAATTCATTGTATAAGCTTTTTTCTAACCCGACGAAATACAGGCAAAAACTCCTTTCTATAATTAACTTTTGCAAACTTCAGTTTTTCCCTTCAAACGCAGTCTTATAAATCCTCCTCTTTCGAACTCATAGTAAGTCCCGGGGGGTGGGTAATGCGGCACCCCTGCCTCCCCTGCACAGGTGCGCTGCCAGCGCAGGTGTCGCCAAATCCAATACAATCTTTACTTTCGCACATAATTGGAATACTACCACTTACACTTTTTACTGAGCAGTTGACGATGTGGTGTGGGTCATCGGCATGGTGGCGTTACAACTCATCCTTACATATTACAAAAACGATTGCACCGATTTTCACCAATAGATAGAGTGGTTCTCTGGGAAGGTTTTTTAGTATATAATAACCGACATGCACGCGGGCGAAGCCGCGGGCATCAGCTAGTAACTAATAAAGCTCATTTAAAAGAATCTTAAGCATATTTTATCCAAACATTAGACGCGAAACGCCGTCTATATACTCAGATACAACATACAACACAACACACACATGAGTGGCAGTTACAGTAATTCTGCAGCAGTGACGCACGGACGCGTCATCATCATCTTCATGTATTCGAACGAAAGATGAAATGTGGATTAGGTTCACTCCGTATGATGAAGAGCCATTACCGATGCCAAACATCCAGATGGGATTGCTGCCGTTATCAGTGGAAACAACATAACAACACACCTGTATTCCCCGATGGGTTGGACAAGCATTGTATGCCTCACACGCTCTTGTCGCAAGTGTAGAAGGGACGAGCCTATAGTGCCATAAACCGGGTAGGTTCAAATCCATAATCCGGGGTGGAAACATCCACCATGCTGACAAGACGAATATTAGTTGCTTGCACTTTCATTTATTTGTAGTCTTGATATAGGTATCAAATTAAATTGGGACAAGATCATGAAGATGTTGAGCCTTGTGAACCTTCTGCAGTCCATCTCTTCAATATTAGTTCAGTCTAAGTCCGCTAGATGGTGTTAAACTACGTTTTTCAGGCGGATGTTGTGTGTATGGATGACGCGGGAACATTGTGCAGACCGGCCGACGCGGGGTTGAGGAGCGTGCACACTAGTCGACTGGGCTAAAAATGACATAATAATAGTTATTTTGTTGGACTACTGCAATTATCTCACAGACTGGTTTAGCCTTCAAGGTCAAGGTTAACGTAAATCAGAATTTAATTTAAGAACTTGCCGAGTTTCAAACTTAGGTGAAATGAGATGTCATTCCGCCTAATGATACGGATTGACACTATTGACAGCTCACTTTACCTAAGTCTTTACGGCGAGATTTTTACAAAATAGCTCGGCAGTTGGCACGACCTCCTTTTGGAAAAATCGCTTTTATACGGTTGTAAAGCCTTCCAAATATGCTCACGACCTTGTAGGTACTCGTTTGTGTGCGTCTTCTACCCGTTGGGTTATTTTAGGT
This sequence comes from Lithophane socia, assembly GCA_947522985.1. Lineage (NCBI taxonomy): Eukaryota > Metazoa > Arthropoda > Insecta > Lepidoptera > Noctuidae > Lithophane > Lithophane socia. Next base: position 13,791,812 of record OX383273.1, read on the forward strand.
AAAATCTTACTAATCCCGAGATACTACCCAGAGGCAGTGTACACGTTCCCTAACCAACAGTAAGCAGGTGTAGCATTGGAATCCAGCTGGGCTGCGTCACTGAGACACGAACCAGGCGCTCGAGTGCGACACCGGGTTTATATACAATAACCAACTATTTTAGTTTGATAGTCTAGCTAGACCTACATAGATATTGGACATTTGATTGCTATTGCGGAATATTGGCTGTTCTATATTTGCAATTGAAACGTATTAATGTACACCAAGTACCTACCATAGAAGTTTGTTGAGCGATGGCTGTTTTCACAGACTAAATGACGCACATTTTCACAATTATTTAGTTTGCCTATAAAAAATACAAAAAAAAGGATTTTCTACTTTTTATCACGGAGTATGACTGTTTGTCCACCGCACAACGTCAACGGGACGTCAACGAGAAACGAGATTTATTCGAGCCGAGCGTGACGGGGTGACGGCACGGCGGGCGTGCGGTGGACACAGTAAGTAAATGTATGTATCACTACTTTGACGCCGTCACCTCGCTCTCGTTGTCCAGGCGGTGGACAAACGGTATATGTAGCTCATACCATAAATGCTCATATAATCTCGTATGCTCGTATAATGTTTCCCACTGCTGGGACACAGGCCTCTTCTCAGTGAGAGGGAGTGGGCCGTAATCCACCATGCGGGACCAGTGCGGGTTGGTAGATATCACAAGTATTTGAATTTTTGGTTCTAGGACATGCCGGTTTCCCCACGATGTTTTCCTTCACCGTTTTGAGAGCAGTGGTGATGAAATAATTTACTGAAAGTGAAGCGTCTGTCAGGGTTCGAACCCACGACCTACCTGGGCCACCACTGCTCCGTACGAGTATTAAGATATCATAACAGAACAACATAATCATAAGCATCACGTCATCGAATAGATGCATAAATGATCTTATTATTTTACATAACATCACGCCTCATTTCCCCGAAGGGTTAGGCAGAGGTGTATATATACAGTAAAAATAATAAAAGTTGCAGTAAATTGATAAAATATTTATGTATTGTTACAGATGGAGGCAAAAGTGAAGGAAGAGTTGCCCGACAAAGACTATACTCAGCCGACCAGTACAGAGAGGAGGAAATGTAAGTCAAGAGTTCAAGAACTAGTTGTTTGACTAACTTTTAAGCTGTGCTCATGTTTAGGGTTCTTCAGGTAACGTGCTAACCTTTATCGGTTTACTGGTTCGATTATTGCAGTTGCAAATACCCGTAAACCGTAGTTTTATTTAAGTCTATTTCCTTAATCTATTATTGTAATTTGATCATAATAAATTACATGGTTACCCACGAAGGACAATTTGCGCTCTAACCCAACGTGGGCTCACCCCAAGACCCTTGCAAGCGTTGATATTATTAATATAAATTATTAAGTAGTATATAGATACTCCTACTAGTATTATATAGTTTCTCTTTAATAACATAACATAACACCCCGCCTTGTTTCTCTGAAGGGTTAGGCAGAGGTGATCCTATGGTATACCCACCTCTCGCCAGTTATGTTGTTAAGTTCCATGTAATAGGGGGCGGCCACAAATCCAGACTGCTACTGACAAATTCCAGATGGAAAAACCCAATAACACTTTGCTCGATCTGGGAATCGAATCCAGGACCTTAGCGCGCCCCTCAATAACAATAGATTAGGAAGGCACACAAGGTGGTGTGGAGTTCAATTGGCAGCCCCATGTTGGGCGCCATCTAGATAGTTGGGCGCCATATTGGTGGTCAAATGACGGCCCCATGTTGAGCGCCATATACAGTATGCATGGGTTAACACCGTTGTCACTCAAACCATGGGTAGTAGACTTAAATATAAAAATAAATGACCCAATAATTACAAAAAAAAACCTTATTTTCATTAAAAGATTTTTAAAAGTAAATATCCGTCACTGTCCCGATAGAAAGAAAAGAAAGAAAGAAAATACAGACAGGGCACACAACACACTGTAACTACATGTAAACGAATAAAAAAATAAAAATAAAAGAAACAATTTCAAAGTGTAGGTACCACGATACTCATGGATACGCGTTCGAGAGAGCTGCGAAACAGCTGACGGCCGGTCATGTAAAGTCTCGCGCGCCCCGCCCGCTCCCGCCAACCGCCGGACGCGGCCGGTCGTTGCCCTTGCGTGTAGGGTGAAATATTCTTGTGGAAAAATGTAGATTTTCTTAAAAAAAAAAAGTTGTATTTTTCCATTGATTTTACGGTCTATAAATGAAACCAAACCACTGGTTTCAAGGATAATGTGTTTACACTAACAGCCTGTAGATACTTGGCTTCATATTGGCGGCCCCATGTTGGGCGCCATATAGGTAGTTGGGCGCCATATTGGCGGCCCCATGTTGGGCGCCATATTGATGGCCCCCTGTTGGGCGCCATATTGGCGGTCCCGTGTTGGGCGCCAACTAGATTGTTGTAGCTCAGCCCTTTTCCGGGTATCATATTAAATAGTATTACAGGGTCTATAAGTATGTGGCTAAAATTATATTAGTTTGATGTACAATAACTTAGTGACAATAGACAAAAGAGAAAAACAACCAATAATATAATTGCACCGCATTTCAAAACGTGTATCATTGACCGACTACCTAATTATTAATGAGCCTTTCGTGTGACGGTCCCTTGAAGAAGTGTGAAGCTTTCGAGTTCTCGGCTTCTATCATCATCATCTGCGTAGCTTTTTTCTTAACTAAGTAAGGGTCAACTTCCAGTCTAACCGGATGTTATTGAATACCAGTATTTTACATGAAGCGGCTGTCTATTTTACCTCCACAACCCAGTTACTGGGTGGAATACCCCTGGGTAAGATTGGTTGGCGGACTTTCGGGCATCTGACTGACTACCCGACACAACTGCTACAGATCTACAAAATGACTTCTATATTCTATATATTTCATACAACAACATTAACCTACAAATAACACATATATCAAAGCTGTTCTACCCATTTACAGTAATATTGGTCCTATATACAACAAAAACGCATTATTCTATCAGCACGTGGTGTGGGAGCGCACAACTGTTCCCGATCATAATCTAGCGACGGTGGCGCGAAGCACGGACCGAATACAGTATACGATGATGTGTGGTAGCTAGAAGTGGCAGTAGACAACTGGTTAGCATACTTGTAAGGACAGGGCGAGCGTACTTGCAAAAAGCGGGCGACAGTCGACAATTAGCTAATTTTGAGGTAAAATGATTAACGGATCTGCAAGTTTTGTAGCGGGGATGACTATACAGAATTTACCGGACCTACCTTGTAACCTACCTACCTACTCAAGTATCCTCACTCGTTGAATGATTCTCTTTACACCATATGTAACACTCAGTTGACATATTTACGTAAGCTTGACAGCCTGTTGTTGTTTCAGCTATTCTCGATACTTAAACGGATCTGCAAGTTTTGTAGCGGGGATGACTATACAGAATTTACCGGACCTACCTTGTTACCTACTCAAGTATCCTCACTCTTTGAATGATTCTCTTAACACCATATGTAACACACAGTTGACATATTTACCTAAGCTTGACAGCCTGTTGTTGTTTCAGCTATTCTCGATACTTAAATCAAACAAAAATGCCTAAAATAGGTTTGCGGGTTCAACAGCAGTAATTGCTTAGTTTATTATATTTTCGGATTTAAATCTGTGAAATAAATACAATAGATACCTATAATAGCGTTATTGGTCGAGAGATGTAGTTGTGAAAGTATTAGGTAAAAACTATTTTGACATGTTTCAATAATCAATTACATAGATTCAAACACTTTAAATACTACTTAAAGTGTTATTATACCTGTAATATTTTAAAACAATAATCACGGAACATGCCGCGGCAACAAATGAGAGTAGTTCATGTACCGTGGGAGAGTGGGCACCTGCGCAATGATCATAATCTAGCGATGGAAGCTCGCGGCACGAACCGAACACTGATGGATGCAAGGACGTAAGGAGACTAGATATAACACATTACTTTGAACGTAATTTCATTGGTTATTCTTATTGACCTCATTGAATGTGATCGTGCAGGTACCTATAGGTTCACTGTGAGGATTTCACACGTAGCAGACAAAACAGTGACACACGGATTAGCGGAAATAGCGCTGCAATATAGGCGTGAAGCATCTCAAGAATAATAAAGGCAACAACTAACAATTTATTTCTAAAATAAACGTAGCCAAGGTAGAAACTGAAGCTTATGGCAAGGATAAAGTCGAATGAGTATACTATACTAGTCGCGATATATAGAGTTTTCCCCCTTCGACGTTTATTTTTCTTCACCTTTCAGCTGTAATTTAGGTTCTACACTTTAACTAAATTACTTTTGAAAGAAGAAGACAAAGCATTGTGTATCTATACAGGCGCTATACAACGTTTATTAGTAAGGCGGCTAAAGTGGTTTAGTTCTAAGTAAGACTGCAGGCTGCTTCAATCAAACCTACCCCCTAAACTGTAATGATGTCCTAAATAAAGTAAAATAATAAAAGTTGTTTATCTTTAACGCGTACTATTTCTTAGTAGCCAGTTCCAGTTCCTCTCTACATCGTTGTCAGTAACGGCTGGTGTAAAAGCATTGTATTTGCCGAGTCCTACCGTTTAAATTCGAACATTTGCACCGCCGCTTGTGATTCCTAAGTATTTTTCACAGAACTGTTTACTGTTTACCCTGTTCTCGCTTATATATTTATGTTTTTAAAACCGTTTGCTGAAGAAATCGATAATAGAACTTCTTTTAAAAAGCGAACGGTTTTTCCGAAAAAAAAAACAGTCGGTGCAGCAGAGTGATTATGGGTTTTTCCTATACTCTGCAGTGAGGTGTTGTATAACTTACAGTTGCGAGTGCTGGATAACTTACAGGCACACTGTAAAGAGTTTACAACTTTGTCTCTAAAGTTGTCAATCCATCTATAATTGCTTGGTCCTGCTTCATTTTCTGTCGGGTGGCCGAAAATACGGTCTGGAGGACTATTACTGGTCAGTACCAGTAATAGTCCTCCAGACCGTATTTTCGGCCACGGCGGCCAATCTCAACGGAGACTAGCCTTCGGCGCAGGAGATATTATAGTGCACAAGTGTTTGCGCAGACACAAGTGCACTCTCTCTTCCCTCACTCTCATAGTCCGATGGGACGGCAATCCGACACGACCGGAGAGAGATCAGGCCAGTACCAGTACCAACAGTACAGACCAGTAACCACCATCGAGCTGACAGACCCTGGCTACAACATATTTTACCACAACATTAGCTTCCGTTTCAAAAGAATCAAAGAACAATGTCCTGACATAAAAATAGGTCAACTCACTTCCATAAAACCCGTCTACTTAGTTAGAACATTTCACTAAAACGCCACCGATTCCCCACGACAGTCGCCCGCGCACCTGCCGGCTCCCACATCACTCATTCATGGTGTTTACCGAGCCGCCCACTCCTGGTCATCGGTTACCTCCAACTGATTGTCCTAGTATTATGGGGGCAGGGACGGACTGGTTTATAAGTGGGCAAATGATAAAATGAATGAACTGAAATGTGGGTGTACTTTATGTAGGTCACATCTCTGCCCAACGCTTCTGAGATTATTAAAATTAAAAGTCGTTTATTCAAACTAGATTGAGAATCAGCACTTTTTGACGTCACCAAGGGTTAGGGCGGAGGGTACTAATCATAGAAATATTATATCTATACACCTACATTTCACCGATGCAATAACCCGGGCACAAAACTAAACTCCGGGCCGCTACTAAGAAATGCCTGATGGTAAACCCAGTATAACACTTTGCCCGACCCGGGAATCTTACCCAGAACCATGCAGGGCTTTGCGATCACTAAACGAAAAATGAAGTAGGTATTGTATAGTTTTTCAATTTAAATATCAGCTTTAAAGTACACCGTCAAGTCCAGTCACCATTGTCAATCGGTGTCAGTAATAAATGATGAAGAGGCCGTCCCGCCCCGCCCCTCACCCTCCTACTGTCTAGGAGTGAAGTAGGCTTCACCGCTGCGTCTATTATTATCGCCAACAAGGCTGTATTTTTTTTTACATTTTTCATAACATAGCGTTTAGCTTTATTTGAGCAGTTATTGTTTAAACTACATATAAAGTACTGTGTTTTTCTTCTACCATTTAAATTGTATTCTTTTTCGGTTAGAACTCAAATCTTTGAGATTAACCTCTTAAAAACAGACCTAAACTCTATTATTTCTGTTATCGGAACTGTTTAGTTACTGTTCTTCAATTGAAAAAGCTATAACTCATTCAACATCCGCCATTACATTGCTTTTGTGTCAAAAATCGTCCATGATATCATAAATCATTTGTTTATTTTATTTATCTTTATTGTCTCGCTTGCATAACCTTCCGCTCTTCTCTGTGTGCTGGCTTTTCTAGACTATCTCCCATTAAAATTTCGAAGAAATCATCAATAAACTAATGGGTTTCTTAAACCTACCTTTTCTATGACGTCACTCCCGTGTTCCGATCTAGATAGCCTTAATTGGTGTTACATCTTTTTAAAAGATTACATGAAACAGTGGAATTCTCCAGTCTTCGATATCAAGTTCATACACAACTATAATATACCCCGTGTAGGCAGATCATCCCAATAGCCAGTGACAGCATGATAGGTAGCCCTTGGCGCTGAGTCGAGGGCTCTTCGCTCGAGTGACGTGCTGTGGAGCCCTAGCGATGATTTGTGGACTACGGATTTATTGGGGTCGTATACTCCGTACCTTGCTTTTACGAGTATGTGTAGGTACCAACAGGACTTGGTATCAAGACTAATTGGTAGGAAAACATAATTGTGGCGAAATTACTGATTTTAAGCGGTAAATCTGGCCGACGACGACAACCGCAAATCCTCATAGGACACTTCCATCTACGGACGGATAGACAGCGGAAGCTTAGTAATAGGGTTCCGTTTGGCACTCACGGAACCCTAAAAACGCTTAAGCTCCCTCAGACGGACACTTTCTCTGCTCTACTAATTCAAATATCCTACAGAATACAGGGCACCTAGTCAATAACTCCCTGCATTCTGTAGTAGTTATTATTTATTCCGTATATCTGTGGTATAGCCTATAATTAATTACTTAGAATTCATTCTGTTGTAGGCATGCGCTATCACTGCCACCTGGGGTAAGTCTCAGGTGTAAAACTCATCTATAATTGTTCATTGCGGCTTACCTACTGGCGAATAATAATAAATTAGGAACTAAGCATATACAGTATGTAAACTAACAAAGGGCGTTCCCGTTAACCTGCAATAGTATAGCGTGTATACATGCAAAAAAAAATATTACCAATTTAAAGAATTTTTTTTTTTTTTGTGTCGTGAAATCTTCACAAAACGATTAAATTTAAACGTAAAAGAAACACTGTACACGCACACTTGTATTTCAACGTAGAAAAACAAGTGTGACAAGTGGGCGTGTACAGAGAGTTTATTTTCCGTAACAATTTAATATTTTTTGTGAATATTTAATTAAACAAAAACAAAATTTTTTTTTTTTTTTAATGGTAATATTTTTTTTAGCATGTATAGACGCTATACTATTGCAGGTTAACGGGAACGCCCTTTGTTAGTTAACATACTGTATATAGGTTACTGCCTCGTTGGTCTAGTGGTCGCAAGCGCTACTGCTGAGCATGAGGTCCCGGGTTCTATTCCCAGTTCGGGCGAAGTGGTATTGGGTTTTTCCCATTAGGAATCCGGATAAGAGTCAGTAGCAGGCGTAGCAGCCCGGAGTCATTATTTGTGCAGGTTAAAGGCAATAGGCTCGCCCCTTTTTAAATGGGACTAAACATATAACCGGCGAAATGTGAGTGTAGTATACTGCCTTACCCTTTGTGGAAACTAGGCATGGTGTTATGTTATGTATGTATAATATCTATTATAATTATGTTGTGGGGTAACTATGGGAAGCCACACTCCTCTTTTGAGGCCCATAAAGCAGTTTCGAAAAATATAACTGGACCGGGACTGTGAAACAGGCCCCAAATGTTTGTTTGTTTTTCAGGTCTTCTCAGCAAAAAGCTACTAATTTTACTCAACCCTTTTCTACCCAGTCTCAAGCTCAGAAAACATTAAAAACGTCTACATTTTCCCAATTCTTTCTACAAAAATCTTAAGTACAAAATAACGAGTTAGTTGTTAGTGGCTCAGTCCGCACACAATGTTGTAATAGTAGTAATGTCGCATCTGATATTAGCCGTAATTGCGTGGCAGCGGCGAGATGAAAGCCGCGCCCCGGGCGAGGTGTCGCCTGTCACTACCAACACGAGCTGCTAGGGATGGGGCGGTGTCGATTAGAAAAAGTTTTGAAATATCGACTACAATGTTGATATTTCAAAACCTTGAGAGTTCTCGATAGGTATTTCAAGAACTTTCAAACTGAGAGACTTGCAGCGAGCTGCTTTAGGTACTACTAAGAGAGTTGCTCCTGATGGGGAAAAACTCTTCCTTGCCAGAGCTTCCTAAAATTCATGTGCTCTGCTCAAAATTGCTCTGCTCTGCTAGAAATTTTACATAGGGTGACACAATGGGCGGTCTTATCGCTAAAAGCGAAAAAAATCTTATCTATATAAATATATATATAATATATACATAGTTAGATATATATATATATATATATATATAACAATAAACATGTTTAAGGAGAGAGAAAGTGTTTTTTCACTAGAATTTTAAAAGTGGACAACGATTGAGCACGCCTAATCGACACGGGCAAGGCATTCCATAACCGTACTGCTGCATTTATTTTCTTTTGTAGGAAAAGATAATTATTTTTAATAACATTCCCTTTTATTTTATTCAGAATAATGTAGAAACAGTGGCAAGTAGGAAAGTTAAAGACAGGTTTCTATCAGCACAAGGCAAATGAAAGTGTTGGTGCATGACTAAGTTTTTATCATTAAATAAATTATTTATTTATTTATTTGCATAATGTCTAATAATGTTATGTATTTACCAAGTGTCATTGAAAAAACTCAAGCATTAAAAAAATGTAAACGAGACGGAATACGTAAAAGCCTCCAGGTATAAACGGCGTGCCAGCACTGACAGTGGTAGCTTACATGTGCATTACAAACCAGGGTACTGGGATACCTTAACTTCAGTGGTGGGCCACTGAAGTTGCTTTACTGAAACCCCGAAGAATCAGCGTGGGATTAAATATAAATTCAAGTATCGACATCTCATCAACGGTGACCCCTCCCTAGCCGTGCGCTGAGGGCGCGTGTCCGTGGCACGCGGGCCGCACTTGGCACACCACTAGCTTTTCACTAAACTTTTATTTATTCTGTCAGCCGCACACAACCGCCATTTTTATATTTCTATATTACTTACGGATTCGTTTATATTTATAATAACGACGAATTTTGATATTCTTTGTAATTAAAGCGTGTTTTGTGACTTGCTCGAAAAACGCTCACCATACTCGATTACCTACGTACGATTAGGAGGGTATTACGTACTATTTTAGGTACTGAAAATTAATTGCAATAATGACGAATTAATGGGTTACGGGGCGTTAGAAGCCCAAAAGTCTGACCACCAGTCTTACCAAGGAGGTCAAATAGGCAGTCGCTCCATGTAAAATACTGGTATTCAGCTGCACCCAGTTAGACTGGAAGCCGATCCCAACATAGTTAGGAAAAGGCAGGCAGATTGATTGAGATTATTAAAGAAAGAAAGAAAGAAAATATGTTTATTTGCGGCAAACATGACGCCAAGAAAGGACAAATATACGAAAATAACAAGTTGCGGGAAAATATGCGTATATTAGTATTATAGTATACAGTTATTTTTCTGTTTATTATGGTAACTTCTTCAGGCGACGAGCTCGTGGCTAAGCAATAACAGCCGCACGGGTCCATCCATCGTTGCCACCGTTGGTCCGTGGATGGGTGACCATCTTTACATACCAAGACTCCTCCGTTTCTCGGAAAGCACGTTAAGCCGTTGGTCCCGGCTGTCATTGGTGGATCTTTGACAGTCGTTACTGGGCGTCAGAAGCCCTAAAGTACACCATAAGCCACCATAAGTAAAGCCTCCAGCACTTTCAACTAGTAACGGCTAATAGGCTGCATGCTGGGCCATATTTAAAAGATCGATAGTGTGCGGCCATTAAAATTGAGCTTTTATGACTTGCACTAACTTGCACTAGCACATAATTTTAGTCGTGAACTCGAGCATGAAATGTGAGAAGAGCTCACATGCTAAGCAGAAAATATATGGGTAGGTTATTCGTAATGCAAAAGTACGAAGTCCTGACAAAAGTTTTAGGACCAAAAAGGTAAGTTTAGTATAAAAAATGCTTTGATTTGAGATTCTCCTCAAATTCAAGATTTCCCTTAAATTCAAGTTCTACTTATTACTTAGAAGTACTCGTATTATGATTATCATGAGCAGTATTCCCTGAAGAGATTTTTTTTAAATCAGTCGTTTATTAAAATAATTAGATTAATTAGGTAGGTATGATAATTATTTACAAAGACCATGTTATACTATAATTTAACAAAATCAAATAAATATAAATCTTAAACGATGTACTCGTAAAAGATGACAAAACAATCATGGCCTGCACCAATTTTCCATTACGAAAAATATCGCCCACACAACATTTTCGCGCCACAATTTTGGCGCGCACCGCCATGTTGATGGCCGCGCGCGTACCATAGAGTATTGGCGCCTGTGTAAACTCTATGATGAGCTACGTGCGCGGGCATAGAGCAGCGCTGTTTATTCCGATATTGGATGTAAAATTGAATAAGGTTAGTGGGCTTAAACACCTGGTTTATTTTGACAATATTTAGTCTCCAGTTAACGATAATAAAATTAATTGGAAACTTTGTGGGTTTAAAAAGTGTCTAAATATAAATACAAAAATACATAACACTGGCTTACCTAGTATTTTTCTGTTATTTCGCTCTCATGGGCTTTGGAATATTCAAAGAAATATTTGAGGTCATAAACATTTTGTATGTAATGTAGTATTGAGTACATGCCAACTTGCCCTTTAAAATTTAAGACCGGGCGGCCTAGGTGTAAGATTGTATCGTTATCACAACATAAATTAGTAACTATTTACAATCGAAGACGTCGGCAATTACTTAGATAGGCTGTTAACTCTAAATGTAACTAACTCAGGCAGTTTGCGCTAAGGTTACTTCTACGCTAAAACTTAATTGGAAGTCCTGTCACTGTCTCCTCGTCGCGGCCATTCTATCAACTTGCATTGCCCGTCGTTGCCCGATCAGCTATAAAGTGGGCAACTGTTCAAACTGCGACCGGCCCCGGCGTGACCACGCATACCATTATGTACCCCTCATGCGCTGTGTTTGTGTGCAATCAGAAATTATTGGGCTTTTTTGTATATGTAAAAAAATATTTTATTTAAAAATCTGTTTATCGTACGTCATTTTGGTCAGAATATTGAACTAAGATTATTATAATAACCAAAGCATAAATGTGAAAGGTATAAATCTGAAAGGATAAAATTTTATCTCAATAGGACAACGTCAGATTATGATGGCTGTGCAACTCGCCTGCAGTAGGTACTACTTACATGGTATTGCTCGTTTGGTACAGTGTACATAATAAACATAATGTTTCTCTTGTTGCAGCTACCGCAACCGCCAAAGAGCACAGATCTCCCGAGCAGGAGGAGCAGCGCTCGTCACCCACTCCTGGGCCACCCAGCCCGCTGAACAACGGCACTGCCGGTAGGTAACTGTACCCACTCTGTTAACGTATGAAGATGAGTAGGCAAGTCCTATATGAGCGTATAATTATAAATTACTTAGAAATTCTTAGGGTCAGATAGACAGGCAGATAGCCCGCTGGTGTGGGCGCTTGCGAACCGGACCCGTTCTGTTTTAGTAATTAAGTACTAACATAGGTTAAGCTATTTTGTAACTAACACTATAGACCATTGTAGTCTGATTAATAAAGATTAATAAAAAAAAATGATGATGACTTAGAAATTCTTAAAATCTTAGTGTTATAATACTTATAATGCACCTTATAAAACCTATATAGAGATCTCTGTACCAATTTTATTTACATCACATGTTTTACAACCATGAGAGTCTACCGAGATGACGACAAATAGAGAAGTGTGGAAGTAACTTCTCCGGTCATAAAATTATGTATGTATAAAATCTAGCTAGCTATAATATGGTGTGCCCAGATTTAATACCAACTTACCTTACCTTAGCAAAACCTAGGATGTCGAAGATTAAACGCTATATTTTTCTCCATCCAGCAGCTTTATCATCAACAGAGTCACTATCCCCGCCTCTAGCTGAAGGTTCCCGCTCCGCACCAGCTCTGCAGCGGTTACGCAAGTTTCTGTCAGCGCTGCAGCAGTTTGCTACCGATGTGGGAGCCGATACTGGAGACAGGGTGCGGCAACTGATTCACAACCTTGTTGTAAGTCTCATACGGTCTTATTACAAAACAAGATTAAGCTTTAAACCATGGAACCATTTTTGAATTTCGTACTTTTTTCCGACTACATACGAGTACACACAACTTTTTTTTGAGGGTGGGAAATCATCGAATAAGTTTTCCCGCTCTCGGCGGAGCGGGAGGGAGCGTGTCAGACTTTTACTGACTAAAACCCACCCGTGTTCCTTCAGTTGCCTGTTGCCAAGGGGCCGGTATCCCTTTCGGGCTTTCCCGCAACCCTGGCAGGCAATCCCCGTCAATTAATTATGCTGACATCTCATTGAGGCGCGCATGGAACACAACGCGCCGTCGATCCGGACCTGGTCCTTATCGCACGGCGAGCTACCAATTGCTCGCCGTTCGCAAGCCCTACGGTGATTATAGAACTGTATTTCAGTCACAGTATGGCTCGAGAGACGGTTTAAACCTGAAACACGAAAATACAACACAAAAGAAAATCCTTGTTTTGTAATACGAGTAGGTTAGACAGAGTTTAAAATACACTTTTTACTAGTTTTTCTGGCACTTACCTCAGAAAATAATTCACTGTTGTGCACCTATTCTTTCTCCCCTACAGTCTGGCACACTGAACATCGAAGAGTTCCAGGCTGGGGTGCAGGAGTGCACCAACTACCCCCTGCGCGCCTCTGTGCCAGGGTTCCTGAGGGCTCTGCTACCTCTTGCACAGAGGGACCTGCATGCTAGGGCTAGGAGAGCTAAACAGGTAAAATATGACAGATCTTAATTCTACTTCCATGTTAGATCTTACTTAGATATTTCATAATTATGCAATGCGCTGAATTGTGAAGTAGGTAGACCTAGCTATGAATCATTTCAATAATTTAGTTTGTAATTTCAAAATGAAGGAGATGAACGATTCAAGGCAATAATAGTTAATGGTCGACATTTGCCTGGTCTGCATAGTCACTTGTCAAAATACAATAGACGCTGATATATTTAGTAACCTATTCCGCTTGACTATTCTTCAAGAGTCATAAAAACCCTGTAAGAAATCGACACGTGTTTCACCTCTCAACGAGGCATCTTCAGGATGACGATTGACCAACACGTGTCGATTTCTTACAGGGTTTTTATGACTCTTGAAGAATAGTGAAGCGGAATAGGTTACTAAATATATCAGCGTCTATTGTATTTTATAATGGATTTCCGCAAAGTCACGCCTGAATCAATTAACTAGTCACTTGTCTTTCAACATGGCAGTAGCTACGCTGCCCCTATTGCCTGCACTAGTATTACAATAAACCTTTATAATATGCTTTTGTGGAACAGAAATGAAGAAAACGCTTCAGCTATTGAAGAACAAAAATCAACGCCAATTTTTTCTCTCACAGACGCCACTGCAGTACGTCAGATCACACGAACACTTGATCCTGGAGTCAGGAGGTGACAGCAGCGATATCTTTGCGCCTCATCCACCAGGAGCTGCGGCAGAGACCGGCGTCAAACGACGAGCCAGTGACCCGTAAGTGATAAGCATCTCCAAGATATAAGGAAGTCTGGAGATTAAACAGCATATTATTATCTTTCTGAAGAAACCGGCAGTTTCTATGGACTCAAAATAAGTCATATACAGTCACCAACCCACACTGGGTCCGCGTGGTAGATGTACTGGGTGGATGGACTGTATCCACTGTCATAAACAGACAGGAGGCCTGAGTCCTAGCAGTTGGAACATCATAGGGTGATTATGATGCGAATCTTGTCTTCTTTCGCTGATAGTCACGTCGCGGTGAAAATATTAGCATTCAACTAAGTTGGTAGCAAAGCTTGCTTCCTTGGATTACATCCTTAAGGTTTGTTAATCGTAGCTTTTATTATGCAATTCTGGTGTACATGAAGCCAACGACAAACAGTTAAATTAATATTCTATCAGAACTCCCCACACAGCATCACAAACCAAATATTAATCTAACATCACCCGTCATCCGTCATCCAAAACTATCAACAATTAATTACTAACAAAATGTATTCCGCCATTCTGACCAAAAATTGATTAACTAGTGAAAACCGAAACAATATGAATGGTACTATCAATAATGTCCGTCAGATCCAGGTGAATGGTCCGGACAGGTAATTTGTACCCCCTCCCCCCACTCCGGTGTACAGGGTTGCTACACTTGCTGCTTGATAGTGTTGCTATGTGTAAATTGTGGGAACGAGGGATATAGGGATGTGTGATTTTTAAGGCCGTGAGAAAAATAGGGTGTTGTTGGCCTTTTTTAATAGACTGCGGCAGAGCCCAAAAAAGGGTAATGTTTAATAGCTTTCTGTTAAAATTTATTGTTAATAAAATTAATTGAATCGGTGGTTCTGACATCGTCCGTATCACTGGAAAAGTTGCTTAGTTTAACTAATAACATCTTTCGCATTCTACAAAGAAAAATATCGCGGTGGCCCGAAATTAGCAAAATACTAACTATCTAACCAAATAACTTAATTGCCTAGCTGTAGAATATGGCAAATAAACAGTTACAGCTTACTCTTGTCTTCCTCCTTTATGATTCCGGTGATTAATTCTACAAAGCCATTATATTTATCGGCAAATTATTGAAAAAAAAAACAACAACCAAAAAACCTGTCACGTCTAACCACGGCTGCCATGGTTACGTTGAATTATTATTATTGCACAATTTGGCAGGCTGCTGCGACCGCCAGCTTTAAATACTGCCTACCCCAATTCGTTAGAGCCACGTATGAGCTTTATTTATCGCAACAGGCCGCGCCTCGTGCGTTTGCCAAGTTATAAAGTAAATTTTTAGCATATGGCATTGTTTATGAAGCGTGTAGCTTAGGCTGTGGCCCTGGCATTACTTAGGAGCCAAATAACAGCACTGGAGTGTAATTTTAAGCTAGAAAGCTTAACAAGCTGCTAACGTTAGTTATGTTTGTAGCTGTTAGCAAAATGTTTAGCTGTTGAGCTTTACAATACACAAAGTGCCAATCCAATTAGTATCAAACACGTGTATTTGAAGCTCGAATGTGAGGAAAATAGTTTCAATCATATAATTCGCATTTTCAAGTCAACGTTAACACGTAAAAATCATAATTACATTAACGAGGTAAAACGCCTGCCAGATTAGTGTTAGCAATTTGTGTGATTAGGAGTTTGCTATTACGTTACCAGCAGGCGCCTGACGGTTAATAGCGCGCGCAGATGTCTCTGATCGGCTGTTTCATTATCACAGGTTGTGTGTTATGGAACGGTATTGCTAACGAGGTTTAAGAAGTTTGGTAAAGGGGTAAGCAGAAGTGTTGCAAATGTTTTCCTGGGTAAAATGCAACGTACGACGTAGGTAGTATTAAGTTAGTAACACGTCATAGCATGATAAATAGTTTACTAGTTTAAGTGGGACAAACAATCGGCGGTCAGTTCTTATTTATTTCATTGAATAAAAAGATCAGAGACCAAATGAATCAGTCTTATTTAAAAACATAACCTCCTATAACAGAAATAGACTGTTGCAATATTAATTTGGAAGTCCGAGAAAACAGCGACTATATTACGGCAATACCGAATATGAAAGCACCAAACCATTTAATTATTCTTACAACTGTGTACCAGCAACAAAGTACTTACAGCTAACAATAAGCATATCTTGCAAGAAAAAGTATTAAATTTATCCCATATTTATTAATAACTTGCATAAACAGAAAGTTTTCAAGTTCAAGCTGGTGCCTGCCATAGTGGCGTTAGCAGCAGCTGGCATAAGTTTGATTGTCGACTAATTGCTAGCAGTAAACAGTCAGGCGTTAGTTCGAGCCGCGGGAACACATGTTGCGTACAAAATTACTGTTTGTTGAACTTTTGATATATGGCTAGCTGGTAATTGTAGTTTGGAAAGATGTGCTAGGTGGGTTAGTCGTTGATTTGATTGAGGT
Source organism: Lithophane socia (assembly GCA_947522985.1). Lineage (NCBI taxonomy): Eukaryota > Metazoa > Arthropoda > Insecta > Lepidoptera > Noctuidae > Lithophane > Lithophane socia. The sequence continues at coordinate 13,808,203 of OX383273.1, forward strand.
AATTGTCAGAGATTGGATTTCAGAACATTTTACTAGCTTCTTCTTTAAAAGATCTGAAAAAAAAACTTCAAATACTTTCGTTCAAATCTTTCAGACTCTTTTTCAATTTTTTCGACGGAAAACTATTTTTGGGAAGTACATAGTCATTTTATTAGCCGTTTTATTACTTAGGTATGTATCTACCTACCTAACGTAGGTATCGTGTTTGATATATCAAAACTCTAGGACAAGCTTTGGAGTGGTATTAGACTCGCAAAAAACACTCAAACTCAAACATAAAAATAAAACATTTGTTGTTAATAGAATGCTTCAAACTCTATTTCTATCCCTCCTGCCTCCATTATTACCAAATCAATTCACCCTCCTATTTTAATTAGCTTCTGCCAATTCTGCATAATTAATAGATATTGCTTATCAGTGCAATGAATAAAGCCAAAAACTGGTAGGCGTGGAATATAGATCACTAGTAGTGTGCAGACGACAGTGCTGCGACACGGCCGTGCGAATCAAACGCTCTGCGACCCCAGTGGGGATGTGAGGCATAAGCGGTAGCGGGTTATGAACTTAATAAAAATATAAATTTAATCCGGCTATGCAACATCCATATGATGTAGTGGGTTAATAAACAAGTAACTGTCTGTGTAAATAAATTAAGAATTTCGAAATGGCTATGAACTTTTGTAACTCCAATTATAACATAACAAGTGTTGACTAATATGACACAAACATGTCTGGACTTTGACCCCTTTTTTTTGATGGTGGGAAATCATCTAATGAATTCTCCCACTCTGGGCGGAGCGGAAGGGCGTGTCAGTCTTTTACTGACTAAAACCCACCCGTGTTCCTTCAGTTGCCTGTTGCCAAGGTCCCAGTATCCCTTTCGGACTAACCCGCAACCCTGTTTGTTTCGTAATTTCTTCTCAGGGGTGTCAGATAGGAAATGTCGACTCCATCTAGCTCCATATTTTTTTTTTAATGACGAGTACATGTGATTCCGACAACCTATTTACAGAATAAACAATTTCATTTCACAAAATTGTTTCGCGGTACCCTTGAGTACCTTTGTTGAAAAATTGTGTAAAATGTGTTTAGGAAAATGAAAGAACATATTATTCCACGGATACGTAAAGTTTAAAGTGAAGTAAAAAATCATGAAGACGCCATCTTCTGCCTACTATAATAATGTTTTTTGGGCGTACAGTCGGGTAAATTAATTGTCAAGCAAATTGCCACCCTACTTCTCTTTGTTGTGCTAAAGCCATTTCATACAACTGTCAAGAGCTGTGATTTTATTATACAAACAAATTGGCAGTCAATGTGCTCAACAATTAATTTCCCAAACTTGTAGGTATCTTCAAATTCGAATATTTTCCAAAGAAGATAGCCTACTTAAGCAGTAACTTAGAACTCAAACTTCACAAACTCGCTCCCGCTTCCTACCCTTCCACACAACACAGGGTGTCAGGAGGCGGGGCGTCTCTTGTTCCGATTATTATTTATTGCATCGATTGCATTGCGCGCCTAGTTCGCTTGTTTGCCGTCCGAAGCACGCGCGGCCCAAGTTATGGAGCAATGGTGTGAGGAGTATTGGAAAATATCGAGCGTATTTGTGTATTAATTAATTTGAATAGAATAGGCATTCATTTATAAAATTGATAACAAACATAATACACTGCTTTGCAAAAAAAACGGGCACCCTAACAGTCATTGGCTTTTGTATGGATAATATTAATATTTTTACTATGTCATTAACATTAATGACTAGTAATTTGTTATAATCAATAAGAATATAGTTTTTTGGCTACACCCCTCTTCCAGCAGCGCTACAATTTTACTAGCTCTTATTGCTTTTTCTGCTATTACAATCGACACAAAGATATCACTTTTAAGTCACAATAAGGCTGGATTATGCGACAAACATAAATTATTCTACTAAAAATAACGAGAAGTTAGTTTTAGTTGCCAGGATAACCTTATAACAGCAAATCTGCAAAATGTTAGTAAAAGTCACAAACGGAAAACGGGATTATTATTGTTTTTAAACAAAAGTTTCGAATTTGGAATTAACTTTTTTTCATACCCAGACTCTTTATTAAGTGCCAGTAACATAGTTTGGCTATTAAAACCTCTTTACAGCTAAATGATTACCGATAATGTACAAAAATCAAAACCGCCCGTTTTTTTTGCAAAGGGTATTAACGTGCTGCGTAGGTAACACAGAACACAGCACATACTTATGACGCTTTTTTGATTAATTCTACCTTAATTAATTCCTGGAGATACCACGTTGTGGTTGACCTCAGCTCATAAAAACGGAATTCTTGAAATCTTTGGTGGAAATTATGTACTGGAAATAAAATACATGGGTAGGTAGTTGATGGTTTAATGTTATCAGTAATCAGTGCAGCTGCTGGCAGGCATGAGGCGAGTTTTAGCATGAATAAAGTAATATTTGCTAGAAACAAAACATGTCTTATCCATTTCTAAAGGCTTTTTTTTCTATCTTTACGCACCCGCAATGTTTTTATTGGCAAAGAAAGATTCTCTCACCTTCGAAAGTTAAATAAGAAATCGCGTCCGCTTATAACTCGCGTCATCAACTAATTTATGAAAGGCCTCGTTTGTTCCAAGTTTTGTATTGTCTTTATTTTCTAGTTCATTCGCTCGCATTATTAATAATAGTCCGCGATAATAGAATTGTTCGTTTTCTGGCTCATAGCGGCCGATACCAACTGTTTTGATTACTTTTATAATTAATTTGGTTAAAACAAAAGGCTTGTTGTTCGATTTCCTGGAACTGGATTTCAATTAATATGACATAACCATAACTATCGTAAGCTTTTTAAACAAGTACCATTTTTTAACCCCCGACGGAAAAAGAGGGGTTTTACGTGTGTATCTGTGTGTCTGTCTGCGCCATCGTAGCTGCCAAACGGCTGAACCGATTTTAATTTTTTTGGTTTTGTTGAAAGGTGACTTGATCAAGAGTGTTCTTAGCTATGATTCAAGAAAATCGGTTCAGCCGTTTGAAAATTATCAGCTCTTTTCTAGTTGATGAATGGATGTGAGCATCTTCCACAGGTCTAATCGGTTGGAAATTTAGAATTTTCTTATTTCAATGATATGAAAAGGATATAGTAACCTTGAGCTGATGCTGCAGTATCACCTGGAATTGGCAGGATACCCAACTAGCCGTCACCCGACACGACGACGCTTGGATCAAAATATTTCCTACAACTTTTATGATATTATTTTTTACTTTTTAGACGCTTAGTTTTTGTCGGGGGTTTTTTAAATTTTTAATTTAATTTTTATTTCTCAAAGTAGCTTTCGGTAGTAGGTCATTTCTCACATTGAAGAAGTGAAAAATCAGTCATAAAATCTAATTGAAGCTGAGAATCAGACACTTTCGAACTCCAAAATTTAATAAGACAGCCCCGAAAACACTCGCCCTTCACTACTTACTTCTCACAGCTTCAGCTGTGAAGAAGAAGTGGCGCAACAAACTTTCCAGCAGCTCAGCTGTCTGTTCAGTTAGAAGAACTTGATTCTATACTTGAATCATCGATCGTTTATAGAATAAATACAGGCTGTAATAATAGACCCATCACATAGACGTCAACAGCAAATTTTGTTCATCAAACATTGTACAAAAATAATTGCTGGGAAATGACTTTTATTTTTGTACTTATATCTACACGTGCATGCAACGCGCGGTACAGGCACAAAAGTAGTGATACACGGGTCTAGGGGGTACATTACCAATTGGTACCGTGCACCTAGCTTCGGACATTTCATAAGTGCCCATGCAGGTTTATGTGAAATAAAATATTTTGAATTTGAATTTTAACTCCCTTCCCCCCCAGGTTCTACGACCCTCCTCAAACGAACGGCTCGCACGAGGACTACCCCCCGCAGGCCAAGCGAGCAGCCTCCAGCCTGTTCCTGAACCCGTCGCCGTTCCTGTACCCGTTGCCTAGCAACGCCAGTCTGTTTGACTATGGACACCCGTATCATGCCTTCCATGGGAACCAAGAGGGAGGGTATGAGAGGAGAGATGGTGAGTCTTACTTGGATATTTGTTTTCTTTCAACATCCCAGCTTGGATTTTATGATTTAGCCAGTGTCGTAGATTACAGAGATGAACATCATAAAACGCCGAATAACCCTAACACGGAACAACTATCTGCAGGCCATAAAAAAATTAATGACTGTTCTTTTTGCGACAATTCCTTTGCTTTTTCACTTTTTTGGAGAGCTATTTCAGGCACAGGCTGGACGTACGAACGAATTCTCTGATTACCCAAACCATTGCAGTGCTTTTTACATGCATCAATGTTACTCCCAATAAGTACTTATTCTAAATTAATATATCAACAAAGACGGCGATGTCATGTTATCTAAAATCACTAGTAATCGACAACCCTCATGAGTTTTGCCTACAAATATTACTTTCCGCACAGGAATTGAACCCAACTTTTCTTTTCTTAGTCTTAGTTTATCGCCATAGTTACCTTCTTTCTAAAAACACCTCTCTCAAACAGGTGGCATAACAGTCCGCGACGTGTCCTCAATGAACGCGCCGTTCTCGGAGCCCCGCGGCCTGGGGGCTGCGCCCTCCGGCCTGCTGAAGACGGACGACGAGTGGAAGAACATCAACACCATGCTGAACTGCATCCTCAGCATGGTGGAGAAGACGAAGAGGGCGTTGGCGATATTGCAGCAGAGAGGTAAGGAAAGAAAGAAGATGAACAATTGTGAGGTGCACGGTAGTGTGTTCAGACAAGTTCAGGCTAGTGCGTTTAGCCTAGCTAATGATCCAAAATGAAACAAGTTCCGTAGTTTGTTTTTTTTTTTCAGTAACGAAGTGGAATTTTTTTAACCACGAAGTGTGAACAATGTGTAACTAATTACTTAACTTCAGTTTTTATTATTTTTAATTTTTATAGAGAGAGTCGTTTAGAGTTTAAATTAATATATCTGACTCTTTTCTTTAAGATTGGGACCCACTTATCCCAATCTTAAAGAAAATAGTTAGATATATGGAAGGAAGAAAGGCCTTTGCTCTGCAGTACGACACAAACGGCTAACAGTAATTATAATAATCTGTTGTTATTAAAGTTATCGTGTTGTTATTAAACTTTATTTGGCACAATGTCCACATTAAGACACAAAGATCTCGTTTTATTGTAGTGATAAGACTCCTCCACTCATCAAACATTTTCTTTTCTTTCTGATCACACGTATTTATTATTCTAGGTGTTGAACCAACAGAGAGTAATGACATAAAGCGTGCTGCGAGCGAGATCATGGCGACCGCAGTCAGACAGACTGAAGAGAGAGTGGCCGAGGTGAGGAGACGAGCTGAGGATGCTGTCAACCAGGTAAACAATCAGTTTATTTATTTATTTATTTATTTATTCATCAAGTTCAGACAACAATATGGTCCAATTTGTTAGTAAAATATCTTATCACTAGTTTAGTTTAGTTTAGTTTAGGTTTTCCTTTTCAGATCTTTGAACTTCTTAGACGAGTGGTTCGACGATTAGGAGAGATTGTGGTCTTTTTCCAAAGCTACTTGTCGTCATTGACTATCAGACATTCGTACTGGTGGACAAACAATATAAGCGCATAGTTTGTGATTCAATCTTGTTGTTCTTAATTCCTTAGATTTAGCTAAAAGTTATTTAAATGTGGTATCATTATACCTACAGATATTTTAACCTCTTCAATCACATGCATCTTCTTTTGATTATGTTTTCTTATTGTATTAATTTGTCATCTTCTGTAAGCCGATTCAATTTTTTTTTTGACTTCACTTGAATTCCAATAATTGAACCCATTCATCATTACCCATTTTATTACATCACACTCCTTTGACTTCACAAGTCCGGAACAATGTTTTTTTTTAAATGTTTTGAAGGCCGTTGACAGCTGCGATACAGTTGATTAACTTTTGTAGCTATTTTCGTAGCTATTGTAACTTTATATTTTTACTCTTCAGGTGAAACGCCAAGCCCTACTCGAGCTGCAGCGCGCGGTAGGCGCGGCGGAGTCCAAAGCCTTGGAGCTGGTGGCGGCGGAGCGCGGCAAGGCGGCGCGACACTCGCCGCCACCGGGCCGTGAGCTCAGCCCTAACGCTAGCACGCAGCAGAATGTGAGTTTACTGAAGCATTTTCTTTACACAGGTTTGATATTTCTTACTTAACCGAAAAAGTTGGGCAATATCTCAGTCAACGTTACATTAGTACTATCCAAAACCCATGGAAAGAGGAAAAGAGTAAGCCTAGCATAGCATCACATGCCACAATATCTAGGTCGCAAACAATATCTAACAAGCTCATTCCTCTCAGTTGAACGCGGCGATGTGACCGTACCGTTGTATGCGCAGTGTTGCTGGAACTGCGGGCGCAAGGCGCAGGAGACGTGCTCCGGGTGTAATGCGGCGCGATACTGTGGGGCCTTCTGTCAGCACAAGGACTGGGAGAATCATCATCAGGTAGGGCATTAACACAAAGCACAAACAATAAAATATAATATTCATTTTGCGTAGGACGTAGGTATTTACAATAACATGGATACAAGATATAGAAGATGTTTATCACTGTAGTAGGAGGGGCAGGAATTGTTTATGAGTTTTATTGGTCTGATTTTAGGAATTTGTCATAGTTCTGGTTTACTTTTAAACATGACATGACACTGCGTAAGTATCTTGCTCATAGTTGCTCATCACTGTTTGTATGAATCACTTTAGATATCCAATAAAACTAGCCTGAAAAAAGGCTTGCAGTCAGAATTGAGGCCACGCAAACATCGGTTATCAGTCTAACACCAACATACAGTTTTGGAAAATTCATATGACTATAATGAACTTAAATGGACTCGCTCTTTATTCAGTAGCGTTTTGTTTTCAAACAACAAATTCTTACTTTCAAACCACTGACCCTCTCTTCGCCCACAGGTCTGCAGCGGCCGCGACCAAAAGCCGTCCTCCCTCCGAACATCCCCCCCCGCGCCCCCCGCGCCCCCCCTCCCCAAGCCCCTCACGCGCTCCACCACCCCCATCGCCCCCACGACCCCGGCCCCCGCCGCCCCGCTGCCCCTCCCGGACACTCGCCTGTCCCTCACGACCCTAAACTCTGCTGAGAGGCTACTCAACCCTGCTGAGCGCCTGCTCAACTCTGACAGGACGGAGAGGATAACCCTCGCATCACTGTCGACGGCGCAGGGGATGATCGGCATCGGGAAGAAATGACGCCTGAGTAAGGAACCCTTTGGTAGCAGTGTGAGGTTCCCTAGGAAGGTTCGGCGGTAAACTGCTGGTGGTTACGATGATATTCCAATTGTTTCTAGTTATGCGAAAAAAAACCAAGCCACAATTCCTTCTAATAATTATTATGTTTAGAAAAAATTGTTTTTTTTACGTAACTGGCTCCAATTGATATTTCTGTAAATTAATTTTAATCGTCAAACTTTTTGTAGGACTTGGCTGTGCTCTGCCGAGCGTGTAAATATTTTTTTGTATAAAAAAAAGAAAAATGGTTTTTGGTTACTATTTACTACTTCGTTATAATTTTATTGAAATAGGTAATTTTTATATTAATTTAGTTTTTATTTAGTTGAATTAAAATACCAAAGAGTAATATTAAGGATGTACATAAATATAGAAATGTAATTTTTTCACACTAAATCCTGACTAGCACTTTTCTTCTGACAACTTTCTTAAAAATAAAATATCTGTTTTTAAATAAGGATATAATTAAAGGCTAAGGCTATTAATTTATTACAAAATCAAACAATAGGTACGATTAAATTTACTTTTCTAGCTAATTGTGAGAAGCTTTTTAATGGTGAACTTTATAAAATAACCCTTCCATTTCCCATTGTAAATAATGTCCATACTAAAAATAATAAAAAACTGTGTCTAATGGAAACGTAAATAATATTATTACTTAATTAAATATTTATTATTAAATGAATTCGATTTAATAATAAATGAAAACAGTTTTTTTTTAATTCTGCAAATATTTTACTAGTTATTGCAATACGAGAATAATTAAATTACTGTAATTAACTGCAATTAAATTTTTTAAATGTAAGAGAGTTGTGAACATTTTGTATTATTGTTTTATTATGATTGTAATAATCTAATAATTACTGTAAAAAATGCAGTAATTTATTTCTATTCGTTAAAAAAAAACTTAGTTCTAACTTTCAGTGAGACATAATAATAATCGACTGTACAGTCAGCGTAATAAATACATGGTCATTTATTAATAAATTATTAAATCTTCGAATCTAAATGTAAAATAAAATAATAATAATATTAAGTAAAAGTTAAGTATACGATGTACTATGATCATGTATTTATTATGTTGATACAAAAATAACAATAATAATGTATTTAGTTAGACGCTTTTCAAAGATACTTTAGTAGATAATGAATTGCTTGAATAAACGTCTGTTCACGTTGAAGTTTGTAAATGTAGATCATAATTTATAAATCAGCACTTATCAATATTTCAGCACGAGTGTGGAAATTGCTTGACTGTCACAGTTATGTCCCCTGCACCCTAATTGCGTAACACACTTTCAATCACAATCGGAGGGTTTTGAAGAAAATTCCTAATCCACTGCTTCATAAATCAAATCAAAACTCATTTATTCAAACTAGGCTGGGAAACAGCACTTTTTGTACATCAAAGTCAAAACTTTAGCTGGGAAGAAAAAGTGGCGCAACAAGGTTCTAGGTTTGAAAAAATTGTTTGTTCAAAAACAATGAACGTGGCTGTACTTTCAAAATGAATCAATGCCATTGATTACAATTTTATGTGGGTTACGTACCTCGCTGATGGCACATTTCACACAGGTTGTACAAGTCTCGCCGTTGGAGACGCCCTGGGCGTCGGGAATCCCAGGCGGATTCCCGGCCACCATAGGCGCGGGCTTGCGGGGGGCGAGCGATGGGTAGCTCGCCGTCCGATTATCCTTTGAGGCGCGTCGTGTTCCACGCGCGCCTCAAAGAGATGTCAGCACAATTGGCGGGGTCCGCTAGGACCGATGCCTGCCAGGGATGCGGGAAGGTCCGAAAGGGATACCGGGACCCTTGGCAACAGGCAACTGAAGGAACACGGGTGGGTTTAAGTCAGTAAAAGTCTGACACGCCCTTCTGCTCCGCCCAGAGCGGGAGCAGTTACAGGATGACCCACAAAAAAAAAAAAAAAGGTTGTACAAGTCTGTTTTTCTAATACATTATTAAAGATACTCGTACTTCTAGTATAGCTTGCCCCCTCTGAAACGACGCGCCCCACTACCGCATTACCCATAGATATCCACATGACCGTGTACGTAAATGCGGTAGTGGGGTGCGCCATTTCAGAGTGGACAAGCTATAACCATTCGTAGCCCATACCTACCCCATGAAGACGTATAGTAATAACATAATACCTATTATTTCCTTGTGTAATAAAGTGCAATATTAATAATAATTATTGGTGTATAAAATTTCGAATTTAATAATCGTTAAGATTTAGCAAAATAATGGTTTAGTTATTTATTCAGATAACTGCGTATTTGCGTCGAATTGATGAAATAAAAAAGTGTTAGAAATTTTTTATGGTGTTTCCATTCTAACTACCCCTTTTTTTTGTTCTTTTAATGATTCTATAATGCATTAGCTCACCTTCTCAAAAAGATTATGGAAAAACGAATGCTCGACTTGGCCCCGGCACTGCCGTGCCCCCAGATATTAAGATAGCTGGTAATTACTGTAATCTGTGTTTCAACAGTGAGTACATGATTAGTGCACAGTACGTTGAATGCCGTGGGTTCGATTCCTGCATCAAACATTGAATGCACAGTCAAGGAAATTTATTGTTAAGCAAATTGACACACTACGTCAGTTTACCGTTACAGGGTCATTTCATATAACTGTCAAAGAATTACAGTTGTGATGTGAATATTAGTGTTCCCCGACTTTAAATAGTAGGTACAACCAATGTTGTGACTTCAACAGCGACAGAACAAAACGAAAATAAAAACAAAATTATCTCAGTCGCCGTCTTGTATTTTCCCTAAACCCTAATACTTCGTATAGAACCGAAACTGGGCGTACCATACGGCCAAAAACAGTATCACTTAGAAGAACGAAAAAATACCCAGTGGATACAGAAGAGACGGGAGTCACGGTACGAAGAATCTTTCAAGATTCGTCGTACCGTGACGTCTCTTCTGTATTGTAGTGTTCTATCATAATCAACCCATAGTGTTCCCACTGGTGGAACACAGGCCTCATGGCCCACTCCCTTTCGGCGAGGGGGAGTGGGCCTTAATCCACCACACGCGCAAATTGCGGGTTGGTAGATGTCACATGTCATTCGAATTTTTAGGACATCCCGGTTTCCTCACGATGTTTTCCTTCACCGCTTTCAGAGCAGTGGTAATGAAATAATTGACACATGGTCATCCTGAAGGAGGAGGTAGACCGCGGCGAAGGTGGTGTGACGATCTAATCATGTTTGCGGGGCCAACATGGCCAGAAATCGCACAAAATAGAGTGCTTTGGAAGGAAAAAGCCAAAAGCAAAGCCTTTGCCCAGCAGTGGGAAACACAATAGGCTAAGAAAAAAAAAGGCGCCTCTCTGGGTTCGAACCTACGACCTACAACTTGTAAGTCACGGCCGTTACCACTGGGCCACCACTACTGCTATTATGACTACCAAAAGGCTTTGCGGATGGTCGATGGACTTGAACAAAGGACTCATTTCTCAGAAAACCTTATTCAGTATTGTAAGTACCTATGTAATGTATACTGCTGGAACCGCGAACAAGGTCAAATGACAATTAACCTACAAACAAAAGAAATCAAAAGTCCACAAAACAAAACCACAAAAACATATTATTCATTAATTATTATTACTTCATTACTTACTTACTACATTATAAAACAAAGTCCCCCACAACATCTGTCTGTCTGAACGTGATAAACTCAAAAACTACTGAACGGAGACGGAGTGATTCATGAGGAAGGTTTAGGAGGAATTAATTACGATTTTGTGAAAATTGGCTGAAATATGACGATGATTGTTGGAAAAAATCATACCTAACTGAGCTTCTTTTTAACTTTCTGGTAACTTGCCTTTAGTATTCCAAGGACCTTTAGGAATTATTTGAGGTTCTCAAAAAAGGCACAATCATTATAGGAATTAGATTGCTCAATAATATTTTTAGTAAGTAGCGCAAAATGGGAATTATTGGAGGTTCGATAAATACATGTCAACTACAAAAAGTTATTGCTAGACGCACCGAAAACGCCTGGAAGAGCTGCTATTGGTCGATGAAACCCCTCATGAAAGGAGACCTACCAATTTGCTATAAACGCAAATGGAAATGTGCATACCTACTCCATATCCCTATATCTATAGAAAGATAGATAGATAGAATATTCTTTATTATGTACACCATAACATAAGGCGCTCACACCTGGTATTTGACAGTTCAGTAAGGATCCAAGCTTGAAATTTGCCGGCGAGCAATAGAGCGCAGCATTCTTGGAGTCAGATTAACGGACCGTGTTAGGAAGGAACACAGTGCAGCGATCCAAAACACAAATCGCCGACGTCACCCAAAAAGCAGAGGCTGGACACGTCATCCGCATGTCGAAAGAGTCAGGGGCCAATACCACCATATGGGTCCCAGAAAACGTCTGGCGACATCGAGGCAGGCCCAGGAGAAGTTGGCGAGACGTTGTATGGGCGATACAGACAGAATTGGTTCATAAAATTATAAAAAAACAAATAAAAAATAAATAAATAAACTAACAAGAACCACATCTTCGTAAATGATTAGTCAGAGAACACTTTCAAATTCATTGACACAGCATTTCTCATACATTTTATAAATACTACATGAACTAATACATTTATGCTAATTATTGTTTGTTGCTATAAAATGGTAGCTAGCAGCGGTTGTTCATATCATTTAAAGAATAATTGCAGCCATTAGATTCCCCGTAGCAAACTCATAATATCAGTTAATGGCTCAGCAGGACCTCTGTAGTTTGTTAGTCAGTATAATTGGTTGTCAGTAAAACGAGTAATTCTACAACACTGTGTGCGTTTATGAACCTATGTAGATTTTGTAGGACATGTTGCGGGAAAGTCCGAAAGGGATACCGGGACCTTGGCAACAGGTAACTGAAGGAACACGGGTGGGTTTTAGTCAGTAAAAGTCCGACACGCCCTTCCGCTCCGCCCAGAGCGGGAGGAGTCCCGGGATGAATTCCCAAATTTAAAAAAAAAATGGCCCCTCGGAAGCATCACTACATCGACTGGTCTTCACATCCAACGGAATCCTGCGAGCTTTCGCTAATTAATTCTTCTATATTCGTATAAGATTCAGTACATAAAATATTTTTTTCTGGACTACCTACTCGTTGTTAGTCTAGTGGTCACAAGCGCTACTGCTAAGCATGAAGTCCTGAGTTTGATTCCTAGGTCGGGCAAATTGTTATTGGGTTTTTCCAACAGGAATTTCTCAGTAGCAGCCCGGAATCTGGATTTGTGCCCAATTGATACATAGGCTTGCCTCCTATTACATGGGACTTATCACGTAACTGACGAAATGTGGCTATAATACAGGTACTTATATCTCTGCCTAACCCATCGGGGATTACAGGCGTGATGTTATGTTGATGTTATAATAATAATAGAAACATCAAATTTCTCTTCTCCAAAATCAGGATGAAAGGCATTGTATGTTGAAACCCGCAGTCGTACAGCCCCTCAGGCACCCTCCACCAAAGAAACATCACAACTTAAATATTCCTGAAAACTGACAACTCTTTGATATAACATTACAAAGCTTGCCTCCTCTTTTATGACATTTGACGCATCTTTGTTGTATTCACAAAGCGATGGCCAGAAGCAATTTAAGCTCTTGCAGAGACGTCCGCTCGTCACGGCTGCTGACAACGTTGTGGTGGTTTTGTTCGCAATTTGAAATACGTCGCTCGCCTACGGCCAATCAGCTTTGAGAACGTTATGACTGTTTCTGTGGTCTTCTTTTGAAATGTTACTGTTTCTTTGCAAAGGTAAATCAAAACCATTTAATCATTTTCCTACTGATATTCACCAAGCACTGAGCCCGCGTGGTAGATCATGGCCCACTCCCTCACAGAGAATGCATGCTTCCCAATTTTCCCCGATTGACATAAAAAACGAAGGAGTTAGATATCTAATAGGCTTTGTATCAGGATAACAACGCTCTCCTCATCACTTTGATGAACTGTAACCGCGGTAATTAAAGGTTGTCATGGCAACGCGTCTGTCTGTCATGCAACAAGCACCATTCGCCAAGCGATGGAGTTCCATTTATGAAGTGTGGTGGCCAAGGTTTAAGGGAAATGGTAGGACTTCTATTTAATTTCCTATAATAAAGTACCTATGTAGGTACTTATACTATAAAGAGGTCACTGCCATCGTCACAATTGTACCGAGTACTAGAGGGACAGCTTTTCTGTGACCGCAGAGGCATTGCATACGTGACATCCCAGATACAACGCTAAAATCAAATGAGATCATTTTTATTTCTGTAAGTAAGTAGATCTTTTAAGACAATTGTACACGTACATTTTTTGGTATATAAGTATTTTAAAACTAGATAGTGCTGGCATTTCCTAGATGACTGATCTCTGAGAAGAAATGCAGAAACAAGCTCAGAGGTACTGAGGGCCTAGACAAGTGACAATCGCTTCGAAAGCGTTTCGTATTTCTACAACGAGTTTCAACTTTGGATTGACATACCTAAGCTTTTCGATAGCTTATGTCAGTCCTATACATTTTTTCCTATTCCATCATCGTTATAGCTAATAGAATGTCACTTTGTCTAGGGCTTCAGGTCTCTTCAAAAGTCCATAAACCTAAAAATTTAATGTCATAATCCTTTAATTTCCGCTTAAAATAACTAATCAGATTCATCATTGTCCGCGAAATCCTTTCCTCACAGTCGCCCCACTCGGCCGTCGTGTCCACACACGGTCCGACAAAAGTACTCGACGTAAAGCCGCCCACTTACGGCCGGATTTAATCATCGCACGTCACTCCACAAGTCCGCAGTGTGCGCACGATACGTCGACGACTTGTCACTTGTCGCACGGGAAAGAGTCGTCTATTGATGTCAGTCGCAGCTGATTAGAGATGTGTTCGATTGCAATACTCGGTGTGTGTATGGCTTCAGTTTTTATAGTATTTTCTTTATTGAGATGATTTCCTTGTTTTAAAACAAACCACTATCTACGCGCAGTCGGCGTAGATATTGGTTTGATAGGTCGTTTATTGGTCGAACCATTGGCATGTAAGTCCCTATTTAATTTAATTGAACCTCAAATTCCTTTTTTGGGGTTCTAATAATACTAAATAGCCAAGTCACCGCGACCAATCCGGATGTAGCGCTCGCTCGGCTCGCGCGGAGTTGGGCACCGTTCTATGGTCGGGGTGCCCTAGCTTAGTTACTGCGACCAACTGTGAGGAAAGTTTATTAAATAGGGCCCTCAGGCTCATTTGTTTAGAAAAGGTGTGTGTCAATAGAAGGTCAAAAAGTTATTAGAGCTTCATAAAAAAACATCGTACATCATTCAAGTTTCTTTTTTTTATTGCCTTCACATTCACTTCAGGCGGTAGGTATACATAACTACAGGGTTTATAAAATCAAAGTTATTTCTTCATTGATATGAGCATAGCATTATCAGCCTACAATCTTACCACAGCTGGGACACAGGCCGTGGGAGTGAACGTATACTACCACGCGGGCCCAGTGCGGGTTGGTTGCTGTCACATGTCTTTGATTCTAGGACATGCCGGTTTCCTCGCGATGTTTTCCTTCACCGTTTTGAGAGCAGTGGTAATGAAATTATTTACACAAAGTAAAGCGCCTACAGAGTTGGAAGCATATACATTATGGAAGCCACGACTTACAACTCGTAAGTCGGGGCCACCACCACCACCACTGTTCTCAAAGTCGAGCGTTAGTCCATTGGATATTCCCAACCAAGAGATCCACTAATCTCTGCTGGGAAACTCCCTGATATACTAGGAAGTACCGTTCCCTTTATGTTATTTACTTACATACTTCCCGCTGATGATGGTTGTGTGCGCAAATAGTACGGGAAATTCTGGGGTCCAATTAGGTAGGTATTCACTGGAAACTCATACATTAATAGGTACATACTTTTAATTACTTATATCTTTTAGTTTTACCTTGCCGTAGTAGTGGAACAGTTGAAACCACAGCTGTCAAGGTCAATGCCAGAGAATATAAATCATTAAGGTAAAATTTTAATGGAAATTATGGAGTTCAGCCTTGAGAGTTATAAATTAAATGAAGTGCCTGTTAAATGCAATGGTCTATACAATTATACCTTTTCAAAGGTGATTTTTAAAAAAAAATTTTTTCCCGGGAACAGTGGGTTTTCAGTTGTAAAATCAGAATAGATGATTTACAGTTTCAGAATTGTTTCGCTGTGTTTATGTAAATTCTTGTATAAAGCATAGGTTCCTGTTAGTTACACGGTAGCCCAACGGGGTAATTGCGTAATGCCGGCGCCAGACACACTCACCTATTTGAACACTTGTGAGGTGCGGTTATAATTATGTGATCTTTGAACACAAGTGTTCAAATAAATGTTCAAATATCGTTGCTGTGTCTGGCGCCGGCTAAACACACTTCAAATTGCAATGCCTTTCATTTTGATAGTCATTGGAGCAGACGAATTTATCAAACATAATTGTAGCAAATGGAGTAGCGATTTCCGTCAAAATCCTTCGGATTGTAATTGAAAGTGTGTTACGCAATGGTGCAGATTAGGAATCAATAAAAATCTTAAGAATGTATGGATTCTTTATCGACAGTGCTAACCCAAACACACAAGCCATCATCAATCTAGGTAGATAAAATATTAATGAGTAAGTAAGTAATTGTTTATTTTACAAAATATATGAATAATGTAAACAAAACTTATTAATATATTACTGATGTCATCGACAAATACAGCCATTCGTTTGGGACTGTTTACAACTTTACTTCATCAAGTAACTGAGAATTTTCTGCCTGCCTGACAAAGAACAGATCACTTCTAGGGAGTCATGTAAGATCAAGGAGTCCTAAAACGACCGCATTAGCAATTCATTTCCTGAATTCCCAGCTGTCATTAGCAATTCCTCTAATTTGACACAAAAGTAATTCATCATTGGTGGACCATTTAACGAGTATCCATAGAAAACTGTCAATCAAATGAATTATTTTGTAATTTGAATCGCACGCGGATCAATATGAATTGTCAGTTTGTGACTTTTTACGATAATTCATAATATTTTCTTAATAATTATGATTCTGCCAAAGTGGCTGTTTTAAGCCCCCAGGCTAGGCAAATACTGGTTTACAGAACTTAAACAAATACAAGGTGTTAGGGTAAACACCGTTATTCTTGCAACCAGTGGTTTGGTTTCATTTATAGAACGTAAAATCAATGGAAAATTACATTTTTTTTTTCTTTTTTTAAATCTACCTTTTACCACAAGAGACGCAAGTTCGTTGCTCTATGCGCTAGGGCAATGAACTTACGTCTCAACACGGGCGAGGGGTGTATAACCAAGTAAAACAAACATTTTTATGTTGCTGTACTCCCTATCTACCAAATGGTAATATGAAGAAGATGTTCTGCATAGCTGCATGCCTTGTTGAGTAACTACTTAGTTCTGGCAAAATGAGCCAACCCACAATCTCTCATTACTTCAGTTAGATAATTGCGTCAAAATAATCCAATTTTCCGAATGTGCTACTACCTGGCTACTACTATATTCATTCTCCAATAAGTTAAAATCTAAAAATTACCTTCGCTTAGAATAGATTTAAAAATAATCGGTCTTTAGAAATAATTATCCAATTGCATAGTAGCCAATAAATGTAGAAATGCTGCGCCCACCATAGTTCCATCCTAGAGTATATTTTCAAGACATACCTACATAGAAAATTCCTGCTTATCCTGCACCAGTTAAACTGCGCAATGATACAATATGTCACTTCTCGTTAAGAGTGGATCAACAGACAGACGGCGCGTCATATATGTGCAGTGATTCATGCTCAAACGAAAGTGAGTCAGGATCTCTACTTCCTTCCCCTCAGGCTGGACATAGAGTAGAAATATACAGTAGCTTAAATCTTAATAGAAAGAGCATTTTACTATCTTTCAGATTTCTTCATCCAGCTTGAGGCCAAGTAATAACAGCCCGTGGTCCAATTAGCAATTGGTTCGTGGATGGGTGACCATCTTTACATTCCAAGACTCCTCCCTCGTTAAGCCGTGTTCGCGGCTGTCATTCGTGGATCTTTGACAGTCGTTACATCCCGTTAGAAGCCCGTCGTCGAAGAAGAAGTCTGACAACCAGTGTCACCAAGGGTATCGTGTTACCCAGTAACTGGGTTGTGGAGGTCAAATATGCAGTCGCTCCATGTAAAATACTGGTATTTAGCTCAATCCGGTTAAACTGGAAGCCGACTCTAATAAAGATGGGAAACGGCTGCAGATAGATGATGTGAGCGTGTCGATGGCAAATAATACCTAAGTTAAACCTGTTTGGGTGAACTCAGCAACGCTAACACCATTTGCTGACCCAGACATCAGGCACACGTGTACAGGTGACCGGGCTGCACAAGTTAAAAGGTGGGCCATGGTCAGCGAGGAGACGCCGCGCATACTGCATATACAGAGGATCGAAACCATCCGAGACACCCATTTTGCTTTTTTGGTCAACTATTAAGAGTTTTCTTTTCTGTCTAATCACCCTTACGTAGATCTCATGGAATTTGAAGCTGCCTTCAGCACTTATGCAGGAATTCCTTAGAATATAAATATTATACTTTGGGTTTATCACACAATAGTGGCCAACGACTTAGCCGTACCTACCTGAGGTAAATGCAAATATACTTATAGGGCAGTTAGATTAAACCTTAGATTATAGAAATAGACATTCATCAGAATGCGTGACAAACATGAGTCATGGACCAGTCCTAACTGTCATAAATCGTGATCTAGTCACAGTAATGTTATAGCGGGGAGGCTGCAGCTAAGACCACACCTAGATCCGTCTTAGCCTACTTTTTACCGAACACCAGTCTTCAAACAATTTATAAACCAATTTACATTATTGTTTTAGGGCGGGTGCATTAAGAATACAAAATGTCCAGTTTCCGACCACTTGAGTTAATAATTATTAAATGTATTTGTCATTAGTCCACCGCATTATCTTATTCTGTGGTCGGTTTGAGCTTAGTAAACATATGAAATGAAACCCAATCACCAGTCTAGAATCGAAGTGCTTTGTATACAGACGTACCTATTTTTAGTCGCAGATTTTACAAGATGAAGTTCACGGTAAGGATTTTTTTAATAAGACACAATGTTTTTGTTAATAGATAACATTTTAATTAAGTTGATTTTACCAGAATAATGATAAAGTAAAGTGCGTGGACAATGTGTGGCTTGTTGTTGTTTAAAACTAGTTTAGCTGGTAGCTGGTGTTCAAGGAAGTTTGGTTTGTTTATTTCAATGCGATCTACAAATTTAAATTATTAGAACAACATGTTTATTTTTTTGTTAAATCCAGTATCTTATTCCGATAACATAATGTATACCTATGGGTACCTATACTTGCTTGCCTATCAATACCTAGGTCCGTAGATGATTGCTTAGCTAAGCTAAGCGCTATTTATTTTCCGTGTCTTTCTTTTGTTATGAAACCTCTAATTATGCCTAAACTTCTACTACCCATGTTACTTGGGGTCGCCGCTTATCACTTTTTATACTTCCATTCTCATTTCATTTCCAGTCACTCTACTAACTCATTACTTTTTCTTTCACATTATCATACGCAATTATCATCAATTCATCAGCGTCTTTGGTCTTCCTCTCCGTCTTTACCATCAATGCGTCTTGATTGATCTACTTACCTATTATTTAATCGATATCTTCAAAAAATCATGTTTTTCCTACTTCTTCTATTCCAATCTACTGTGTTACAATATTGTGTTTATTTGGTTTACCTAAATTAAATGTTTTTTGAACATGAGAATGTTTTCTTGTTCCAGCTGTTGTTGGTTGCTGTATGCCTAGCCATCGGTCTGGTGTCCGCCGTAAGAAACCACTCCGACAAGCGGCACGTGCTGATCAATCGGCCCAAGATCGACGTGTTCGGGCCCCGGGACAAGCGGGCCCCCTGGCCGTTGGCGAGAGCAGGGGGAGTCAAAGGGGGGGTTAAAGGACACAGACCCGTAGCAGGTAACTAAAATTATCTTTTGTAGGTAAGGCGGGTTGTCCGTCTGTCCGTACGTCTGTCACAGGGCTGTATCTATTGAACCGTCATAGGTAGACACTTGATATTTTTACAGAGTTTGTAGTACTACTATAGCCGCTATTACAGGAAATAATAAAAATAAAATAAAGTTCATGCATGAATCGTGTTTTTTTTCGGCGTTTTTTACTAATGTAAGTAGGTACCTATTGTAGAGTTCAATATTGTACGGTGGTACAGAACCCTTCCGCCGCTTTTTTATTACATAACAAAATACATTTTGTTGAAACTTTACCATTAGGTACTTTTTCTAACGGCGGCATTGTAACAATATTTTATTGTTTACTTACAGCGCCACCTAGTTCCCTGGAAATGAATTTACGGAAGGGAGAATACATCTGTGACAATAAGGTCTGCAAACTGGTCCCAGGAATGGTGCCGAAAGGATGCGATGGTATCTGTCAATATCCTATTGATTAATATTTAATAAATAATTATAGCACATAATTATAAAAGATTTTTAATTTTTATTCTGAAATTGCAAAAAAGTAGGGTGTGGGGAATAAACGGCACTTGTTTAAACATTTCGGCAATAGATGCCGCTAGTATAAGATTGTCGAATATAACCGATAGATGGTGTTTTAAAGAGTTTTGGAAATGGCTATTTTCTTGTCTGAGATAAAAAAAAAGAAAAATCTTTCTGTAAATAGCTGTGTTTTTTAACTTACTCTCTTATGAACTGTTTTAATAAATCAGAAATGAGTTTATCATTGTTGTCTTATGAAAAGAGAAACTGAAATCAAATCTTAAGAATTTGGTACATTAAAAAAAAGACATTAATTTGTCAAATCATTTATTATTCTCCTCTTTCTTCTTCCACATCTGCTCCCACTTCTTCTGGGACAGTTTAAACGTCTCCACTTCAAGCTTGCTGGCCACCAGCCGCCCGTACGCGGTGCTGTTCAGAAGGTTGCTCTTCTCTGACAGTTCTGTCATTATTTTGACCTTCTGTTCTGCAGAAGCTACTTGGAAGACTTGCTCGAAGGCGCGGGAGCCGTACTGGGAGAGAGCTAGTTGTTGGAAGTAGCCCTGGAAGACAAATTAAGCCGTTAAACACTTGCGCGATTGCTGTAACGCATCTACTTTCTAAAGCGGGTATAAAAATATACAAAATTCAATGAAAATGGGACTATACAGGGCGTCCCACGGATATGCCACATGGAGGGAAAGTGCCTTGAATATTGTAGATGGAACATTTTACTGAAAGAAGACATTATTTGAATTAAAAAAAACAATTTAAACTGCATTCATAGATATTTAAATAATTACATGGTTGAACCGGGAATCGAACCCGTTACATGAGAAAAATAATCAGCCTGTAGCTTTATCATACCGATCGAAAGGCTTCATCATAAGGATTATTTTTTGCTAAATAACATAGTGTCACAAATAAAAGGAAGACCATTTTTTTCCATAGCCACCCATCTCATATATTGACCCATCTGCCTCGTTGGTCTAATGGTTGCAAGCGCCACTGCTCAGCATGAGGTCCTGGGTTCGATTCCGAGGCCGAGCAAAGTGTTATTGAGTTTTTCCGTCTAGAATTTCTCAGTATTTGTGCCGTCTCGGAATTTGTGCCAGTTGATGGCAATAGGCTCGCCACCTATGGGATGGAATTTAAAGGTGTACTATGGGTATACCTCTGCCTAACCCTTCAGGGAAATACCGGCGTGATGTTATGTTATGGAACATGTAAGTTAACTAGTTTAAAATTTAATTTCTTTCCCACAGCAGGCACATGTCACTTTTTCAAACTGACATTTTCATTAATTGGTTGGCAGCGAATTGTATTCTAAAAACAAACAAATCTGCGTTGCATGTATTATTGTAAATATCGTGTGATGAACATACCTTTAACCTCCACATAAGCTTGTCCCTGGCCTTCACCCCGACGTACTGCCCCTTGCACAGCGCGTCGGCCACGTGGCAGCCCTTAGCGTCGCAGAACACCACCATCAGCTGCTCCGCGGTCAGCTCCAGGAGGCCGTTCACTGCTTTTGCTGGACGCTGTCAAATAAAGAAAGTCTCTATTTGATTAACATGCAGCGTATTTGGGGACTTCGTTTTGTGTTCCGAAACCCCTGGGGACACAAACATTTATAATGTACTAGCTGACCCGACAGACGTTGACCAATGTGGTAAATGTACCTTAATTAATACTTTAACATTCCACTCCATACAATTGTTCCTTATAACTAATACCTATAACTAATTACAAACAAAGCATTCCTTGTGAATTCACTCAGAGAACAACAGAATAGGTCTGTCTCACTCGCTATGAGGTTGAGCGTGCGGAGTGCACGCGTCAGCGGCGCCTCCTTCAGGTTGGTCCTAGCACGCGGTTCCACCAGCAGTCGTGATAGATAGATAGAAGATGTAATTTATTATTATACCAGTTGTGTTTGTCTTTTTAGTATGTGTGATTTCTTGCTTGAAAGTCACTCAGTGACTGTGACTAAGCAATAATATACATTATGTTGATGAAGTATTCAGTTTTTAGGGTTCCGTACCCAAGGGGTAAAACGGGACCCTATCACTAAGACTCCGCTGTCCGTCTGTCTGTCTGGCCGTCTGTCACCAGGCTGTATCTCATCAACCATGATAGTTAGACAGTTGAAATTTTCACAGATGATGCATTTCTGTTGCCGCTATAACAACAAATACTAAAAAAAGAATAAAATAATTATTTAAGGGGGCTCCCAGACAACAAACGTGATTGATTTGCCGTTTTTATAATAATAATAATAGTCCTCCAGACCGTATTTCGGCCACGGCGGCCAATCTCAACGGAGACTAGCCATCGGCGCGGGAGATATTATAGTGCACAAGTGTTTGCGCAGACACAAGTGCGTTTTTATAGATAATGGTACAGAACCTTTCGTGCGCGAGTCTGACTCGCACTTGGCCGGTTTTTTTGTTGTCTACTCGGTCTACTGCGAGTAGACGGCGATCTATATGTAATCTTACTTACTTGAAAGTCAAGTATACACTGCAGTATGACGGAGCCGTGCACGTTGATGAAGTACTCTTTGTCCAGAGTGTTCAGGTCTACTCGGTCTACTGGGAGTAGACGCAGGCAGAGGACAGAGAAGTATTTCTGATGGTCTGGAGTGGTGCACTTTAAGGCTGCTTCCAGGCTCTGTAAGAAAAGTATATATTGTATGAAAAACTTGTAGGTATTTCAAGCACAAGACTTACACTGTGCAATCCCTCAAAGGCAAATTAATTAATTAGCTTTAAATACGGTAATATGAAATGTTGTAAATCAATGGGTTAGGACATAGAATAATTTAATTCACTGGAACCACAACTGGCACTGGCAAGCATCGCAAGATACAAGACTCAGCCCACTATCGACCTCCGGTCTCCGGAGGGGAGTGATGTGGCGGTATCTACATCGCCACATGCGAACTACGCATCGAAGACCTGACGTCACACAAAAATCCTAACGTCACATAAATCCTGCATCGCGCAATTAGAGTTTACCGTGCAGTGAACATATATAAAAAAAACCCAATACAATCATTGGGCAGTTGCCCGCCAGACACAACACCCGTCTGGTCGGAGGATCCTCCCTTTTCTATGGGGGATGAGTGACCTTTACACCCTGTTCCTCATACCCCTAAAAGCCCTTTTCAATAATCCATTTACTCTCTAATAAACAACCTTTTTTGGCTCTAGAAAAAACTGAAAAAAAAAATATTAGTATGTTATATCTGGCTAGCCTAACTGTGGTCAGACAGGAAGCCGGGCAGTTTCAGCACCTGATGCAGCTGAGTACCAGTATTTTACATGGAGCTACTGCCTATCTGACCTCCACAACCCAGTTGCTGAGTAATATGATAAAAAATACTAGATAACATAACACAATGTAGCATCGGCTGCAATCCTCAAAGGGCTAGGCAGGTCTGCCTAAATACTAGGTACTTACGTTTAAATACTGCGCCTGCTTAGCCTTCAGTCTGAGACATGCCTTAGCGAGCGCGACCAGCACACCGGTGTTTCCGCAAGCGAGGAGAGCCGCCAGCTTGTCTGATAACTCCTCGAACATCGGCTCAAACTAGAATGATATCGGTGAAAAGAATTAATCTAGGGAAGATGGTGCTAGTTGTACTATTAAGAGACAGGAAGGATCTTCTTACAACGACTCTATTGTCTTACAAAAGCAACCCACACTGCAAACTTTATTAACTTTATATATACACTAAAATAAAGAAAATATTTATTTCGGAATCATCCGTTTTTTTTTAAAAGCCACAAAATGAATAAACAGCAGAACGAAAAAAGTTAATAAAAAGCTTGTAATAAACATTTTACTGCATTAATATAACTTTTGTAATATCGCTGATAGCAAAATATTTTTTTCAACCAGACATGCTTTTTAAAAGCCGTGATGAATGGCGACTGAAATGTATAAAATAACTCTAAACTCACCTCTTCCTTGACATCACAATTGTCGATCAGTCGCTGTACCGTGTAGTTGAGCATGGGCATGCTCGCCAGCTGTCCGAGACGGTTGATGAAGCAGCGCGCGTATATCTGAGTATAAGTCTTCTTTTTTGATACGAAGAGCGCTGCTTCTAGGAGTCTGTGGAAGTGAAAAATAATAGGTAAAACTATATTATCAAAATATCATAATCACGCCTGTAATCCCCAAAGGATTAGGCAGAGGTATACCAGTAGTCTCACATATCACCTTTTCTGTCAAATAAGTATGTTAAATGTAAATATTATTGAGTTTTTTAGAGGACAGTTAGTTTAAACTAACTATCTATATCTGTAGAAGTTAAATTTTCAGAATAGGCGGACTCTGGGAGAAGACTAGATTTGGATGAAAATTATTTGAGTAGAGGAAGGCTGACCAGTTACCATGCCTCTTCGGGAATTGGTATTTTTGTTCTAACGTTTTATAGCTAAATAAATTTGGGAGAAGACTAGATTAATAAGGCGCAACAGAAGATGTTTTTCGGCAGACTATAATAACATGAATCTGCTGGCAAAGATAATTATAAAAAAAACCCAAGATATAGATATAAATAAATAATAATAATGACTACTGCTTACCTCACAGCCGCTTCCGAATTAAACACAGGTGGTAGGTTACTTCCCTGCATCCTACCATCTTCACCATCACCATCCTTAACATCTTTCTTATCATCATCCCCGTTCGCAACCCAGTCCTCAGGTGCAAAGCTGTCATCCAACAGCTTACGTAACAAGTCCTTTGTCGCATTCTTATCTACATTCTTAATAGCATACAACATTACTTGAAGTAAACCTGAGGTAATATTCTGGTACGGTAGATCCTTAAACTGTGGCCATACAGATAAACGGCTTACAAAATCCTTTACTATAGCTTTGAAGTCATCAGGAACGGTTTTGTAAGACATTTTTGTTGTATGTGGTGGTATTCCTTTTCGGTCATCCACAGTTTGTTTGAATATGTTGACTTTAGGCTTTTCGCCGGGCAGTAATGTGATGCCACTGAGACATTTCATTGCACTACGTAGGATATGGTTTGCGTATTGGTCCCATACGAATTCCTCTAAATTGTTCAGAGCATATTTTGATATTTTTATTGTGAATTCATGACATTTTTGTATATGGTCTTGTTCATACTTTGATTCTGTTTTCGGTTCTAGTTTTGCCTTTTTCTTTGGCACTTCTTCCTCTGTGTCTGAAGAGTTATCTTCTGCAGTCTGTAAGTGTTCCGTAGCACGTTCACACGCTACTCTTAGTAACGTCTCTACTACGTGGCTGGTAAAGTTGTCAGCGCAGAGTCTACGTAAATCTGGTGACAGTACTTCCATGAACCGTTCTAAGTCCTCAGCTGAAGCGAAAGGTAGTAGCAGCTCTATTACTCGACAACCAAGTTGGTTGCCTACTACGTTGTGTTCTTCTCCCTTTGTGCGTTCTAACACATTGTTTACTAAGGCATCTGGAAATATAAAGACAAAAGTATTAAATCGAAAGGTTAGGCAGCAAGTAGCAACCTTGAATAATAATATTTATATTTAGTCAAGTATCATTTACGGTTTTACAGGGACTTTCTTAATAACCGGTCTTTGCGGTAGTCTATGACGTGCTTGACCTCAGAACATCAATTGTGATGATAAAAGACTTCTAAAAGATCACAAAAACGGCACAGCTGCACAATATTTACTCAGGAATACTGTATAAATCACACAAACAGTTATGCATAGCAATCTGAGGGACATAATATATCAGTATGCGTATAACTTACGTCTCTCCTCCTTGTCCTCAATCCCCTGTTTCATAGCATCCAGGATACCCACGAAGTATTGATACAATTCGTCAGGAATCTTCGTCCCTCGACCCATCTGACCTTTCTTGGCATATTTCTTAGCATTCGCGAGGAAGTTCTTGCGTTTCTTACGCGACCTTTTCTTGTTTGGATTATTGTCCACGTTTTCATCACTCATTTTAGATGATTTTGAACACACAAGTCAGACACGGCACGCACAGAGACAGAGCACAACACGATAAACAAATTAAACAAAAACACAGGTGGATTTTTGAGGTTACGTAAACGTCAAAGTCAAACTCATGCGGTTTTGACTTTTGATGCGTTCCGTTCCGCTCCACTGTCGATTGGCCTTCTAATGGCCGATAACAATTAAAATTCTATTGTGTCTCGTTAATGACAGTTGGAGGTATAAATTGTTTCGGGAAATGCTTAAAACTAAGTCGTCTTCTAAACCACAGCATGCAAACCAAGCTTTTATCATCCGTCTGTTTTTGAAATTGGTTTTAGGAAGTAGCCAGGGCAATCTGATTTTTTTTGCATGTCACATTATGTGTGTTATGGATACTTATGGACGAAATTAAGAAGGAAAGAAAAGTTACAAGAAATAGGAATAGACACCATAAACCTATTGAAACTAAAGTAAATCTTCACGGGTTATTAAACATTTAAGTACTGGCGTTTATTGCCCTTTGCAGCAGTTGGACACCAGCTAGACAAATAAAAACAGTTAAGTAGGTACCTCTTAAGACTCATTTAACTTCTGAATGTTATCAATAGGTTTGCTAACAGGGGCGTAGCTACCGTCGATGATACGGGGCCCCCAGGCTACAGGGGCCCCTTATTTATTTGTAACAAACAATATAAAATGACCTTGATGAAGGATTGGTGGTAGTCAATGACTGTGGTTTCATTCTCTTTGGTGGTAGTGAAGTAGAATCTGAGCTATTGCTTCTGCGCAGTGCGCAACGGGTCGGTCGCGTGGGTAACGGGTTTGTTTCCCGGAATGACCTTTATGTAATCATGTTATGTGTTTTGTGTGTGCATGAAAAATTTTGGACTCTCGGCGTATAATTTTTAGATATGTAAATGTGGATGTAATAAGAATTTCAAAAATGATAATGAAAGATACAACTTCAAGTGCACTGCTTTATGATTTAAAAATAGCTCTCAAATAAATGCACCTTCACTACCGACATTGTCAACATTATTTACATAAAGTTTTCGACTAGATTCAATTGTTCTTCACGCTTCATCAGCATACAAAACAGGTCTATCTCTAAAGTATTCTTCCAATGAATCAGAGTCGATATCAAAATGATAAGCTTCCAAGTAGTGACGTAAAAAAGCTCCAGAAAGAGAGGCAAGTAGGTAGTCGTTTCTCTCTGGCGCCAGAGAAATGCGGTGCAGCGGTGGGAAACCAACCAACCAAGCAAACGAAACTAGTTTGCCGCCGGCGAGCGGGGTAGCAGCCGTAGCAAGCGCTCGATACTAACGTCTGTGCGATTGTCGAAATAACGCCTGGATTTTTGTCTATAAAGTGTTTTTATATAAAATAAAAACTAAATAAATAACATTCAAATTATGTCGCAAAAAGTGTGTGGAACGCTCTAAAAAAACCTTTTTATTTTTTAATTTTTTTTCCCGAAAAAAGTTTACATACCTACCAAGTTACTAACCGAACTTTTTGGTGCGAAGTTTTGGATGTCAAGATTTTTTGCAGTTTTTGTTGTGGCCGTTGGATTATAATTTAAGGTATAAACAACATAGTATAAATTAGTGTTAAAAAGTTGTGTGACTAGTTGTGAAGGCGTTGACCGATCCTCAACGCACTGTGACACGCGCGCCGTGTTATTTACTTGCCTTTCTGGCATAGCTCTACTAATTACACTTGCATGAAGATGCACGCTACTGTAGTAATTTATTCAACGCGTCTTCAAAAAAAAAACTTTAAAGTCAAGGCAAAATTATGAAATGATGATGAAATGCAGCTAGATTCTTATTGGAAATCGAAAGAATTTCCATATTTTGACGGTTTCGAAGATACGGTTGTTAATGTGATTATAATACTCGTCAATAAATACCTTTCTTTATGCGTCAGAGCTTTGAGTCCAGTCATGTTTGTATACCTCAACAACAACAAAAAAGAACCGGCTAAATGGAATGGCGGGA
The DNA here is from genome assembly GCA_947522985.1 of Lithophane socia. NCBI lineage: Eukaryota > Metazoa > Arthropoda > Insecta > Lepidoptera > Noctuidae > Lithophane > Lithophane socia. Next base: position 13,836,042 of record OX383273.1, read on the forward strand.
ATGATTATTATAATAATAATAACTGTCTGTATCGAAAAAAAGGCAAAACCTGATTTTTAGACCTCATCTCGCATAGGCTGTTTCTGTATGGGGCTGTGCTTGAACCTACACGACAAAAAAAAATCTGCATATTTTAAATTCATTCCCCGCCATTTCTTGGAATATCGTGTTTACTGGCGTCAGTAACTTCAATCGATTTTAAACTTAGTTTGTACTGAAGTTAAGTTTATTTTCGTTAGATTATGCGTGGGATAGAGTGTGATTATTCTTTCCACTTTGTGGAATAGCAATGAACTTGATACTAACTTCGATTGTTACCTGTAGATTCCGCTAAAGAAATCGACACGACTTGACTATATAATTTGATAAGGCACTCGTATATTGGTCCACTTTTTCCACGTCTTTGGCTTTATCTATAAAAGGCACTCATCCTACTACATTTATTTCCACCCAATATTCTGGGCCTTTGAGCAAGGCAAAAGCACTTACGAAAATTACTTGGTGTTCCCCAGGGAGCTATGTTTGGCCCCACAATAAAAGCGAAACGTTTGTGCTTTGATGTTTCTTATAAAAATAACATGACAATAACAACAACGGATGTTGAAGTCAGTTAAAGGCAAAGATACCATCCTACCTAAGTAATATTATAAATGCGAAAGTGAGTTTGTTTGTTCGTTTATTAGTTTGTTTCTTTGTTTGTTACGCTTTCACGCTAAAACAGCTGAACGGATTTGCATAGAATTTGGCACATGGCTAGCCCATTGACCTAGGTCCTATTCCTATGTCCTATTAATTATAATAGGACATAGTATAGGTACTTTTATCCCAATATACCCACGGGATCCAGACTTATGCGGGTGAAAACTGGAAAGGTCAAAGCTTTTAATTAAACTCTTCACAACCTATATATTTGCCCACGCAGATTATAATTACTTTATGTACGGATTACCTACATGAAATTACAAATTCGTATTTATTATATATTTACTTCCAAAAGCGACAAACTTCAAAAGGTTTCATGTTAATTAAAACGCATGAATAATGGCCAGTAACTCGATATCTGGAACGAATCCCAACAAAATTGTGCGTCGAATCGATTTCCTGAGTCGGAAACAATAAGTTTTAATTGACGAAAATGCTGGGGTTTTCATTTAATTTTGTATCATCATCCGCCTGACAATTTTATTGGGGGTAGGAATTTGCCTAAATCTCATTTATTACCTACTTAATTCCTAGCCAATAGCCTAATTAGCATCTTTCACAAACTGCAAACCAGCCATCTTTTCTTGGTCTCTATTTTAACAAACTGAGGTATACATCATCATAATCTTCAGATTCCTGCCCTTGTCCCATATTACTTGTGGTCAGCGCAATACGTTTTCTTTTTCCACGCTCCCTCGTCAACCGTCACGATATCATTCACTCCCTTCTCTATTTCGTATCGTTCCTCACACAATCCATCCATCTTTTCCTTGGCTTTCCTCTCCCTCTCCAACCATCAACATTTATATTCATCACTCTTTCATCATCACGCATTTGACTAATGCATTTCATCCTCATCACATCCTTAAAATAGGTAATTATCAACACGCTTAATTATCAGCAACCTTCGTAGATCCTGCGGACTCTCCTTCAAAATGAACGAAGTAGCCTAGGTAATTGAAACCCAAGCCAAAGTTTCTGAGTTGACTTTATGATGGATGACACAATTGATGATTACTCGTAAAATTACCCGAAAACAGAACAGTTTCTAAGATTATAAAAGATTTTCCAATAAATCGATTTGCTTCACTTTTTTTTACGAAACAAAACGAAAGCGTTGTAAATCTATAAACAATTTGGCGCCTGAGATGAGACCTGTAAAAACTTTATCTAATCTAATACTTTTATGTTTACCGCAAATAATAAATAATCTTTCTTCTTTATTTCATTCTTTTCACAATTTTTAAAAGTAAGTACCTAGATATACCTAACACCTACCTACAGTAATCTTTACAAGTTATAAATATGCATCTCAGGATTACAAAACAACTGAACGTTATAATAGTGCACCTAGAGAACTACGATTATATGAACACTTTGGCCTTAGTTCATGGTTAAGCCGAGCGTTGAAAATCCAAAAGCACGCTTTAGAGCTGTTCACCTACATTTTACGAATGAAAACCACGCAGGTACACTCGAGCTTTCCTTTAATCTTTTTATCACGGGAAGTGGCTATAAATCCTGAGTAGGCCGCTCACGGCGAGCGCTGTAGATAACGTTAGTAAATGATATGGCTAAAGGTGACCACTCCTGACAGGGATACCACAAGGCTTCATAATCTGACTGGGAAACATAGGGTTTATTAGCGTTGAAAAGCTAAGGAAGAAAGCGTTACTTACGCAAAACCTAGCAGCTTGAACAAAGTCAAATAAACAATTTCAATTAGGCACAAATAAGGCACTTTTGAATCACAACATTTACAAGAAAATAGAATTGATTCTAGTTGCCTCTTCCAAATGTTTCGTATGGAGAAGAGTGGGCCTTACTTTTTACCCGACTACGGCGAAGAAAAAGGAGGGTTATGATTTTGACCGGTATGTATGTATGTATGTATGTATGTATGTATGTATGTATGTATGTATGTATGTATGTTCATCTGTTCCCTCCTATCTTCCAAACCACTTATCAGAATTTGACAAATGAGGTATCGTTAGAAGCGTTGTGATTGTCCGCTGGTTATAGGCTATGTGAAGTCACATTAAATTAAAAATGGCGCCCTCTAGAGGACATAAAGTGAGGAACTTAGAAAAAAAAATGGTTTAGTCGTACCATGTTGGGTATCAAATGAAAGGCCTTAATGAGCACATTTCAAAAATATATATATTATAACCCCAAAAGAATTTAAAAAAAAATCAAGTAATAAAAACTAAAACCCAACTACCTACGACTTAAAAGGTATAAACAAGACACCACAGACAGACTAATTAAAAATCCGGAGTCACACGTAATCTGTTCGATTTATGCCCTAACACGTGTGACTCCGGATTTTTAATTTGTCTGTCTGTGGTGTCTTGTTTATACCTTTTAAGTCGTAGGTAGTTGGGTTTTAGTTTTTATTACTTGATTTTTTAAAAAATGTTTTACAGTTTTTTGTTTATGCAGGTACCTAGGTGTTTATGTGAAGACGATGTAAAAGAATCTAGAATAAAATAAAACTAGTTGGTATTGCAAAGAGGAGATTTCTTCATTTTGTTTTGCTCCAGTTGTTATCTGAAATCGTGATATTGGAGAGAAAGGTGTTTACTTACTTGTTTTACAGAGCTGGTTCACCCAAACGGTGCCGAAATCGCACTTTCTGCAAGATTATGTCGCGAGCGGTTAAGGCTGAAAACAGCTCGGCGTAATACACGATCAAACACACTCTGAATCGTTTTAAAACAATTTGTTAATCCATTGCTTCATAAATTGGAAACAAAATCTGCTCATCCACGTAAATAATGCAATGAATGTTGTTGAACTGTCGAAATGAAACGGGAAACGGATAACTTAGTCTTAATTGTTTACGAAAATGTATCACCTACGTAATTAGATAGCTGGATTGAAACTACAAATCAATATCATTCTATGGCTTTTGCTACTTAGACCAACACATCTGCACTCCAAATTACTAATCCATTGCTGTTTCAAAAAATTGTCTGCTCGACAACATATATGAATGACGTGTCAAAATCAAGTAATAAAAACTAAAACCCAACTACGACTTAAAAGGTATAAACAAGACACCACAGACAGACAAATTAAAAATCCGGAGTTACACGTAACCTGTTCGATTTATGCCCTAACACGTGTGACTCCGGATTTTAAATTTGTCTGTCTGTGGTGTCTTGTTTATACCTTTTAAGTCGTAGTTGGGTTTTAGTTTTTACCCGACTACGGCGAAGAAAAAGGAGGGTTATGATTTTGACCGGTATGTATGTATGTATGTATGTATGTATGTATGTTCATCTGTTCCCTCCTATCTTCCAAACCACTTATCACAATTTGACAAATGAGGTATCGTTAGAAGCTTCGTGATTGTCCGCTGGTTATAGGCTATGTGAAGTCACATTTAATTAAAAATGGCGCCCTCTAGAGGACATAAAGTGAGGAACATAAAAAAAAATATGGTTTAATCGTACCATGTTGGGTATCAAATGAAAGGGCTTAATGAGCACATTTCAAAAATATATATATTATAACCCCAAAAGAATTTAAAAAAAAATCAAGTAATAAAAACTAAAACCCAACTACGACTTAAAAGGTATAAACAAGACACCACAGACAGACAAATTAAAAATCCGGAGTCACACGTAATCTGTTCGATTTATGCCCAAACACGTGTGACTCCGGATATTTAATTTGTCTGTCTGTGGTGTCTTGTTTATACCTTTTAAGTCGTAGTTGGGTTTTAGTTTTTATTACTTGATTTTTTTTTAAATTCTTTTGGAGTTATAATATATATATTTTTGAAATGTGCTCATTAAGCCCTTTAATTTGATACCCAACATGGTACGATTAAACCATATTTTTTTTTAAGTTCCTCACTTTTTGTCCTCTAGAGGGCGCCATTTTTAATTTAATGTGACTTCACATAGCCTATAACCAGCGGACAATCACGACGCTTCTAACGATACATCATTTGTCAAATTGTGATAAGTGGTTTGGAAGATAGGAGGGAACAGATGAACATACATACATACATACATACATACATACATACCGGTCAAAATCATAACCCTCCTTTTTTCTTCGCCGTAGTCGGGTAAAAATGAATAAAACTTCAGAATCTCGCGAACGCATTGTTAATGATTGCAGGCAAATGTCCCCAAAATCTCTTACACACAAAGGCCATAATATAGAGAAACCTTTATGAAGGTAAATACCTTATTTTCCCGTTACAAAAGTCTGCAGCCCTACTCCCAAGCAGCCGGTATGAGTGTATGACGTCACTCACCCGCGCGACCGCAGCACCGCACCGCGGTGACTGTCATTTGTAATTATGTCAGATTGCTTTCTTAATTGGCTGGATTAAGAAAATAAGGACACCGTGGGTTTAATTCGTAGCACTGTCGTCACACCATCGTCTTTATTTAATTGAAATGGACTGACCTTTAAAGGCATGGTTACGGAACTTACCCACAAAAGACAGCCCGAAAAATTGGTGCTTCTAAACGTTTGAACTTAGAAGAAAAGTCTTCTCCTTTTACGTGCAGCTTTTGACAGTCTAGTTGTTGCATTTTTTTTTTTATCTACTTTCAGCAGTACTTAAAGTGTTTAGGTATTTAAAACTCTGATTTCCTCAGGGCGGGTCAAAGTAATTGCGTAAGCGCATAAAATCCAACCAAGGTTTTTCTTTCATGTCAGCAATCAGCAAAAATACTTACAAAACGCTACTGAAAAAGATCAGACAACCTCTTGTACTCTTTGAAGACTGTAAATAATCTGCATTTTACGGTTTTCCTGCCATTTTAAAGTTTTCTTTAGAATAAAAATAGAATAGAAAATTTGTCCGACACATGAGTATGCACACAAAAAGCATGCAAGACTCTACACCTGAGTCAGAGTATGTGGCTTGGCCGTGTCCCACCCGATCGCATTTACATGAGAAATAATGAACTAAATGAATGAATAATTAACTATTGTATACTTAACAGAAAAGTAATGAAGAGTGAATAGATTTTTCACCTTACGCTCATATGTGACGGTAGCGAAACTAACAATACTCGTGCCTGCAGTGGAACAATAATATGCTGGTATTATTATTATTATATCTTCATTTGGCATTTGAAAGTGCATGTCTAAGTAATTTATTATGTATCTATTTGAAATATTGATAGATCTAGCTCATCGAACATCGGCACTGACTGCTGCAGTGACCTATTTCACTCCATTGACTAATAGGCCGCAACATGAGCAGTAGTTCTAGACTTCCTTATTAATCTAGCTTTAAATTAGGCATTGTATATGCAGGCAGTTGATGCGTTGAACCTGATTAGGAAAAGTTACGTAGAGCAATGTGTCATGTCTGGCATTAATAATAAGGGATAAAACATAAATCGTGCCAACACTGCTGGGGAGTTTGTTGCGTCACTTCTTCTTCCCAGCTAAACCACTAGGAAGTGGTGAAGGGTGGGCGTTTTGGGGGACTGTTTTATGTAATTTTGACGTTCTAAAATTGCTGATTCTCAGCCTAGTTTGAATAAATGACTTTTGATTTTGATTTCATTGCGTCATCATCCCGAAGGGCAGGCAGGGGCGTTAAGGTATCTGGTGTCTATATCTGTATACCTAGTGCATCGACATTTCGCTACCCCAATTATGTTTTAAGACCCATGAAAAAAGGGGCGAACCTTTTACCATTCACCAATTTCATATTAATGCAGACTCTGGACTGCTCAGGAGAAGTTTTTGATAGGGAAAACCCAATGACAGTTGATTGAAACTTGAGAATCGGACCCTGCAGGTGAGCTCATGTTCAGTACTCGCGCTAGACGGGCGAGGTTTAGAAAACTTGAGACTTCTTAGTTTTGTTTAGATCCGCATTTTCATTAACCGACTTCTTCAAAAAGGAGGAGGTTACGTAGCGTTTTTGCTCCCGATAAACCACAGTGAATTTTAGAAAAACTATTTTCATTCACTAATCTTGTAGCAACAACATTTACATCGTAAACAGGCAGACTTATTTAAATTCAAAGTCAAAACACAGATTAGTAACCCCGCATTGTGTTGAGGTGTAAATCAGTGTAAAACAAAGATGTCTTCTTTAATTGCCGCTAATTCTAACGTTAACTTCGACTATTCACACGTTAACACTTGTATAACTCTAGCTATTTGTATCTTTATTTTTGGAAGATTACGCACTGCTCAGGTTGCACGTGGCGGTTAATTTGGAGCACTAAACGCAACTTGTAGGATTAATTACTTAGACTATTTTTCATTAACTTCAGCCAATGACTATAAAGTTCAGCTATGTTAGAATAGAAGCATTATAGTTTCACAGCTTTATTTTATCGATAAAATTGCATTCATGTTGCGATTTGACTTTTGCAATTGGATGTAGGTCCGATACTTCATTCAATGGCATTCGCTAGCTACCAAAAAGATGCGGGTTAATTTACTAGCAACCAGAGTAGATTTTATACATAGAGCTCAGTGCAAAATAAATAACATCTAGGTATATGACCAACCTCCAAACTTGGAAACTGACTTCTTTCATTGTCTTGTTCTTAATTTTATGCTGATCTGGCATTGTATAGAATTTGCGTACAATGCGAGGTAGCTTATACTGGAAATGTATAGTTTGATGTGTAGCCGTGTGTACATGGGTGCACGCAGCACTCACGACTTTAAATAAATGACTACTCTTTACCAATTTAAGGCGTCTGTCTGACCGTGACCACCAACGGCTCTACTGCTACATAAATCACTTAGCAAGGTATAAGGTGCCAAAGCCGGTGTTATAACAAAGTGCCCATCTGCATTGTGTTGCTCAAATAGTCCGCTTTGAAACAGTCGCGTCTTCGCTGCCTAGTGCGTCAACTGCTCATCTTCCGAATAATGTTTTTAATTATGTAATTTTCGGATAGATTAATTTGATAGTTGGCAATCATGAAGTGCTAGTGTTTGTGTCGAAGCATTTAGTATGTTGTTTAGTATAGTTGCTTCCAAGTGGTGTGTAGTTCGTTTACAATGGAAAAACCAGTGAAAAGTGATAAAGTGTGGAATTTAATGGTAAAATTGCTTACCTGACTATCTATACATATCGAGACTCCTCCGGGCCTCGGAAAGAACGTTAAATCGTTGGTCCCGGCTGTCATTCGAGGATCTTTGACAGTCGTTACGGGTCGTCAGAAGAAAGTCTGTCAACCAGTCTTACCAAGGGGTATCGTACTACCCAGTAACTGGGTTGTGGAGGTTAGATAGGCAGTCGCTCCATGTAAAATACTGCTATTCAGCTGCATCCGGTTAGACTGGAAGCCGACCCCAACATAGTTGAGAAAAGGCTAGACCGATTGATTGACTGCTTACCTTATCCCTATCTTTAATATAGAAAAGATCTTTGCGTCATGTTTACCGCAAATAAAAGTATTTTCTTGATTTTAATTTTTGTATCTTTCTTTCGGAAATAAAAATATTCATTGTACAGGTAAAACAATACAATTCACGGGTGAATAAAATTCTTACACTTAATACAAGTTAACAGCACAGTTCTATCGAGTAGTTTAGGCGTTGCGGTGGCACATAGGTACCTACGTAAATACAAACATACATAGACAGCTAAAACATAACCCTTTTCTTTGGCTTCGCTGTAGTTGGGTAAAAAGCCCATACACCAGGCATTACTGATGTGTCTTTCAATGACAGAACATCAATTTGGTTGTCTGTGTATTAGACGCTTTCATACGACTCTCTTATCATAATTCATCACGCCTGTATTATTCCCCGAAGGGTTAGGCAGAGGTATCCCTGAACAGTTCACCCACATTTCACCAGTTATGTTTAAATCCCATGTAACAGAGGGCGAGCCTATTGCCATCAATCGGCCACGAATCCAGACTCCGGGCTGCTACTGAGAAATTGCAGATGGAAAAACCCAATTACACTATGCCCGAGCCGGGAATCGAACCCAGGACTTCATGCTCAGCAGTAGCTTGTGACTACTAGACCAACGAGGCAGTGTTATATTCTAAATCATCAATGGGGTATACGAAGTAAGAGATTGAATCATGAAAATGTTCGTTTATACGCGCATCACATACCGAGCTGTTTACCAAACGACGGTTATAATATTATTATAGCCTTAGTTTTATGGAGATCATCCCAGAGTGGATGGATATAACTGGAATTACTGGAGCAAATATTTTGTAACGCACGTAAGTTGGTAGGTAGAGGTACACTGGGTTTATAGGTGAAGTGGTACGGTTGGTTCTCGATCCTAACTCGAAGAAGTGTTATTAACCAAACTAGCTGCGCCCCGCGATTTACCCGAAGTCTCGATCCCGTGGGAATATCGGGATAAAAGGAACCCAATGTCCTTCTTCATGTACCAATTCATTCAGCCGTTTTTGCGTGAACGCGTAACAAACAAACTCACTTTCGCATTTATAATATTAGTTAGGATTAGGATGGCTGTTCCCCGTGTTTTTTTACTATTAAGCTCAAGTATCTACTTTATAGATAGAAAAGCAACATGGGCTAATTTAATCCAAGACAAGCCGAGGTATTCTGATTTCTGTCAAAATCTCACGGTGAAAACTTAGGTGACGCGAGCTGTCATTCCAACTGATTATGGACAATTGGACAGTTCACTTCAAGTTCAGGGGCCGTATTTATGATATTATGAAGTACTAGCTGCCCCGCTCCGGCTTCGCACGGGTAGCACTAAGTACCTACCCTACCCCTACCCTACCTACCTTACCTAGCTCACCTACCCTACCTACCGTACCTACTACCTACCCACCTACCCTACCTACCCTACCTACCTTACCTAGCCTACCTACCCTACCTACCTACCCACCTTCCTTACCTACCATACCTACCCTACCTACCTTACCTAGCCTACCTACCCACCTACCCTACCTACCCTACCTACCCTACCTACCCTACCTACCCTACCTACCCTACCTACCCTACCTACCCTACCTACCCTACCTACCCTACCTACCTTACCTAGCTCACCTACCCTACCTACCGTACCTACTACCTACCCACCTACCCTACCTACCCTACCTACCTTACCTAGCCTACCTACCCTACCTACCTACCCACCTTCCTTACCTACCATACCTACCCTACCTACCTTACCTAGCCTACCTACCCACCTACCCTACCTACCCTACCTACCCTACCTACCCTACCTACCTTACCTACCCTACCTACCCACCTTCCTTACCTACCCTACCTACCCACCTACCCTACCTACCCTACCTACCTTACCTACCCTACCTACCCACCTTCCTTACCTACCCTACCTACCTTACCTACCCTACCTACCCACCTTCCTTACCTACCCTACCTACCCACCTACCCTACCTACCCTACCTACCTTACCTACCCTACCTACCCACCTTCCTTACCTACCCTACCTACCCTACCTACCTTACCTAGCCTACCTACCCTACCTACCTTACCTAGCCTACCTACCCACCTACACTACCTACCCTACCTAGCCTACCTACCCTACCTACCCACCTTCCTTACCTTCCATACCTACCCTACCTACCCTACCTACCCTACCTACCCTACCTACCTTACCTAGCCTACCTACCCTACCTACCTTACCTAGCCTACCTACCCTACCTACCCACCTTCCTTACCTACCATACCTACCCTACCTACCCTACCTACCCTACCTACCCTACCTACCCTACCTACCCTACCTACCCTACCTACCCTACCTACCCTACCTACCCTACCTACCCTACCTACCCTACCTACCTTACCTAGCCTACCTACCTTACCTAGCCTACCTACCCTACCTACCCACCTTCCTTACCTACCATACCTACCCTAGCTACCCTACCTACCCTACCTACCTACATACCTACCCTACCTACACCTGCTTTACGTTTAAACCTTCCCTTGAGGATAACGAACACCACAAAAAAAGAATTGGTCAAATTGGTCCAGGCGTTGTTGAGTTATGCGCTTACCAACACATTTTGCGATTCATTTTTATATTATAGATAAATGGCATTATTATGAAGTATAAATGGCATTATGACTCCAGACTGAAAAAGAGATGGTGCTAGCGGTCATATATAGCTCCATCTCTCTCTTGCACTGGAATCACGATGGCATTAAAACGTCATAAGGGACCAGTTCACCTGGTGAGATTTTTACAGAATAGATTGGATGTTTGTCTAACGTTATATGCGCGTGCGTCTCAAGTGTGTTCAGTCATTTATGCGGAATTCAGCAAAAAAAGACATGCAATACAAACATCTTCACAAACTATTCGACAGTTACCGACAGATTTTTTTGTAAGCAAGTTTGTTTTGCTAGAAACTAACATGTATGTGAATAACACGCACATCCTGTACGAGGTTCAGCAATGTTTTCTAACCTTCAGCACTCATTGCTGATTGGTTTGGTATCCTAGATATCTCAATCATTAAAATACAACTAACTAAGTAGTTCTTATTCTCATTATTTTTATTCCTTATAATAATTTGAAAAAATATTATTAAATTATTAATTTAAATTTATTAAATTAAATTATACGGATTTATAATAATGTTAATAATTGATAATACAACTAAATTCTAAATTCAACGTATGGTATTTGGATGACGGAACCCTAGGAGGTGATGTAGACACAGTCCTAAAAGACTTAACCTTTTTAAAAGATAAATTCAGCTCCATTGGCCTAGACCTTAACCTCTCAAAATGTGAAATTTACCTTCCCCAAACCACTGACAGACAGACTACCATCGCAAAATTTAACACAATAGCACCAAACATCAAAATTACCGAAAGAAACTCACTTCACCTCCTGGGGTCCCCAATTTTCGACGAATCCTTTCCAACGTTCATTGAGGAGAAGATACAAAATTTCATTGATGTCTCGGAAAGACTTTTCAAAATTAACATTCATTCGGCCTTCACCCTCATCCGGTATTGTTGCTTTGGACCAAAATTTACATATAGCCTTCGTTCCTCACACATCTGGAAGCATCCACAACTTTTAGAAAAAGTAGACCAAATTATTAGAAACACACTAACCTCAATCCTAAATGTGGCTCTGGACGACCGAGCGTGGCAGCAAGCCACACTCCCCATTCGCTTGGGTGGTCTCGGCGTTCGCAAAATTTCAAGTATAAGTTTACCGGCCTTCCTCTCCTCAGTCCACAGTACCGATAAATTAACCAGGAACATTTTATCTTCCTCACTGGTTGATTTTGAGGTACCGTGTTTGGCTGATGCGTTGAACGCTTGGAAAATGGCTTGTCCCAATACGGATTTGCCCGACAACCCGTCCTCCCAGAGACGGTGGGACGTGCCGCTCTGCAGTATTATACGGAATACCTTGATAAATACGTCACCTAATATTGTTGAGCGTGCCCGTCAGCTGGCTGTGGGAGAATGGGAGTCGGGCTTATGGCTTCAGGCGCTCCCGTCACCCACCATAGGTACTATGATGGATGACTCATCGTTTCGGCTCGCTACATGTCTCCGTTTAGGCGCACCTTGTGTCGCTCCGCATCGGTGTCACTGCGGCGAAGCTGTCGACAGTCTCGGGCACCATGGCCTGTCCTGCTACAGGAGTGCAGGCCGCATAGCACGGCACGCCAGCATCAACGATATTATTCGTCGAGCCCTTGTCACCGCCGGCGTACCAGCGGTATTAGAACCAAACGGCTTGGTACGTGACGATGGGAAGAGACCAGATGGCATGACGTTGCTGCCTTGGAAGGTGGGTAGGCCTCTGGTGTGGGACGCAACGTGTGTCGACACCCTTGCGCCATCCCATGTTCCTAGCACGGCGGGCTGTGCTGGCGCCGCTGCTGCGGCTGCTGAGACCCTCAAGCGGCGCAAATACTGTAACCTTGTGGGCAACTACAGTTTTGAGCCGTTTGGGGTCGAAACGCTCGGGTCATGGGGCCCGAGTGCGCGTCTCCTTTTTAAGGAAATTTCTCACCGACTGGTCGATACTTCACGTGACCAGAGGGCTGGCTTGTTCTTTGGCCAAAGAATTAGCATTGCCATTCAACGTGGCAATGCTGCCAGTCTTCTGGGCACGTTTCCGGATGACAGCGATGCGGACGAATACTTCGACGCCTGAGGGTCCCTTTGTTTTTATATCTATTAGTAAGTCCTTTTAGTTTTAGTTTTTTTTTGTTAGTTATTAATCCTATACTTAAATATATTTAAATAAAGTAGTGTAAAAATGAAAAATTACAAATTCGAATTTATATTAATATAATATAATTACAAAATGTTACATAATTATACGGTAAAGATGATTGTGGTCAAATGTTTTGTGAGAAGACGTAATACACAAGAATATTCGACATCTACCGTGATTTCGTGGTATTCCTAGGGATTTCGTGAATTCCCTGGTTTTCTCATTTCCCGATATATTTACACACTCACTCAGCCCTTAGTTTTAATTTTTCATTATTACTTATCTATAAGTAGTTATAAAATAAACGTTATCTTCTTTCATATGGAGTACTTACCTTATTATGTCTTGTAACTTCTTACGATAGGCATTACTTGAGCTACAGACTACAATATTGTATCGCCACTTCTTACCCAAGCTGTTTTCTTCTTATTCTTCTTCTGAAGTAACTCATAGTAATAGATACTTCATATTGTAAGCCATGTTCTAGTTTATGATATTGGTTGAAACAATCTCTTCGTTCCGGCTCACTGCCAAGTTTACGCCAAACAGTTGGACACACGTAAACTATTCATCTTATTCCGATGTTACACCTTCAGGCATTTGTGTTGAGTAAATATTGTTATGTGTATGCAGGTTTGTATGAAAATAACCTAGAATCATCGAGATATAAGTACTAACGTACTAGAGAAGACACCGTAAATTCCTACTTTGTCTCGTTCAACTGCGGCGATCGCGCCGCAGTTTGTCGAAGAAAACGCGTAGTGCCGTGATTTACATGGCGCTTAAGACCTTTTTACCGAGAATAAATACACTTCCGCAGCAAATCTAGCACTGTGGTAAATTAGGTACGGTTTAGACGAATTGTTATTATTTTAGCGCTGCAGCGAACTAAAGATTCAATACGAAGAATAGGACAATTCAGTTATTTGACGTAGCTTCTCTAGTACGTTAGTACTTATATCTCGATGCCTAGAATAAATACTATTTTGTACGAATCGAAGTATTCGAGTTCAGTTTCTCCCAGCATACATTCTGTCGTTGACCATAACATTAGGCAATTGTTGTAAGTTGTAAGCAAGGACAAAGTACCTAACCCTTAGGGGATTACAGGCGCGATATTATGTGATGTTAAACTAGAATAAATACTAAACTGTATGACTAACGCCGACGACGACGTAAGGAAAGTTCAGTTTATCCCAATAATTCATAAATGTTGTTAAGAACATAATAGCAGGATCCAGTCATGTTTAAGGGTTTGTATAGAATAAAGTAGATCGTTCTCTCACTGTGTTTCCTTCACCGATGTCAGTGACATCCAAGATAAACGTAGAAAGTACGTAACATAACATAACATAATCAGCCTATAATGTTCCCACTGCTGGGACACAGGCCTCCTCTTTGAGAGAGGGAGTGGGCCGTAATCCACCACGCGGGTTGGTAGATATCACATGTCATGTAGAACATGAGAGGCGAGACACAACACAACAGAGACACAACTTTGTATGAGAGGCGAGGAATTAACCACTGAGCTCACGGCATTATCAACGACACAAGCTAAAAGTAAATCACCAACGATAACAGAAAAGTTCTAACACCTCTAAACCTTCTTCAAGATAAAGTAAACAGTTCCATCTTGGTCCGTTTACCTGCAGTTCCGCCTCATCAGAGCAAGGGGTCGCCACGCTTGACGGGGCGCCAGATGAGCTTTCACCGTGCTGGCGACCAGTCGATCATGACGCAACTGTAATAGCCCCGAGATTAAATAGGGAATCGTGCATGTTGGGACTAGAAGAAAGGGTTTTGATCGATCGTCGTGACGATATTTTTAAACGTTTTGTAGAGTTTATCTTATGAGACGTTGAAGAAAAGGTTTGATAATTAAAATCTTTGGATTGATAAAAAAACTTTGTTATATACGTTTCTGTTTTTAACACGTCATTTTTAGGGTTCTAGATACACCAGAAGCTGCCAACGGAACCGTATTATTAAGGCTCCGCTGTCTGTCCGTCTTGCACAGGGCTGTATCTTTTGAACCATATGGACACTATTTGAAATTTTCAAAGAGTGTGTATGTACCTACTACTATGACCACTATAACAATAAATAAAAAAAGTAAAAAAAAAAAATGGGGTAATGAAACAAAAATAGATGCAGTGTTAAATTATGAACGGTGGTACGGTACCCGTGTGCGAGTCCGACTCGCACTTGGCTACTTTTTATTTTGTGCTGGGTTAATTTTCTTTTAATTAATACTTGTGTACTAAAAAGTAGTGCTAATATTTTTTAAACCAGCAGCTTCTCAAGTTTAACGTTTAGAAAGATCATGTTCCTCTTTTAAAATGATCAGTTGCACAAACATTTCGCATCGTTACAAAGCCATCTAGATTCACTTGGCCTGGGTACCACACATGGGTATCATATTATGTTTCTTGGAACTTTCTTAGCGTGTGACTGTGAAGTTGATGTTATTGTTTACGTCGCCCTAGTCGTCTGTGCCACGTGATAAGCAGTCACAACTGTTCGTTAATGCTGAGAAATGTAAATACCTAAAGTAGGTACCTACAGTATAAATATTTTATAGAATGGGTAATGGCTAACCACCCATCTATTACCTCTCATCCACTCCTCCACACTTTAAAAATGATAAACGATGTTTATTCTGTAAATTGGTTTTAACGAACACTTTACACGTCAAAAAAAAATTAAAACTAGATGTAGTGTTTTCTATTCGACTACTCTGAGAAGAAACACTGAAATAAAAATCAGAGGTCACGGACTCTTAAAGTCCAGAAATTAGCTTGGTGATCATGTGAGGGCATCTGAGACTGAGATGATTTTGAGGAACCACACAGATTTGAGTGCACCTGTCCCGACAGTGCACGCATGTTTAATCATGTACGAGTAGCTCAACGAACTTTTATTTATCACAATGTGTTGTGACCTGTACAAGTGTGTAGTTCATTGAGGCGGTCAGCAGATGATAGGTAATTTGTTGGCGACGATATTGTAGAACGTATGGAAATCTATGCAGTAGGTAACGCACACATGGATCGAATAGACTGCCGGCATACGTCGTTTCGTCGCGAAGAAATTTTCTATCAGCCCCTTAAAAATGTTTTCGAATACTCTTATCACAGTTCAAGTCTTTAGGCTATCCGAGCGAGTCGAGCGACGTCACAGGCTCATTATCTCTGTTTTTAAATTCCAGTGCTGCACGATGCGCGAGAGTCTCCGTCGGCTCGCGTCAGACGACGGCAACAACATGGAGCGGCGCGGACGCAGTGCGGGGAGCCGCCGCGTGCGTGTGGAGCTGATGCTGGGCGAACACGTCACTGTGGACGTAGATGTACGTAAACAATGGTGCCGATTCTCTTGTCACAAATTCTCTAAACTAAACTAAAAATCACTAAAATTTAGTTTATTCCTGTCAAACGACGATTTCTTATTCTGAAAATAGACTAAAGTGACACAACTTAACTATAATTTAGTTTGACAGCATTAAGATGGTACTGAGTTTTAATTTAGTGAAAATGCTATTCTGAATTTGACGTTTTAACCAAAATTTTTGTTCTATATCTAAAATCCTCTAACTAACTCTGACTATTTTTAATCACGATTAAAAATGTGTGGAATAAAATTAGATGTCATGAACTAAAATTCAAACCAACACCTCGAATTCAGTTGCAAAACGGTACTGTATCTTTTTTTTATTTTCTTTTGCTTATATCTCGAAAACGGTGTGTCCTATCGCAAAAATAATGAAAATTTTGACCCCCTTTGCAACCCGCAAACCCGTAATACTTAACATGTTGGTAATTTAATATTTTTGTTTTCTTCCAAAAAGTGAAAAATTCCATATAAAAATACGTCGAGACGGCCACATTGCGCGCCTCTCCGGCTCAAAAAAAATCACGTGGTAGGCAAACAAGTAGGTACCAAGTGCAGTCGCGATTGTCAAATTCGATTTTAGCTCTGTCAAAATAATTTTTAAATTTAGAGATTTTTGTTGGCAGAATAGCTCTAAGATTCTCATAGTAAAAAGTAAGGAATTTTAGTGATAGTTTAGTTAGTTTAGTTCGGTGTACAAGAGAATCGGCACCATTGTGTGTAGTGTACCTAGTGTCCTTAGACTTTGCGTAGAGCAAGTCAGACGCAACTCTTTGGTCCCACATCCATTGTGACCACCCCCCCGTGGCCACGAGATAAAAGACACGCGTCTTGCGACACCAACTGGGGGAATACAAATTAAAGAAATTGTTTAGAGCATGGCACGAGTCACCGCGGTGCGACGCCGACGGTCGAAAACAGGTGGTCGCAAGACGTAAGTCGCAGGTGGTCGTGAACGGGCCTTTAGTGGAGATATCTTCAGGTTGCTGTCTATGGTCACCTGAAGGCAGGCAGTCGGCAGTTTGGGTCCGGAAGACAGTGAACCGGATGATGCAGCGCAAATGGGTCAGGCCTATGTCCTATGTCCAGCAGTACTGCATTCGGCTCAGTTATCGATCTTGGTAGGTAGGGCACAAAATAAAAAGTGTTTATGAAAGTCTTCTTATGTTCCAAAATTAAAATGTACCTACCTATATTAATTAATGTGTATTGTATGATCCTCGGCTGCGTCTGGGCAGATTGTAATGTGTTTAAAATTTGTCAAAATTGAAGGCTTGATTCTTTGAAGTGTTGTTTTACGAAGCTCGAGTCTTACGGATATTTTACTGCAACTCGTAAAACGCAGATGGAGTTTATGTGTTTCATACAATTTAACGTTTATTTACAGTGCGTAGTGTTGCAGCAAATTGTTCTAAATTGGATGATGGGGCTAAACTGGATGCGTAGGAGACTTCTTGAGGCGTTTTCGGAATGTAATTTTGACTTGACCGTGATGGCATTATGGAATTGTGGATCTCTTTTGAATTAGAAGTGACATTTCGAGACGTGTATCGATGTAACCACAGTGATTAAGAACCATGAGTCGTTACATTAGTAGACTAGTTCTCGAAGTAACATAACGTTGAATTTGGTCTTCAGAGTCAGCACAGACTATAACCTGCAGTATTTTCTTCTTCTTCCTTTAATTCAACCAAAGGTTGTCTTCAAAAGATCAGTTTTAGCGATAAATTCAACATTTATAGCTTCCTTGTTAGTCATTCGTCGTTCTTCTCAATTCGATCGTGAGATGAACCGTCTCCAATCTTCATTATTCAATTAGGGCCCGACGTCCATCTGTATCACCAACTAACACATACCTAACCTTGCACAAAACCTATTATAATTATTTACTTTTAGTACAGCCAATTGCACACAAAATTGAATGAAATAGTTCAGTGTTGATAGGCACTCTATTTAAATGTTAATACAATGACAGAACACAGCCGGTGTGTGGATTGTTTAGTTTTAAACACCTGTTTGTGAATGTGTGGGTGATGTCAGATGAATGGTTTTAACATACCAACATCTTTGTTTATATTGAATGGTATTTGATGTACAGGTGGTACACTTGGAGAGCAGTGTACCAACGGTCGTATACGTTCGAACCCAGCCAGGCACTTTATTTAATTAAATCACCGCAGCTCTCAAAACGGTGAAGAAAAACTCGGGAATAAACCGGTATGTCTCAGAACCAAAAAAATCGAAGACATGTGACATCTACCAACCCGCACATGGGCCCGCGTGGTGGATTGCAAAGCCTTTCTACACCCAGACCTGCAGCTCTTCTGCAGACGGTATAACCGGGTTTTCAAGGCTAAGTTCGGTTTTGTTAGTCATCAGAGAGTCTGGGTCGCTGTCGCCGGATACGGTGAAGAGATAAGATAAAGATAAAATTTTATTTAAACATTGTTACAATTATTACCTTAGATTATTAATAACATAGTAATTCTATCTGTAACTGTTGGTAACATTCATTTTGTTAAAGCGATGGTCCCCAAACTAGGCAGTGCCTGTATCTTGGGGACCTGAGTTGTGATACATAATTTAATTATTGCGTAATACGGGAACACGTAATGAATTGCAAACAAATATAAAATAATCTTAATTAAAGTTTGAGATGAGATCAAAGATATAATATTAAACTTAGGTTGTTTTAAACAAAATACAGACTTTAAATTGTGTTATACAAGATAGGAACTTATCAACTAGTATTTATTGGTCAAGACTTAAAACTAAAGAATATCAAAATAAGGTATGGGTGTATGTGCGTGTGGAGTGTAGTGAGTAAATAAGTGGGTGTGAGTGAGTGTGAGAGTGTGTCGTGTTAGTGTGATTCCGAGTGTGAGTTGTTATGAGAAAGCTTTCGGATTCATCATATGAAAGGCCTAAGAGCCATATCCATAGAGGGCTATATCTATGCAACATTATTTTTTGTTTATGCTAAACCCGAAAAGGGGTCATTGTACTCATCATTTTTAACAACTTTTTCTATGGGACCAAACTTGAAATTGAAAAAAAATCAGCTGTTCCATACATCTGTGTTCACTTAAATCGACAAAATGTATGAGACAGCAGAATTGTTTGCTGAATAATGTTGTGTCGTATCATCTTTCACACAGTCCATCCATCGGTTCTTTCTTCCCCTACTCTTACAGCCATACATTTTCCTTATTCCTCCTGATCACAAATATGCCCATGCCCTTACCATGAAATTATTTTCCACCTTACTCTTGTTGGGGTTCAAAGATTATCCGGATAGCTAGGTTGGTCAACTTTGATTACCAACTACTGCACACTATACTTTGAACTTCTGTTAAATTAATTTAATTTTCCTCATAAAACTTTGTTGCCCTGCGCCAGCAGAATAGTTTTGAACTAACATTGGATCAGCTATCTAATTACGTAACTTATTTTCGTAACCGATTAAAACCAATTTGTTTCATTTTGATAGTTCAACAAATTATTTTATTGAGATATTTACGTTGTTGAGTAGATATTT
The DNA here is from genome assembly GCA_947522985.1 of Lithophane socia. Lineage (NCBI taxonomy): Eukaryota > Metazoa > Arthropoda > Insecta > Lepidoptera > Noctuidae > Lithophane > Lithophane socia. The sequence goes on from OX383273.1 coordinate 13,855,835, forward strand.
TTCTCGAACTTATGAAGCAATGGTTTAGACATTTGTTTCAAACCGATTCTGATTCTGATTGATTTTCCAACTCACTTTAGACATTGGCAGAATGGTCGACATCGGCTTTACTTACCATAATAACAAATAGAATAGATTCTGATTGATCGTGTATTAAACTATGTAAAAGGGTGGGTGTAAATGCATTCAATCCAGTGTTTTCTGTACATGCCTACTTAGTGGCCCGAATTGAGTCTGATTATTGGCTTTTTTGTTTTTTTTGGGTGGGAAATCATCAAATGACTTCTCCCGCACTGGGCGGAGCGGAAGGGCGTGTCAGACTCTTACTGACTAAAACCCACCCGTGTTCCTTCAGTTGCCTGTTGCCAGGGTCCCGGTATCCCTTTCGGACTATTCCGCAACCCTGGCAGCTGATTATTGGCTTGGTAGGTATAATAAAGTTTGCCATTATTCAGTATTTAGCTGTTCTGTCAGGAACAACGGGTGTAAAAATACCCTTATCGAAGCCGAGATTCACTTAATTGTGCTCCCGTCATTGTGATATTTTTTTGTACTGGACCATACCCGGGAACCTGCTGGTAACGGAGGTATTGAAGGTCAAAGTTTCAACTTTTTTACAAAAATTAGTTTTAAATGTTATAACTATAACTTAACTTAAAATAGTCCCACAGTTATTTTATTTCGAACTTCAAAAAATCCCGGTAGTTTTTTGGGTTCCACACCGACGCGACGCCGCATTGATGTCTGTAAAAGTGATAAAGTTAACGAGAGGTTAATAAATAATGCAGCTGAGCAGGTTACCGACATGCGTTAACTACAGTTACTTGTCCCTTTAGGAATGTATGAAGGACGTGTGCGGAATGAACGTTGTGAATACGGCAATTTATCGGACAGTTTAATTTATTTACTTTAAAATAATACTTTCGGTAGAAGGTTAAGCAGTTAAGAGATAATTTGCCAGTGGCTCATGTCATTACCGAATTTTGCGGTAATAGGTATCTACTTGTTTACTTGTTCCTCTCGAAGACTACAGGAGGCCTGTGTCCCAGTCCCAGCGCTGGGAACTTTATAGGCTGATTATGATTACACTACAATTTCGATTTTGGACTGCATACTTAAAATTCAGCAAGTTAAACTGTTCTACAACAAAATTACAATACGGCCGATATAACTTAGCAGTTCCGAACTTCTCACAGTGGGCTGCGTGGTAATATTTAATGATGACATGAGGCGGTTGTGAGTGAGAGAACAAGCGCGTAAGATCGCAGAGCCTATGTTCAGACCTGCCAAGTTATATCGGCCGTATTGTAAATTGGCGACGATTTCTTCTCGGTCTATCAAATACGGAATCTCGCCTGACTTGGCACTTCTTCCACCTATTCTATTAAATAATTTATACAAACAAACATACTCATGTTACTTAAGCCACGGAAATTATATCAAACTTAAATTGTCCGTTCGAATCATAACTGTCATTCTTTGGCAGTTTTATAGAACACTGTAATTTGACGTAGTCAGAGTGTCAATTATTTTCTAAAAAAATAATTTCACTGACTGTCCATCCGTGGACTGTCCCGATTATATGCCTGCTATTAGAATTTGACCCAAACGCTCATCAGAACCATCTCCTTCCAGCGCAAAGCTCGCGGAGCTGACCTCCTGGACCAGATCTGCGAGTCCCTGGACCTGCTGGAGAAGGACTACTTCGGTCTGCTGTACACGCAGCGAGGAGACCCCAGGGTCTGGGTCGACCTCAACAGGAGACTGTCCAAGACTTTTAGAAGTAAGTACTGGTTGGCACCGTTTTCTATGGAACACTGCCTCTTTGGAATAGGCTGTCGTAGGTGTGACTAAGCGATGGACCTTAGTTCGATCTCCAGGTTGGTATTGGGTTTCCCATTAGGAAAATCTCAGAAGCAGCCTGGAGTTTTTATTCGTGTCCGGTTAATAGCAATAGGGTCTCAGGTTTCAGTGAGATAGAAAATGCCGGCGCCATTCTAGTTTTAAAATATTAAAAAAAATAAAACATGCGGGGCAGTCTTTGGGGATTGCCGATAGAAGTGAAAACTAAGCAACAATGCGTAACCTCAACGTAATTCAAACGGTAGACGATAGATGGCGCTAAAAAAAATCTTCAAGCGTGACAATGACGATGACGCGAGTTCTATAGAAGAAGAAGAGAGAAGAAGAGAAGCCTAAAGAAGTTTTCACTTCAAAAATACTAACTAACACAGAAAAATACATAAGTACATAATGTTTTCCAGACGAACCGTGGGACGTACGATTAGCAGTAAAGTTCTACCCTCCGGAGCCGAGTGAACTGAATGATGACGCGACTCGGTACCAGATAGCACTCGCCGTCAGAAGAGACCTCATGGAAGGTATGACATGACTTGAAGTTTTAATAATACTATTTCAACGATTCTAAGAAACGGATAGATATAGAAGTACAGACGCTTGTTATATATAGCTTTAGGTACAACTTAAACGCTACGCTAAAATATTTAAACCATTATATTGTATCAACTTCCAGGTCGCCTCACCTGCTCTCAGATAACCTACGCCCTGCTCTCCTCATACGTACTCCAGGCTGAACTGGGAGACTTCGAAGAATCCCACGACATCAACACCGCCCTGCATCAGCACAGTGCAGTTCCAGTCAACATCATCACAGCTGAACTAGAGGCCAACATTGAGGAGCTGTATCGGAAACACAAGTGAGTCTAAAATTATATAGACTGTATACATACCGCTACATCCATACTAATATTATAAATTCGAAAGTAACTCTGTCTGTCTGTATGTCTTTATGTTACCTTTTCACGCCTTTTGGCAAGGAGATAGATGGCATCCCGGGGCTACATAGGCTACTTTTTATCGACATAACACGCGGGAGAAGCCGCTGGCGGAAGCTAGTATATGTATAAATAGTGTTAGGTTGGGTGTCTAGTAGCAACCACGACGACGGTAAGGTCAGTGCTGTAGAAATGTCTGGAGATAGGTATGAAATGGCCGATAATCTGCAGTCAGGCGTTAGAGCGCGTGGGACACCTTCCTTTTCCAAAGGGATGAAGGACGACGCCAAGGAAGGGTTGGAAAAGAGCATAGAGATGCCGAAAATTCTCTGCAAACAGACCCACCGGTAAATGATCTACGGCTACCGTAGCAGCATATACAACTGTAGGAAAGACTGCGGACTTAGGAACAAATTATACTCGTAGAAGCTGAACAATTCCATATAATTCAATTCTCAATTATTTATTGCATTCCATAATGTTGTGAAAATAGTTGGTTGGCTTAAAATTAATGGTACAATTATGGACCCTGTCGGGCATAGCATAGTAGGAGAGAGGAGGAAGAGCGCTTCTGTATTGTTTTCCTGTTCCAGAGGCCAGACCCCAGCAGAGGCGGAGCTGAACTACCTAGAGACAGCCAAGCGTCTGTCTCTATACGGCGCAGAGTTACACGCTGCCACCGACTGCCAGGAGGTGCCCATCGCACTGGGCGTCTGCCACAACGGAGTCGCTGTGTACAGGGACGGGTGAGATGCATATTTTACCTAAAAACCGAGGATAAAATCTAATAATGGCCAAACTGAACCACTAATACTAAACGTTTAACAAGTACACCAATATCAAAATTATGACAGAAGAACTGTGGAACCTCACTTTACGGTTCTCTCATATTTTTATGTAGCGCTACAAGAAAACCGACACAAAAGGGTATAGGCTTGTAATAGGGGTTTTATTTCGTCCCTCAGCTAGCTCACTCTTGTCCTCGTGATTAACACACTGTGACACGCTTGTCCCAATAATTCGGACCCAACACAGCAGCCGCTCCCAAAATTGCTTTGCTTGCGTCTGTCCCTATCTTCTTTCCTTTATCTAGCATCTTTATATTAACTTGTCAGCGTTCAAGTGGTTCGCAAGTACTTTTAAATACTGTATTTACCACTCTTATTCACCAACTCCAGGCTTTTGATGAACCGCTTCCCCTGGGCGAAGATCACGAAGATCTGCTACAACAAGAGGCTGTTCACGTTGAGACTGAGGGCCGGAGAGTTCGATGAGTACGAGACGATCCTGAGCTTCAAGCTGTCTGCTACCAGCGTCTGCAAAAAACTCTGGCGCTGCAGCGTCGAGCATCACATGTTTTTCAGGTAATTCAAGTATAGGACTCAGATTGTAACTGTAGTACAACACTGTGCCTATCACCACCGCTTACAGCAGTATTATTTTAATCTTACTTCGTGAGGGAAAGAGATGGAGCTATATGTCCTGTAGAGTTTCATCTCTTTATTTATAATACTGCTGTAAGCGGTGGTGGTAGGCCCCCTGGGCAATTCTTTTAATTTAGAAGGAACGAGCGGTGATTACGTCGCTTGCTTAAAGTTATGGCGAATGTCCAGGTTTTCCTTTATTGTAAGAAAGTCTGAGGTATCTAAGATCAACTTGAATCCAAAAATGACAGCATCATTACCATTAGCCTGATTCTGTGTCACCTGTGTCACCTCGAGGTTAAAAAGTAGATACAAATATCATTTTTATATCTTTATTTTCAGACGAGAATTCCCAGTGCCAGTAGAGCGTGTCCCGGGCTTCGCCCGCCTGGGCTCGCGGCGCCTGTCGTGTCGCCGCACGCTGCGCCAGCTGCGCGCCGGCGCCGAGCACACGCCCACGGCCGCCTGACACAGCTCCACACGGGGCCGGAGAATGCTACCCACCACTTGTGCCACCACGGTGTTGTAGCGCCATCTATGAAGTTACGTGACAACTGTACAGGCTAACACACCGTCTTGTAGCAACGTCTCTGAGGAAATAATTACATCCCATGCCGATTTCGGCTACGGTGACTATTTTTGTTTCCGACGAAAAATCAATACTATTCTATTTTTTTTATAAGCAAAACCCATGTTGACCATTCTGCCAATGACTAATGAGTTGGACAAGTGGGAGGGAGGGACCTACTAAGTTGCCAAAAAATTATTCACTGACAAAAGGAAAAATTATAGTTGTAGATAGTTCAACAGATGTAATTTATATGGAAAATACCAGTTTGATCAGTAGCAGCAACGATGGGCACCAGCGTTATGGGTCGCTTTTAGCGCGAAACAAATATTTATATTACGACACATTTGGTTCCTGGGTTGAGAGTTTACGCGCATGAGGATCACTCACGCCTTATTCCCATGGGGGTAGGTAGAAACTACAGAACGCCACCTGCTACGATCCTTACATACTCCTTTTGTTTCGTTTACGTTCATACATTACGGTCATACGCGCACGCTGGATACGAGTACTACGCCCGTGACCTTTCTGAAGAACATCCATTATAATAATATGTTCTTGTATGGAGTCCCCTCCCGGCGGTCTATTAACTCATTAAATTACTTGCTAATAAAGTGCCATTATAACTATCACAATAAATCAACTGTAAATAATAATTATTCATTGACTTGAAGTCGAGAGTATGGCATTGTCATTATTTATTATATACCTACCTGTTATAATTTAGATATTATTCAAGTACTATGTTAGTGTAGTTAGAATTTTATACAAGGTCAAAATAAATAAGCTAGCGAAACTTCAGACGTGATGGATATCGATATCTAACCCGTATAAATAGAAGAAAACCGGCCAAGTGCAAGTCGGACTCGCGCACGAAGGGTTCCGTACCATTATCTATAAAAACGGCATATTTATTTTATTCTGTTTTATAGTATTTGTTGTTATAGCGGCAACAGAAATACATAACAACTGTATAACTATCACGGTTCATGAGATACAGCCTGGTGACAGACGGACAGACAGACAGACAGACGGACGGACAGCGGAGTCTTAGTAATAGAGTCCCGTTTTACCCTTTTGGGTACGGAACCCTAAAAATAACCGGTTAAGTGCGTGTCGGACCGCGCACAATGAAGGGTTCCGTAGTTTGGATGAATTTATCCCAAGAACACGGACACACACTTGTTTCTTCTTTTGTCCTGTTTAATTAACGATACTTCTCACGTTTGCGGAGTTTCGTTACCTAATTGAATTTGAGCCTGTACCTATATAGTTTATCTAAAACAAGAGTGAACGGGCATCTTCTGGGCTTGCTCGTTCCATCATAGACCTCATCTATCGCTTTCCATCAGGCGAGATCGAGGTCAAGAGCAGTCCCATAACACAATAAAAAATTTAAATAAAATATCTCAAAAATAAACATTTGCCTTATTACCACAAAAACGTGTTTATCAGTTGTTTTGCCTAAACACCTATTTTAAACATGACATTTCTTTGGAGTTTGACATAAAACTGACAGTAGACACGCGTTGAACAAAAGTGTCTAAGTTTTTGTGGTAAGGCCCGACCTGTCTGCATAGTCATCTCTTTTGTTATTTTTCCATATTCCTCGACGCCCCACGCCCCAGGAAAAAGGGATGATGCATTTCTGAAAATCAACTGTACTTATAGAATACAATAGAATAGATACCTATTTATTTATTCTGTTTTTTTTAATTTCTTATCGATAAGTTAGGTGTTAGCTTATTTTTTTATTGCACAGCCATGCTATACGCGAATCGCTTGAGCGTGGTAATAGCGGTCATTAACCCATCTACAATTTCTAGCATTCTTTATTTCGATAACTGAAATAAAGTCCGTAAAATCAATATCTATCGTGATCAAGTTCGACAAAACCTTACTTAATTTAATTTTTGGGTTCCTACGGAAAGATATTAAGGAAAGGGCAATGACCGTTATTGCCACGCTAAAGCGATTCGGGTATACTAAACTCTTTCATATAGAACCAAACAAAAAAAAAACGTTTGTAGAAAAAATACAAGGTGAAGACGACTGTACGTAATAAATTGAACTTGATGGTAGCATTTATTTGATAGTTTTAAAATACTTCTATGCATTTTTTTTTTTTTTTTTTTTTTTTTTTTTTTTTTTTTTTTTTTTTAAAAAAACGTTGCCCCACACTAAGAATTTCTTCCTGTATCGTGGGTGCGTTTACAAACATAGAAACTCACATACACTAACACCCAGACCCGGTACAACTACTTGCAGATCATACAAATATTTGTTCCGTGCGGGGATCGAACCCGCGACACGTTGCGCAGCAGTCCATCGCTGAGCCACTGCGCCAACCGTGTCGTCATTATTGTTGGCATTGTTTTCATTTGTGTTGTCTATTGTCGTCTCCCGATTGTATTATATTAATTAGTACCTAGATTTAGACTTTAATAAATATCGAAGTATCTGTTTATAAAAATTAAAGCTACTATAGATAAAGTAAAAAAAATGTATTTCAGTACCTACTGTACCAAAATATACATATTTTGAATAAAATATTTTTAAATAAATATAGATCGTTATTTATTTCGACTATAACATCATAATATAATAATAGCAGAACGAATTTGATCAACCTAATGAAAACATAGACTCACTAAATACGCAACATACAAATTTTCACATCTCTGACACAGCTACAAACATCCCCACAACAAATAACATATTCCTAAATAACAGTTCAGATACCGACATAGTTTCTCAAACTCTTATAAATGTAGACGAAGAAAATTTCATGAACCACATAGATATTGGGCAAGTTGAACCTATGCAAACTAACTTTGATGCTGCCCCAGAAATAAACCCAAAAATAGAAGACACGTTTCAGCAAGCTCAAATTTTTTTCTCAGATACACAACCCACTAATAGACCTTATATTCCCAAGCAGAAAACTTCTAAAAAGTTCTCTGCCATAGTTAGTTATATAAATACCGTAATTCTCCCTAAGTATGCAAATGTCGACACCGACTTCATAACACTGCAGACTATTATTTACTGTGGAGCATGGACGGCAGCTACATGCAACGGAGCTAAAATATCACACCCTACACAAAATGAACGTCCCACATACATACACAGAAAACCAAAATGGCAAATTAGGCTAGAAAAGAAAATCGGAAATCTCAGAGCAAACATAGGTAGGCTGACACATTTTATTAATGGGTGTAGAAGTCAAAAACTAATAGCAGCAATAGAAGAAATAAAGAAAAAATATCAAATACACGCACAACACGAAGACTCAAACACACAAATAGAACACTTTTTGGACACTTTAAAACAAAAATTAAACGCAGCATCTAGTAGACTTAAAAGATATGTAACATGCACGAACCGAAAAGTGCAAAACACAAAATTTATCAACAACGAAAAAATCTTTTATAGGAACCTTGCATCAAATAACAGAGACACCACTAATCAAACCCTAGAGACACCTCCTCCCGGAGCATTACGAGAATTTTGGGCAAATATTTGGGAAAATCCAGTATATCATAATAATCACGCAGACTGGATTAATGAGGCAACACCAGAAATCCCCGAAATGGAGTTTGAACTCATACCAATAAACACATTTATAGACGTAATCAAACGCACACACAATTGGAAATCCCCAGGCTCAGACAATATTCACAACTACTGGTATAAGAAATTCACTAGCATCCACCCATTCATATATAACCACCTAAACACATTCATTCAATCACCACATTTGCTTCCAACATATATAACACATGGAGTAACATACATGATACCTAAGGACATGAATGATACCACAAACCCAGCCAAATATCGACCAATCACTTGCTTACAAACTCTTTATAAAGTCCTGACAGCCTGTATAAGTGAAGTAGTATACAAACATCTATCTAAACATAACATTCTTGCAGAGCAACAAAAAGGTTGTCGTAAGAATAGCCAGGGATGTAAGGAACAACTCACTATTGACGCGATTGCTATGAACAGCGCAGTGAAAAGCAAAAAAGATATTCATACCATGTTCATCGATTACCAAAAGGCCTATGATTCAGTACCGCACAGCTGGTTGTTACACGTTCTAAATATCTACAATATCCACCCCACACTCAGATTGTTCTTAGAATCTACTATGCAAAATTGGCAAACTGTACTTAAAATAAATCAAGCCTCCTCGACCTTGGCCACTGAACCAATCCACATAAAACGTGGAATTTTTAAGGCGATGCTCTAAGCCCTTTATGGTTTTGCATGGCACTCAACCCACTCTCACACCTACTAGGTATGACTAACACAGGATTCTTATTAACAAACGATAACACACAATTCACCTTATCACACCTTATGTATATGGATGATATAAAGTTGTACGCAGCAGATAAAAAAACACTTTTTCATTTAGCAGACACCACACAAGAATTTTCAAACGATATTAGTATGCAATTCGGGGTAGACAAATGCAGTATTTTGTCAATTGTAAAAGGAAAAATACAAAATAACAGATACACACTCGGATCAGGTAAATCTATTGAGCCAATGGATGAACATAGTACTTACAAATACCTAGGTTTCAAACAATCCAGAAATATAGAACAAAAGCTGACAAAACAAGAACTGCTCAAAAAGTTTACACACCGCCTTAACTTAATCCTTAAAACCAACCTTAATTCGAGAAACACAAGTAAAGCTGTCAATACATTCGCAATACCCATTCTTACATACTCTTTCGGAATTATACGATGGTCCAAAACCGATATCAGAAAACTACAGCGCACTATCAATACACTCTTTACCAAGCACAGGAAACACCACCCTAAATCATGCATACAGCGACTAACGCTACCACGCCAAGAAGGAGGAAGAGGAATAATTGACATACACAATTTGCACAACAAACAAATACTTTCACTCAGATCTTACTTTCATAAAAAATCAGAACATTCATCACTACACAAACATGTAACAGAAGCAGACAAAAAACTTACACCACTCAACTTACAAAATAGAAACACTCAAATTAATGAAAACCTCATAAGCACACAACAAAAAATTGCAGCATGGTCTATGAAAGCGCTACATGGAAGACACCGAGCCTACCTGAGCCAGCCACACGTCGATAAAACTAAGTCGAACGAATGGCTCAAACGAGGCGAATTGTTTCCTGAAACTGAAGGTTTCATGCTTGCGATTCAGGATCAAATAATAGCCACTCGTAACTACAGAAAGTACATAATTAAAGACCCCAATCAGCCGACAGACACATGCAGGCACTGCAACAGTGCCTCTGAGACCATTCAACACATAACAGGGGCCTGTAAAACACTCGCACAGACAGATTATAAACACCGACATGACCAAGTTGCTGCAATCATACACCAACACTTAGCACACAAATATAAACTTATAGGTGAGATGATTCCATATTATAAGTACAAACCTGAAACCATTTTAGAAAACAGGAATCAGAAAATCTATTGGGACCGAACAATAATTACAGACAAAACTATACATTACAATAGACCTGATATCACCGTTCACGACAAAATAAATAAAACAGTTTACTTGATAGATATAGCTATACCTAACTCACACAACATTCAAACTACAATATCCGATAAACTAAGTAAGTACCAAGACCTCGCTATAGAAATAAAAACGCAATGGAAAGCACAAACCGTCCATATCGTTCCTATAGTACTCTCATCTACTGGTGTAGTGCCAAAGGCTCTTACACAAAGTCTTACCACTCTACACATGCCTTCTCACACACTTTACATGCTCCAAAAAGCCACCATTCTTAACACTTGTCGCATCACCCGAAAGTTCCTGACTTCATCTACATTATCATCCACCTTTTCAATTTAAATTTTCTTACACACTTGGTTTCGGCCCGTGTGTAAGATTGTAGGTCTCTCAAAAGAGAAGAAAAATAAAGAATATAAATAAAATAATAATAATAATAAAGAAATACACGATAAATTTAAAACAGCTCTCACTCAATATTCCGGCATGGATCCAGCCGCTCGACCAAAACTACCCAAACTTAGGTACACACCAAAACTTTTTCACCTCGTTAATTTATTTAATCAAAATATTCTTAACCAATATATTAGCGAAGAAACTCAACTTATAGACGTACATACCCTAATATATTGCACAGCATTAGTTATTTCCGAAGAACTTAATTTTAAAATCACAGAATACACGGGCAACACAAGACAAAGAAATATTAACAAACCAGCTTGGCAGCAGAGGCTTGAAAAAGATATAGAAAAACTTAGAGCAGACTGTGGTAGACTCACCCAATATATTAATAACAATAGATCAAACAAAGTAGTTAAGAGAGTTGAAGCAATATTTAAAAATATGGCTACCCACACGAGACACGAAAACGACAATAGAAAACCGGAAGAATTTTTGGATACATTAAAACAGAAATTAGCCTTAAAAGTTCACAGGTTGAGGAGATACAAGAAAGCACAAGAACGTAAAAATGATAACTCCTTGTTTGCCATAAACGAAAAGACCTTTTACAGAAATTTAAAGAAACCACAAACCGACACTAATACACCCACAATCGAAAACAACGTAGAATTACCAACAGCAGAACTACTAGAAACATTTTGGTCTGGAATATGGGAAGAACAAGTGCAACACAATGAAAAATCTGATTGGATAACAGACGAAGAAATAAAATGGAGCGCATTAGAAGAAATGGAATTCGTTGAGTTAACCGAGTGTGATATAACTAGTATTACAGCGAGACTACACAACTGGAAATCCCCTGGTATTGATAAAATTCATAATTATTGGTATAAAAAATTAGAGTCATTACACAAAGTATTAGCTAAAAATTTAACAGAAATTATTTTAGGGAAACAAAACATTCCTGAATTTATTGCTATAGGAATAACCTACATGTTACCAAAAACCCAGTACTCTCCACAACCTTCTCAATACAGACCAATTACATGCCTTCCCACAATATACAAAATCCTAACGTCAGCAATCACAACAAAAATCAATAAACACATAGAACATCACAATATAATAGCAGAGGAACAAAAAGGATGCAGAAGGGGCCATATGGGGTGTAAAGAGCAACTAGTTATAGATTCAATAATTCACAAACATGCCACCACAAAAAATAGAAATCTACATTGCACATATATAGATTATAAAAAAGCATTCGACAGTATTCCACACTCCTGGTTAATTAAAATACTACAAATTTATAAAATAAATTCAAAAATAATAGACTTCTTACAGAATATCATGTCCCGTTGGAGAACTACACTCCAATTAAATTACCGACACAACGCTATTACTACTCGGCAGATATCCATAAAGAAGGGTATTTATCAGGGAGATTCTTTGAGTCCTTTATGGTTTTGTCTCGCTCTGAATCCTCTGTCGGAACTACTACATCGCAGCCAAGCCGGATATTCCCTTAAACATACTACAGATGAAACTATTATCTCACACCTTATTTATATGGACGACATTAAACTATACTCAAAGTCTGAAAAAGACATGAAAAAATTAATAGATATCACGACAGAATTTAGTAAAGACATCAACATGCAATTTGGTTTAGATAAATGCAAAACAGTACATATAATAAGAGGTAAAATAAAACCGGGTGACTATCCTATTAACAATACAGACACAATTACAGCAATGGAACCAACGGATTTATATAAATATTTAGGGTACAAGCAACTCAAAGGACTAGATCACTCAGCAATTAAATACACATTAAACTCAGAATACAAAAGAAGAGTGGTCGCAGTATGTAAAACCCAACTCTCCGGAAAACATTTAATTAAAGCGTTGAACACATACGCAATCCCGATATTAACATACTCATTTGGAGTGATCAAATGGTCCAAAACTGACATACAACAAATAGAGAGAACAACACGTACCACACTCACTAAACACAATAACCTACACCCTAAATCTGCAATAGAAAGACTGACCATCAAACGGCAATACGGAGGGAGAGGCCTTATAGATGTCCATCATCTTTGGCAGAAACAGATAGCCAAACTAAAAACATTCTTCCATTATAAATCACACACAAGCAACATTCATAAAGCCGTAGTTATGAACGACATCAGCTACACCCCACTTAACCTACACGAACAGATAGATACACAACACACTAGCAATGAAGATCCACATAAGCAAAAGTTAGAAGACTGGAAAAAGAAAGTGTTGCATGGACGGCACCCCCATGACCTAGAACAATCTCATGTAGATACAATAGCATCTAATAAATGGCTTAAAATTGGTAACTTATTTCCGGAAACCGAGGGTTTTATTATTGCAATACAGGATCAAATCATAAATACTAAAAACTACAGGAAATTCATTATAAAAGACCCCACAATAACAAACGATAAATGTCGCAAATGTCACAGCCAACCAGAGACCATACAACACATAACAGGAGCATGCACAACACTCACACAAACAGACTATACACACAGACACAATCAGGTAGCAAACGTCATCCATCAAAAACTAGCACTCAAATATAAACTCATACAAGACACAAACACTCCCTATTACAAGTACATACCACAAACAGTTCTAGAAAATACCACACACAAACTCTACTACGATCGCGCTATACTAACCGACAGGACTGTTCACTATAATAGGCCGGATATAACCCTTCAAGATAAAGTTAATAAAGTCACATACCTCATAGATATTGCAGTCCCTAATACACATAATTTACAAAAAACAATAGGAGAAAAAATTAGTAAATATGCTGAATTGAAAGAAGAAGTGACCAGAATTTGGAGGCAGGCAAAAGTCTACGTAGTTCCCATTGTTATCTCCACGACGGGTGTTATACCCAATCACCTCCATCACAGCCTTAAACTAATAGACCTAAAAGACTCAGTTTACATAACACTGCAAAAAGCCGCAATTTTAAACACCTGCAGAATAGTTAGAAAGTTCATGCAAGTTGAGGAAAATGAAATCATCAATCAGTAACTTCACCACACACACACACACGCTACATTGACTTGGCTTGGCCCGTTAATGTAGCTTAAACTAGCCAAAGAGCTAAGAAACAAAATTTGTTTACCAAAAATAATAATATATTTATTTGCATAAAAACACGGTATACAAAAATGGTAAAAAAGTACAATTTAGAACTAAACATGTTTTGCCAATACAATAATCAGCATGCAAATTTTTCAGTTGGTAACTTACATTAACATTTTTTGTCAATGAAATCTTTAACACTATAAAAACTATTAACACATAACCATTCGTAAACTTTATTTTTAAATAATCTAGTGTTTAATTTTTTGAGATCATTTGGTAACTTATTATATAAACGTACACACATTGCAAGGCAGCTTTTATTATATTTAGTTAGTCTTGGTATCTCACTTAATACGAGCCTGTTGGGGTCTCGTCGGTTTCGGACATTAACATCATCTGCTTTAAGAAATAAATCCTGATTCTTCCTTACAAACATACATATCTCATAGATATAAAGAGACGGTAGCGGTAACAAACCAAGTTTTTTGAATACAGGTCTACATGATTCGTGTGGTTGGAGCCCGTAAATTGCTCTAATGCACTTTTTTTGAGCAACGAATGCTTTGTGCTGATCGGTGCTGTTACCCCACATGATCAAGCCATATCGTAACAGCGACTCGACATATGCGTGATATGATGTTATTGCTGTTTTAATGTTAGTAATGTTTCTAACCTGTTTGAGGGCATAGACAAACTTATTTATTCTTTTAGATACACTATCAACATGTGTTTTCCAATCAACATCTTGGTCTATAGATACGCCTAGAAATTTTGTTTGTGTTACTTCTTCAATTTTATGTATATTTAGTTTTATGTTGTGTTTAGGATTATTAGATTTATTAAACTGTATAAAGACGGACTTTTTTAGATTTATTGATAAGTTATTTGTGTTTAGCCATTCAATTAGTTTTTCAATTGTGTTGTTTATCTCTGTCTCATGATCGCTAACTGTGTTATTCTTTCTATCGGATGTAACAATAATAGAGATATCATCGGCAAAAAGTACACATTTATGGTTTGTTATATCAGTAATGGAATTTATATAAAGTAGAAATAGGATCGGCCCCAGGACACTTCCTTGGGGGACGCCAAATCTATTACATTTATATTCGGATGAGTGTGGTACCATGTCGTTATTTTTATCTATTTTTGTAATGGTTACCCGCTGTTGTCTGTTGTTCAGGTACGATGATATCCATTGAAGTGCAGGTCCTCTAATCCCGACTTTTTCTAACTTCTGTAATAATAAATCATGAGACACTAGGTCAAAGGCCTTTGATAAGTCAAAGAATAACCCTGTTGTTAGATGGTTTTTATTAACATTCGTTAAAATTATATTAATAAGAGAGAAGATAGCTAAAGTAGTGGATTTTTGTTTTTGAAAGCCGTACTGTTCGTTCTTAATAATATGGAATTTATTGCAGAAGTCAATCAATCTTTTATACATGCACTTTTCAAATATCTTCGACAGAATGGGTATTAACGTTATTGGGCGATAATTATTAACGTCGGATTTTTCTCCCTTTTTAAAAAGCGGCTTTACTATTGATAGTTTCAATGCTTCGGGAAAAGTGCCAAGTGAGAACGATAAATTTATTAGGTATGTCAAGATTACAATTATTTCATTTGCACATGCTTTTATAATTTTCGTGTTTATTTCATCATAACCTTCAGAATTTGTGTTATTTAATGATAATATCTCCGTTCGAACGTCGTTTTCGGATACAGGTTTGAGGAACATTGACTGGACTGTTGAATAATCATTGGAATGACTTCTTGTTTGCGTACTAGTACAATTTTGTATCATATTAATGTAATGGTTATTGAAAGCAGATGCTATTTCTACTGGATCTGTTATTACTGTGGTACCAATTTGGATGTTCTCTATAGTGTCTTTGAAATTAGTATTATTAATTTCATCTTTAATTACTCTCCACGTAGCTTTGCATTTGTTTTCATTATTATTTATATACTTGATATTTGTGTTCTTTTTTGAGGTGAAGATACATTTTTGTAATAGCTTTGAATATGTAATATATTTTTTTTTATTAGCCGCATTTTTATTTGTATAATAATTAAAACGTAGAGTCCGCTTTGTTTTGCAGCTTAGTTTAAGTCCTTTGCTAATCCAATTTTGTTTCTTTTTATTTCCGATATTTATTTTTACCTTTATTTTCGGGAAACAAAGATTGTAGAACAGGCGTATCAATTCATGAAAGGAATTAAATGCTTGGTTAATATCATTTTCGGCGTATATTTCTGACCATTTCAGACTTTGTAAGCATTGCCTAAACTTTCTAATATTATCCCAGTTATAATCTCTTTTATATATTGAAAATGTTGAGCTAGTTACTGTTTTATCTTTTATAGGAAAGCTCAACATTTGTGCTGTGTCATGATCAGAGAGATGAAGCGGGAGTACTGAAGCAGTCGCTTTAGGGATGTTACTGATGATGTGGTCTATACAGGTTGATTTACGTGTGGGTTCGTTGATGTGAATTTTCATATTATAATTGTAGGATAAGTCTTGTAACTCACTTGTGATCTTGCCTTTTTTTAATGTGTTAATATTTAAATCACCAGCTAAAACTATATGTGTGTTGGGTTTAACTTTCTTGTGTAAATTATATAAAAGGCTATCGAGTTTAGTTAAGAATTGGGTAGGATCTGATGTAGGTGTACGATAGAGACAAATAATAATTAATTTACTAGACGTCAGTTCTATGCCACAGACTTCAAATGAATTCTGTGCGGCAAATGTTTTTATTAATGCTAATTCTTTGTAAATTAAACCTTTTTTAACCAAAATGCAAGTACCACCTCTTTGTTTTTCCCTACAGAAACTGGAAGCCAGTACATAATCAAATATTTTTACATGGCTCTCGTAGCCTTTTTTAACAAATGTTTCGGAAAGACATATTACGTCTGGATTCATTTCTGATTCTCGTAACTCTTGTATAGTTAATTCCAGTAATTCGCGTTTTGACAAAATGCTAGCAATATTTTGGTGCAGAATTCTAAAATAATATGGGGTAATTTTTTTATTAGGCTCGAAAAAACGTATCATTTTTATTATTAACAGGGAAATAGTATGGTATTGTCCCTTTCTTAAGTTTCCTCACGTTCTCGATTAAGTTCTCCGAAGGATTTAATTTAACCGTATCAGTCTGATTAAAATTGTACGAAATAACCTCTTTTTCAGATATAATCATATTCTCATTTAACTTTTGACTTGGTTTAGTACTCGCTATTCGTTTCTTAAGTTTGCTCGGGTTTAAGTAATTTTCTTCGTAATCGCTACAGTCAATAGCATAATTAATCGATTTACAAATATCGGATACTTTGTAGTATTTGCAGTACACAAATTGACATAATTTATACATTGCACATACATTCTTAATGTGGTAATTTAGTTTATTGATATTCAAATAAGGATTTTTGATAACACTTAGTACAATAATCTTATTTTTATTGAATTTTTCTAAGATAGTTTGTAGCTGCGATACAACAAGTTTTACGTTGCGATCATTTTCACCTAAACATATTACGAGTTTATCGTTAGTACTTAGCTTAATATCCCGGCAGCTTTTTACTATTTGGCTGCTTAGTGCATGAGGCTTCGCTTCCGCCATTATATTGTATTTTTCATATTGTGTATCCATTCTTGAGTGTAAAATGGTAGAAGCCAGTCCAACGCATTGTTGAGTGCCGAAGATAAGTATTCTTCTTCCAGCTTCGCGCATTTGCTGCTGGATGGTAGTATTTGTTTGCGCAGAGGTTTTTGAACTTCTGTTTTCACTGTGTATGTACTGTGTCAAAGTCTCTATTTGTTTTGTAAGGACTGTAATTTCTTGATCAGCGGTTTTTAATTTCTGCTGGAGATTGATGATTTCTACTTGCAGGCATTCCAATTGTGTGTTATTAGTAGTATTGGCGTTTGGCGTCAATGGCAGTGAAGATGGTGAAGAGAATGAGCTATGAAGTTGTTGGGAGAGGCTCTGCGGCTTTATATGTTTCTCGTTATTATTTTCTACAGCAGAGTAATGAGACTGCCATTTTAGTATTTTAATTTCTGAAATAAGTTTGTTTACCTGTAGGTGAAGTTCATTATTTTCCAGTTTTGTCTTTTCTAGCTCCTTCTGTGTACTATTGAGTTCTCCACTCAACTGAAATATTGTATCCTTCATTGCTGAAACTGCTACCAAGTCAGATATTGTACCATCAACACTGTTAGACAGTTTATTAGGTGTGAAGTATGATTCATCCGATGTCTCGCAAACGGTAAGTATATGAGAATCCATAATCTGAGAGGTATTTGTCTGTGGCGTGGGTGGTGTATTGCATATGGTGTTCTTCGTATAAAGGGGACCCGGTAAGACAGGAGAATTCTGTTTGTTTCGTAATGTTACGTTTTCAGTTCCGTGACGTGTATCGCTAGTAACAACCTTTTTATTTTTTCTTATACACATCTTACATCTCCATTTATTTTTTGCTTCTTGGTCTTTTAACCGGTATGTGTGTTCTGGATATCCATCACAATGTAGCTCGTATCTATTATTGCATATTGAACATAATGCAGTAGTTTTTATATCAACGTAGTTTTTACATTTAAAGCAAGGTACTAGTCCTGACATCTTGCGGCTACTGTTAGTGGATCTTGTTATCATCTTAGATGCCATGTTCATGTTCCTAAGGATTTTATTATATTTTCAAAGTAGTTAAAGTAGATTGACAGTGTAGTACCTTGACTCGTCACTAGACGGCACTGTTTCAATATTTTTGATAGATTGGTTTTATTTTTGTTGTTGAATTTCGTGTTTCCATTTTGAACTTAGTAGAAATTACAAATTATGAGATAATGCAGATGTGAGGGCATCGATCACGGGTTTCGATAATGTTTTTTGCTATGAAACAATTAGAAACATACAAAAAGAATTTCTTTTTGTCAGATGCGAACCCACGACTTCTTAATCGGCAGGTAGAGTGTTCACAGAATAAGCCACTTATCTCTCTATTATAAAAGATGAAATAGGTCTTCTGGTTGATGTGAAGAAATAGAAAGTTCGTTAGGACGCTTCTTTTAAAATAAAAAAATGCTTGCGCGCGCACTATTTGAAATTGTTTGCACTGTTATTGTTTACACTTTGTTTATATCAAATTCAAATCACATGAAAGTGCACTTAGTTGTTGTTAATTATATGAGACGTATGTTTGAGAATTTATGTTTATGATGTAATTTGGTTCAATATGTATTGAAATGTTTTTTTTTTAACACTTCGTTTGTTTAAATTCACTTAGCCCTCAATTGTTTTGGTCCGAATATACGATGGATGGTCGAAATAACTATTGACTACACTTCTACTAGGTCACTGCTTCTAGTTTATAACATTTAGCATAACAAATTCATAAAAGCAAGCTTGGAACTATTTTTAATTAATTTTTTTACGCGGAGTCTATAACATCACGCCTGTAATCCCCGATGGGTTAGACAGAGATGTACCTATACCTACACCCACATTGTTTTTCAAATTAACAGCATTTTATCAAATGTACATGAAAGTACGGTATTTAAAACAAAACAGTTTTGTCCGGCTAATCTCCGAAACAGCTGGACCGATTTTGACGGGACTTTCATTGCCAGATAACTGATGTTATAAGGCATAGGCAGACGTTCCATGTAAAATACTGGTACTCAGCTGCACCTGAGGCCATAGACAAAGTGACATTCTATCAGCGATAACGAAGATGGAAAAGGTAAAAATGTATAGGAATGACGATGAAAAGCTTATGTCCACCCTGTTGAAAGTCGTTGTAGAAATACGAAACGCTTTCAAAGCGATTGTCACTTGTCTAGGCCCTCTGGTTAGACTGGAAGCCGACCCCAACCAACATAACTGGAAAAAGGCTAGGCAGATTGATTTACTCAGAGCAGCGTGTATCATCGAGACAATCATCATTTTAATAAGTATATTCATCTCTCGTACCAAGTGAATTCGTCATCGACGCCGTTGATGCATTAGATATGTAACAATTCATTGGAAGCAGTTCAAAACCATACGACTTCACTGTGTTATGCATGTCAATTATAGTTTTGACCATTCATCTTGATCATCGTATTGAATGGGAAGCTATGCCTGAGTCATCATCTACCTTTCCGAGCCACGTGCGGGTCTCGATAATGTCCATTACATTACATTATGATCACCCATCCACGGACTGACTGCGGCAAGCGAAGCTTAATTAACCTTCGATCGACCCATGCGGCTGTTCGCAATTTAGCCACGAGTCAGTTCAACTACCATTTTTGTTACCAACTAAGTTATGTGTAGGTAAAGTAAAGGCAAACTGTATTCCTTGCAGATCCGGCTCGAAGGACCATACCAAAACGTAAATGCAAAGTGACGGATCTCATTATGCTATTCACAACTTATTATGTGTGAGAAACGTCACTTTTCTTCGAGCCGGATCTGCAAGGAAGAGTTTGCCTAAGTTATCACGGTGAGATATTTACAGAATAGTTTGGCTGGTTATAGCTTTCAAGAATCAATACTATCGCTTCGCACTGCATCGCTTCGCATGTGACACTCGGGACAACGAGGAAAGCTTGTTTTTATCACGTAGTTTGCAACTAAAAACCCAGACCACAATTACTTAAGTACTCATTATAATACCGAAAATACGTCACTGTATGTAAACCAGTTCTTTGAACTACTCACCATCAAGTAATATCACAGAACTAGCTGCTGCTCGCGACTTCATTCACGTGGAAGGCGTAAGCACAATATACTAAAATAACTGCCACATTTTTATAAAACTCCCTCGACCCCGACCAATCGCATCGCATCGCCCGCCCGCGATATTATCTCGATTTTGCTTAGAGTTCTTTCAGACTTTTCCCTTTTTGCTCGACTCCTAAGCGTCATAGCGTGATGATAAATAGCCTTGCTTAAGATTTGTGCTATCAAATGCAAACATATTTTTTGCGAATCCGACGTCTAGTCCCAGAGATCAATGTGATCAATCAAACTTCTCTGCTTTATTATATACTAGCTGATGCCCGCAGCTTCGCTCGCGTAGATGTCGGTTATAATTATACAACCTGTAACGGAATAAACGCAAGAGCTCATACACCCCAATTAGAATATTAAATTATAAGACTAAAATAATATCTGTAATTTAATTTAATTAAACGACACCTAGTTTTTTTTTACAAAATAGACTTCCTGACTAAACATGAAACATAGGATAGCTATGAGCGTATTACAAATTTGTTTATGCATTTGAATAGGCTTTATTCCTTTGAGATAAGGCTTAAATTTCCTTAAATAAAATATCTTATTACCTTGGTAAGACGCGGTGGTTCTAATTTCAGTTAAAGAAAAGATTTTTTCATGAAAAATTAACACATAAATAATGATGGAAATCGATTCAGAAGCCGATTCTGAGCAAACTACTTTCAGGTCTTGCGCTTATTCTGTTACACGTTGTATACTAAAACCTTCCTCGAGAACCACTCTATCCATTGGTGAAAACAGCATGAAAATCGGCGCAGTAGTTTTTGAGTTTATCGCGAACAGACAGACAGATACACGCAGCGGAGGACTTTGATTTATAATGTAGTGATTATAGATTATTATTAGTTATATAGTCATTGCCAAGAGCGTGTTTTGAATGTTTGTATGAGTTTTTTATTATTCAACTCAAGAGTTCTTAGAAAAACTTGAACTGTTTTTACAATATCCTACCCATTTGGTCACTCAATGCAAATCTCGGATTCAGAGCGTCAAAATTAGATATTAAGATATCGTTGTGATTGTGTTTTCCTCTAGCAGAGTACTGACGGTGGGCTTTAGTATCTCAATCAACGCAGCCTATCGTAGTCCACTGCTGGACATAGACCTCTATCAGGCTGCGCCACAACACCCTGTCCTCCGCCTTCTGCATCCAGTCTGTGCTACCTACCTTCATAAGGTATGTGGTCCATCTAGCTAGGGGGCGTTCCACGCTACGCTTGTTTGGGTTAGTCAGGCCACTCTGAAACATCCTCTCACGTGCTCACTGCGCAATTACTTTTTTGCAAAAATACTCAATGAACTTACTGTTTTTATTTCGCTATAATTTTATTATAATGTATAGATAGATAAACAACACAATAATACCTAATGATTTAAGTTAGCCGGTTCCTCAAGAGGATTTTTTTTAATACAAAAACAACCTCGCACGATAATGCCCTGCGGCTTTTCCCGCATATTTATACTTACCTATATAGCTATAATAACTTCTTCGTCCGCGTCAAATTATCGCCCGCCCGCAATTACTAACGTTTTACATTTTCTTATGGCTTAACTAATTATACATTTATACAATACCTATGTATAAAAAAACGATGTCTGATCCAAAAGGGGTACATATTATGTAGGTACTGCAATAACATTACCAAAAGTAATAAAACATCATGTTATTATTTAAAATAAAAAATTATTGCAGTTTAAAATTCACGTTATTAGTACCGTTCGTACCGAAACGTATTGAACGTCCATTAAAAATTGGTAGATCAACAGGGGACATGAGTTATGCCTTGTAGAAGTCCGCTAAACGGACGGCCGCCCGCGCCCCATGTAGGTAAGTAAAACGGTAAAATTCCCCATTGAAAAAATTGTGGCGAATTTTTTGGATAAAGTTCCCAAAAACATCATTGTCTTAATAATCTTTAAATCTTTAATAAAAGCGTCTACCTACTTAGGAGCTAAATATTTACTATTATTTTTAAGTAAATGCGTTTTAAACTTCTCGCAGTCACCTTTATATATGGTGACTCGTAATTTATAAAACATGAACTATTTATTATAAAATTTGGTTACTCGGAAAAGTATAAGGTACCAATGGAATAGCAATAAAGACCATTCAATTTGAGAGTTTAGAGAAAATTTATATTAGTTACGAAAACTGGATTTTTTTCAAAAATGCATAAAAGTTGTGTTTTCTTTCTCGAATCCCATGATTTTTGCCTAGCCTACACGGGGTGATAATTGTTGCAAATGGGTCACACTATCACGTCCTGGAAAGAACACGTCAAATTGAAAGTCACCTTGTATACCAATTGTCTAAGCAAACACCTAAACCGGAATCCAGCGTAGACTCTATAAAAATGTCATCAAGTTATGTTAATTCGATATCATCTATGCTACAATTAAAATGCTGCGACCAAGGGCTTCTAGTGGTCATCGTCATCACGTTCTATAAATAATTATGTTTGCGTCATGATACAGTTGATTATAAGATAGTTTATTTAATTAACTCCATAAAATCTTCGTACTTTGAGGTTAAACGTCTAAAACTAGTTGCGGACAAATTCGCGGGCCGAAGCTAGTGGACAGTAAAATCTGCGATACTGTCTTTAGTACGTAACAAATCTACGTTTATCACACATGTATAATTTACCAAGATCAAGGGTAGTTGTAAAAGGAATGAGTTTTTACTGCATTTTCGCGATTTCAGTGGAGAAAATATGAAAATAGAATTAAAAAATCCAAGTAAGTCACTGGTATAAAAGCCTCTGGTACAGTAGGTACGACACAACTTAGATGTAGCATACATTTCAATTTTATGAATTTATTTGGTTATATGACTTTACAAGTTATTGCGTTTGCGTTAAGATCATTTTCACCTAAAGCAGTAATAAAGATTGGAAATGAAGGCGCACCAGTTCGGATGGTAAGATCGGTTTTACGAATTTTGTCAATGCTACATCTAAGTTGTGTCGTACTGTACTGGTATAGAACTAATAGCAGTCGTTGAAATAAAAGTGACGGTAATGCTAAAAGGTGAAAATTCTTTAAATAGGCCCATACAGAATCATTTTTAATTTCCTTCAACTCTGCCATTAGTTTTTGTAAAGCTTCGTACCCTTTTTAATAGATTTTTCTCAATCTATTAGAATTCGTAGATCTCCAGCTTCCCCGGCAGTTTACCAATTAACAGACAGCAAGCCACCGCTCGTTAACACAAAGAAAAATAGCAATATTTACCTACCTACATTGTTTATCTACATTATCTGCCGCGTTAGGTCTGATTCAAGTTCAAGATATGTAATAAGGTGGCGGGTATCTTCCGGTCAGTCCGACCCGCGCTGTCAGAGAGGCAAGCAGTGCTCTCCAAGTGCCTACAGACTATAGGTACCTACGAACATCTAATTCTGAAGACCGAAGTCGTAAGTAAAAGAGGCTTTTTAACAAACTTTTAACCTTTTAAAGAGTTTCGTCTCATGGAGATAGGACAGAGTGCTATTTTCCGCATTTTAAAACAACGATCGCATTCTATTCTCAGTCTCAAACTGTCAAAATTGCCTCTAGTTTACCCAAAATTATTGACATATTGGCGCTGTGATATGATTCTAAATAAGTATGTGAATTGGCCTTATAAGTTTTTCCTTTGAAAACTTTTCGGTTTTCAGCCAGTTCAGACTCACTCAACGCTTTCTTTTGTCAATATCGATAGTGCGAAATAAATAGATCACGCGTGTTCTCTTACACTTCTCGTACTTAGAAATTATTATCGACTTATAAATTATTATATTACTTTTTGCGTTGAAAATACACTTGCAGTACTAGCATTATTTTTGTGTTAGCTGAGTGCGTTTTCTTTCTTATTCGATAAGTTATCTATAACGTTTCCACTACTGGGACCAATGACTATAAAGCCTCTAATTCTCTTTGACTAGGACAAAAGGCCTCCCTCTCTGTGGGAGGTCTTATAGTCCACCACGCGGGCCCAGTGCTGGTTGTATGGCAATGTCTCCGAATTTTTGGTTCTAGGACATGCTGGTTTCCTCACGATGCGATGTTTTCCTTCACCGTTTTGATCAATTAATTAATTAACAAAAATTCAACAAGCAGTGGTGGCCCAGTGGTAACGGCCGCGACTTACGAGTTGTAGGTCGTAGGTTCGAACCCCGACAGGCGCTTTACTTTGTGTAAATAATTTCATCACCACTGCTCTCAAACCGGTGAAGGAAAACATCGTGAGGAAACCGGCATGTCTTAGAACGAAAAATTCGAAGACATGTGACATATACCAACCCGCACTGGGCCCGCGTGGTGGATTACGGCCCACTCCCTCTCATAGAGAGGAGGCCTGTGTCCCAGCAGTGGGAACATTATAGGCTGATTATGTATGTATGCAACAAAGGTTAATCAGAGCTTCATATCATAAAGCTCCATATGCTGTAGCTCATGGAGCTTCATGAAGCTCGGTTTTTTTTTTGTTTTTCCTATGTACTATGCTTTACCATGAGTTAAAACTTTAATGTCATCATAGGTTTAGATAATGGCTTGCAGCCACCGGTAGACAGTTCTTGGTTCAATCCCCAGGTTGGTTTACTTTTATTGGGGTTTTCAGTAAATTGAATTTTCAATTGAAGACTTGTTTAGGAAATGAGACGACTCAGGAAATACAGACATGATGCGTAATTACTTGCGTGTTATAAATAATGTGTCGTGTTGTTTACTATACGTACGAACATTGCATTATAATCGTAACGATAGATCGATAATTATATACTTAGGCATTTATCAAGTTATTTTGCTAATGGCACAGATATTATAATGCTAATGGTCAAACACGTGTTTTAGGAATGACGCTACGTTTAATAAAAAGGGTACGTGACAACTGGGTCCGAGTCAACTCAACCCGAATATAGCATAACTAGCTTCCGCCCACGGCTTCGCCCGCGCGGTGTCGATAAAAAGTAGCCTATGTCGTCCCCCAGGGTGCCATCTATCTCCTTGCTAAATTTTATCGACATCCGTTCAGTGGATTAGGCGTGACAAGGTAACATACAGACAGACAGACAGACAGACAGACAGACAAAGTTACTTTCGAATTTATAATATTAGTATGGTTTAGTATGGAAGTATGGATGTTTCATTGTATCTTTGAGGCTCACGAGTTGATAGTTCCTGTGATCAGGATTTGTGAAATGTACTTAGTTGCAAACAGCATTGGTTAAAAGACCGATATTTACTTACTAAATATACTATAGGCACAACTACAAATACCTATACCTGTAGTTATGCCTGTAGTATAATTCATAAACAGTCTTTTTTTTCTATTATCTATTCAAATCTTGATTTCCGCTTTTAATTAATAATTATATAACAAACTTCCGTATTTTTCGTAGGTTTGAATCTCCATGAATGATAATTCCTGCCGATAAAAGAAATGTGCCAAATGTTTATTTTAAGTATGTCTATGTCATTAGTTCGACAAACAAGTGTGCGACATGTCATTAGGTTAACAGGTCGTTAGGTCGACAGGTCGTAAAGTCGACAAGTCGTTAAGTCGACCGGTCTTTAGTGCAACAAGCCATGTATGTTTAACAAATATGATACTACAATCCATGTATGTTAAACAATATAGATACGGTGCTCGATACCGATCTAATTATTCACGTTCAAATTAGAGGTTGGTACACCAAATTATACAAATAGCATGTCGGCTGTCTTATTATATTATTAACGACTGAACAAACAGTAATTTTGAATATTTTTTTGGTAAATAACTACTTACAGCTTGCGTATCACGTTATTGAAATAAGCGACAAAGGGTCAGGTGGCGCTTCACGAAAGAAAATACTTTCAGCGTTATAAAAACTGAAAGGGCAGTTCTTTATGTTCTTATGGTTATGTAAATCTATGCTATCGATTGTTTGATTAATATTTTTATCATTTTAAATTAATAAAATAATTGTTTATTTATTAAATTAAGTAAAATAATTGTGTACGTAGCGTTATGCCGCACTTGTTAAGAATATAATTGTTTGTTTCTTTCCTTCTTCATACAGGGTTATTGAAATGATTTTTTGTTAATATCTCTGTATATAAATGACTTAATAGACTTTTTCATCTAGCTCTACTAACTTTACTAGTCTTTAGGAGTCACAATTTCTATCCTCTTCTGCGTTGCCCCAGTAGTTTTCATGAGCGAACATTCAGGACCGTGGGTGTTGTACTTAGCTCTTGCTCAGAAATACTCAAAATGTATCTTATACAAATATACCTAAATTGAACCTTAGTACCTCATGTTAAAAAAATATTACCTTGTTGTGAGGACGAAAGTTTTACAATAGTTTCTAGACCCGCCATTCTGACGTCAGGTTAGCGAATGTATGAAAAACCGCGCTCCCGATACTTATTAGTTTTCGCGACATCATCGCAAGCCTGGTAAATATTATTCTATCATTTTCGGTTGGGACAATTACAGCTGCAATAATATCAAATTGATTGGTTCATAATTCACATCCGATAAGAAGTTCTCTTAATTGCTTGTCAACTACGTCAATTACCTTACATAATTCGCACGCAGTTAGCGTAAAATTACAGATAAACTCATGTTAATGTTTATATTTACAGCGCAAATACCTACAAAATTACGGTATACTTTTAATTGTTGATCGATTAAAAATAATAACATCGAGTTTAATTAATGTTATTAATTCGTTTCTCAGTGTGTTAGTGGTATTGTTACTTGTAATATTTTCAAAATAGTGAAAAGAAAATTAATGCGATGGACGCAAAAACGGGAGAATATAACGTTTTTGAAGAAATCGCTAAATCTGTGAGTTGTATGTTAAAAGATACAGACAAAAATCTAGAGTCATCAAATTCGTCGAAAACCAGTCCTTGTAAATGAGTCATGTACTTATTTATTATTCTTGTCTAGCTTTCAAAGGTTAAACAGTACAGGCTGATTTGATATTATTATCGGCCTGACGCTGACCAGACCAGATCCTTACGATAATCATAAATAATCTGTCTTAATTCTCAGGTACCCTACAACATGTCTCGACTAGCCTCCTTCCTCACAGCCCTGTGGGTGTCCTCTGCGGCTGCCCAGTCTGGGTTCCTCAAGACCCTCACGCAAACAGCTACCGGCGTCAAGAATCAAGCTACCAGTGAGGTGCAGGCTGGGCTCGATCCCGTCGGGAAAACCCTCGCCTTCATTGGAGGTGGTCTATGTAAGTAGAAGTCCTGACATTATGCGAGGAGTGGCCTGCGTGCACCATAAATCATTTACTTTTAATCCTCGGTCAAGACTCTTCTTGATTGAATATTGATTTTGTGGTAAGTACGTATGATAGGTACTAGTAGTCTTTTTGCGTATGGTTTGCATTACATACGTCAAGTGACTTTCCGCGAAGTATCCAAAACCAAAAGTCCGGCGATGTCGTGCAGTTTTACGACGACGTAGTGTGACGTCCGTGTCGTTGGATTCAGAATAATACTCCATCATTTATTGCATTGCAACGTTACTATAGTATAATTATACAGTAATAGCTTCCGCCCGCGGGTTCCCCCACGTGGTATGTCGACAAAAAGTAGCCTATGTCCTTCCCCGGGATGCCATCTATCTCCTTGCCAAATTTTATCTCAATCCGTTCAGTGGCTTAGACATGAAATGATAACATACAGACAGACAGAGTTACTTTCGAATTTATAATATTAGTATGGATTAAAGCGTTTAGTGAATGTTTTGTAACATTGTAATGGAGAGAATCACCCTTGTTTTGCAGGTAACAACGTGAAGCCCATAGCGGGAGTGGCATATGAAAACTATGTCGAGGAACCGGATATGAGCAATTTAACACTCGTCTTTATGACCAGGTTAGAATTATACCTACATATAGAGATGGAGAGACAAGAGAATTTAGCAAATTGACACACTACGTCAATTGCCCTTGTTATGACTGCAAGATTAATTTACCCTAAGAACGACGGTTGGAACGATTAATTGTTTAGACTTGAGTTATGTGAACATACATGTATTGTGCATGGACAACTGATTATTTGTGGTTGTTCCCTAAGTAAAAACTAAAAAAATTCAAATGAGTTCCTCAAAGTATATTCCTCGGTTGAACCTAACTAGTAATCTTCAATCTTTTACAGCGCAAAAACTGTCATCTACAACTTGACGCATGCCCCGCAAGAGTTCCCGACGGAGAGGTGGTTCAACCCGAAGCTTCCCCTCTACATTTACTTGCACGGTTTCACCGATAACCCCACGAAGGACAGCTTCCAGACTATGAGCAGTGCATTTTTTGCTCAAGAAGCATCCGAAGGTAAAACGTCACTCGAGAAAAATTCTTAAGACTGTCGATTTACTTAACGTTAAGAAACAGTATATCTAAAGTATGCACTAAACCTCAAAGAATCCAGGAAAAAATTGTTGTTGTATTTAATTAAATGTAACATGTTTATATAATAGGTGCATATTTTTACTTGTTACCTTGTCAAATGTTGTCACATGAGTGTGTTATGTTGCCAGGTAAGGTGAACATCCTGGCTCTGGACGCAAGCTCGCTGATCGCCTGCTTCTACCTCCGCGCCACCACCATGGTTCAGTTCATAGGCGAGAAACTAGGACAAACCCTCGCCGCCTTGGTAAAAGGTAAGTTCTGAACTTTCACTTCTTTAGAAGACGCGATGTCATTCGCATAGGTGTCTTTATGCTGAATCATTATTTAAGTACCTATTTCAGTTAGTTAAATATATAAAGCGAAACAAAATAATTACTATCACGCAACGTGGATCAGGAGGTGTTGTGTTTTTTACGTCATTGGTGTAATTACTAATGGTGTTTAGCGTAGAAAATAAGACAATGCATCAGTCAAATGCTTGTGATTCCATGCTAAGTACCTACCTAAGTATGTGAAACTATTTTCCTGTATAAAATTACTCTTCAGTCATCAACGACATCTTTGCCGTTGTCCTAATAGAAAGTGACTAAGCGACCATCGAAGTTCGCGCGAATGTTGTGTGTACTGACCCGCGATCAAACGTGTTACGTGTCAACACTTATTTACGCGGATCAATGGTCGCGCTGTCGCTTACACACTTATTAAGACCCTGGCTTCGAAGTATGAGAATGGACTGACTGGACACGTTTTTGAGACACACATTGGAATGTTTTTCTCAACCCTTCACTTGGCCGTGAATATTTCATTAACAATTTGCATACGAACTAGTGATTCCGATTTTATATTAAAAGGATCAATAATCTCCTTCCAGCTGGTATGGCTCCTCAAAACATCCACCTGATAGGCCACAGTCTCGGAAGCCACATCGCAGGGTTCACTGGCAAGACGTTCTACTCGCTGTCAGGAACACGCGTCGGCAGGATCTCCGGCCTGGACCCGGCCGGCCCGTGCTTCAGCAACGTTGAGCCTGCGCTCAGGCTATCCAAGGAGGACGCTAACTTCGTTGATGTCATACATACTGACGCAGGAGTCTATGGATTGGACCAACAAATCGGTAAGTTATTTTTTGATGCAACAATTTCCTACTATTTCCTTACTAGGAAATTCTCCTGTACCTTTTACAGATAAACTAACACTCAAAACTTAAACTGTAGACCAAATAAATATTCGTTCAGAACCAACTAGTTATAAATATTGTGCTTACTATGTGATCAGTAGTTGAGATGATGCGGGACAGGCAAACTAGTGTCTTTCATGTTGTGTTAGCATGTCATATAGGAACCGTATCAATTGAGCTGTGGACACTGGTCTTCCTCGTTGTGCCTGCCAACCACACGGGAACGACACTATTGTTGAAAATAAGTTTCGTTTTAAAAGTAGCAGAGCTTCTTGTGAATACGTGGCAACTAAACTAACATAAAAATGGTTTTTGCAGCTTATCTTTGATTAAATAGTCGCGTATGCGTCTTTCATGGAATAGTACCAGCTTCGAAACGGTCTTTCAGTTACCATTTTCTATCTGATAAGCCGTTGGCTTGTTTGCCAGCCTAATAAAAATCTTGTCAAAATTCGCAGGACACGTAGATTACTGGCCGAACAGTGGCGCAGAGCAGCCGAACTGTTTGTTGCAGACTTGCAGCCACAGCCGCGCTTGGGAGCTGTATGCCCAGTCGGTGCTGACCCCTCAGGCGTTCATAGCAGTAAAGTGCAACAGCAGCTACGAGTTCAGGCATGAAATGTGTAACTACAATGATACGAGGTGAGATGTCGAGGATTTCAGGAGTTATAACGATAAACATCTGAATTACTGAATTTGAATGCGGAAGGCATTAAGACCCCGCTCCATTATCACATGTATTTTTTTTTAATTTAATTTATTTATTAGGCTCTTCAACTATGACTACACTATTACTTAACAATTTGTACATTGCAAACGTAAGTCTTTTAAAATGCCCCATTATTTAAAGAAAAACACAGCATGGACTACATTATCCGCAGATAATACACAATTAAAACATAGTCCGAATAAGTTATTTATAAGTTGCATTACTTTGAGCTTTGAGCAAAAAGCGTGTTGTTAACACCATAAACCTAATTTATTTTTCAGTATAATGGGCTACGGCACTCCCGCGAACACCAGGGGTTCCTACTACTGCCAGACACTTGGCGAGGAGCCCTTCGCTACCGGTGCCATGGGGCTAACGTATAAAGACACCGCGGTTGTGAGGTTCCTCTCTAATGCCGTCAAGGATACTTTATTCCAAGGCCGATGATGCTGCGTTATTCCTTACATTATTATAACCCGCTTTAGTATTATCTACGAATGATTTGATGTCTTTTAAACTGCAGAATGCTAGTTTCGTTACGGCAATATAATAATAATATTATGATGGTTCACATAAAGACTTGAAAAAAATCTGTCAATTTGAATCAATTTGGTTGAACCATGTAGATAGTACCGCCGTTGCTACCAGTACCTACTTACTTAAATTTTAGGCTATACGTTTGTTCAGTGAGAGCTATTAAAAGATTCTATATTCATATATAATACAGTTATAATTCATTTCGTCGTATAAAGTGTGCGAGACTGTAGACGAGATAGTTTATAAATATAGGGGAAGGTGGGGGGAAACCGGACAGGGGGTGAAACCAGATGGTTGCTATTTCATTACTCCGCGAACAGCTGTCTCGCTCTAGCTAGCGGTGAAATACGCGCGAACGCTTACTCATTGCAGTTGCAAATGGCGGTGACGGTAACATCTCAGCGCGTGCGTCTATAAACGAAAATTGTAAACAAAGGTAAGTTATCTAAAATTTTGAATTTTTTTAAGTGTTGTCATTAAGTTTAGGTATGTGCTACCTTATACAGTTGTATTTTTTATGAAGTAATACATATTTAACCTTTTAAAATGGCATTTGTTGTTGCTATGAGGTTACATAATCTCTGTTAGTTTTACAATTTCTAAAATGGCACCTGTGGGGTACAAGCGGACGGGGTGATTTCGACTATCCGGTGTCACCCTGATTGATTTTATATATAGGTATTGCGGGCGTTTGTTTTATTCCTCTGTTTAATTACTATTTTTTTTTTTTTACAGAGTGCGAGCAGATTCGGAGCAGATTCGGAGTGTTTGGTTTGTGGCGAAAAGTAAAGTCAAACTAAGTCCACTGATGAATGGTACCAATGCACTGTTTGTCTTAAATCGGCTCACGAAAGTTGCATCAGTTGTTAGAGCAACTTACCATGCAAGAATTATTATTTTTTGTATGTAAAAACTGCGAATAGTTTGATTATTTAGTTTTATTGTTAGTATCTGTATTCACCCCTTGAATAAAAAATGGCTATCCGGTTTGACCCATAGGTATGGGGTGAATTCGGATTTATAATTTTTTATTAAAAAACATATATTTTGTAGTTACTAAGATTGATCTCAAACATTTTTATGCCAAAGTTATGCCTAAGGTATACTTAAACATTTATGACATTGATTACCTCAATAAATAACATAGTGGTTTATTTATTGTGTCTTTTTCTTAACTATCCGGTGTCCCCCCACCTTCCCCTACTTGTACTACGTTAGTCTTAGAAGTTGTATTTTGTATTATGACAAAAATGGCTGTTATTATAGGTACTTAACTAAATAATGTGTAAGTTACTATTTTTTATGTTTACTGAAATTGGTAGATACGGTATGCTGCACGTCTGCGGTCACAAAGCAAGTATAAGCTGGGCTCTTATATTGAAACTCCGTACTACGCCAGGCCAGCTCAAGGTCAAAGTGTACAGCCCCACAGTACAGCACATTTTTGCCATTTCCTAATTGCAAGCGACTTCTATTTACACGAAGGCTTAGTGTAAATAGAAGTCTGACTAAAGCAATTATTGCTTGTAAGTTTCACTGCAATAATTTTAAGTGTTGTTTAGATGGCGCCAGTCAATTGTTGCTTCAATTTTATAATACGCCACAGGCAATATACTAGCACCGTGCAAATGGAGCTTACATAAATTAGGTGGTACGTACCTACTGTACATAACTTACTTGGTGTGCGATCTTCATAGCTAATCTTATATTATTTGTAGAACACTGTGCCAAATTCATGATAAACTTATATTAGGTATTCTAATATATACCTAAGTACCTACCTACATATTTTGTGTTGTAGCAACCTTGGGATATCGAAAGGTTGTTTGTTGTTGTTTTACTTATAATGTTCAAGAAGAAAAAATATATACTTAAAGTAACTGCAAGTTTTAATGTTCGTTTCAATTATCCTGTATTCCTGTTGCCTGCACGTTACAGGAACTGATGGACGCTACTGAAGGCGCCAAACTGGCAGCCAGATTCTGGGCTGACTCTATTTAGATTGCCATCGAAGAAGAATTTATCCTTCGAAATAAACTCAGGTGATTCGACCACTTGCAATACTATTCCTGTTTGGGTAGTCGATTTGCACCAAAATACATCACACATAACATCACACCTGTAATCACCGAAGGGATAGGCAGAGGTGTACCTGCACCCTCAGAACGAGTGTATATCATTAGTTCGTCAAACAAGTGTAGGACATGGTATCATTTTTTCGACATGGCATTAGGTCGACAGGTCCTTAGGTCGACAGGTCATTAGTGTCATATTTGTCAAACATACATCGCTTGTCGCATTAATGACGTGACGAACTAACGAACTGTCGACCTAATGATATCGTACACTAGTTTGTCGAACAAATGACATTCACACGGACGCTCGTCCACAATTTTCGATTTTCTCACTGGTTTGAAGTGGGTTAAACAGAAAAACCCTAATAAAATAAAATTCCAAAAATAAAATTAATGTTTTTTTTTAATGTTTAATAACAACATCTGCTACCATTCTGCTATCGTCTGTATTACTTAAGAACGAAATATTACTAGGTATTTTTCAGCGAAGCGGGGAGGGATGATGCCACGGAATATTTATATAAAATATAAAACGGACGGAGAGGCTTCGCAACACAGACGCTGCGACGCATTAAGGCTCTTACATACAGACGCGATTCGCCGCGCGACGCGACGCCGCCGCATTGTTCGCCGTGAAGTTTTCTCAGAAATTGTTTTGTTAAAATTCGCATCGCGCGGTGAATCGCGCCAGTATGTAAGAGCCTTTACCGCTTTATGACGATGCAACGTTTCTATCCCCTTCGATAATACCTGTACAAAACACTGCGCATCATCCCTGCTCGCTTTGTCCCTCTGGTCCCCTCGCCCGCTGCGTGTGCGTCGCGTGGCTGCACGTCGTCGCATTACACAGTGTGGCATGTGTCACTTATGGATAATGAGATCGATCCCTCGGGCTAATCGGCATTATTTTGCAAGTTTGCAATACTTATATAAATATAATAAATATATAAATAAAATTAAGCTAATACTAAATATTATAAATATAATGCGCGACCGTAACAAAAGGTGTAAGTATTTAGTTAAAGAAATATAATCATTAAAATCATCCCTAAAAATCTCTAAGTTCATTTTACCCTTTTGAATTACTAGGTATTTCGTGAAATCATTACATTTGAGGCCATTTGAAACATCTCTAGGAGTATGCTGTATGATTCTAATGATTACAATTCTGTAGACACATATTTGTTGCGGTCGTGAATAAATATTTTAATCAACATGCAACCTGACACCTGACCTGCATATTGCAAAAACGTAATAACATTTGAATTTCGCTACCCTGGCGCTTTCGGCTCAAGCTCCTACAGTGCATGGCTCTCTTGGGTTCGAGAAAAAAACCCCGTCCGACGTATGCATCTACCAGCGTGGTCAGCCGATTGTGTTCCCTATGTTCCGAACGAGTCCCTCGTTGTTGACGTACTGCACGCCGCTCATGCCCAGGCCGAACGGCGCCTCGCCTTCTGTCTGCAGGAAGTAGGCGCCTGTTTTACCGGGCTGCGTCGCGTACCCCATTAGGCTGCGGACAGGAAGACAGGAACATATGTTTTAATAATAAACCTTTTTAAATCAGACAACAGAATCCATACAGTACCTAGTGGTCTTATGCTACTGTAAGTCTGAAGTCTGGTGGAGTCTGGTTAGATTAGTAGTATAGCTTCCTGCTAGGATCATGCTATCCGCGATGCCTTTGGAATTTAGGATGATCTTTACATTATAGTCGATGCAGTCAACTTAAAAGCTCACCTTATATTATAGACCAGAGACCTCTCCCACTGTTAATAACATAGCAGTTAACTGCCAGGCTTAACAATACAGCCTATTATCGTCCCACTGCAGGGACAAAGTTCTCTTTTCATATAAAGAAGGCATGAGCCAACTGCCAGACTTGCATAAAAAAGTTCGCTCCAGTATATCGCAGAAAATATCACAATAACCTCATACCGTTTATTCTTACCTCAAATCATTAAAATTGCACCTTCCATTCCTGAACCCCTGCCAGTCCTGGCAGCTGACGGCGGGGAAGGCGCGAGGGTTGCTCACCGACTCGCTAAACAACAGCCAAGCTCTGCTGTGACTGCACGACGCTAGCAGCAAGGTGGGCAGGCAGCTCGGCTGGCTGGAGCCGGCGTTCGGCCAAAAGTCTACGTGACCTGAAGACAACATTTTGTTGGTTAAGGAGAGGAACGGCTGATGTTGATGGATGGCGATGGAGAGGAAGACCAAAAAAAAGATGGATGGATTGAGTGACGGCGGACAAGGGAGGGTGGAAGAAAAAAACTTGTTGCTATGACCCAAGTAACATGGGATAAGGGCAGGAAGATAATGAAGATGATGAGGGGAGGAACGTCGGCTTGCCAAAAGCTGTCGGTAATGGTATTTTGAAAATAGCATGATTAAGTTTTGTGTAGTTGCAACAAAAGTTTTGAAAATAGAATGAACTGGTAAGGGTAAAGTCAGGTAATTTAAAAATGTTGTTATGATGTTGTAATGTTGCCCATTATTTGTGTCTCTGTATATCTTTTGTTGGCGATCCCAATGAATTATAACGAATAAGACAAAGTAACATTGATCAGTTTAGTTGTTAGTAATGAATAAAGCTGTGAACAGCGTAAACCATCTTCATTGCCCAACTTACCGATCTGCTCATTCAGTCCATAAGCTCCAGCGTCAGTATGTATAACGTCGACGAAGTTAGCGTCATTAATGTTGAGCCTGAATGTGACGTTGACGTCAGAGAAGCACGGCCCCGCGGGGTCCAGGCCGGAGATCCTGCCAACACGCAGACCAGTCAGCATCATGAAGGTCTTGCCTGCGAAGCCTGAGATGTGGCTGCCGAGGCTGTGGCCTATAAGGTGGATGTTGGATGGGTGCAGACCAGCTGAAAAAAGTAATGGAGTGAGCATGTGCAATGTTCGTAAAAAAGTGGTAAGGTTATAAAAAGTTATCTGTGCGTAAAAAGTTCTGGTAGCAAAAACTTGTACTTATGGAGGTAAAAAAAGTTGTGGACAACTATGGCAAAAAATAAGCTCGGGTCTGTGTCATATCTTTTTAATCTTTGCATAATTACTCCCCATGCGGAGTTATATATTATAATTATACTATATGTACGAGTATGGCTAATAGGGGTGTGTTTACACGAATCTCACATCTAAAAAAACACCTAGGACAACAGTCTGAGTTTATGCCTTTATATAAGTTCCTTGCGGGAATCGAACCCTCGACCCGTGGCAGAGAAGCCAATGCTTAACCAGTGCGCTTACCAATATTGCTTTATTCTGACGACCCTATATTATAAGGCCCATGCTTCGTTCTCCGTTTGTATAAGATAGAAGATAAAACTAACCAGAAACCAGTGCAGCCATCATCTTCCCCAACTCCTCGCCGATGAACCGGACCATGGTGGTGGAGCGCAGGTACATCCAGCTGATCAGAGAGCTGGCGTCCAGAGCCACGATGTTGCAGTCACCTGACAACAAATAAACATGGTGATCACAACCAGTATGGACTTCAGTGTCAGGTTCTGCTGCAGGAAAACTTTTATAGAGATAAGTTTTTTCAACTCTAGGCATATCAGTTGTATCCCAGCGACCCGTAATTGAGTTGCACTCATAATAGACCTCTACTCGTACAACGAAGTTCGGCCATGAAGACCAAATATCTCACCGGAGACTGCTAATAACATTATGAATGGTCATGACAATATCTACCTACGACCAGTCAAAGAAGATTGTAGTTGTCTTAATCTACTGATCAAAATCAATCTGCCTAGCCTTTTCCCAACTTTATTGGGGTCCGCTTCCAGTGTAACCGGATGCAGCTGAATACCAGTATTTTACATGGAGCGACTGCCTATCTGACCTCCACAACCCAGTGACTGGGTAATAAGATACCCCTTGGCAAGACTGGTTGTCAGACTTTCGGGCTTCTGACGACCCGTAATGACTGTCAAAGATCCACAAATGACAGCCGGGACCAACGGCTTAACGTGCTTTCCAAGGCACGGAGGAGTCTCGGTATGTAAAGATCCACGGAACAACCCCGGCAAGCGTAGCTTAACCTGTTGGATCGACCTGTGTGGCTGTTATTACTTAGCCACGAGCTCCTCTACATTCAACCTCCATTCCACTCCACTCCATTCATTCCTCTTCATTCTTGTCTTAATCTACTGATCTATTCAACATTTACTCTGATTCAGGAAAGCTGTACTAAGGCTCGTGAAGCTGCCCTTAGAAGGGTCATCGGTGAAACCGTGGAGGTAGATCTTGAGCGGCCTCTGCGGGTTGAACCAGCCCGACTGGGGGATGAGCGCCGCGGCCGCCGTCAGCTTGTATGAGACGTTCACATTTCTAGAAAACGATGAGAATACTTGATGATTATGAGGTAAATATCGTCACCGTGCAGTGAAAACCTCGTAAAGAAAAATTCATTGGTTTTTTATTTTTATTTATTTGTTGGGCGGGAAACCGCGTAGGTATTGCATATTTAGAACAAATGTGTACAGCTCTTATTATGCCTTCTACGAGAACGTCGAGGAACGGTTTTTATTTTCCCCTGTAAAATAAAGTTTATTGTAATGACGAGGTTTTCACTGTACGCAAACTTTCATCTCCTTTTAACTCGTATCCTTACTCGTAAAGTGGTGATCTTTTTTTTTCTGTGTGTTGTTAAATCAGTGAATGAATATAAGATTTTTATTAGTAGATTCAAGCTGAGTTTCAAATACACAAATTATAAGTATTAAAGTTCTGGTTCAGTTCCTAGTTTGCTGCCCATCTTTCCTGCCAAAATGTCAATCTCGTGGCTATTCCGATTCAAGCAACTGTCTAACTAAGCAAGCAATTGAACTCACCTGGTGATAAAGTTGAGTGTCAACTCATTCATATTAGGTTCAGAGTTATTGTATGAGTCGTAGTCCACTCCCAGTAGTTTCTTCACGTGCCTACCTGGGAAAACGTAATAAATAATTGCATTTTGTGTGAATTTAAATGGACTGGAATCTTCCCCATCCCAAAAAACCTTGATTCAGATTATTAGACAGCACTTTCTGAACGTCGAAAGCAGCGCACCATTCTCCCAAGTAACACGTCTATCTGTAATGGTGTTAACTTCTGCGGTGTCAAACTGCGTCTTAATTTTGTCATAGAAATAGCACGATAAACGAGTGACTTCATTTAACCGTAACCGTGCGTTTGCACTGGCGAAACATTTGCAACAAAACATGTTGAAATCTTTATCTTCTGTCAATGTTCCATACAATTTTTGACAGGAACTAGAGAGTTAAACATGTTTTGTTGTATTGTTTCGCCAGTGCAACCGCACGGTAATACACAAGAGTAAGACTAAACTAGATTTCAGTTAACGTATTAAAGAATATTGGCCCTTTCTGCGTAATTAACAGACGCATGTCGATGCAGGTGAAGCAGGCGCATGAAGAAGTTTTGAGAGACGGAGTTGAAGTGTACCTACTTCTTTCATGTCGGATTCATGTATCTAGGTTTTCATGTCGATGGTACCTACTTTGTTTTAACTTCTCTATACAACATTATTTTTTGTTTATGCTAAACCCGAAAAGGAGTCTTTGTACTCATCATTTTGAAAAAACTTTTTCTATGGGAAAAAAAAATCAGCTGTTCCATACATTTTGTCGATTTATGTGAACACAAATGAATGGAACAGCTTTTTTTTCGCGATTTCAATGATGGTCCCATAAACAAAAAATAATGTTGTATAAGGTATACAGTTTGAGAGCAGCCAATCTATTCCGTAAAAAATTAGGTGAAGTGAGCTTGAAGTGACCTGTCATCCACCTGACGCTAGGTATTGACACTATTGACAGCTCACTTCACCTAAGTCTTCGACAGTAGGTACTTAGTTAACTTACACTGACTAAACCCCACTGATATGATAGTCTTTTGAATTGGGTCTGCGATAGCGGAGATCTCCTTGGTGACGCGATCCTTGATTGAATTGAAGAGGCCGGACTGCGCAGCTGCCGTGGACAGCCATATCACTGTTACGAAGAGGATCAGGCGCGACATATTGATAGGAACCTGGAGGAGTGAAGACCAAGTTTACTAAATAAATTATTGAGGACTGAACAGGATTAGACACGGGTCCTACGGAGCTAGTGTAGGCGTTCGCCGAACATTGAACGACTCACGCGACATTAGCAAACGTTAGATACAAAAGCGCCCTCGCAGTAACCGAGTTTGACAATAAATCGGAAATATATAATATAACAAACCAGTTTAAATATAAATATTAAATCAGTTCACGAGACCATCATCATCATTTCAGCCAAAAGACGCCCACTGCTGGACATAGGGCTCTCCCAAGCGTCGCCACATAGACCGGTCCTATGCTTCCCGCATCCAGCGGATTCCTGCAGCCTTCACCAAGTCATCGGTCCACCTTGTGGGTACGCCGCTACGCCTTTCAACGCTAAGCCTCCAGAACCTTTCGGCCCCATTCGGCCATCCCTTCTGCGAGCAATAAGGAAGTGTAAAGTCCAAGAATACCAGTATCACTCCGCCTCGATTTGCAGAATATAGAGGCTTTACACGCCCTCTATAACTAGATCTGTGCAAGAATAAACCTACCTCACTTCAGAAAAGTTGAACTGCAAGAATTTAACTTAGATAAGCAGGGTTCTAGAATATAGTTTTCCACAGTTATTTCCTGTTACAAATAGTTTAACTAACAAAGTACAAAATACTTAAGCAAACAGTATATAGGTACCGCTCTTATAAACAATTAGCTCCTAATCACCTTGGACTTGATCATGAAATGAAACAGTCTGTAATTAAAAGGTGGATTAAAGAATAGATTAGTACGTACCTACTTGCTACGGGAAGTAGGTAAAACAAAACGAGTTCAATTAATTGTCTCTATTTATGAATTAACGCCGTAGGCGTACACTATAGGTAGGTATATCGAGGACCTACCTATCTACAGACAACAACACAATTTAATCGGTAGGTCTTGATGTGAAAGCCTATCAATGTACTACCTACTTAGAAGGTATTGAAAGTACCTAAGTAAAAACTATATCATTTTATTTTAGGGACGAATAAGTTTCTGTTGACATGGCACTTAAAATGTTGGATGTTGAAATTATTCCGAACTTGATATGAATTTTACCTTCTATCTACATGAAGAATATTGAACCTCCTATCATCCCAAAAACAAGTTTCGCAGATATGACCCACCCCATTGACCCTACAACAGTCCACTTCTCCACCTAACTAGATCTTTCGGTGCAGTCCCAATAAAAAATAAACTTCCTTACTTTTCGATGTTCTGCTACAATTAAATACCTATGGTCACTTTATGAGCACAAACCTATCGTACAGTTCTCGACACACTGACCGGAAACCGACGATGTAGTTATTATATCTCGTGTGTAAAGGAAAATATCGCGTTTTTTTTATAAGATTATATTATGTATCTTTTTAAAAGAGGTTTGCGATTATAATGACCAATGAGCAGCTGACCTGCGGTGATGGTCGAATGTCTTTATCAAATAACTCAGCATATTGAAGGCCATTGTGCTTCGGAGCATAAGGAATTATTAAAGAACGGTGGCATTATCTGGTTTATTGGTTATTTTTTTTGGTCTGGTTTATCTGGTTTAGTGCCCGAGGCTCCTGCGTTTTTAAAAAGCCAAAATTCTCTGCCAAAATCGAAATATTGTTTTCGGGAGATTAATTAGTTGTTGTATGACGTATCAAACAGACAATGTCAAATCCATTAATTTCTTATCACTTTTGAGTGTTTTTTGGATGAATAAGTACCTGTTACGTACCTAAAATAATAAATACGTCTGTCCCTAAGTAATTATGAGTATGAGAAGTGAAAAGCAGTAGTTAGTTACTTTTTGGTTGTGGGTTTCTCCTTAAAGCTTGCAAAAACGGGTTTGTGACCAAGGAATTTATAATTTTTTGCCGCCCCGGACGATTTCTCCCACCACTATACAATTATTTACCAATCCTTTTTTTTTTCGATACTATCCGTTTGGGGAGAACGCAGGTTTATGACGGATCCGGGTGTCACCACTGTGTGGATCGCCCGGAGGACACGGTGGAGCATACGGTGGAGGTCTGCCCCGCTTGGGCGGAGCCCCGCCGTGTCCTCTTGGAGGCGATTGGCGGCGGTGACCTCTCGCGTCCGGCTCTGGTCCAGGCCATGGTACGGAGCGAGAGGGCATGGGAAGCAGTCACCTCCTTCTGCGAAGCAGTAATGCTCGCGAAGGAGGAGGCGGAACGCGTGAGGGAGAGGCAAAGTTTGCGCCCTCACGCCCCTAACCGCCGCCGCCGCTGGAGACGCCCTGGGCGTCGGGAATCCCAGGCGGATTCCCGGCCACCATAGGCGCGGGCTTGCGGACGGCGAGCAATGGGTAGCTCGCCGTCCGATCAGGACCAGGCCCGGGTCGATGGCGCGTCATGTTCCACGCGCGCCTCAAAGAGATGTCAGCACAATTGGCGGGGTCCGCTAGGACCGATGCCTGCCAGGGTTGCGGGTTAGTCCGAAAGGGATACCGGGACCTTGGCAACAGGCAACTGAAGGAACACGGGTGGGTTTTAGTCAGTAGAAGTCTGACACGCCCTTCCGCTCCACCCAGAGCGGGAGAGGTCATTGGATGATTTCCCACCCAAAAAAAAAAAAAAAAAAAAAAAAAAGGTTTATGACGGATTCCTACCAACTAAAACATACGGAACGTGGGCCGCGGTTCATTCCACTACCATGAGTCCAGGGCACACTTACCTAATACCGACCCTAAAAATATTATACCTATCTGTATCAAATATGTTACCATCAGCACCCTTATTGCGTAAATTTGTCTGCTCAACAACGGAAATAACGCATATAAGTCAATAACTTACATTGACTATGGTGCCGACCGAACTTAGCCAATCCAAACTTTGTTCGTACTTAGTAGGACAACAATGCAAAGTTCGGTCGTGTTTCGGTCGGTCCCGAACATTCGTATGTGTCATTTCAGAGTAGACCTCCTGGGGGCCCACCACCACCGCTTACAGGACGTATAGCTCCATCTCTTTCCCCCACAAAGTAAGATTAAAATAATACTGCTGTAAGCGGTGGGGGTAGGCTCCCTGAACCTTGTTGTCGCTCGCAGATGGTAGGTAAGTATGCGGCAAAGGAACATCTTTGCATAGATGTAGTTAGTAGGTACCTACTGTAAATACACAAATTCTCATTAAGTCTGGTTGTAATCAAATTAATGTTCTAGCGCATGTTATGTTGAACACCTATTGTTTCCAACAACATAAGTCTGGAGATAAAATTTTACACTCGCGATAAAAGGTAAGTATTTTTATAACGTAAACGCAGTATTTACAAATGAAGACCTTGATCTTAATGTTATGTTTATAATTATAATCGATGCAAAAAAAAACTAGGTACCTACGTAATGCTTACTATCAAATTAAGTTTAAGCAAACGGTTTGCACTGTGGATCATCTTTGTAGAGTCTAGGACATAACTAATAATTATTTAAACTTAGGTAAGTAATATTTTATGTGATCCAAGAAAATAGTAGTAAGTAAAGTAAAGGGTACTCTTTAGGTACTTTATCCACTTTACCGCTCTGAACAAAAAATAACTCCATTCCTTGGGTTCTAGACAAAATCCCTTTTCTGTAAGCGTTAACGCCAACGGAAAGATCAAATTGTATGCAGTTGACAGCAGCAGTCACGTGACGTCTCTAAAACGAATGTCAACTCCATACAATTTGATCTTTCCTTTGGCGTTAACGCTTACAGAAAAGGGATTTTGTCTATAGCCTTTGGTCATTTCGTTCATTCATTCTCCTGCCCATAACCCAATTTATGTAGGATCGGCGCAACATTTCGTTGTCTTCCATACTTCTCTATTACTAAGTTAGTCGTCATCTCGGAAGTCATACCTTTCAGCAATAACATCTTTCAGGTTTCTTAGGGCTTTCCCTACTCAAAACTCCAGGCCACAAGTTTTACATTGAAAATGTCCTTTTAGTCTCAAAACCTAATTCGAGATCCGCCCTTGCGACAAGAAACTAGAGCTGTGATAGACCGAGGATATCCTCTAACAAGGTAATTTGTTTGGAAAAGATCAAGAACTAAGTATGCGTTTGGTCGAGTACCTACCCTAACTTAGTTAGCCAACAGTGAGAGTAAAAAAACTTTTTACAAAAAAAAAAACAACCGACTTCGTAAAAATAACACTAAAAAAGTGAAAAATAACTTTAATTTCGGAAGTCGGTGGCAAAAAACGAAAATTGAAAAGCAGACACCGAGTTCCGAAATTAAAGTTATTTTTAATTTAAGTTTTTATTTTCCACTTTTTAGTTGTGGTACCTACCCCACACAAATTCGAATACCACTACCTACCTGCTATGTAAATAACAGTGAAAAGTGAAATAATTATATCGTCTACATACGAAAAGTGGGAAAAATACCTACGTAATTATTGAAGCTAACTCAAAACTACTCAAGCAAAAAACATACAGACGAATTGAGAACCTCCTCCTTTTTGAAGAAGTCGGTTAAAAAGAGGTTCAGTTATTCAAAAAAGTGTGCATCTTTTGTAGGTGAAAAAGTACTTATCAATTAGGTAACCATTTCCCTAAAAATGTTCCTCGGCACCAGTGGTGACCCCTCCCCAAATCTTGGGATACGATCGCACCTTGTCAGCAGGTAATGTCTAAGGTAAACTCAGAAAGTACATATGAATAAATAAAATAGTCACATTGGTAGTTGCCCGGATTTGAACCCACAACGTCGTGCATAAGAGAGATGGCAAGAATAACCGCAAGTTGACGTAGAATATGTAGGTACATTACCATAGCAACTATGAAAATTAATGAAGTTCTATAGAAATTCATTAATTTGCATACGATTATAAGTATCATGTTGCATTGTTGCAGAAAATTCATCTCGGAAGTCCCCCAAAACGTTCGCCCTTCGCCATTTCCTAGTGCTTCAGCAGTTCAGATGCACATAAGAAGTTATCTTTGTTAACTTTTACGTTTAACGCAGTAATTGAACATAAGAAGTTATCTTTGTTAACTTTTAACGTAGGTACCTACAATGTTTGGCGTACCCATTACTACACTTAAAACAAAGTGCTCCGCCGCGTCTGTCTGTCTGTCTGTTCGCTCGCGATTCACTTCGCTCAAAAACTACTGCACCGATTTTCATGCTGTTTTCACCAATGGATAGAGTGGTTCTCTAGGAAGGTTTTAGTATATAATAACCAACATCCACGCGGGCGAAGCCC
Organism: Lithophane socia; assembly: GCA_947522985.1. Taxonomy (NCBI): domain Eukaryota; kingdom Metazoa; phylum Arthropoda; class Insecta; order Lepidoptera; family Noctuidae; genus Lithophane; species Lithophane socia. Next base: position 13,900,680 of record OX383273.1, read on the forward strand.
CGGGCATCAGCTAGTTCTAAATAAATAAAAAACCCAGTGAGCCCCTATGGAAGACAGAGGACCATTTCAGTGGTGAAAATAAGAGACGCCCAGCTACTAGGTAGCTGGCAATGCGTGAATAGAGGCCATATGCTAATAAATGTCCATACTACAAACAGCTCCTGTTTAGCAATGCTAATTAAATACCTTAACGCTAATAGTCGTTTGATAGAATTAACTCTATCTTCGCATTGAACTTGAGGAACCGGTTCACATAATTAATTTGTAGTAACAAACACACTCGCTGTATACATACCAGTATCCATACTAATATTATAAATTCGAAAGTAACTCTGTCCGTCTGTATGTTACCTTTTCACGCCTAAACCACTAAACGGATTTCGATAAAATTACGCAAGGAGATAGATGGCATCCCGGGGAAGGACATAGGCTACTTTTTATCGACATACCACGCGGGCGATGTCGCGGGCGGAAGCTAGCGAAAGTGAGTTTGTTTGTTACGCTTTCACACTAAAACGGCTGAACGGATTTGGATGAAATTTGGCACATGGGTAGAACATGACCCGGAGAAGGACATAGGATACCTTTTATCCCGATATTCCTACGGGATCGAGACTGGCGGGTGAAACCGCGGAGCGTTACTGGTTTAAGTAAAGATAATATTAATAGGATTATTATGCTCTGTGGTAAACACTTTACTTCGATGAATGAGCGATCGTGTGATGTCATCAGACTCTTGATTACGATAGCTTTTAATATTGTACCACTACCTACAGAGCAAAGGCCTCTTTACATACAGAGAAGGAATAAAAGCTTTCATCAACCATCAAGCCTGCTCGTTACGAGCTGGCGATTCTAGACAGTTAAAATTAAAGTTTTTCACGAACATGTAAAAGGTTCCTACACTTAAACAATAATATAGGTATGAAATTGGGAATCTGAAGTAGTTTGAACCCGGAACCTTTACCTCAAAGCTTATAGGTATTCTATAACCTCCGCGCCTACACTCCACCGTTTTGAATTGGTATGTTTTTTAGGGTTCCGTACCCAAAGGGTAAAACGGGACCCTATTACTAAGGCTCCGCTGTCTGTCTGTCTGTCCGTCTGTCACCAGGCTGTATCTCATGAACCGTGATAGCTAGACAGTTGAAATTTTCACAGATGATTTATATCTGTTGCCGCTATAACAACAAATACTAAATACAGAATTAAATAAATATTTAAGGGGCCTCCCATACAACAAACGTGATGTTTTTGCTCATTTTTGCTTGATATTGAAAACGACAACAGGTAGACGCTTGAAATATTCACAGAATATTTAGTTACCACTTTAAAAATAAATAATTAAATTAAAATAAAACAAATATTTAAGGGGGGCTCCCATACAACAAACGTGATTTTTTTGCCGTTATTATTGATAATGGTACGGAACCCTTCGTGCGCGAGTCTGACTCGCACGTGGCCGGTTTTTACGCATTGGGTTTTTGGATTTTCCCTTTATTGACTGTAGACCTTAGGATGTAATTTATTTTATTATCGGAATAAGTTCAGGAAAAGAATTAGTAAGGACAACTTTAATTACTTTTAAGAATTAGTGTGACTACTTACTTAATAGATTCTAAGGTATATATCCGCATCCAGTTTCCTGCTGGGATATTTTTTCATCATAATGAGACATGTTAAGGCTCTTTGTAAAATACTGGTATGACATAGCTGTGTTCGATTAGACTCCAGTCCAACCGGATGCAGCTGAATTACCTACCAGTATTTTGAGATACGTTGGGAACTTATTTACGATAGTTAATTGATTCAGGCGTGACTTTGCGGAAATCCATTATAAAATACAATAGGTTAGGAATAGGTTACTAAATATATCTGCGTCTATTGTATTTTTTTGGGAACCTATTTGACAAAAGGCTCGAAATTAAATTAATATTTGACTTTGTAGTGTTTTTGTTGGAAGTCGGTTGTTTTTTACTAATAATTTAGGCCCTTACAATGATCAGAACACTATCAAAACCCTTTCCTATCAATATTTCTTTGTCTTTTTCGGCGACTTGATAAAAGATCATGGGATTTTGTAAATATCACAAGGTATAATATGATATATGTAGGATAAGGAAAGGGAAGGCTAATTTGTATCCAAATAAAACTCGTATATAAAACAAAGCATTGTTTATTTGTAATACCTAACTCTCCTCGATACCGCTTACGGAGCAGGGCCACTCGATACAAAAATAAACATCTACAATAAATATAATAACACCCCGCTTGCATCCATTGTGACGAGACAAAATCTATTGAAGAAAAAATTTACTTAAATACTATGGCAACACCTTTATTTTTATTGTGTATCAGAAGATGTTAACGTGTTCTTATGTTGCCAATGAAGCAGACGTTTATATTCACCTTGTTTTCAATCTGTCTGTCAGTCTATCCGACAGGGAAAAATAATGCTTGTGACTTAAGGTGTAAAATATAAAATCACGTGTTTTTTTTTATATATCTTAGCGGCAACGTCTAAGTATGTATTTTTAACTGAATACGAGTACGTAACGTACCGAACGCAAGAATTAGATACTGTCTCATAACAACGGATATCAGTGGAGTTGTAAATTAACACAAGACAGAATATCGCGTACAGAATGAGAAACAAATGTCGATAATTTAACTTATTATTCACCGTGTTTAGTTTGAATGAACATCGATTTATGTAATGCAATCGAAACATTTTATCGACTTTTCTTCCTGTATCTGTACCTTAAATATCAACGTGAATATGTCATAGACAGGTTATAGACAAAGATTACAAATAGTTGTGTAATAATTTCATTTAATCGTTACTTGACAACCTAACCAAGAACAAAAAATACAATAAAATGTCAAATTGATAAAAAATAGGTAACGATTTGGTATATTTACTTGGACCACGAACATTTATTGCCATGATGACATATAAGCTTGAGTTTCCTAAAAAAAGCGGTCCGATATATCATCAGCTGTCATGAAAATGACATTTTCACCAGTATTTGACATTAAGGTGTCAAAAACGCTCCGTATTTGGACAGCCGTTTTCACTGCTATTGTTTGAAAACCAAAGCTTCGCGTCACTGACGCCTGTATTAGTCACTGATGACGTATAAGACGTCATAGTTAGGTGGACAAAGTAAGTATACCATCCCGTCACCCGCTGATACATAAAATCTGATTTTAAACCAGCATTTAAAACTTAACTCTAATACAAAATAATGTTTACGTCTAGCGTGTATGAAATATATTAATATTATAATAATAAATTGTACAATATCAGTATCATTCCAACTTATTTATTGTGGTTTTGTTAACTTTGCGAGCTTCCAACTGTTAACTTAAAATGTTTTGTGCGATGCTTGCCATACTATTAAAAACAAAACAACTACAGACTGTATGTACATTACAAGAAAACAGATCCGATATCTCTTAAACTTTTTTTAAAATCGAAGTTTAGTAATACAATATATTCATAAATGTTTCGACTATTTCATCACTCACTCGCAAAGTGAACAGAACCGCTAAATAGAAATAACCTTAAGACAAATAATAATAAAAGAAACACTCAGTGTCATGATGTAGCGTTTACTCCTACATTAAGTTTGTGAACTATGGAATGTCCCGCCGTTACAGAGAACTGTCGAATGCAACAAATGCTCGCCTGGCCCTAACTTCTAACATTGACCGACTAAGCTTAGTTTACATTCTCGCGGGATCGACTGACACATCAAGAGTGTAGTACTAGCCTATCATTATCTTCTACATTGGAAAAAACGCAACAATAATATCAAGAAATAACATGCTGCTACTTTTTGTAACGCGTTATTTTCGCATAATTGATTTTTTTCAACGATATCACTTATATTTTGATTGACAAGACATTCCTAAGGCATGTTTTAAAGAAAGGAAAATATCGTGTATATTGTGTTATGTCAGTCGTTCCCCGTCTGTCAAGCCAAAGCTGCCAAACTAATATTACATATAAAATGGAGCGCCCACCGCTGGGCACATTACAAACGTACGTAACACTAGATCCTAAGTAGTAGCACCTAATGGTGAAATATAGCGCTCGCGCTATTATGTACAGAACAATTTTAACATGCTATTTCTATGTAGCATGTTACGCGTTATAAATAACGTTTTTATTTTAAAAACCTTTTAATAGTAAGCTAACGACTTTGTGGATTATAGACGATTGTTTTAAGCCGTATAAGCTTCTATAAGATTTAATTTTAACAAGAAATTAACATTACAAGTAAGATAAACCATAGTATTTCTTCTAACAACTGCTCTGTACGTATTATCGCGAGCGCGCAGATATAATATAGTCCATAGCAACAGGTCATTAATATATCTTTTTAACATATACTTTCGTAGTTCTCAATAACACTTGTGATTCTTTCAACAATCAATCATTTTTTATACCACTTTAGGGATTGTTCCCTAGTTCCGTTTGTCTTTGTCGATATATCGTCAAAGCATCACAAATCTATCGATAGATAACCGATTAGTCCCGCACTACATTGTATATCGACACTTTAAATAGAAGGGAGGAGAAAAAATTAATAATTTGTATCTTTTTATACCTAAAAACGGTGGTCTAACTCGTGTGACAATATTTTAAAGCTATTCCGTTATAGAAAATGAGCTCGTGTTTCAACCTGGCTGGATACAGGTAATTTCGTGCTATATTTTAAAAGACGATTTTATTTTAAAATGTACTGACGTGATTTTTTAGGCTAAGCTACATGCATGATTTTAATTTAAAAAATCTACGCGAGGGAGGTATTTCTTCACAGCTGTTTTCATTGGCAGTGATAGTTGTTTACCCAACTATATCGAAGCTAAATGATTTGAGCAAGGTTTATATTTTATTATTAAACATTATCCAGCCAGATTTGTCAAACACAAGGCATAAAATGATTTTTTAATATAGTAATACAAAAACACTTTTTATATTTTTTTACTATGGCAACATTTATATCTCTACGAAGCCCTATGCCGTCCGGATTGTATGGATGCCTTAGACTAAGCTTAATTTAAAAAAAAATGCTGCAATACTTATGATAATATTTTACAATGTAAAAATTGCATTTTCTCGGGGCGAAGGCGGCTCGTTCGATAGAGAACCGTTTTAGAAAACGAGTTATTTAATAATTATTTTCGGAAATTATAGTTACAATATTGTTCAGGCCATTGCGATTCTATCAATATATCGACATATCGATACACCACTTATTTTTATCGATATAATTATACACTAATTGTATATGCCAACACAATGACCTATTAAACTGTAACTACACGTAACAGCCTCCCCTCGCCCAAATCGTAAAGTGCACGACGTGACAACATCAAATATTTAATATAATTAACATTTTATTAATTAATCAATATAAATGTTTGTTTTTAAATAACTTAGTGATTAATATTCGCATTGTTATCGCTTACAACTAGGGTATGTACCTACATATACATACAGGCCGTGACGTTACGGCGCGAACTTGGTGGACGTTGCAACGTGTTGCTGTAACAGGTTAGGGTTGCGTGCTTTGTTGCTGTATCTCGATTTTCTCGACTGTCATGTCTGGGTTCATCGCTGTGGCCTCCTGGATATTACAGAAATATAATTTTGTTAGTAATTAGTAAATATCGATAAAAGCATGCCAACATTTTGTTGACTTCGTCGTTAGTATTAAGGTTTTTCTTTTATGTATTCATTCTAGATGCCTTTACCGTTCAATTTAACAAAGAGTGGCCGGCTAAAGGTGTCACTAGACTGCGGTTGATCGACATCTCAACAAGGTTCGTTGTTAGCGACTGTTCGAATCAATAGTGCGTTGAATGGTTGCTGATTACATTATCGATCGACCAACCAATGTTTTGAGTAGTCAACCAATATTCACTGCTCGACATAGATTAGTATTTTTCCAATTTCCTTACATCAAGTGTGTTGTGTCTGCTTATTGAATCTTCTTGATGCGTAGACATAGTTTGAAGTAATATTTGTAAGTTACCTGTATAGCCTCGGCGAGCGCGCGGTCGTGGTCGATGGGGTCCCCGTCGGACTGGATGGTGATCTTCTGCTCCACGCGGGTCTCGATCACGCCGTTGCGCTCCGTCTTGTACTGTAACGAAATACGTTACACCATAATACAAAATGCTTAATTTCAATCAATTGTTCTTATAAAGACACAACAGACGTAGATACATTTAGTAACCTATTCCGCTTAAATATTCCTCAAGTCATTAAAAAAAACACACGTGTTTCCCCTTTCAACGAGGCATCCTCAGGATGACGATTGACTTGCGTGTAAAGACTACAATATCAACTATCTATAACTAGCATTAGGTGCAACTTTTTAGTTAGTTGCACCTAATGCTAGTTATAGATAAAAGTGAAATGGTAAAAGTGTCTTAAAAGTTGAAAGTGAAACTAGTACTATTGAACTAGTTTCAACTTTCAACTGTCGAATCTCTATGACGTTTCTCTCCTGCAGAGGAAGCCCAAAGGTTTTATTTTTAATTTCAGCAACTTTTTCTCGTGTTCGTAGACAAATACTCAGACACAACCCAAGTTTAAGTCATCCTTAAGTTTAATGCTGTCTCAGTCATTTAAACGTTTCTTGTAACAACGAAATTACTGCTTCTTACATATTATAAAACAAACTCCTCCGCCGCGTATGTCTGTCTGTCTTTTCACGATAAACACAAAATCTACTGCACCGATTTTCATGCTGTTTTCACCAATGGATAGAGTAGTTCTCGAGGAAAGTTTTAGTATATAATAACCGACATCCACGCGGGCGAAGCCGCGGGCATGAGCTAGTATATAATATATGATAATAGATGTGTTGTTGGTGTACGTACGGTGATAGTTTCAACGGTGCGCGTCTTAGAGCTGATGGTCTGCGAGGAGACCACCTCGCCGTCTGCTGATACGGTCTCCTCTTGTGTCTCTGTTGTCGTTTCTACCGGCTCAGTCACTATCGGGCCGGTACTCGTCTGAAAGTCAGAATGTCAAATTAGAAACCGAAGTCTGTAAAAACTAAATACATTTTCTTTCTTTATTCATAGCCAACGCTTAAATTAAATGCGTCAACTTAGAGTTACTGACACAAATGTTTGCCAATTTTCAACATTTTGTTAGTGTTCCTTAATTTGACTAGTATTTGAACCTTCTCATATGCCTAAAGAGGTTGAATAAAAGAAAATATTGACTTTTATTTTGAATTTCGCAGCTTGTGGGTAGAACCGTGTGCCGCTTAATAGTCATTTCTTGCCAATAACCTTGGAAAGCGTACCAAAACGAACGTTATAAGTCTAAAAGCTTCAAACTAAAGCTGACTGGTGATAAAACTCACTCTGGTGGTATTTCCGTGCACCATGACGCCGAATGGCGCGTTGCCGATCACAGAGGTGGTGGTCGTCGTCTTGTACGCGCCCGGCTCCTGTACCGGAATGCGTGTTAGACAATCATAATATTAGCAACAAGACTGTATCACATAATCAATATCAATAGCTACTTATAATACATAGTTGTTCTATTTTACAAGGGTATTATTTATTATCCGAATTAAACCGAAAAAACTAGATGCCGACATCTTGTTTTAAAATATTGACGAAAAAATTGAGATGTAGGTAAAATAAATAATCATCACCTTATTAAATAATAGCTTTTGTGCCAGTTTGTAGACATGATGTTTTCTCTCTTTTAGGTTTTGACTTATGATTTAGTAAGTTAATTTAAATGTAATGTAAAAAGTAATATGAACAAAAATAATGAAGCTTGGAATTGCAATATAATTGTGTTCGAAAAAAATATAAGAGTGTAATAAATAAAGGAATAATTAAACCAGTACTGTACCTTGAATTTTATTAAATAAAAAATAATCTAAAATGCAGTGAACAATCACAAAACAGTATTTCAATGCAACATGCTATATTAATGCAAATTTTTCACACGATTATCATGCCAAAACATATTACTTCATTTGGAAAAGACTTCCCAAAAAAAAAAAGGAAATTTCTATAAAAATTATATACTTGTTTAAAAGTTTTATAAAACCACACACAAACGTACGACTACCGTCTACTCTACCCTGAAAAGTATATAAATATTATACATAATATTATGGTTAGTTATTTTCCAATAGTAAATATAGTGTGGAGTGCTGAATATTTCAACTCAGAGTTTTCTAGTGCATAATACTAGTGCCCCCACTGAAACACTGCGTGTAGCTGTAGTGTATGCAAAAGTATTCTTGATTATTCAAGAAATTATGTTAAAACCCATCAAAAGTTGATTTATGCGATCAACAAACACACATACTTATGATTTTGTGAAGGTCTGTTTAGATCAAACGAGCGAATGAACATAATCACGAAATTAATTTTATGTAAAGAAGGACATAGAATTTTTTGGGTGATCTATCCATACTAAAATGAGAACAATATCAAGAAAATAATGCTCTTGTTCTTGGGCTATGTTCGTTTGGTCTAAACCCATCTTAATAAATACATTTCATTTGCACTATTATGTTTATTATCTTCTCACAGTCCACAGCTGGACATAGGCCTCTTATGATTTTCTGTTCCTGTATTTGTTCCTTAACAAAATGCCAATATAGCGCTTCAGCGTCCTAAAACGTTCACAATAAAGCGATAACATCGCTTACAGCGCTTTAAACTCACCGTGACGTAATAATGTCCTTCACCAGCTCCTTCATCGAAGTCGATCGGAGTGCCAGAATCCCCACTGCTTAGGGATGATTCAGAGCCGCGTCTAGCAAGCTGCTGTGATCACCATCCAACGTTCGACCAATGTTTGCCGGTGAGGTTATTACATGGTAGTGTACCAGATGTTGGTGAAGTTACCACAGGTGTTTGCCAAATGTTGGCGAAGTTGTTACCAAGTTTGTTGGTGTTATAGAGATTGGTGGAGTTACCACGTAATGTATGGTTTAGTAATGTCATGCCCGTTTAAAGTTTGGTTTAGATGCATTACCAGGTCATGTCCGTTCGATGTAGATATGGGATGGAGGGAAAAGAAAAAAAAATGTAATTAGAACAAAGTTCAACATGCAATCAAAATAAGATGACAGCTTTTTCACAATAGTCTATGTTAACTTTTTTTTTTCTATTTTTGGATTCTTGTATAAATCGCCTACTTGGTGTCAAGCGGCGTTATTTCATGCTTTCATGCTGCGTGAGATTGTGTTGTCAGTTTCTCAAGCATTGCTAAGCGCTGTCAAAGCGTCGCGCGTAAGCGTTCTGAAAATCGGTTCTGTATTTTGCGCGTGTAAAAAAGCTGCCATAGTAAAGCGAAATAAAAAAAACAACTAATGGAAAAATTAAGTAGAAAAAATTATAGAAACAAAATTCAACTAATAATGAACAAAAAAAAACTCCATTTACATGCTAATGACTGGATTAAAACAATGATAATGCCAGGAATAATGTTATGATCGTACCTGATCGCCGGTCGTCACCATGGTTTTGACTTCTTGGGTCAAGACACGTTGTTCCTGTCTCGTGGCTGATGACGTCAACGTATGTGCGACTGTCTTTTCTTCCATCTGTTGAGTCTTGGCCTTCGTGTCCAGGTCGTGGTGCGTCGTGGCCGTCCGCGTGGTCACGGCGCGCGCCGTCACGTACGGGCTCTTCCCAGGACCCTCCATCGGCTCAAGGCTTTCCGCCTAATTAAGGTTAGACTAGCATGCATTTACTATATACACAGAAATCTAACATTGAAACTACGTAAGCCGAGGTAAATAAAGAAAAAAAAGGCCACACGCTGTACAAATTAAAGATAAAAAAAGAAAAACGACATGAAAAATAAATCAGGGTGGCGTCTTGTGTGCCGGTTATTGGAAATTGAGATACAGAATGAAACGCACCTTGTTGGTATGTGTGGAGAACGTGACCTCCCCGGTGCCGAGGTTCTCAACCTCCTGCTCCACATTGTGAGTGACGCCCTCGTCATTCCTCGTCAGCAGCTGTTTGGTTGTGGTCTTCACAACCACGGGGGGAGTGGGCGTCTTCTTAGAGCGCTGTGAAACCGGGATCTTGGAGGAGGGGGTGGTTGATGACACATAGCCTTGATGCCGTATGTGTTCGCTCGTCGTGTACTCGGTGAACGTTTTCGGCTCGTCTCCTCTCAGCGGACTCTCGTCCTTGCCGAAAGTGGAGAACTTGTGTGTGTTCACTGTCTGTATGTCGATGTTCGCGGGTAGGTCTTGAGTTTCTTTCTCTATAGTGTAGTTGCCGCTCTTGTCTTCGAAGTGTGAGGGATCGATTTGTGAATAATGTAGAATCAGTTGTCCAGTGACGGGGTCCCTGACGGCCGTGCTAGGATCAATATCACCGGTATCGGGGTCAATGTCTCCGTATTCAGTCTTGATCCTGCCGGTGACGGGATCGATCTTGCCTGATAGCGTCATAGTCTGTGTGACAGTTGTTCGCGCGCCCTTCAACCTCGGGTCATCAGGGTCTACATCGATAGTTTCTCCTGTGATCGGATCGATGATCTGGTATAGATAAACCGTCTTTGTGGTGATGATTCTGCCTGTCGTTTCATCGATGGTACATTCTTTAGGATCGACTTCCTTGACCCTTCCTTTGTCGTCTTTCTGTGTGATGATGTAGATCTTGATGATGATCAGCCTACCTGTCTGAGGATCGATCTTGCCGAGTTTGGTGTAGATCTCTCCGGTGCTGGGATCAACTTGTGAAGCGGAGTATAGTGGGTGGTTGTCTTCGTCAACTTCTCCGGTTGCTGTGTAGATCTGTCCGTTGACTGGGTCGACTTTGATGAGCGTCTTGTCAAAATCATGTGTCCTGATGATCGTTCCCGTCTTAGTGTCAAGCCGACCGTATATCGTGATGATGTAACCAGTGGTCGGGTCGACCTGACCAGCCGTGTAGATAACTTCCCCAGATTGAGGGTCTTTAGGTCCAGCGATCCAAATCTGGTTGGTCTTAGGATCAACTTTGACGTTCTTAGGGTCGTTGGATACGATCTGTTTGCCAGAGACGGGATCAATCTTGTTCTTGATAATCCTCAAGCAGATCATTCTGGCGACATCCTTATCTGGCTTTCCAGATTTAGGGTTGCACTGTCCTGTCTTCAGTAAGAACTGACCGGTGACTGGATCCACTTTGAGTTCCCTGCTTTCGAACTTGCCGGTCTTAGGATCATTGTATGTAACAGTTCCCTTAACAAGATCAATCTGTCCGTATTTCGTGTCAATTTTGTTGTTATCGGGGTTAATTTGACCAGTGCTGCTTTCTACTAGGGAATGCTTGGGCTCGATGAGACCTTTCTTGGTGTCCAACTTACCAACAAACGTGGTGACTTCGACTACTGGATCAATATGCGTACCAACAACGATGACCTGTCCAACATTAGGATCAGGTTTGCCAGTCTTAGGATCGACAACTCCCTTGATGGTGATTAGGCCGTTGTTTTCATCGATATGCACTGGTTTGGTATCAGATGTATCTGTGACGAATATGACTCCGTTTGAGGGATCAATAACACCGTATTTGGTTGAAATATTACCAGTTTCGGCGTCAACTTTGCCTTTAGTGTGTTCTACTGTGCCCTTCTCAATGTCAACTTTACCTGTTCTGGGGTCAATTGGTCCGGTGATAGTAGTGATTTCAACTACTGGGTCTTCTTGCTTGGCAACGCTTAGAATCATGCCTAGGTTTTGATCAATTTTGCCGGTCTTAGGATCGATTGCGCCAGAGTTGATGAAGATTTGCCCTGTTTCAGTCAGAACGTACCCATCACGGGTTTGCTTTTGGCCTGCAGAGTCTGTTATAATAATGTTACCGGTATTAGAATCAATGACTCCATACTTAGTCTCAATCAAACCATTAGGATCAAGGATGCCAGTAAGATGTTCCACTTCAGCGGTGTTCAAATCAGGTTTCTTAGACTTAGGGTCGAGTTTGGTGAAGATAACCATGATTTTGACGATCTTCCTCTTAGGAGGTTCGGGAGGAGCCATGGTTGGTTTCACAGGTGACTTCATAGTCGGCGTGAGGGGAGATGATTTCTGAGCGTAGCTTGTAATTGGTGATGACGTACGCACGGGTGATTGCAGAGGTGTCTGAATCGGTGAAGGTGTCGGAGTCTTTACAGGCGAGGGTACCTGTCTAGCAGGGGATACGCTAGCTCTCTGCGACACTGGCGCTACTTGAGACAACACATTCTGCTTATCGACAATACTCAACTGCTGAGCGAACGAAGGTTCTACTCTTCCCGTCTTGGGGTCTATAACGGCTGTGGTTATAATCAAGTTTCCTGTTTTAGGATCGATCTCGGCTTGTTTAAGCTCCTGTTTGCCGGTTATCGGGTCTTTGTAGAGAATTTGTCCGGATCTTGGGTCAATGATGCCAAAGTCTGTGTGAATCTTACCGTCTTCAGCGCTGACGTAGCCTTTAGCGGCCTCGACGTTGCCTGCGCCAGCATCAACAGATTTCGTGTAAGGGTCGTATTTGCTTGTGACGATTACAAGACGAATCTCGCCCTTGGAAGTTGGTTTCGCGAAAGGCACGACTGGTTTGTTGACAATGCTGTATTGTTGCACCAGTGTAGGATCGACTCTGCCGGTCTTGGGGTCGACAACATTGTTTGTAATAATCATGTGGCCGGTTTCAGGGTGAACCTGAGCACGTTTGACTTCTTGCCTGCCAGTCTTAGGATCAGTGACGACGATCTCTCCAGTCGCTGGGTCAACGATGCCAATAGCTGTGCGGATTCTTCCATCTGCTCCAAGAACACCACTGATGGTGTCCACATGACCTTGGCTGGGGTCAATCCTCCTTGTCCTCGGGTCGTATTTTGTGGTGATGATAACGAGATGAATCTCTCTCTCAATAGGCTTCGTCTCTTTCTCGACAATCGTAAATTGTTGAGCGAGCGTTGAGTCTGGTTTGCCAGTCTTAGGGTCTACGACGCCAGTAGTTAGGATGAGGTTACCGGTCTTGAAACCTACGCCTGGATCAGCGATTGTCTGTTTCGTCTCATGTTTGCCGGTCTTAGGATCGAAATGTTCAATCTTTCCGGTCTTCGGGTCGATAACGCCGTAGTTAGTGTGAACCCTGCCATCAGCACCTACAATACCTCTTGAGGTCTCAATATGGCCGTTGGGGCTGTCAAGCTTCTTATTCTTAAGATCGTACTTAGAAGTAATGATGACCAGTTGGACTTCCCTACCAGGAACTGGAGTGAATGTGTCCTTTGGTCTATCAACGACGCTGATTTGTTGGCCTAAGTTAGGATCAACCTGTCCAGTCTGGGGGTCAACGACTCCTGACGTAAGCAGGAGGTTTCCAGTCTTGGTATCAACAGTAGCCACCTTGGTCTCACGTCTTCCTGTAACTGGGTCTTTAATAACGATATCTCCGGTTGTAGGATCAACTTCTCCAAACTCTGTGTGCACTTTGCCATCAGCGCCAACTTTGCCGGGCACTGAGTCTACATGAGCGTTTGTAAGATCTAATTTCTTGTTCTTAGGATCATACTTAGTGGTCACAATAACTAAGTTCACGTATCTCTCTTTAGGCGCGTCCTTGTCTACGATAGCGAATTGCTGAGCGAGAGTAGAGTCAGCCTTTCCTGTTTTAGGATCGACAACACCTGAAGTGAGTAACAAATGTCCTGACTGCGGATCAGCGATGGCTTGCTTAGTCTCATGCTTGCCGGTCTTAGGATCAACCTGATCGATCTTTCCAGATTTCGGGTCAATGATTCCGAAGTTTGTATGTACTCTTCCATCAGGGGCGATGATGCCTCTCGAAGTCTCAACATGACCATTGGGATTGTCAAGTTTCTTAGTCCTGGGATCATACTTGCTGGTAATAACAACCAACTGTACTTCCTTACCAGGAACGTTCGCAAATTGATCTTTAGGTTTCTCTACAATGCTAATCTGTTGTCCTAATGTAGGATCAACTTGACCTGACACAGGATCGACCACTGATGACGTAAGAAGTAAATTGCCTGTTTTGGGATCCACTGAGGCTTTCTTAACCACTTGTTTGCCAGTATGTGGGTCTGTTACTATGATGTTACCGGTATTAGAGTCAACGACACCGAATGCTGTGTGTATTTTATCGTCAGCGCCCACTTTGCCAGGGATGCTGTCCACGTGAGCGTTGGTAAGGTCCAATTTCTTGTTCTTAAGGTCGTATTTAGATGTGACAATGACGAGGTTGACATATCTCTCAGGTGCTACCCTATCTTTGTCAACGATAGCAAACTGCTGCGCCAATGAAGAGTCGACCTTTCCTGTCTTCGGGTCAACAACTCCTGAAGAAATGACCAAGTGTCCAGTCTTGGGATCTGCAATGGCTTGCTTAACCTCTTGCTTGCCGGACTTAGGGTCAACATGGTCTATTTTGCCGGTCTTGGGGTCAATTACACCGAAGTTGGTGTGGACTTTGCCATCACCGGCGACGATGCCGCGAGAAGTTTCCACATGTCCGTTGGGGCTATCTAACCTCTTGTATTTCGAGTCATATTTGCTTGTGATTACTACTAGTTGAACTTCCTTTCCAGCCACAGACGGGAAGGTATCCTTAGGTTTGTCAACGACAGTTATCTGCTGTCCTAAAGTAGAATCAACTTTACCAGTATGCGGATCAACAACACCCGAAGTGAGAAGTAAATTCCCTGTTTTCGGATCAATGGCAGCCTTCTTGATTTCCTGCTTGCCTGTGATTGGGTCAGTGACGATGATGTCACCAGTCGCTGGATCGACAATTCCAAAGTCAGTATGTACTTTGTCGTCATTATCGTATTTTCCGGGGAAACTGTCGACATGGGCGTTAGTGATGTCGAGTTTTTTGTTCTTAGGGTCGTACTTAGATGTAACGACGACTAAGTTGGCGTATCTTTCAGGAATACCCTTAGGTGCATCTTTGTCGACAACAGTCAACTGCTGAGCCAATGAAGAATCGGATTTTCCCGTCTTAGGGTCTATGACTCCAGATGTAAGAATGAAGCTACCTGTCTTAGCGTCAACGACTGCTTGTTTAGAATCACGTTTGCCCGTTTTGGGATCAGTGAAGTAAACTTTTCCATTGTTAGGATCTAGTACACCGAAGTTTGAATGTACTTTGCCGTCTTTATCGCTGATGATAGCGTGTGATGTTTCAATGAATCCATTAGGGTTGTCCAGCTTCTTGCTCTTTGAGTCATATTTCCCGGTGATGGCGACAACTTGGACCTCTTTTCCAGTGGTGGCTCCGAAGGAATCGATAGGTTTGTCTACGACACTGTATTGCTGTCCTAGTGAAGTATCCAGCGCTCCAGTCCTTGGGTCAATAACTCCAGACAGTAACAGAATGTTTCCAGTCTTGGGATCAACCGTCGCTTGTTTGATCTCCTGCTTACCTGTCTTAGAATCTGTGACTTGGATTTCTCCTGTCCTCGGGTCAATGATTCCGTATTCTGTGTAGATTTTACCGTCAGTACCGCTGAGAACTCCCTTGACGGAATCAACGTGAGCGAATGTTGGGTCTAACTTCTTCGTCTTCAAGTCGTATTTGCTCGTAACCACTACTAATCTGACTTCTCTGTTTGCTTTAGTTGCGTCCTTTTCTACAATGCTGAACTGTTGACCAAGAGAAGAGTCAACCTTTCCGGATTTGGGGTCCAAGACTGCTGTGGTGACCAGAATATTTCCAGTTTTCTGGTCAACATAAGCTTGTTTTGGTTCCTCTTTGCCAGTTTTCGGGTCAATGAATTCAATTTTGCCCGTTCTTGGGTCAATGACGCCGTAGTTTGAGGCGACATAGCCGTCTGGTCCAACAACTGCTCTAGAAACGTCTACATGTCCATGTGAAGCATCCAACTTCTTATTCTTACCATCGTACTTCCCGGTAATAACAACCAAGTCGACTTCACGGCCAGGCTTGGCTCCAAGTTTGTCTGGCGATCTCTCCACAAAGCAGTACTGTTGGGCCAATGTTGGGTCAATCTTGCCAGTCTTAGGATCGATGACTCCTGACGTAAATAGAATATGTCCTGTCTTATCAACATGTCCATTCTTGACCTCCTGCTTGCCGGTCGCGGGGTCTGTGTAGCTAACTTGTCCAGACTTGGTATTGATGAGTTCCTTATCTGTCTGGATCTTTCCATTGGCTTTGTTCAGCGATCCCTTGGTGACGAGGACTGTGCCATTTGCGTCATCAAGCTTCTTGGACTTGGGGTTGTAGCGACCTGTAATGATGACCACTTGGATCTCGTTGTCTGGTTTAGCTGCGAGGACCGGCACAGCGGTTGCTGTAGGCACTTCGTGTTGTGACCTTTCAGAGTCAAGTAAAGCTAATGTCGGGTCTATGAGGTTCTTAGCCTGTTCCTTCAGAACTGCCGACTGCACGTAGTCAATTCCTGGAGTCTTGAGCTTGCTTGGGTCCTCCGGTGTTTTGCGCTTCTCAGCGCTTTCAGCGACTTTCTTGTCTTCTCCGGGGGCGTAGTTGAAGGCAAGGCCTGCCTTCCTTGTGGTGGGGCTTTGACTGTCATCTAGCGCCCGCTGCCTCTCATCAGAAATCGGTTCCTTCTCGTAACTGAACGCGCCTTGGATGAAGGGCTTGGTGCGCGTAGGACTCCTCTCCGTATCATTGTATTCGTACGGCTTAGTGAATGAAGGCTTGTCTTCGCCCTTCGCGGGACTCTTTTCGAGTGAACTATCGAGGTTGGAACTGTCATTGGACGTATCAAGCGCGGCCACTTTAATCTTCGGATCTTTAACCTTCTTATCTTTCGTTTTAGGAGACTTCTCTTTCGGAGATTTTTCTTTAGGAGATTTCTCTTCTTTCGGCGACTTGTTTCTACCACCGAACAGTCCGAATCCTCCGGTCTTTAGGGAAAGGGAGGGGTGAAACAAAAAATAAAAATTAACAAAAGTATAACAGTGCTTTGTATAATTTGACTTATACAGCCGCGAATAAAATAGGAAATATTGCATTATGCACCATGCACGTCTAGTTGCGTTGTCTAACATTCATATTTACATTGAACATTTGTATGATACACTAGGTTCTACTTTGACGTCACAGAACTGATAAAATGCTTTGAGTCTACCATTCTTGCATTGTATGAACATTTGAGTTAAGTATTGCATTTTTTATAGTTAAAGGGACTCACCTTAGACTTCTTGGGTGTTGTCTCAACGTTGTTCGTGATTCCCGGATCGCTAGTCGTGTCTGTACCTGAAATAAAAACGTATTCGTTTGTTAAGAGTTCGCTAGATTAATATTAGACGGACAGATTGTTTATCATTAGTGAGTTTCTGGGAAAAATTAGGAGGAAAACCTGATGTATACAACATTCTTTGGACTAGACTGACTGTTCAACCATGTTGTTTACAAATATCTGTTAGTACGCATCGCCGCGGTTGTTAACCGCTACATACAAAATTGAAAATACTTTCACACATGGAAAACAATTTAATATGTATAGGCAGAAAATGTTGCTGCTATGAATATAGGAAGCGCTTCCAACGCTATGACTTTCATCATAATCACCATCAGTTCAGCCCGGAATCACCTACTACTGGTAAAGTCACCTTTCTTTCCTTCCATTCTTCACACTACATTATAGTTTAGACGCTGTTCCATAATAAATACTCACCATTCTCAGCAGGTTTCCTCTGCTCCAAGACTTTCTTCTCCTCCTTCTTGTCTGGGGGAGCTGTGGGCATCACCTTCACGGCCCCCGGAGGCGGCTTCTATAAATACAAAACAAAAATGTTTTATAACTAATAACTATTTTCTTTTTTTTATTGGGCAATTTTTGGCTTTGCCTAAAGTACTTTTACAGAGTAGGAAGAAAGGAGCTTGAATAATTTATAGTAAGCTTTGTTAAACAAAATTGATAGAAAGCAGTATGCAATAATATAGAATGAATGATAAACTTAACTACAGAATAGAAAAAATACTAAATAAACACAGTGCAACGAACACAAAATATTGAAGAATTTAAGCTGCCACGATCGTGGCGCCGATATAAAGTATCGTGTGATGATTGAGTGATGAAGATATTTGAATGTAAGGAAATCGTAAATAAAACAAATTAAAAAAAGATAAAGTTTGATTTGTAGGCACATTCCCATTCGAAGAGATAGTTTCTACCTGTTATTTAACTGTTCTAAATCCATACAAAACAAGCTAAAATCACCTTAAAAGAATTCCTATCAATTTTCAGGATTAATTACTTTAAATTCTACTACTACCGTCTTAAATAAAAAGCTTTTGTAAAACAATTAAAAAGCCAATACCTTTTTTAATGAAACATTATTAAACCGTTTTTCGCTTAGACGTCTGCTTCTTTATGGCTCACTGACAAAAGGACTATTTAGAATAGTTTAGCATTTGTCCGATTTCTAATAAAAGCTTTACAAAGTCCCAAATAAAAGCCAAAAGCTAACATAATAAGCAAGATTTAATAAAACTTTTGGCAGTTCACGGCGACGTAGATCAAACACATACACAAAACACTATAACACACAAAGCAGGATCTATGTCTCTTCAGGAAATGATTCGTTTCCAGATTAAAAGAAACTGTTTGAATCATCTTGTCGTGTGTTTGGCGACTTGAAGGTTCCCCGTCTTTCGAAATAATCTGGGAACAATCGAAACAGCTGGACACCTATTAAGGTACACTCCCGAAGGCGACCGTTAATCGCTGTGACAGACCGCAGTGACACGACTGGTTTCTCTGTTACTCTATGAAAACGCTTCCGTTCATGGAGTCTACACAGAAACCAGTCGTATCGCTGCGGTCTGTCATAGCGATTGGGCGACGATTCCGCTGCGTTCTGCGGATCCAGTCACCTTCGGGCACCTTTAGTCTTTCAGTCGAGCTGGTTGTTACCACCGGTGGCGAAGGCTAAAGTTTTCAACGCTATATTGAATCGTGTTTTCTCTGTCACTGCTAACCATAAACTACAATGCTTACGAGACTCCACTTTGAAAGCTACTAAAGCGCGCGTAACATATGTCGTATGTGTAGGGAATAGGATCAGTGTGGTGAGGAGGATGGTGAAAAGTCAAGGGACCTTGTCGAATTTGTCGGAGAGGTATCTCTCCGCAGCTGTCCGGCAATGTGTGTATACATAACGGGTGTAAAAAGACGCTTAACGAAGCCGAGAATACTTATATGATTGTGATAATTTTTTGGACTGGAACATACCTGGAAACCATCGGGTTACGGACCTCCGTACGTGGGGAAGTGGGAACAATATCTATTGAAGGTCAAAGTTCCCACTTTTGTTCACGGAAACCAGTGTTAAATGTAAAGTAAAACTTTAAATAAATACACCACAATGATCAGTTTGTGACAGATATGCCATACAAAATCTGTCAAAAACTCATCATTGCGAGACCACTGACACGTTTGTAAATTAACAGTAGACTTGGCCCCCTGTACTGCTGCATGCACCCATAACCAAAATGTTTTGCGTGTGTTACAGTGAGCGCTGCCCTAAACAGCGATTTTTCACATCAAAAATAAAAGTCGTTACCCAGCAATAAGTTTTGCTCAATTTTGCTTAGTTTGAAGTACAGAACGAGTAGGTAACGGCTATCTTATGGGCAGTTATGGGTCTTTTTACATCCTGTATGTGTAGGGAGTTGGGCGAGTGAGTGGGTGAGTGTGTCGGTGCGTCACACCTTGTCGAGCTTGTCGGCGAGGTACTCTCCCTCCAGCGAGGAGGCGGACGAGGCGCTGGCCGTGCCGCCCGAGCGCCGCCGCAGCTGTCCGGCCGCGTGCGCACACCGTTAGTTCGTGCACCAGTATATTGCCAGATATGCACGGAATTATGTACCTATGTACTTCTTTAGCAGACTCGATAGAGTTAAGTTCAATCCAACATTACAAACATCCGGGTATTGCAGCGTTTGTAGATACCCAGATCGTGGCTTAGTTGACGTTATTACAAGTCAAAGTATTCTTTGAAATATAACATTAAGAAACAATTCGTTGGTGAGGATGTTAGTAACCCTTAATTACAATAATACTTTGAACCGGACTAAATGCTTTATAGCTTTACGCAATATCTGGCAACATTACTAATAATGAAACATGACATTAGTAAAGAGATGAAAATCAACAAAACATCTAAATATGAAACCAATACCATTTGAAGTTTGTAAGTGAAATACAATGTTATTGTTAGTACAACTGATATATGGTAGGGGCTAATCTGACGTAATTATCGCCACTAAAAATGAGTAGCCGAAATTACGTTGGAAGCGCAAAATGAATCTTCTTGAAAATAAGCTAACTCCATCGAAAGTTGGCTGTTTCATTTTTAGCGACAAAAAATACGCCGGTTTTCGTTTGACTCCAACCTATGATGGTATGATATCACCATGCCCTCTAGAATATAGTGTTAACTAAATACATGTTGTATGTATATTATGTATGTCCGATAGCACATACCTACATACGTGTAAAAACTAAATCATTCAAGTACATATTATGCTGTAGTGTCACCCTGAGATTAGCATACCTAAGTAAATAAATGCCTCATCTTAGTTATGGTGACTAATGCACTGATAATTCTTCTAAATATAGCTTCATAGTCACCTGTTATGATAACCATAAGACAAACTAAATATTACTCCTTTAAGTTGAGAAATGGGTGCTGTTACGATGTTTTGTATCATACTAAAACTTAGGACATACAAAAAGCCTGTCACATTTTTGTTTTACTTTTTTTTATTTCCGTTATATTAAAGTTTGTCCTTCTATTAAGCATGATTGCCAGTCGCCTGGACTGTGTTTATGTGGGTCACTGCTGTGCAATTACTCATGGGTTGTTGCAGCAATGATCCACCATTATTTGTTGTGTTGTTTGTATTTTCAGTGTTTACTAACATAAGTTTTATTAACAGCTTTTGAGTCTTGGATACTCGAATAAAGAGAATTATATTCTATTCTATTCTATTATTCTGCGTCACTATGTTAATATTAATGGTGACCAATCCTTATTCAAGTGTCTTATAAGATATTCGAACAGAAATGTACTGAGATCATTATTAGACTGCATGACATAATCGTTAGGTATATGCCATCGGATTGTTAGTAACAATATTGTATTAACACTATTAATATATCAAGCTCGTTTAACATTTCCGGACTGTTGATAATTAACTAATGTTAAAACAGCTTAATATTTTAAGAGATGCGGTCAGTATTCTGCCATTATAAGAACCTTATAACCATATTTATCTGCAAATAAATCTTTGACTTTGACTTTGACTTTGATTCTTCAGAGAATCTCTTAAAATACCGAGAAAATAATTACTAGAGTATCAATCAAAAAAGTATAAAACATTAATATTTTTTTCCGAGACTAAACATCGTACTGAACACATCTCCAGGGATGCCAGACACCAAGTTTTTGATCGCACTGTTAAACCATTATTTTGTCAATATGAAAAGAGCTTGCAATTACCAAAATACAATAAAACGAGCTCAACAGGAATCTTTAGGCTTCCAAATAAGTTTTTCTTTGGATGAAAATAAATCAACCCTGATTTATTTTCTGTTGTAATCTCCTCATTCAGGTCTTGACCACATGAGCATCACAAAAACAGGCTGTTGGCAACCTCACCACCGCTCACAAACATGCTACACGTGAATACAACTTATTAACTATATCGATAACTATCACCAACCTCATAGTAAGTTAGTATATTTACCTTATCTTTGATGGTGGGTCGTGGCGCGGGTTGTGGCGGCATGGTGTGACGCTTGGCAGCATCTGCGGGCATCGATTCATCCTTGTCGCCTTGTGCCAGCGCTGGGGAAGAAAGGATATAGATAAGTACGGGGATGAAATTACTAAAGAGTGATCTTCTTGGGTTCAAATGTAAATTTTTGAAGAACTTTTCAAGGCAACAGTAGTCATAATGTAAATGTGAATCTTTTTGCATTTGATAGCCTAATTCTTAAGGAAGGCTATATAACATCACGCTAAGACCCTTAGGAGCCGGGCAAAAAGAAATAACGTTAAGCGAAAACTAAATAATAGCGCGGGCAGGCGATGCGATGTGACGGGGTTGGTCGGTGGAACAAGAAAATTCACTCAGGACGAAATCGCGGACACAAGCAACAATACAACAAGCCAAGTCGGACAAAATACTACAAAATACGCGCTGATATGAACACAGCTTCTACCTTCCTCTCACAACTTGCATCATTTAACATAAAACATGTATAATATTGTATTATTTACGAGTGCACTTCCTCAGGATGCAATACTTTAGCGTTCAATGTTTATCATAAGTTCGGACGTGCTGAATGAAATACAATGATTGATGGCAATGTTTTCGATAAATAATGGGTAATGCTAAATCTATGATGGTTGCTAAAATATCTTCGCCTACAGCCGAGGCACTAGGTTTCAGTGGCCAGTGAGTGCGGGTAACTTGATGGAATTATGTCCAAAAGATCAGCAGATTTAATGCAAACTAACAAACATAACTGCCCAGACTTGAAGGCCGTCGGTGGATAATAACAATAAAAAAAAGGTTGTATATATAGGAAATTCTTTGTTTTTTATGCCGATGCCGAAACCCAAGAGTACCAGAGGTAACTAAAGGGCTTAGACAAGTGACAATCGCTTCGAAAGCGTTTCGTATTTCTACAACGACTTTCAACAGGATTGACATAAGCTTTTCGATAGCATAATTATGTCAGTCCTATACATTTTCCATCATCGTTATCGCTGATAGAATGTCACTTTGTCTAGGCCCTCAGTTAGGTATAGAGGCGCCGAACCGCAATCACCACAAAGATGAACAAATCCATTAGAAGCATAACTCAAACATACTTTCCCCCAACTTTTTTTATTTCTTTGCGTCATATTAAGGGCGAATTTCACCAAACTTTTATACTGAGTATAAGTCTTATCCTGCGAATTAATTTTGAATTGTTGACAGTTTTTCCATACAAAAACTGTCAGACGCCATTTTTATTCCACGGATAAAAGATATCTGACTTTGGTAAAATCAGCCCTTAGTGCAATAAATATAATTTCTTTCTTACTTTTTTGGTCTTTCAAACAAAAATATCAGCAAAGTAAACTTCAAAAAGCGTTGTTAATAAAACCGCGAGCGCCAAATAAATATGATCATGTAATTATCAAGTAGTTCTATTTACATCTGTGCAGTGAGCCGCGCGGTGAAACTCGCGCCTAAATACAGAACATGACGTTATCAGTGCTAGAGTTAGACTTGTTAACTATCGCGAGACAATCTGAGAATTACAGCTTTATTAATAAGAACTATAGAGACTCGTCATCCATTCATGAGGTCAGTGATATATATGCATCAAAAGTATATAACTTTAGACGTCCATTTTGATGATGGTTTGATGAATTAAAAGAAGATAGACGAATTATGAAAAATTATCTGGCAGAAAAACTAAGATAAACACTGGGGGCTAAACACTGACATGACGGTTGATGAAGAAGACATGCTAGGCCGACAGGATATAATTATGAGCCTCCCTATGGGAAAGTAGTGTCGTTAAGGATAGACAAAATTTCGCCTCAATTTATTGGATTCTGCAGCGCGTTCTTAGTCTTTAGTTTTGGAAAAAGGTAATCTGGCAAGTGTAGTCCTTTGGTCAAAATTTAATTAACTAGATTCTGCCCGCGACTTTGACAGCATTAACCGGGATAAAGTTTAAGTGATAACCCAGGTCATGGTCTACCTGTATGCCAAATTTTATCCAAATCCATTCAGCCGTTTTAGCGTGAAAGCGTAAGAAACAAACTCACTTTCGCATTTATAATATTAGTATTATATTATTAGTTAGTAGTAGTAGGATTATTTGTAAATTTCGGCAAAAAATTAAACAACTTTTAAAAGCGTATTCCTACTTATAGCAGTTTTAGTCTATAATTCGTTCAAAAGCGATAAATATCGTGTATCCCACAGGC
The DNA here is from genome assembly GCA_947522985.1 of Lithophane socia. Classification (NCBI taxonomy): domain Eukaryota; kingdom Metazoa; phylum Arthropoda; class Insecta; order Lepidoptera; family Noctuidae; genus Lithophane; species Lithophane socia. The sequence goes on from OX383273.1 coordinate 13,924,682, forward strand.
CAGTAATAAGTTCCGAATGTTTACATTGAACACCTGAGATTGGCTACACTTTGGGCGTAATAACAATCTCGAATACCGAACATTCATTGCCGATTAGTTAATTTGAAGCTTTGTATAGGAGCTCCATATCAACATCATTCTCCTGCCCTTATCCCAATTTATTTGTGGTCGGCGAAACATGTTTATTTTCTTCCATACTTCTCTATAAGTCATCATTACGGGAGCTTAATAATGCAGTCCTTAATGATGTTGTTTATTTACACAAATTCTGGGTCTATAGTTTAAACGAGGTGCATTACTTAATATGCGTGTTAATAGTTTCTCTAATTAGCCGTATTTTCGTGAATTTTATAAATATTCGTATTTTTTTACGTTGGGGGCAATAATAACACTAACTGCATTTTAAAAAATTTAGAAATTATGTATTAGATTTTTAATTATTTTATTCGCTTTTTTATTTTTAGGCCTCGCGAGTTTTGGATACATGACAACTCTTTCCGAAATGTAATCCTTGATTGATGAAGAATTGCAATGTTTTTTTAATACAAGACTTAATGATTTTTTTCACAGCACACTTTTCACAACACATTGTCCCCAAGTAACATGGCACAGGGGCAGGAACATGATGGTCTATTACAACATATCACTGATACTCACTATACCCGCCGGAGGCACAGGTCCAACAGTCTCCGAACACCATATTTTGAGCACAAATAAACTATTTCGTTTCTTTTTCTTGCTGTTTTTTTTTCCTACTAGTTGAGTCCGAGGTCGTATATAAGTGCTATCCCGAATGTATGAGTGGTTGACTTGTCGAGAGCTCCCGCAGATCGTGTGAGTTCCACCGAATGTATTCGTTTGTTTATAAGGCACGTCTGACCGCTTCGGTGTATTAATAACGACTACTTCATAGGTTCGCACTACTGACTTGCAGTGGCTGGGGTGTTGTATGTGGAAGCGAGGCATGCAGATAATATTGTGGGCGATTTTAGGAAGAAATAAAATTATTGATATTTCTTTTTGTGACTAACCAAAAATATTGTCAAATATTTTTTTATAATTCAGTTTTTGTACGTATTTAATATACACTACTTACTGACTTATAATTATAATCGACTAAATAATAATTAATATGCAAGGGAAAATTATCAAAGGGCTAATATTTTTTTTTAATTTTATGACAGCATATTTCATAACACAGTAGGTACAGTATTTATATTGTGCAGGAAAATCTCTGAAGAATGTTAGCAATTTTTACCCGACTTCCCCAGAAGGAGGGTAATATTTTTATTGCTAAGAGAAAACAGAGAATAAGTGTGTTTAAAAGAGGTTGGCAAACTACTTTCCGGGGTCACTTAAATCCTAGAACATAGCTCTTCTAGGATATAAAACCTACAAACGACAACAATCCCATTTATAAACTCTTTTAAAATGCGGCAAAACATGGAGAACTTACTTTATGACAACACCTTTGTACAAATTTACCCGTGTTTGCAAAGGAATAAATGATCTGATTTTGATTTGATTTACAGTCAGAAATGGTGGTGATGGCTACATGTTGCCATATCCAATTATCCATGCTCCGTAGTTCTGATATCTTTGGCGGCCGCCCAACAGCCATCACTCAAGCTATTATAGATCATAAGCGAACAGTTTAGATATCGCTATGTCTGTTACTAGGATGTAGTATGTTGTTAGGTACGGTGAAAAGTTTTCTAGAAAATATGTAGTAAACAAACGAATTCTTCATAGTAACAATAACGACGTATATTTAAAGTCTTGTTTTGCATAGAAAACACGTAAATTCTAAAAGTACTAACCCCCATGAGACGAAGTCGTGAGTTTATGTAACGTCTGTGTGTGTACAAAACAATTTTATTATTTGTTGACTAAACAAAATGTTCACTGATATAGTTTAGTAGGCAGAAAACCTTAAGATATTGTATTAACCTCAGTCCACTGTTGGACAAAGGTCTTTTACAGCATGCAACTGAGCTTAATCTTTTTCCTCTAAGTTTTTTATCCCCGTGAAGTACCGCGCCGCCTTTCCTATCCTATGAAATACTAGAAAATCACGAAAAACCTTGTGCACGACAGGATTTCCCATCGGTAGAATTGACGACCTTCCATCCCTCATCTACCCCCTTTAGGGGATGAATTTTCAAAAATCCTTCCTTAGTGCTCACGTTCATTATAAGGAACGCTTGTGCAAAATTTCATTATTTTAGACCGAGAGGTTTATTTAGGCTGTGCGTTGTCTGTCAGTGAATTTAAACTTATTGTGATTCCGCTAGAATTTCATCAGTTATTCTTCACGAAATTCACCATTTAAACCAACAAAGCCATTTAAACCGGATGAGCGATTTATACACCAAATCTCTGAGATTACCACAAAGAATGCGTGTTGATTGATAGTCAGAATCAGAAATAACACTCTATAAAAACTTCTAGTTACTTACATAATAATTTTCTATTTCATCAAATGTTTTATTAGATTCGTTCGCAACATAACAGTGACCTACTTGATTTGATTTCTGGAACCGACAGCTGATTCACTATATTCCTGTTTTATTATTGAATCGGGATAAAAATAGTTTTAAATGGTATATGAATCAAAGTTTGGCAGCATTGGCTTATATTGTTTTATAGTATTATGAAATTGGGACAGATATTAATGTGGATTTAGCCTTAAAGACGCAATAGGCAGGTGTACTTTACTTTGACAGAGCAATTCAAAGTTTATTGATGTGATTCAGTCACAAATTCAAGTGTTAATAGTTTTTTTAAATGATAATAGTAAAGTAGAGTAATAAAAACATAGTTTTTACTATTATAAATATATAAATCAGAGATTTTTTTATCCAACTAGATTCAAGAGAGATAGATTCAGCAGCTTCTAATTCTGACCAGGACGAAAACCGAATCTTGACACATCCTTCCACAAAAAATACAAATCAAAATATTTCCAACTTCGTCACAAATTATCACCTCTGCCATACCACCATCCACTGCATCAGTTTGGCATAGTGACAAATGAATGTGACTCAACTATCTACCTTCTCAGTCAAGGTCACGTCTGTATGTTTGTTTGTGAGTCTGCCTCAATTTATTGTGATATCACAGAAGAGCACAGAAGTTCGCCTCCAAACAACGAATGAAAACAGGCACACGTAGATGCAAACGTACGGCGCGGCGATCTCAAACGCCGGTCTCCGCCGGTCGCGGGTGCGCCCGCACTCGCTGTGCGTGAAGCGTGTCTATGTGTGCGTGCATGGTCGCTCGTTGTATGAAGCTGACCTTCTGTCCTATCTATTTAGTGTGACAGTGACATAAGCGGCCATTTCTCCCTCCGTACATTGACGCTTCAGTTCGTATCTATTGTTTTGACCGTGACTTGTAATATGGTGTTGACAATGAACAATTTAATTTTATTGGAGAGCTAGATATTATTTGGCGTTTATTGGCCTTCATGTTAATGATATGAGCCCTTAATTGATAAATGTCTTTTGATTTAAATGTCTTCTAGCTAGAATTTAATAATAATACGTTTTACAAATGAATCCAACTTGATTGATACTTCAATCTGACTTTGACCAAGAATCCTTTAATTATTGATTGGTGATTTGAAGTCATAATTTTACGTAAAACATAACATCACGCCTGCATCCAGAGGTAGGCAGAAGTCAAACACTAGATCATTGTTATTGTTATTTATATATTTTTTTAACCACAACGGGGAAGCTTCACCCGGAATCCTCAACCACAGAGGAACTATCTTACCTAGAGGCTATCTTGCCTCTAATTGCCGAAACACAACAATGATGATATGAACTTAGATAATATAGTGGCTAGTGCTAGCTAGCCCGGCGGACTTAGAACAAGCCCTACCACCAACCAAACCGAGCTGAAAATTTTGCCCTCACTGGATCTTTAGTTTTTCGACAGGTGGTCTAATCACTAGACCATAGAGGCGCAGTATCCTGTAGGATTCACGACAATTCGCTTCATGAAGAGACTACATTGTTACTTGAGGTAACCAGAATGTAGTTGTGGTAGTCATAAGCAGACATAAAAGATGATGCTAGTGTATGTAAGTAATAAAACAAAATGCATCATTTCACTTTTGAATGGATCACACATATAAATTCTCAGATTCGTAATTTTTGCTACTGAAGTAACATCTAATTATAGTTATTATCAATCAGTAAGTTGTCATTGGCATGTAAATATAAACATTAACGAACATTCAAGATAAATAATTTTTCTCAGTACTTGGATGATGTTTTGATGACGTAATTTTCGCGGGAATTCCGGGTTATGATATTGGCAGATGAATGAAGAACGAAGGTGATGGCTAATGAGTCAATAAAATAAATGACATGACTTCACGCGTAGGTGTAACAAGTGCCCCAAACAGATTATTATATTGATTATTTTTTATCAGTCGCTTTTAGATGTCATTGATGAGTTCATAGTAAGTGTGGTCGCTTTAGAATATCACAAAATATCACGTCTGTAATCTCCGAACAGTTAAGCAGATGTGTAAAGGTGTCTGTGCACATGTAGATATAAATCAAGAATTACGATTTAGGAGGTTTGATTCAAAATCAAGGATATTTGTGGTCATCGTGATCGAAATTATAAAGTTCCGACGTAGCGAGCTCCGAGCTTGCTATGCACTTCACGAGCGTTAGTCAACAAGCTGTAATTTGAACCTTATGGCAATGTTCATAAAAGTCACACAACGCGATCTCGTGGTTTGAATCAACAATAGACAGAGTTTCACTCAAACTTCAATCAAATTCCGAGGGTTGAAAAATTCGTCTGCTTAACAACTTAAACAATCCAATGAATGTAGTTAAATTATCGAAATGCGATCGATTGTGATTTTATGAGTGTGACGCTATTACCCCACTGGTCTCCCCGAAATGTCATTATAATAAAGTGGTTTCCACGATGTATGAATCTCGACTAATCTTCTGTTAAGGACCTAGACGAATTATGTACATTACGATGTAGTTCGGACCTGGCCATTCTATATCAATGAGTCCTCTCGACAGTTGTTGGGCCAAAAAATGGTAAATGGCACCCAGTAAGATGGATGACTCACCGTCCATACTGCGCGAGGACAGCTTCCTGTTGGACAGCGTGCGCGCGAAGTGCGGCGGCGCGCGCTGCGGCGGCGCGGCGCGCGACTCGTAGTGCGTGCGCCCCGAGTAGCGGAAGCGCGAGCCCAGCCGCGGGAACAGCGTGCTCTTGGTCGCGGGCTCGGGAGACATCAGCCTGCGGGGCAGGGCAAATAGTATTGTATTTCATATGGAACACCATCTTGCATCTCGCGTCTGCAGTCTACAAGAGATATCGCGCGAAGTCGGGCGAAATCGAGCAACTTCGCACGATATGTCCAATGACCGGGTGAGGGTCGCAGAAATGCACTGTACGCGACAAACACAGGTACGCTCGATTTGTCGATGCTTGATGTCCAACAGTGATCGTTACCTGAAGAACGTGTGATGCTCCACGCAAGTCTTCCACAGCTTTTTGGCGGCGCGATGGTTGGCGAGCTTGAACCCGACGGTGGACTCGAACTGCTCGAACTCGCCCGGCCGCAGCTTCACATAGAAGTTGTGACGTTTGTAGCTGATCTTTAGGATCTTTGGCCAGGCGAAGCGGTTTATGCGTAGTCTGTGAGGGAGAAATGAGAAAAGATTAGTAAAATAAGTTGAAATTGTGACTGAAATAATTTTCCGTTCCCGAAAGGCATAACATTACTCGAAGGAGCTCGTGGCTACGTAATAACAGCCACACGGGTCGATCCATCAGGTTAAGCTATTCTTGCCGGGGTTGTGGGGTCTGTGGATGGGTGACCATCTTTACATACCAAGACTCCTCCGTGCCTCGGAAAGCTCGTTAAGCCGTTGGTCCCGGCTGTCATTTGCGGATCTTTGACAGTCGTTACGGATCGTCAGAAGCCCGAAAGTCTGACAACCAGTCTTACCAAAGGGGTATCGTATTGCCCAGTTACTGGGTTGTGAAGGTCAGATAGGCAGTCGCTCCATGTAAAATACTGGATATTAGTTGTTAAGACTTACTTCTCTCGATGCACGAGCAGGCCAGACGAGCACACTCCGAGCGTAATGTCGACGTTCTCCGAGTCCTTAGCCGGGTGTAAGTCTACGCCGTACATAGCCAGCTTCTTGGCGTTCTCCAGGTAATTGAGCTCGGCTTCCGCTGGGGTTTGACCTCTGTGGGAGAGTAATTGATTGAAATAAATATAAGAATTTATTACCTATGAATTAATTTTACATAGGGTGACACAAGGAATTTATGGATTATAGGACAAGTGGGAAAGTTGCATGACATGAAAAATTGTTGACATTTTTTTATTTAAGCTATTGACATTTTTGTAATTTGTTTATGTTTCTTTGACATTTGTATTTGTTATGTAGACAATTCTTGACTTGGTGGGTACTCTTTTTTGTGACATGTAATTTAATTATAATTTTGTCAAATTAGAATCAATAATATTGTCAAAAAATTTGCATGCCGAATTTAGTCGGCGGAATATGAAGAACTATTTGTGTATATGCTATAAAATCTGTAAAATACCGTATTTCAGGCAAATAAATGAATCTATCTATCTATCTATCACAATAGGCGGTTAAAAGACAACCTTTGAATGGATTATAGGGAGAAGAGACAATGTTGAATGTAGTTTGTGATTTACTTACAATAAAATAAATACATCCATATATAAAGCATATACTCTTCTTAATAATCATTAATAGGTTATCGGGAATATTAATAGGTTTAAGAGATTTTTTTTAGTGTACCATTTTACAACGAGAACGTAGAGGTAGCAAAAAAATATTTATGTAGAATTCCTTCCTATAACTTTACCACAGTCGGAATAAGGTTCGAAATACAAAAAATTGCTAAAAGGTTTCAGCTTTGACCAAAATAAGAACTCAATTCAATGTAATAAGATAGTCTTAATAATGATGTTATGGTTTTGGTTGTGCTCGTGTACATACCGGTGCGTCTTGTGCAGTTCCAGCACCTTCTCCTCCAGGTCGGGCGTGGCGGCGGCGGCGGGCACGAGCTTGAGTTGCTTGCACAGCCCCGCGTTGGCCTCCGCCGCCTCGTAGTCGCCCAGCTCCGACTGCAGCAGGTAGCTGGCCAGCAGCGCGTGCGTCACCGTGGAGCAGGGGAGCCGGCCTGCGAGCGAATGGGATAACTTAATCATGGCAGTTGCTATCGACTTGTCTCTACTTAAATCTCTGCAGCTTTGTCAGTCATTATCGAAGGCGAATCATCGTTCCTAAATCATTGCAAAACTATGCAAAAATTAGCAGCTAGAGCAATTACTATGCAGGCGCGGTCCGAGGGGGGGTCCGGGGGGTCATGACCCCCCAAAATCATTCAAGCTGTCGAGAGACTGAGTAATTTACGTGCTTTACTAACTAAAAACTGTAGGTTGAGCCAATTGGGCCACAGTGACACCGATAGGCGTAAATAAAAAAAAGTTTTTAGAGTACTTATCAATTAGGTAACCATTTCCCTAAAAATGTTACTCGGCACCAATGGTGACCCCCCCCCCCCCAAATCTTGGCCTGCGACCGCACCTGTTACTATGTAATAATTTGGTAGACAAAATGCCTCAAAACGATATTTCAATACGATAGCCGCCAGGAAACCACCATCACTGGTGCCGGAGGACGGCTTGCTGTAATCCAATACCCACCTTCTTTCGGGGAGTTCCATACACATGAATAGGCTAGAAAGAATTACATCTAGGTAACGTATTGCTTACCTTCTAGCAGGTCTTTCCTGACCGCCAGCACCAGTTGGTACCGCGTGAGCTCCTCCTGCAGCTGCGCCGGCTCCGGTGGGTAAAACTTCACTGAGAACCGCAATGACCATGGCTCGTCTGCAATCAAATATACGTTTATTATTAGTTTTTCGCAATATAATATATATATTTTTAATAAGTTTAGATATCGATAGCCATCACATCTGTAGAGTTTTGCTAGTTAATTTAATTTGATCCTATATAACTCATCTTACACTACTCCTTTACTCATTAAGTTCTCTGCTAGAGTTGTGCCCTTCTGTAAGTGACGACTTTGCAATACCTAAATCTGTGAGCTGTTTGTGTATTAGCTAGTGAGTAAGTTGTTGTACTGCATATCAATAAAAAACTATGATCGCTCGATCTGTCAGAATTGCATAAAAATAAACATGAAATAATTGTAATAAGGTGAGTACTCACGTTTGAGCATCTTGGAGAGCCTCTTCTCGAGGTCGACCCAGACGCGCGGGTCGCCGCGGTCCTCGTACAGCAGACCGAAGTAGTCCTTCTCCACCAGGTTCAGCTTGTCACACACTTTGCCTAACAGCTCCTGTCCCCGGATCTTTCTCTGAAAGGTGACAAATATAAAGATTTAATTACTTCTATTATAATAGGTTTGAGGTATCTCTACTTCAGTCGGTTAGTCAGCACGTCAACGCGCGCTGTCGATGAAAACCAGGGTTGTGGCTCTGTCTTGTATAGTTTCACAGCATTATGCTGAGCGATGGGCGTTTTGCGTGGATGAGCCGCATATTTCCCCCCAACTTGAACTTTATATATTTTTTTTAAATTCCTTTAATATCACACTAGCTACCGCCCGCGGCTTTGCCCACGTGGTATGTCGATAAAAAGTAGCCTATGTCCTTCCCCGAGATGCCATCTATCTCAATGCCAAATTTTATCGAAATCCGTTCAGTGGTTTAGGCGTGAAAAGGTAACATACAGACAAACAGACAGACACACAGACAGACAGACCGATAGACATACAGACAGTTACTTTCGAATTTATAATACTAGTATGGACTAGTATGGATTTTGTGCCACAGAGAGTACATAGTCTGAATGACCCTAAAATACTATTATACAAGGTTAAGGTTTAACGAGCTTCAGAACAGAGCTTATTGAAGTGGTTTTTGTACCGATACAAAGGAAAGAAAGTCAGCTACGTCATCATTTTATTATCCGATCAATATTTTTAATGAACTAACAAGAACCATGTGTTCTTTTTCTCACACAATTGTAGGACAAGTTAAAGACACCATACTCGGTGTCAGGGACATCGACGCGCAAACTGTTACCTTGAACTCAGTACATGATTGTAGAGCTCGCAGCGTAGAAATTCGTCAGTTATAAAAATAACTGTTTCATACATTTTGACCGTGTAGGTATTGCACATTTGTATGAAACAGAACAGCAGTTTTTTTTTATAACCAACGAAAAGTTTCAACCCTGGCGGGTATAGAATCATGTATTGTACCATGAATATGGTACTTAACAGTTTAAATTGCGCGTCGATGTCACACCCTGTATAGCTAGTACTTACATCGACATCCAGCTCCATGATGGAGCCATCCAGCAGTTCCACCCGCACCCTGGCGATGTTGCCAGCCGGGCGGCGCCGCGGGGAGGCCTCCTTGGCCTTGCCCTTGGCATCCTCCTTGGCCACTCCCTCCGGCATCGTGCCGCGCGACCTTCAGACCCTGGAATGAGGAAATGGTTTTATGAGTCTCGTGGAGAAAATGTTTTTATTACGGTATTGAGTTTTATGGTTTTGTTTTGCCGAGTGAGGCGAGGTAACTAAATTATACAATTGGGGCATACCTACTTTCGCTAGAAAAATAAATAATCTTACTTCTTACGCCGAATTAGTTGCTAGGAACACTAAAAGTTACTACGACATTTTTGTTGAATATAAAATACGCAGAATTTATAATAATATACACTAAAGCTGATCCAATATCGATTATGCTAAGTTATGAACTGAGAGAAACTAGAACTAGTAAGAAGTAGCAACAAAACTATTTTCGAAAATATAAACAAGAATAAAATCATTTAATAATGGTGACTCAAGCAGTGGCCCATTTACAGAGAGGTCACTTCACTTCGTTGGCACCGAAGATGCCCACACAATTAAAATTATCATTCGCTTTATTAACAACAACATTTGCACGTATATTCAAATCAAAAAACATCTGAGTCAGACACAAAACAATAAAATTGATTCTTCTCATCTACGTGTGCATCTCCGAAACCTTTAGGAAAGGAACGTAAATATTACAGCCGCGGTGAAAATATTGGAGACATATCAGTCAGGTGAGGCCCTCACAGAGAGGAGGCCTGTGTCCCAGCAGTGGGAACTTAATAAGCTGATTAAAAAAAAAAAAAAACAGTCATGTTGGTGGAGAAGCTATCTGTCTTGTACGGACGTGCTGATTACTTTCGTACTGGCATAAATACTACAGGAATAGAACAAGCCGTAGTACAAAGCCAGCCAGCATGGTGACATCGGGGCTGGCTCTGGCCAAGGGTCTCCAGCTGGCGTAGCAAGGCGCTTTCTATCTCTACGAAGAATAGACATAGCTTTTTCTATACAAAGTGACAGTTCGTTTCTTCATTTTTGACATCCACCGTAGAAATCTTTCTACAATCTGTCATTTTGTCTTTCATTTCTAACGATCTTTGTCTAGGTCTTTAAAGATGTAGACTATTTCGGAAGAAAGCTTTCTATCCTTACTGTCAAAATCACACTGACAACCGATAAATCCTATGATAAAACAAAGAATTCTGAGTCGAATTATGTAAAAGAGTGAATTTCGTAAAAAGTGCAGTTGTCTCTTTCTATTTTGCTGCCGTCTCGTACTGTCTACTGTCTACAGGAAACGTCATTTTTGTCTTCTCTTCCGTCGACAAAACGGTGCTCATGCTACGCCTGCTGACATGTTTTAAGTATGCCGCACTAGTGAAGAAGATTTTAATACAACAAACCAGTCAATGCATTCCTAACTCCATGCACGAACATGTTTGGAATCTATTAGTTCCTCTTTACAACCAAAACATCTAAACTTCTCGATGGAGTTTATATAGGACCTGAGCTAATAAACAGTGTAATAGCCACATGAACGAGGAAAACCGATCAAACAGTTAATAGCAATACATTAAACTGTATCTGGCGTGTGGTCCTCGCTATGAATATAACGTCCCATCGCGTAGGAACTTAGATGGTAAAACTGAAGTACTATAACTTATCGCGGAGTTGCGAAAATTACTCTTACGTTAGAAAGTAAGCCCTGTCAGGATGTGGCTTTTCCCAACTATATTGGGTTAGTTGCCATTATTTTACATGAAGTAACTGCCTATCTGACCTCCTCAATTCAGTTACTGGGTAATACGATACCCTTGGTAAGATTGGTAGGCACACTTTTAGGCTTCTGACTACCCGTAACGACTGTCAAAGATCGACGAATGACAGCCAGGACCAACGCCTTAATAAGCTTTCTGAGGCACGGAGGGGTCTCGGAATGTAATGATGGACACCCATCCACGGACCGATCGCGGCAAGCGTAGCTTAACCTAATCGATCGACCCGTGCGGTTGTTATTACCAACGATCCCCCAGATCTATTACAAGAATGTGAAGTGATAATATGGAAAATCCCGGATTTTAAGCTGGTTATGTTAATAACACTGCGAAATGACCGACCCTTTTTCTTAGCCAATTTGCCTCTTCAGCATCGTTCCCTACGACATTGTAGCGGGATTGGCCAACTTTAGTATTTATCGTAAGCCCTATACGATGACTAACGCAACTGGAATCATCTTTGACCTTACTATAGCTACACACCTAGGTTGTACAAGACAGCCCGTACGATACAATGGCGTGGATCGAATGTGCACTGCGTGGGAACCCATTGTTGACGAACATAATATTAGAAGTTGTTTGGAATTGTACAGGATAGATTCATTTACCTCAATTATGTAACCAGGCAAATTTTCCAACTAAGATCTTTTAGACACACGGGAACTAGTCTTCGACACTTCAAAGTCAGCTTATGACCTAAGTTTACACCCCGTCGATTTAATAGTTCCGTCTATCACACGTGAATGTTCTAAAGTTACCAAGACCCACTATTCTCCGATGATTAAGCTCTAATGGAGATGAAACTATCTCCATTAATCGAGCACAGAGCCAATTTCGTGCGATAACCAAATTATCTAACCCTGCGCTAGCCTAACTTAAATGAATTACAGCCATCCCTTCCACTGCTAACTATATACAAACATCTATGGATGGGATCATCTATAATTCAGTTTACGTTGACACTTAGAAATCACGAATGGTGGAAATTGACTATCATTTTCTCAGAATCGAATGTGAAGGTGGTCTATGATAATCAGTCGATGTTTACAGGTTAATCTTCTCAATCGCAATCACAATGAGCAATGAGACAATGAGCGTTCTAAACTGATTTGGTTGCCTTATAAAAACCACTAATATTTATTTACCGTTTTTCTACATCCTTCCTTTGACGCCGCATCTTCCAATACAATGTTCGTTACGATTCTAGCGTGTAATTATACAATTAAAGCCGGTCCGTCTGTGCGACTATTATCTACTTGCAGAGCCGTTTGATTGCGTCCTTTATTACTGTGCTGTCGCGACAAACACAATTATTTTCAAGTTATAGCACTGTACTTACTTGAATTTTATCCGATAGAGTTACTGGTCAGTCTCCTGCCAACATGTCTGTCCAACTTCTGATCTTTTTCTTCGGGTTAATGGTACGGCGATTTTTAAACAGCACAAGTCCAAATTTTTCGATTGTGAAGAGGTAGAATGACATTGACGAATTCTGCTATTTGAATAATCGAAGTCCTATGATGTCATCTTGTGAAATTATTCGCGTAAAATAAAAACAAACACGCTTGTCATTGTAATTTTCGTTTTCGGGGTGAATATCAAAGTAATGAATAGAAACGAGATGGTCTTGAAATAACGCTCGCAAAAATACTGTACAGTCCTCCTAGTTGACTTGCTAATCTACATAATAAGATTTAAGCTTTTCTCGTAAATACGAAAAGAACAGCTTCTAAAGCAAAAGCTAATTCTACCAGTCGCACAAAAATTATTTCCTCTGTTTTATCCTTAGAAACTACAGTGCTTCACAATATAGTGTTTTCCGGGCCTCCTGCTGTGAAAACTGAACGTCTGGTCTCCCAATTCTTACAATTGAATTAAGACGCCACTGCCGTAGACGAGGAATAGCAACAGGAACTACAGGAAATTGGAATTATATTCATTAGTCATGGAAGATACGGAAGCATGCACAATAATTTTCTGTGGAAAAAATTGTTCATGAGTATCTGTGCCTTTGGCTTCTAATTAACACGACATATGACTAGTCGGCACTGGCACAAATTGTAATCTGCGAATTGTAATAGAGATCAAAAGTGACGGAAAGCTGTTCGGTTTCAAAGAGATCAGTTCGAAGAAAATCTCTCGCTCTATTTAGCACGTCAATACAATATCACAACATTACCGCTTCCTCTATTCCCAACTCTTACGACTACTATTATCAGAAGTTCCACATTTACCACCATCAAACCATAGTGCCGTTCATAAAACGCTCGAACTGGTTTACGTCTAAATCTCTTTATTCGCAGAAACTTTAGCGTCTTAACAGTCGGAACCCTGTAATTTGTTTAATGTTTCGGATACACGCTTAATAGACATTTTGTCGGAATATGGCATACGCTGGCAGACGGCCAAACGTGACTCAGTAAGGCTGGGAGCATACGGACTACTTCGGGGTTTGCGGGAAGTCATATCTGGGGTATCAGAGCCAGAAACTTATCGAATGATACAGGTTAGCTTCGAAAATTCTCTCAATAAACGATTTCCGAAAAACTTTATAGTTTAGTTAGAGTAAAAGTTGAACTTTTCGTTGCATTCCTGTATTTAGCATTTTGTACGAGAATTCAGTTTGTCTTATATTCGACTGATAGTGTATTCAAGAGCTAAGAACATAACACTCCTTGTATTCGAGTTGTTTAGTTATCGATAAGTTTATTGGACAGTATCGATTTATTGAGTAAACAGCGATGTTTCATACTAGTATTTACGAGGTACCTAGTATTTGATTCACTGCTTCGATGCATTCATAGTATTTCTATTTTAGAATCGAAGTGAATCAACTCCTTTGGGTGTAAAAGTAATAATCGATTGAGGAAAAGGGGACCCACAAAAGGGGAAACTTTTTTATCAGCCATAAACCATATTCTTTCGTGAAACATAGCCCTATTCATAAAAGTTTAGACACGAAAGCACGCAGAATGTTTTTTTTGGCACTACTTGGGCCTTGAGGCCTCAAATAGAAGCCTATTCTTAGCCGAGAACTACAAACTTAGTAATTGTTATCCAAACAAGTTTCCACGTGCCCCCAGGCCCAGGCTCACAACTGACAAAGTCTGTATAGTTCGCTTGCTAATTGAGGGACAACGAGCAACTGTGCTCTTGGGCTTCTCCTCTTAAGCTTTTACTTCACTCTTTATTTGATTTGGAGATATTTTAATTTTACTAAGCTATACATAGTTCAAGTACACCGCTAAGTAATAGAGCCGTGCTTTCGTAAAATTTAGAACGGGCGTACGGGATCTATAATTATGACAATCATTGTGGGTTAATGTGTATGTATTTAGTTGGCAAGCCATAAATAACTATAATACATAATAAATTAAGTATAACGGAAATACAGTGTGAGGGCAGCAAAATTTTTCGCCAAGATGGTCAGTATAATTCTTACTGCCTCGGGTTTAAGGGTCTTTAAAACTTTCTAGTTTTAAGTTTAGGCATTAACAACAACACTGTCAATACACGAAAATATATACATTATATCAAGTAACTAGGCTTATCAGAGTCAACTTTTGGCCATTAGGGCCCTGCCAAATTGCTCGTTAAAGCCCGCGGCTCCAGTTGAGTGTAAATTCTACTTGAATTTACAATGACTCCGTAAGGAGAAACGGTCTCGTAGATAAGAAAAACCGTTTAAATTGCTAATATAATTAATTTGCAAGGGTAAATAGAGCGCTATGTTTATTTAAATTTGCATAACTCAATAACATGACCCTTAAACAATAAGCAAGAAAACGACGGAACCCACATTAGGCATTAATTATCTATGTCCAAATTCGTATTCCAGGTCTGGTTTTACCTTGTGACTAAGCAGGATATGGGCGTCCTCCGCTTCTATCATTGAGTGGGCGTCTTGAGGCTAAGGTAAAGATTTCAGTTCACATTCATGCACAACTGGGGTCACTGTACTGTCATGCATAAGACTCAAAATTATTTGACCCATCACACATACATGAGCCTTAGGCTACCAACACCTTTACCAGTAACCTTCGTCCGAACATTATAATAAATCAATGCCAGCCCCTGACCGTCCACAATGACGTGACATCATGGCGGCTGATTCTAATTCAGCACAATATAAACTTTAACCGGCCCTACGGAATGAGTCAGGCGGCGCTTTATATTAGCATAATATATTCTGTGCTAAGGTCAATTGGCAATACGGGTGCCGAAGGTATGGTGACATAAGACTTTGATGGCAGGAATAATTATTACCAATCAACTACGTTTTGTTTAGTTAGTTATTCATCTTATCTAACTTTATAAGAGTATCAATAACAGTGAAGACCATGACACTAGTACGGATGAAGAGGAAGGACCGAGGCATGAAGTCAAATACACGCTTGTCCAGATTGAGGAGAAAAAACAGCTCAGTAACTTCATAGAAAATTGTGCTGGAGCAATACGACAAGATCTTAGTAATAAATCCGAATTAGAAATGTTTGCCAACAATCACGCCCCTAAAGTGAAAGATCTCGATGATATTTGATAAAGGCGCAGAATCCATGTTGAATAAACAGATAAGTAGTCATTCTAATACAGAAAACCAAGAACGCTTTGCACAAACAGACCCAAGATCACTCTAGTTAAAACAAAATAAAACCCCAGTAATCAACAGGGAAATGGCTTAAATAGACTCTCTAATGAACAATAAAAGCCACAGCTTCTAATCTAGATCTCATTGGCCAACAGCGATCTCATTTACCCTTCCTAGATAGATTTAACTAGACTAGACGGCGCTTCAGCTAATTAAAGTGACAATAGTGCGGGTAACTGACAGTCTGTGCTAGAGAAACTCTATTAGGACTGGGTAATGGACTTAGATGAAGTTGTCGTTATATTGGGAAGCTGAGTGAACTTAGAAGCAAGATAGTTGAGTGAAGGGGACATGGGAACTTAATTTGTTCGAAAGGGTGGTGATTTTAATTAAGATGTATGATTAATACGATGCAAATGTGCTTTATGGAAAACCATTTAAAATTAAACCCGATACGAATATAACTGTTAATAACGGTAGTACCAATGGTACGATAGGTGATTTTATGGCTGCGATCAATAGTGCCCATATCAGATTTTAAATCAATTATATTATTCATAATAGATACCCTGCTGTAGACGGTATAATGAACAATAAAAGTGCTCTAAACTAAGACAATGTAATTTAAATTTTTATTTAGAGCAAAACCTACTCTCTTCGCTCGGCAGATGACCAGCGATAATGTATTACAAAATTACAAGTTACAACTTCCTCATGTAGTAACACAAATGTACTTAGTTAAGTACCAAAACCAGACGCCGAGGGCGATGACCTCAAGAACAACTGCGTAAGCCTACTTTATGGAACGCGCGAATATTCATTGTAACTTGCTATGACAAGCTAAGATATTTCGTACACAAGTTTGTTGTAAACATTATGTCATATTTCGGAGTTTATTTCGGTAAATATTTGTGTAAGAGTAACAACATGACAATGGATCATACGGTTTACGATCTGCAGGCGTCTAATGCCAAACATGGCTCATGTATGGGCTACGTCCAAAGATGGAGAAAGTCATCGAACTCTTAGTTTTATTGATCACCACGTTTGGCATGCTGCCGGTGAGTTAGATCGTTAAAGCTGACTATGTAATGACTAGCCCTCTTGCCTTACATAGCGACGGTAGAAAAAATACTTCAGACCCTCATCTTAATCAATAAGGTACAGATACCGTCACTGCGTACGATGAAAATGGAGCACAAATTCATAAAATAACGGAACTGCACACTCAACCAATACAGGATTGAGACAAATAAGAACATAACCTATCTGCTTTATTCACTACAGCTACACTCGTAGGCGATTACGATCTTAACGCAGAGAAGGGGGCAAAACAGGATAGTGATAAGTGTAAACGAGCGGCTGAAAGTAGAACGGACGGTAAAAAAAGGAACCCAAAAGGAGTATACCCTAAACTCCCTGGGAAAGATGTTATAATGTGAGAGATAAATATGATGAGATATTAGATGGATACGATAAATATTGAAAAGATCCCAAAAGGCACAGATACAGTCCCGACGATCGGAAACATGCCTAAATTGACCAGTAAACGTCTAGCATTTTTTTTTCTCCCCGGATCGTCTTACGAATTTGTCGAATTAAAATTCGAAGGACCAAATATGTATCCGAGCACTCCATTCATATAAAAATCTCAGCGCTACAGGGTAGGTCTGATAGGCGCCGGGATGGCCGGATGGCGTCATCCACTTAGCTGTTTTATTAGTTAATTTAGTGAGCCCGTCGCCTATAAGAGTCTACAACTATATTGAGATTGGCAACTTAACGGTTGGAATGTTAAACACTCTGTTTGTGAGCTAATACAATTTACTGAAGTCTGCCCTTCAGTGCCTATTCTTAGATTGTGACTATTGTGAGTTAGCTGGAAAGGGATTCAATGGTTTATATAGGATGAAACTATTAGCGATGAACGAAACATTATACCGGACAAGCTTTGGTTTTCAACATCCAAAACCGGAGGTGTTTTAAAACATTGCAGACTTTACCCATCTGCAGCGTCGTTGCTCCCAAATGAATAAACCGAATGCAGTTTCATTATGCTACCTAGATTGGATAATTTAATAAACTTCTTCAGTCAACGTTGAGAAGCTTTGAAAGTACACAGTTTCAGGTAAACTACAAAGGTGACCAAATATTTGAAACGAACGGTACAAAATTTCTTGGACTGCATATTGATAACGATATGTCATGGAGGACTCAAATCGATCATGTATGTGGGAAGCTCAGCAAGTTTTCCTATGCTCTTTATATGCTAGGAAAAATTGTGAATATGCCAGCGCTCCTAGCTGCTTATCATGGTTATGTCGCCTCTACATTGCGATATGGCCTTATATTTTGGGGCAATGCTACTAAGGTTGAGGAGGTATTAATAGCACAAAAAAATGTATTCGAGCTATATGTAAAATTAAACGAACGGATTCATGCAAGCCACATTTCCAAAATTTAAAAATATTGACTGTCCCATCCCTCTATGTCTATGAAGCCTGTGTATTTGTAAAAAACAACATGTTTTTATATAAATCTGTCGAAAGTCAACGGCGCTCAAACAAGTTGCACCCGTTAGGCACTAAAACCAAATTTCTCTATAATAGTATATATGCAATGGCTCCAAAGCTTTATAACAAATTACCTGATCAAATTGTATCAAGCAGCAACATGAATGAGTACAAACGTAAGCTTTTTAAATTATTGAATGACAAGGCATATTATTCCGTTAATGAATATCTTAATGATAAATTAAAATAATATCGATATAATTTTATAACTATCTGATTAATTAAAATGTTGCTCCCCTGACATAAAGATATTCTATATTGACATTTTTTATTTCATTTATTATTTCATTTTATTTCTTTTAATATTGTATACGAAATTTTGACAAAATACTACCATTTGTTTATGTGCCGTTTTAATCTTACTTAATAAAGTTTATTACATAATTATTATTATATTACTAGCTGCCCCGCTCCGGCTTCGCACGGGTAGCACTAAGTACCTACCCTACCCCTACCCTACCTACCTTACCTACCCTACCTACCCTACCCCTACCCTACCTACCTTACCTACCCTACCTACCGTACCTACCGTACCTACCGTACCTACCATACCTACCCTACCCTACCTACCCTATCTACTCTACCTACCCTACCTACCCTACCTACCCTACCTACCCTACCTACCCTACCTACCCTACCTACCCTACCTACCCTACCTACCCTACCTACCCTACCTACCCTACCTACCCTACCTACCCTACCTACCCTACCTACCTACCTACCCTACCTACCCTACCTACCCTACCTACCCTACCTACCCTACCTACCTACCTACCTACCTACCTACCCTACCTACACCTACTTTACGTTTAAACCTTCCCTTGAGGATAACGAACACAACAAAAAAAGAATTGGCCAAATTGGTCCAGGCGTTGTTGAGTTATGCGCTTACCAACACATTTTGCGATTCATTTTTATATTATAGATTAACTATTTATTAATGTTTGGCATGAAATTGTGACATCTACTTACCTATTGACTTTATTTTGTTTTCTGTTTTTTATTTTTTGCTAAGTCATTTTGTATGCCTTCTGGCGGGACATAGTATGGACCAACATTTTTTATTTTTTTAACATCTGTATAAATTTACCCTATGTGCACAAAATGAATAAATGAATTTGAATTTGAAAAAAAAAAAAAAAGTTAGAACAGTATAAAACTTGCTTTCAGAATTGAACTTGAACCTATCACGCTAAGGGCAACAAAACCTTATACCATATCATTGTCAGGGACACAAATAGCTCACCATGAAGTTCTATACATAGCGGTACCATCATAGTGATATATCTGATTATTTATAAACGCTATAAATATATGTGTTTATATTACAACTAACGTATTGAATCACCCGACACGTGCGCTTGTGCTATCATCCTCGTAACTCAGTAGCACAAAAATATTATTGAACCAACATTTTATTTGTATGATTCAACTATGATTTATCGTTGAGTAATGTGGTATTAGATAAAAGAAGCGGTATTTTAGGTCTGGAAATATTTTAAATTCACATCCGATATCCTCAAGCTCATCATTATTATCCAGACTTTTTTGCGAGGCGTTCCTCAGTAGCAGCCCGGAGTTGCTGAATTTGTACCCGGTCCTTTTTATGTCATTGTTCCATGTTTAGTATATAGTAGTACATATATCGTTATCTTTACGGTCCGGCAAATTGCAGCACTCAAATCATTTAGCAATCAATTTTCTCGGGTTTATAACATAGCTAAGTCTAATTGCTTTAGCTGCCGTTTCAACAATATATTTCAAATCTTTTGCAGCTTTTATATACATCTCCAGCACTACAACATTTTCAAGATACGCAACTTCATAGTTAAACCCAAAAATACACGACAACACATCGACACTTCAGCTGGGTTCCACCAGATACCTTTCGGTTACGGTCCGTATATCGTCCAAGCAGTAAATTACAACCGATGGTTACGCGCGGTTACGACTCGTTGTGATTTACGATTGCTTTGAACGTGTTTGTTCAGGAGCCACTATGTGTGGAATGCTGATGGAAGATGTGGTAGAAAACAAACCATGTTGATCCCAGGTTTTAGTTAATTTATGAGCACGACAAATGTTTCGAATCGTAGAGCGTTTAATCATGTGTGATTTGTAGCATAACCACAAACAGAACCACAATTTTAATTCCGCGTTGCTTTCCAGAATTAGCCAGGCAAGAAAAGAAAGCTCCATCTGGAACTTCGGATAACGCTAGTGACTTATGTAATCATATCCTAGCAAAAGCAAACGTGACTTTATTATAGAATTCCAGTCATATACCTCGATCAATTTAAACAAGAACATAAACCAGCTCATAGATAGATCCATATTCCCAACTAGAGCAGGAACTAATAACTTAGCTTCAGAAAGTCATGAAGTTATTCAAAACATTCACATACGAAGGCTTTCTACAACAACATGGCGGCGCCAGTTAGTCCATGTTGGACTCAATATCATTCGCATTTCATGTCTAGCTTTAGCATATCTTAACTTCGATCTCAATTCTATTTCTAGTGAAAGAGCTAATATTTCAGTTCCGGCCAATTTAATATCTGAGCATTGAGCTTAAAAGGAAGATAACTGGAAATGGAATCCGTATAACGTACGTTTTTAATATACGTTATTATGGCTTTTAGTCGAGGATTTGCTTTGAAGTATAAATATTTGAATCTCGTAAATGCCCTGAAGAAGTATGCAAAGATGTAGCGACAAATATGCAAAGCCTCAGTTGTCTTCTTGGTCTTGAGATACAGAAAGACCAGGCGACAACACTAAATTCGAATATATTCCTGACACAAAAATTGCTTAATACAAAGCTTCAATTACATAAATCCTTTCTGTTCCATAAATATCTTCTTCCTTTGGTCCGCACATTCGGACTGGATCGATGCACAGCAACATACAGACGGTCGCGAATACATTATTCACGCGTCCGACTCTATGGGGTAGGCAGACATGTTGACAGACGCCTGACGCCTGTCGGCAAACAGAGGGGAGTGTGGACTGAGATATGAGGAGAGGACCAACATTGATCTATTTGTTTCTGTTCATAAAATAATAATCATCTTACGAGAATTATTTATCTTCAAAAAATAGAATAAGAGAATGATCAGAACAATGTTCGGAGCAACAATCATGGCTTGTTGCATGTTTACTTTACAGTTAAGAATCTGCTAATCTGTCGCATCTTTATTCACTTTGAATTAGCAAATGTTCATACATCTTGCCAATTTACAATGTAATACATATGGTACCCGTATCCAAACCAGTCAGCAACTTGATGAACAGAATAATTACTACAAATAAAGTTGGAAACGAGGACCCACTAAGAAAGTTGGGAACAAACTTGACGCTTTTACAAAACTGTAATCACAAGCGAAAAGAAGGCCTCTAATAGCGGAGGGTGGAAGATTGGTCAACAATGGGACAATCAAAGCTGAATATATGAGGGGCGGTCCCTACCGACCTAACAATCAGTGCTTTCAAGTGAAGCCGATTATGGCAATATGCCAAGAATCCTGCTATTCGTATTTTGGTCCTTCCACCATAATAAGATTCCCAAACACTAAATTCTCTCAAATTTTAAAGTTTAAAAAAATCTTTACCACGAAACCCACAAAATTATTCAAACAGTCGCGGCTCACAATTCCGAGGAACACATAAAACGCATCAAAGCATTGATTCCCCTCACCGGGAACAAAGTTGGAATTTAAAACGAAAGTTGATTCGTTCGTTTTGGTGGAGGCACCCTGAAACTTGGGAGTTTACACCATTATTGTGAAATTGAAGAGTTGTGGGCGTTGTGGCTGCACGCAAAGATTGATCACGAAATCGAGGAACGCGGAATGTTGGCAAATGCAGCGGCGGGACTGCCATACAAGCTGAAAAGCCCGGCTTGCCTTCAAAACTGAGCCAATCAATTTAAAAAAAAAAACTACTCTATACTTCCAAGTCAATCCTTCATGTCGCAAGAATTGATAAGAATAATAACATAAAAACTTCGCGCTGCACCAGCCGCGCGCTATAAGTAGAAACAATGCACCGTTGCCAAACTGCCACAGTTGCGATCTCGCTCTAACACTATAGCGTTAGGCGAGATCGCATCCATGAATGAAGACGTCAATTCTGTAGTACATTGCATCTTTCTCGCTCACACACGCTTGCGGCAACGGTGCAGAAGCCAGCTTCTAGACCTCTCATTTTTGCATTGAAAATGCGTACCTACGTTGTCGATACTATTAGAATGTACTTATTTTGCAAAATGTTCTAATATTTAAGCCCGGCTTTTGAGTTTTTATGAATGGAACGAATCGTGTGTTTGAAGTTCGCGCAAATGCACTAGCCGCGATGTTGACCCGCGTAAAGTGAAGTGAGTTACAAGTCCGCGAAGCGACTCAATTTGTTATTGTTTTGAAATAATATTTCGAGATCAGTATTTTATTTTTCAATTGAGGTAATGAATTACCTAGTTTTATTATTTAAAATGATGTGATAGTTATTGCGGCTATGTCATTCCTTATGCTTAGTAGTGTTTTTATCATCAAAATGTGAATTTGGAAACTGTGTTCGAAAAGGTATGTAAATACATTGAGTTTTCTGACAGTAATTAAGTAACTGTTTGCTTCACCGTAATCAACCCCAAATTACTATAACTCGGAAATATAAACAATTAGGTAGGTATTTTTGTCAGTCGAAGAATATATTGAAATTGGCATTCGATTGCTCAGTATGTATAAAGTTAAGAGTATGACCAAACTTAGGTAGCCTAGCTGGTGCCACGAAAGACATCAAAATTTGTATAGTGGTGTTTGTATGGCAATTGTAGTTTTGGTAAACCACTAAAAAACAAACAACTTATTAGAATACATCTCATCAAGATCACAAAACACAATAATTTTCGTATCGAAGATATTCTTTGAAATAAAGGCGTTTTGAAATAAAGATTAGAGTTGGCTATTGTCATTATGATTAATTATAAAATGTTATATACCCAATGTAATATCTTATTTAACATTTTCAATCGAAACTTAAATTTAGTTAAAACAAATCGATAATTTGGGGCCATCTAGCGGCTTTTGATAGAATAATTTTTATGTGACAAGCGTTGACAAAGTTATTATGGTGAAAAGGTCCTGCGAAGTGGTGGGGTTACGCGCATTCGTTAATAGATGGCGCTTACGACAATTCCGTACCGCCTGAAATAATATGTAGAACTCTTCTTCATCCGTAAATCGCTCACTTGTCTGTTTTTTTAAATCTTTAAAAATCTGTCGGCTTGCCCTGGTTTTGAACCCTAGGCACGCCACTGGGCAAATGGCGATGTTATACAGAACTGGGTTCTTTGGGATAACTGTTTGTTCTTTATTACTTTGATTCGTTTTGAAATACGAATTGACAAATATATGGAACGAAATAACTGGTGGCTCCTAAATAAAATTTGACTGAACCGTCATATTATTAGGCCAATGTAATATTGTTTTTGTGAAAATGTTTCCAATTGCACAATTTAGCCTGTGAATCTGGCTATTTTCCTGTTTGAGACCATTAATTTGTATTGTAAATTGAACTGCCGACAAAAAATACTCCAATATAACAACATCAGTCTCGCCAAGCAACAACAACCACAATCAAAACTTGAGACCGCGGGAGCCATCGACATGTCCTCAAATGCTCAAATGCACAATACCACATTCGTTCCTACACCGCATCGGAATTGCTTCTAAACAGTTTTACACAACATAAAGACTTAGTAAGCATGTTTTGATAATAAAATGCTGTATACAGGAGTAAATTTATGTTCATTGATTTTATAAATCTGTGGGGACGTGACATTTAAAGTTTACTAGCCGATGAGTTTAAAGTTTAAGCGTCTCTACGAAATTGATATTGAATTTGGTATTTATGACGGCTTGAAGGCTTGTTGTAAGCATTAGGTGATAAACGGTGCCAACACACGTATTGCTGAGACCCCAAACTGTATTACTGTCACATTGCCGCCTAGACTATAAGTCGTCATGCAGAATTCCAGGTTATTCGGCGAAAAGGCAAAATTTAAGGACACCGTGCACTGCTTGCAGCAATCAGGAAGGCAATTTTTTGTGTAGAAATGAGGCATCAGTTAAAAAATCTTCAACTTAGCTAGATTCTACTAGAGCCAGATTAGCAAAAATAGACCTGATAATATATCTTATGTTTGCTTAGATACGCTCCGCTCAATTGATCAAAATGAAATTGTTAATTTTGCATATCTGCATAATCATAACCACACAAAACCGAAACATGACTAAAACTATAATACAATTAACGCATAAGTTTAATATCGCACGTGTGCGTGGCGTTTGCGGCCGGCCTTGGCCACGCCACCCAAATAATTCACTTAATGTGACATAAGTGTAAGCGACCTACATGTGATTATTAATTAAAACTACGGTCAGGGCTGGCAAAAACACTAAGAATATTCACCATTCATTTCTTTAAGGCTCTTACATACTGGCGCGATTCGCCGCACGACGCGACGCGCCGCCGCATTGTTCGCCGTGAAGTTTTCTCAGAAATTGTTTTGTTATAATTCGCGTCGCGCGGCGAATCGCGCCAGTATGTAAGAGCCTTTACACTTTATTCCATTTCTGGCTATCCTTATGCCTTTTTGGGATAAAATGATATTAATTAAGCCACCAAGCTGCTCTTAACAACCCTTTTATACTTAGTGCAAGTAATTTCCAATTAACATCAACAACTAATCATAGCTTTCTCCTCTAAGCGCTTTCTGCTCAAAGGACCATGCTCTAAATACTAGCACGAATGGGCAAAGCATATAAGGAAAGACAAAGAGCAAGAGCTTATACATATAATCGACTATCCATCGATATAATCCCATGGTTGCCCTACAAAAAACATCATAATTACCCATCAACAGGTAAACGGTCCTTTGAGCCGGATCCTGAAAGACCAAACGCCGAAAACTAGTCATTACACTAGTTTTTTCAAATAGAGCCCAAAACTAACTACAGTTAAATAACCCATTTGTCCTCGGTAGCAACCATGGTTATGCTATGACCTAACCGCGAGGGCGCGGCTCGCAATCGTGACATTTATGTTTGGGATCGCCTGTTTACCCTCAGGAGCACACTCTAGCACTATTTGTAGGCTCGCCTCAACTTCATATAGAATATCAACAGTAAAAGAATATTGGAAGCATTTCACGAACTGACCCAGTTTTGTTTATTTTGCCGGGAGATTGGAAAAGTTTAATAAAGTCGGATGCATACGTTTGAAGTGACGTTTAAAGGGCGCTCGAACGAAAGAACGAAATGAAGAATTTGGTAAAATAAAAGCGGGATCCCATAGCTTTATAGGACTCCTAACAAATGTGTTGGTCCCAGGTGGCAATAGAAATTAAATAAAAGAAAATGGTGAAGAATGACTTTTTGCCCCTGCAATATTATTTAATGATACAAAATTTAAGTTGCATCCGGTTAGACTGGAAGCCGACCCTACCACAGTTGGGAAAAGACCAGGGAGAGGCTTTGTTAAGCAAGTTCAAATAGTTTATTACCAAGAACGTCTGGCACAACAACATCACTTCAGAGAATCATAATGAGAGACCACGAGGTTTTAATTACGAGTCTACAGTCCACACAGCTTCTGTTGACACTTCTATGTAACCATTCATTATAATAATATATTCTACACCTCACAGAATACAGATTGCCTATTTAGTTATAATTAGGGTCTGCAGTCTATGTATACCGTCTATTAGTGTCTTTAAACTTGCATAACATAACATCACACCTGTATACCCGATCTCCCGAAAGGATAGGGAGGGATGTATTGTGTAGTATAACACGTTTCGCTTGCTATGTTTAAGTCATATGTTTAAGACGGCGAGCCTAATACCATCAATCGACTTTATATTCTGAAAAAGTTGGATTCATATGGATGGCACAAAAGGGCTCCGAGGCCTATGCTCAGCAGTGGGTGGACCAAGGATGCCAATGATGATTATAAGGATTTTAAAGTTACCTGTTTTTCCTAAGTTCTTAAATGTATTGTACATCTAGGCCTTTATTCATTTATATGGTACTAGCTTCCGCCCGCGGCTTTACCCGCGAGGTATGTCGATAAAAAGTAGCCTATGTACTTCTTAAGGACATAGGAGATAGATGGCATCTATCTCCCTGTCAAATATTATCAAAATCCGTTCAGTGGTTTAGGCGTGAAATTGTAACTTACAGACAGACAGACAGAGTTACTTTCGGATTTATAATATAAGTATGGATGACAGGAATATGAAAGTGCGCCCACATTTGATAAAAGAAACCCTTTGCAACTGACTTCAACAATGTGGGAAACAATATGAACCATTTCAAGAAATTACATACCACAGAAAGACAAGCCATGGTCAAGGTGACTTGATTAACAATGATAACAGCCTACAGCCTGCTAATAACGTCCAACATGAAAATAATGATGTCATTGCCGCAGTTCCCGGGACAATACATGCTGATAATTATTTTGTTATGAGCGTGAGAAACTACACAGAAGTCTTCGGTCGTTTTGTTAGACTATGTGGCTGGTGACAAATTGCGGACATGTGGTGCACACTAGGTCCGGAAACAAATGTGCTAGTTGTAAAATGTCTAGAAACAAATTCGATGTCTTGTTACGTTGGGGTTTATGTTCAGAAGTGAATGTAGGGCTAGATCTTATAATAAAGTTGAACTAAGGGGACGTCTTATTTATATTTGCAATCGCAAAATCGGGTCATGATTTTGGAATCTAAAACCATTGTTAGGTTAGTTTATTTTACAAACGTGGTAGCCACTTGAACCCAATTGAAAGTCGAAGTTGAAGCCAGCAGAGCCAGTATTAAGCAAGCAGTATTCGCGTTTACTATGAAGCAACTATAAAGCATATTATTTTGAATTTTCCACAAGTTTACGTACAACACCGCCGAGCTTTTCATTAAGGCATATTCACACGGCGAGCTCAGCCAGCAATTGACAAAGAATATTAGCGCACAATCGCGCAGGATCGCGCACACGTTTGCATGACAATGCGCGCTGATTAAATGTTTAAACAATGCGCTCGCGTGTTTATGAGAATGAACGTGGTTCCACGAAACGAGAGATTTTTTCTACTAGCACTGCATAATAATGGAGGAATACTAATGGAGTATTACGTGTAGATTAGTTTTAAATTAGTAGTTTTATGGCTTTACACTTTTAACCTAGTTTTCGCGGACGAAAAAACGTAGACTGAGCGTCGTCAAAGAGTAAGCCGACCTACTTGTGGTTTGACTAAGGACTTAGGTGGAGTTTTATTTCCTCAGCTTAAATTAATATAATTATGTCAATGCTCCTGGAGTTTATTTTCTACACTAATATTATAAAACTTACTACATTAATATTATTAAACTCATCCGATTCCAAAAATTCTGTCACTAATTGAAAGCTACAGTTGCCGAGTGCCATAGGTAGTGTATAATAATGAATTAATGGGACATGCGAATAAGTAGAATGCGAACATAAGCTCTCGATGGCCAAGATCCTCTGAACTATTGTCGCTATAAGTACTCAGATAAATAGACATCAGCGAAAACCTTCACTATTCTCTCCAATCTATGTCCGAGGTAAGTAGAATTATGTCCCTGTGCCCTCTACGAATCTAAGCTACCCTCTGGGTACTATAGACCGCAGGGTAAATAAAACTTGACCCAATTCTATTCATTCCCGCGAAATAAATAGAATTTGGCGAAACTGTGCTAACGAAGATAAAATAAGAACAGAAGACGCTAGTTTAAAATATTGAGTCACCTGAGACTGAGACACGTAGGTAGGCTGCATACCTTTTATGCTTTTGGCTTTTTAAGCAATTGAATGGATTGGTTTACTAAACCAGAGTCACCTAAGATACTTATTTGACTAAGGGCGGATTTCACCAATGAAACTGAACGGGATCACCACATCTGCACCGCGCAAAAGAGCTGTTAATATTCCACAAGAATGATGACACTGACATGACAGCTCTTGAACTTGGCTTACATGTGCTGGGGCAGTATTACGAAGTACTATTGTCATCATTTTTCCACTGCCAAAACGGGATGGTCCTATAGGCCTTGTATAGCTGTGCCTCTCTCTCACACTGGATAAATGGTGGCATTAATACGGCACCTGATCGTGTTCAATTACATTGGTGAAATTGGCACTTAAATTACGAATTGCAGCCTATTGTCACAATACATGAGACGTGGATATTCCATGAGATTTGACTATATCTCTTGTCAGTGTTACTACTGCCTGACAATCTTCTAGCCATTTCATTCTTCAAAATGAGTTTCACTGCGCATATGGCATGACAGTGGCACCTACTGACAAAGTACCCATACATGGAACTATGGATGGATGTCAAGCAACATTACATTACCCTTTTAGTTTCGCTATTCTACGAACAAATCACACAAACTAGGCACTACTAAGCAGGTACTTTGTACTACTAGCTATTATCAAAGTACTCGCCAGGGCCTGCACAGTTAGGCGTGACGTCACGGGGTCAACGACCGCTCGCACAGCAATCATGTTGCAGGAACGGGTTGTATGGTAGAAAAACTATGAGTAGTAGACTTGTAGTGTTATTAAGTGTCAGAAAGTGCCTATTATACGAGAAGTGTTTGGGTACTTGGAAATCCGAGATGTTTTAATACAAAGCGAGTTGTAATGGAATTTTTACATGTCTGTCTGCTCATTAGTCCTGCACTTTATTTAACCTAAAGACTATTGTGTTCTAGGTGTTGTTTTTTTAGCAAAGTATAATGGTTTACTAATGAATGAAGAATGAATTAATTGCAAATCAGGATCTTATCAGGATCTTATGCGTCAATCTTATCAGGATCTTATGCGTCAATTAATTTTAATTAATTTTATTGCAAGGCGCATATTATGCACTGCCAGGAAAAGGTATGCTAAGCAAGGCTACTATATCCCTAAAGATACGTAATATTGCAACGAACGGTTGCCAGAAACTATCGCTATTATTCATTCAAAATGAACACATACCGAGGTATGAACAACCCTAGAAAAGCTCCCCTTGCCTTATTTTACTCATAAAAATCGCCAAACTTTTATGCATACAAATTGCGACAACTCTCAGAAAATGAGTAAAAGCAATACAAATAAAGCACCCCAAGACTAAACAATATTGGCCATGTCTCCATAAAATTGAACCTACACAATCACATATAAATCTTTACAAATTAAACACATAAAGTAGGCCTTTACAATTTACTCATATAATCAAAGTTGCGAGACTCAGGCAGTGGTTAAAATACGAGCTTGTCCCGAAACTTACTAAACTGGTTTTGGCTTTAAGGATAGACCCACATCTAACCAAAAACGCGAACAACCGAGGACCGGTAGTAGAAGCTGTAAAATATTATGATGGCTCAGTAGTTGGTAGCTTTTACTGACGCGATCCGTTGTCCCATTGAAATGATAGATAGATAAATCATTTATTTAGCGCACACTACACAAAGAAATACCACACAAACGCACAATTGGATAATAACTAAGGACAAGGACATAAATATGAAGAAAAGCGGATAGCTTTATGCATTTTCAAGCTAAACGAAGGTTTTTTGTGCGGTGCCTGAATTATCTACCAAGTAAACTAAACATTTTCAAAGCTAACAATTTAAAATCTATGGCGGCTTAAAATTTGCAATCACGAGTAAATGAAAAGCGAATCAGTATTTAAATCAAACATAACTTGACCAAGCGACCAGTAAAACGCGACGTTTCTTTAGCACGGTATGGCCGTACCCTAAGACCAAAACAATTACCAAAATAAAAGGGGAGTAAAAAGATAAAAGATTAGTGGCCAGACATCAGACAGAACGCCAGACGATAGGGTGGGCACACACAAACGACTTCTTTGTGTTTCCTTTTAATGGTTACTCGTTTGCACCACTGACCCATCTCTACAGAGTTATTTGTTGGAGATAAACAGATGTGACAGTAATCCCAGGGAAGGGTCACGACTCCAATTGTTAGTAAGATTAAGGACGTACCATGACAATCCATTTTTAGAAACACGACACGACAAAAATCATTTGTATAAATTGTTTGCTACTATGAGGGGCCCGCGGCTAAATAATAACAGCCGCACGGATCGATCAAGATTAAGCAAAGTTTGCCGAGGTGGGCCCGTGGATGGGTGACCATCCATTACATACCGAGACCTCTCCGGCCGTTGGTCCCGGCTGTCATTTGTATATGACAGTCTTTACGGGTAGTTGAAAGCTCGACAGTCTAAAATTTTACCAAGGGGTATCGTGTTACCCTGTAACCGGATTGTGGACGTCAAATAGGCAGTAGCTCCATGTAATACAGCTGTGCTCAGCTGCATCCGGTTAGACAGGAAGCGACCCCAACATAGTTAGGAAAAGGCTACGCAGATGATGACGTTTGCTACTATGTGGTTTATCCGCAAGAAGATAATACGTACGATAAAATTTGAGTTATGAAAGCTTATTCTGCATACATTTACCATCCTTATGTCCATCAAAAATACCGAAATCAACATACGAAATGAACAACGAAAACTCACGTCGTTCATCAATGGCAGTATAATCCATGTTGATTGGTGCTCAAGAGCCAGGTTTCCCCACATTACCACACAATGGTCGACAATGGGTCCCTTCCACGTCTCTCGCTCATTGTTCATCCGTCGAACACGGTTTAACTTTCATCGATGTGTCTGTCGCATGGCGTAAGCATTTTTTATTTGGCAGGTGGTGGTTAAGAAAATCGTGAGTTTGTGGTCGCCCTTACGCGGCTAAAATTCGCTTTTATTTTTGCCGTTTCTAAAAATATTTTGGGCTTGTACTTAATACCAATGAATAAAGACTCGAACCGCATTTTTTCCTGCAGTCGACTTGCTTTCATTTTAAGATACGCGGGCATAATTGGTCCTTTGAGACGGCCTTTATTTTGGTTAACAAAAAACCTCTTCATTATTGTTATGCATTAAATAAAATAATATCCTTGAAATACCTGCCAATCAATGCAATACTAGCATTGTTATCGCAGCTCGCAGTACCCGTATCCATTGACACAAACAATTCATCGGTACCTAAGTAGTAAATGAGCATCAGTCACGCAGGCACGCACAGCGCACACACAAAAGCGTACTACGACAAATCGATCAAACAGTTAAACATGCAGACATTTCCAAGTCGTGTGCTCAATGTTTGAAGAAACAAATTAGTTATGTTGACACAAGTGTTGAAACTGGGCGGTTCAGTATTGAAAACCTCTTTTCGGAATGAAAGTATCTTGATATACATTTTTTTTCTGGTGCATAAAAACCACAAATAAAATCAGTATTGAGATTCTGTCTCCATTTGCTACGCTTCCAATGATAAACTCCTTGAAGTCGGCGAGTCCTTAGACACCTAGAATAACGTGGTTGTTATAATTCCGGTCGCAGTCGATGGCGTAGTTAGTAATATACATATTAACCACCTACTGAATACGACTATACTGCGTCCTTTCATTAAACGATACTCACTATTGCGTATATATTCCACAATGCCTTCACGGTTGAGTAGCTCAGGCCTACAGCATATCCGATAACCGATTCAAACTGTAAGATTACTTCAGATTCATTGTTAACTATACAATATGGGACTTTTACAATGAAATAAATCCACTATGTTCACCCTAGAACGTATAAGCGTCGGTCAAACCTGACCCGAACCTCACCACGGCCGTATAGGCCCGGGTCTAAAATACCAGATATTTTTTTGTATGTGGTCCAAAAAATATTGTTTCACCCGGGAATCAAAAAACGGTAAACCACACAAACAGAACGATAAAGATACTACAAAAGCATAATATTCCTGCTACCCACATACCAGTGCCTTGCCCTGTGAACGTTGACAAATCGCGAAATCAACATATCGGACAAACGAGACCTTACTACATGAACTCACATAATTAGCATTTAATACTTCGTTTATTATTTATAACAGGAAGAAGTTATGGTAAACAGTTTCCCCTGTATAATTAAAAACTCGTCCACTTGTACCTGTTGGGGAAAAAAGCTTTGTGTCCCGTCCCGTCCCAGTAACTGAAGTCAACAGAGCGTAACGTTTTTCTGTAGGTCAACGAATTTGTTAACTACAAACAACATAACCAGCCTATCGTAGGATATAATGGCTCCTCTGCCATCATTTGTCAATATTTTCTGGCAGCATTATTCGTGAGAACAGATTCTTATCTAGATTTCGTGAGTTCACTCCAAGTTTTGAATGCCAAAAACGTACTAAAATCTCGCAACACGACAGGTAACATTACAGAAAATGAAGGGATCAGAGACTTGATCGGACTTCAATCGGGAGTCTGACTGACCCGGTCAGTTCTAATCACAGCTATTTAATCCGCGTACGGGCAGATTACAATTCCATTATCTTAGTTTGACTCACCCCAAAAAAATATTTTTAAATTCATTCCTAGAATCCCAGTATTCTTACTAAGTACTGTGAAATCCTACAGCAACGGGAACAATTAACAGAACGCTCCCCATAACAGTAAATAAAGCCCATTCTAAAGCCCGCACTTTAAACCCGCGTTCAATAAACTGGATTAACTTTTCACATAACTAGATTACTGGTGGCCCAGTTTCTAGGAGTGAACTCGTTTTTTAGGATAATTTCCTCGTTGTTGGAAGAAGTTGCTACAGAATTATTCTGCTAATTGTATAAGTTGGAGTGCCTGGATTGAACTGGAGGCTTGCTTCTCAATCACGTCGAAGCAGGTCAGAAGTACACAGTATATTGGATTTTACAAAATCCTAGAATGGAATCATAAAATACCAGGATGCGAAACACCAAAACCAAATGAAAAAATAACTTGTTTTGATAAGGTAGAACCAGCCTTGAAAGCTGGTTGAAAGACCAATGAAGATAATATTTAACTTGTGTAAGTTTAACTAAAAGCCACACAATTTACATGATCAACAGCGCTAAAAAACCGCTTAACACTGAAAACCTCAAAGTAATAACCAGCAAAGTTCATACAAACTCATTTTAAAAAGCGCCATAGTAGGGGCTTTGGCAGAATGCCAACACTTTGTGAATCAATTACCATGGGTTCAGTGCCACTTTATCATAATATACCTGTTGTACTCCAGCACATTTTACATGTTACACTATGGGCAGGTGATAACTCAGCCGTCTTTGGCTTACAGTCAAAGAATTTTTGAATAGATAGGAAAGTAGGTGAATGCAAGGCATATTTCGTTATCTTTATTGTGGTAATACCTTCTTTTCTTTTCCATGGTACATCTATGTTTCTTATATTGTTTAGCCCTGTTGCTGGTCACACTAATTGCGGCTTCAGAGATGTTGCTTAGATCGTGGAGGTGCAGATGAACGGACATTTGGGACAACAGATGGGGCATAGTCTGTTCATAAGCCCTAGACAAAGTGACATTCTATAAGCGATAACGATGGTGGAAAAGGCAAAAATGTATAGGAAACATAAGCTATCGAAAAGCTTATGTCAATCCTGATGAAAGTCGTTGTAGAACACCTGTGTTACGGTAAGAAAGAAACGATGGACATGCTGCCCACAAAGGATGATGATGTCGTAATATTACGGTATGCAGAAATTATTTAGAAGCTGACTTTCGAGTCAAAACGTCGGAAAATAACTTGGTGAATGAAGTTAATGTTCCGGTAGAATAATTTGCCAAATGCCAACTTTTCGTTAGAAACGTCTGCGTCGCTTCGAATTATTATCCGAAATAACTATGAGAGTTTATATTAGCTACCGGCGGTAGACAATAAACTTCCAAAAAATTAATTTAAGCTAACAGACAGTGATATCGCACCATCACGCAATGACTCTCACTTAACCGCCATTCCGCCAACCACACACTTACATAAATGAACAGTCAGTCAATTTATTTGCCGTGCTTTTAAGCTTATTAACTTTCGCCAAAAACACATGTAATTACTAACAATTTACGCGCACAATATGCCACGAAAGCTCCATGGAGGTGTTATTACAGTTGGGACCAATCAATGGCTTTTAAACATAATCTACAGCATAGAATTCTGACTTATCTTATAAGTTATGATTATCTTGGCATTTTAATAAGATATTCCCAACACGCGGATGATAAGAAACGGTAGTCATCCTCTCACAATCTCTGCGAACTTTTCCAATCTCCTGGACACATTCAAACTTTTACACCGCGCGCGCGCGTCTGCTTTTGTCACCGCTGACAAAAGAAAGTGTTCGGGATGGAAATGATCGTTGTATCCTCAGTGGAAGGCATTCAATTGAAGGATACTATTCAACTTACTTGCCAGACGGTATTCAACTCACTGTCGCTTTCTTCAAGCACACTCCAGTCACATTCAGTCAGAGATTTCGAGACGGTATTGTTTGCACGCTTCACTCCTGAACTGCACTTCAAATTGATCACTAACAAAGCACTACGCACAATCTTTTAATTTAAATCTATATTCTCCCAACATTGTGTTATGAATTTATGATTTTCAAATAACTCCAGGATTTTAACACCTAGATCCCGAAATAAGAGACGTTTCGCTACGAAATAAGTCACAACCAGAAAATATTATTTTCTTGAGAAGAAACTGCATTCTGATAATCTGGCTGGTTGGACCATGCCATTGATGCAACCGCGTCCGGAAACAATTTTTCGATAAATGAACACAATCGTACACCTTAGTGCATGCAAACTTTGCCGTCACCTGTCTAGATTTCACGCAATATTGATCGTACGTGCGTCCGGGATTCGGCGACGAGATACGGGTTACATCCGGTCGACAGCCTCCGGGTCACGAGCCGTTCCGGACCGGGCGGCCGAGTAGATACGTCATTAAATCACGGCACGCGGCGTTGGAACACGCTAATTGAAACTGATACTGTTACGGGTTTTCACGTTACTCTGTCGATTTGTTTCGACGTTAATTTGGGAGCGAAATGTTTTGGGATATCATCGTCGGTTCATTTGTAAGTGTCGGTTTCAGATAAGGGTTGGTTAATTGCATTTCATTGGTTGCCAAGTCAATTAAAAATCCAATCAGGAGTTCTCTACTCAATTGGCAGCAAAATTAAGTAGTAATTGGGGTGACCGACCCGGAACGACATCCTTTTATCTCTTAGTTTATTGGATGTAACAAGAACGAGAGAAAGGAAATTACAATTCAATTTCGGCCACATAATTTAAAAAATGTCTGTCTAAATATCACTTAATATCGGCCTGACACTAAATTAATATGAGGTTGGAGTACCAATAGTACCGAGGGAATTGCAAATAAAATTCCATGGCACGGCGCGACAAGGGGTGGCAAAGGTCGCCATTTTAGTAAACAGGGAGGCAGAGAGTAAACACCAGTGAGCGATGGTGATGGTAAGGGTCTAAATAATTTGGTAGACGGTCATAAATTGAAAATCAGGGTACTTTACAAATTGTAAAGCGTTATCGATAATCGTGATTTTGTGTTGGTAAGATCTCCAATTTGCAATATTAAAGTTCTGTAAACAAGGATTCGTTAACCCAATTCATGACTAAAAATTTGTTCTTGCAAAATTATACGCTTGCAGTCGAAAGAGTTGGTAAATATGAATGGAAACAAGATCAAAAGACTGTTATTTACACCCACAACCATCCTCATATTTCAGGCGACATTCCGCACATTACCGGAACTCCTAAATTTCTTGAAGAGCAGAATTACCCCTCACATTTCCTGTTGCCCTGGTAAATTTATTACGGTACAGGTCGATTTGAGCTTACTCGCGGGACCGCTCGACCGGTTACATATTTTGTGGCCAAAATATGGTTTGTATCTCGGTGTTTTTGGTCTGCTTGTTCAAATAATCTGTTTATTTTCAGGATTGGTGTTGCAGAATTTTCTCGTTTGTAAGGCACAAAATGGGTCAACATTTTCATTCGCAGACCAGTATGGGATCTTTCTACGTAGGTTTTATTTAGTGACGTGCTCGTGGTTGCAGCTTGAAAAGCACTCGTGGGAGAATGCTGATGACATGTAAATGAATAACGTGTCGGAGATGTAACGCCTCATTATGCCTCGTGGAGGCTGCGAGGACTATTGTATTGTTGGAGGTTTTTAATTTCCAGCACTGGCTTTGTTTGAAAACGTTGAATCGCAGTTTGTATGTGTATGTGCGATTGAAGGCTTCATTTCCAAACAAACGTATCTATGAGAAAACAGTTAAAATCATTTTTTTTTATAAGACTTCCTGTACTTTTATTCATATATTTGCAGGCATGCACATAACACATTTTACAATAACTATCGGTTTTTTTACATGAACCCTGCCAGGGCGCTGTAAAACATTCCTGTTTTCAAACGTTCAACCACTATTTGTGACTCTTTTGTGCCTCTCATCTCAAATTTATCAACCCTATAATATCATAACAACAAATAAACAGTCCCTCGAAGAGGACAAAACACGCAGTTCCTGACAAAATAGCCTAATTCAAAACTGCGTCACTTGGCGTGACATCGCATAGTATTATGGTAAAAATGAAAGGCGCAATCCTCCCCTTGTGAGGGGTGAAGACAGCCTTCCTCAAACCCTCCCTGACTGATATAGGGGTGTGATGGACGTGGTTTAAAAGAGATTATTTTTTATTCTGACGTGATCCTATTACGAAGTTTCTAAGCGTCAAAAGTGGGCTTGAATACATATACATACATAAACTCACGCCTTCTTCCCATGGGGGTAGGCAGAAACTACAGGACGCCACCTGCTACGATCTTTAAATACTCCTTTTGCCTCGTTTACGTTCATACACTGGTCATACACGCACGCCCGTTGCGAGTACTACGCACCTGACCTTTCTTAAGAACAGTACTAATAAGGTTAGGTCGTTCTAAGGCCTAGGGCATCCTCTCACGGTGTTTCCACTTACATCTGCCTTTTGTTAGTCGCCTACGCGTCGCGGGATTGAATCTTCGGTAAAATCCCCGTTTACAGATCATTGAGCGAAGACGTCGGAATTGAAACTGCGAGCTTTCTAATTTACAAAAACTCAAAAAAAAACATGCTTGCTGGCAGGATTATAATGTTTAATTGTTTGAATATTATCTTAAGGATACGAGTATGAGATTTACCCACAAATCCGAATAAATGGGAGTCGACATCCCTACTACGTTAACAGTCGTGATTGTTTATCTAATAGGGCGACGTTACGCACGATCGATCTAACTTCGTCTGGGGACTGATCAACTGATCAGTCTCCTAGGACCGAACTCTTTATCTGTTTGTTTGTAAGACATCACGTTTGGTCTTCTAACTTTTTCGGAGAAAATAAAGTTTCTGATGGTTTGCGAAATATATTTTTTTTACATTTTTTACCCGACTGCCATGTAATGTTAGGTAAAGTTTTTAATAAATTGTTGTTCGTAACAGTAACGAGAATTGGTACTTGTTTAAACAAGTTTTTGACACATTCACACCTTCAGGCTTACACATATTACGCGCGACGCCGCCGCCGTGAAGTTTTCTCAGGAATTGTTTTGTTAAAATTCGCGTTGCGCGGCGAATCGCGCCAGTATGTAAGAGCCTTTACTTGAACCTTGGACTAAAAACTGTCAAAATATAACGCTATGTTCGTTTTCACCAATTCGTGTCGCAAATGTTTATGAAAAACGTTGGTCCTTCGGTACAAGTCACAATAAACATTACAAGGGTGAGGCGAAGCAAAAAGAAACTTTCTACGTGTCTCTTCAAGGGACCCAATAAAAACGAACCGCGAGTCACGCATTCACAACCTCTTTTTCACGGAAATAGAACCTAATTTCCACCACATAAGGTTAAAATTAAAACATCCATGTAGGTATGTGACACCATGTATAAATTACATACACCGCAACGGGGTACGTCGCATGCAATTTCCAGGCGGGAGCATTTCCTATTGGAAAGGGGAGCAACGCAGTTTATGGCGGTTTTACGTCATCTAGCTTTATGTCGTTGTTATAGTTATAAATGACGTCATAAATATTACGTCGTAAAATTATTGTAATTTGAATCGTTTTTATGGTAAGCTAATAGGCAGTTTCCAATTGGATTTTATGTTTTGTCTTTTATTTATGTGGCAATGATCAATTATTTGATAGCGTTATTTCATTAGTAATATTGCTAAGAGGACATTTATATCTAGTGAAAAATTGCTTGTGGTTGTAGACATAGTTCCAATAGAATCTGAGCTACTTCAAAGCAAATGCGACTTCATGCGACTGCTAATACATTTACAGTATAAATTGCAGTGACAGAGGACTCTACATCTAGGTTTTAGAGATAATTCTATTACAAAAAATAAAATTATCTCTAAAACATAGATGTTGAGAGACTTATTAGATATGTACTGTTTGTACGCTATGTTCCTCAAACAGGTAAGCAGAAATGTACCGATGGATCTTCTTAAGTAGTTATACGTGGAGGGAGGGTTGTTTGCAAACAGTTTGTTTGTAAAAAAAAAACCGGCCAAGTGCGAGTCGGACTCGCGCACGAAGGGTTCCGTACCCATTATCTATAAAAACGGCAAAAAAATCACGTTTGTTGTATGGGAGCCCACTTAAATATTTATGTTATTCTGTTTTTTTTAAGGATTTGTTGTTATAGCGGCAACAGAAATACATCATCTGTGAAAATGTCAACTGTCTAACTAAAACAGTTCATGAGATACAGCCTGGTAACAGACAGACGGACAGAAAGACAGACAGACAGACGGACAGCGGAGTCTTAGTAATAGGGTCCCGTTTTACCGTTTAGGTACGGAACCCTAAAAACCACACATGCAAACATGTAGGTTAATGTGGTAGTGTTCGAGGTTTAATTAATATAAAAATTCTCGGAATAAACACATGACATCCAGTCGTTACTTGTCACGAATTTTTACCATAATAACCCTTAAACTACATTCAATTTTGTCAGTCGCCATTAAAATAATTAAAAGTATTACGTCACTTTCCGCAAGTCACATTTTGTGGTCACTGCGATAGTGCGGTCTACGCTACCTACTACCGTAGGATCCTTGAATGCGAACATGGGGCATTTCTTGCTATTTTAGGACCAATTTACTTACATTAACGCGGAACAGAAGTCAAGTGATTTTTTTACAAAGCATAACTTTCTATAGTGTAACGTACAACGTACTAGATACGAGCCAAATGATAGGTCGCGCAATTTCTGGAGAATTCTCACACATTGTCGGTAATTCCAGTTTTAGAAGGAAAAGTTTGTAGTATTGCTAAACGTGTAAGCAAAAATTTTAATGGTGCCGTCAGACTCATACAACTGACGGCACGAACTCACATTGGAAGAAGTTTAAAAAAAAGTCAATAGCAGTTTTCTATCGCCATCAAGTATCTCCGTTCCTCTATAACCAATCACACACGTTCCAAACACAATTTCATCCATGATTACCTCCAATCACCTATTCCATGTGTCACCACATGACCTAGTTACCTGTATAACGTCATCATGATGAAGTCACCTCCTGGTCTAGATGACCAAGCCGGTCTAAAAGTAACCACAGCATCACTTTACCTGAAACAAACACAATAAAGTCATTAGTTAGATGATCGTGATTGTAAATGACTAATGCGCACGCGACGGTGAGAGAAACTGATTGGTTAATTATTTGATAAGTCAATTAATTAAAGCTTAAGGTGTCAGAATAATGTAGGCTAGATGTCTATTCCAGGAACGGCCCTATGTTGTACATAAATCCGCTATACGTCCACCAGAAATTAAAAATTGAACAGAGTTTGTATGAAAACATCTGTCGAAAAGAATCGGAATGTATCAGGATGATGTAGGAAGCCAAAAAGCCTGCTAATCTATGGGGTCACCTAATAAATACCGCCACCAAATAAATGTGGGATACACACTCTTACACATTATAAATACATAAACCCTGAAAACATAACACTCCTTTTTTTGGGCGGTCGTGAGGAAAGACCTTCTCCCGTCAGAATATGATTACATTTATATGTATAGTAGCAAGTGTAACTAGATAGCACTATGACTTCATTATAAAATAACTCATTAGATTGGACTCGATATTTCTTTCAGGGTTAAAATATCGAGTTCTCAGACTAGGTACGTAATACATAAATTACGTACCTAGTCTGAGAACTCGATATTTCGTGATAGGTTAAATAAAAGAGACTGATGGTGAATAACATTCATAAATTACACGTTTCAGACGTTTATGACTATTTTTCATTAGACGTCTTTCTCGTTTGCTTTGGAGCGAGAATCTTCCTCCATAATCATCTGACTTTATGCGCAGGGCGGCGACCGTTGCCATCGCCTGGCGCAATAATTTAGCCGTCTTATGACACACGCAGGAAGTAGGAATCTGTTAATCATAATTGTCACTTATCGTTATTAATCTGAATTAGATTCAGAGTAGTTGCAACAAATGTAAGAATTTATAGACCTCGCCTCAAAGGACCAAATCGAAACTTACGATATCGATGTCAACGTGATTTATATGTATGAGCTGCGAAGGATATCTTAGTTACTTATAAATCCAACCCTTTTCTTTGACCCATGGAAGATGGAAAAATTTTCTCCCTCACAACCTAGATTTTCCGTAAAATCGATAGGCAGACGGATATACGACTGAAAGAAACATTATGAAAAATTGCGGAAGCTGTTTCGACTTCTATGTTCTATACATTATTATAAATTAAACTAGCTTTTCGTGTCTGTCGGTGTGACCGCGTTCTTCATCTAAACCTCGCAAGGGATTTTGAATTAATTTCGAAAGGTTGTGTATAATTACATTCATATTAAACTTACGTTATTAAAGAAATCTCGACGTTTAGTCAAATCGTAAACACCGTTGCGAACCGTGCCACTAGTCACTAGTTAAAATAAACCACAAAATTCTTCTCTAAATATGAATCCAAAAGTTTCCAGAACAGAACTTTATAGGGCACCCAACATAGTTATAATAAACGCAATCTACTCGACACAGCCGTTTCGAACAGAGGTAATGTTTACTCCTCGTGTTTCCGCCAAAAACGTGCAGCTTTTTCGGAAAATTTTCACCAGACTATACAGTTATATACGTCCCGATGGAATTGTACTCGTATAGGGTAAACTAAGCAAGGGTCGTTGATACGAACTTGTGGAGTGAAGGGGGTGAGTGGACAAACAGTCTCAATGAACTAACAAGCCTTCTTGGTTTCAGCTAACTGCACTATATCACGGCGCTTAAAAAAATGAGACAGCATTAGCTGATTACGCCGACCCTATAAGTTGGCCAGTAAAAATATTGTCTTTCATTTAATTGGAGAACCTGGTAGATAAATTATCAGTCTTATTGTCAGGGACCTTGGTGACTTGCTACTAGCAAGACATGAGCTATTCCCATAATTACGTGCCACGAGAGAAGGAGACAGAATTCTTGCGATCATAATTCTTAATTTGATTTACAGCTGTCTTTCACGAGTGAATGTTTCGCTAATCTTATCCCTTGCACCCAACACAAACTTCATATCTTCATCGCAGCATGTTCACTCCTAATATAATATTAAATAACGTCCGGAAAATGCGGCTTTCTCGGACATTTCACCAGCTGTCTTGACTATGGCGTAAACACAGACGGTCAACCACAGAAAAGATTTATTTGAGTCATATCGACGTGTTTGTTTCTGTAAGTTTATAGAACTGCAGTGAAGACATGTTATGTTTGTCGGTACGGTTGTAAATTCTGGTTGATGGCTTGTTGATACATATTTTTTTTAGATATATCGGAAACAAATTGTTTTGCCAGAAGTCTCATGGTATTTCTACAATCCCACTGTTTCATTCGACGTGAATCTATTCACTTTCCGAATACATGTTTACTGCTATTCGTGTGTGAAAATTGTGTCTGCGAGAAAGCGTCCTGCATACCGTGTCTCGATTGCATACCTTGCTCAAACCAAAACAATCACAATCCCCAGCTCAAATATCTCCCGCTCTTCAGTTATCACCCTTCAGAACGTCAAAATCTCAGTACAAACAAACTGAAACGTCTCTGACACCGGTACATTTATCAAGTCGAGATGATATCGTTAGTGCGATCACGCAGACTCTAATTGGGGTCAACAGTCCGCTATCGAGGCGGTGACTCATCGCTACGATAGACGCCGAGGGTTAGAGGGTTCAAGCATCCATCGAATGTGTTTAAAGCCTAAGAAAGATTGTATATATAGAGTAAGACAACCCAGATCTTAAGGTAGGTTATGACATTTTTTTGCTCCGAACAGACAAACATAGATCCTAAGGCTGGCAAGACTTCTTTTTCACTTTGATGTCGTAAAAGGAAACTGGGTTATTCTCGCCGACGATGAGCAAAACGAGCGATGAGAATATTTTAAGTAAGTATGTCAATTTAGACAATTGAATATTGAGTGGGCTATTAATATTTGATAAATAAATTAAATGAAGGTGATTATTATTTCAATATTCGCTTACAAGCACGGCGGTTATTAATATAATTGTATCTGTTTATTAGAAGGACCAAATACAGCAGTGGTCCTTGGGTCCCTGAAATAACATGGAGATTTAAATAATGCAACACAATTTGCAATAGTAGTTCCACGTATCACTCCTCGAGATGGATTCACTATAGTATAGTATTCGCAGGAGATACATTCCCATTCATTATTCATACTGAGTTGCAAATTGAATTGCATTATTGATACTGTAGCCTTTAGGTCAATCAATGGCAAAAGGGGGATCAAAGTTAGTGATCATTATATAAGGTATCAACCGGTTTTTCTTTAGATTGAAAAGTTACAAATTATTTTTTTATTTGTGATTGAATGATTTTCCCGAAATTGTGTGAAACAATGATATGCCTAGGAAAGCAGTGAGCACTGATATGATGTTAAAATATTTATGGGAGAAAAACATACATATTAGAGGATGAAAGAAAGAAAAATAAGTTTATTTGTCACAGAAATACGTGCATGGAAAACGATTATCCTATGGAATCTCGACTAGTAAACCGAAGAAAACGAAACAATTCTCAATTAATAAAAAAGTTTTATCTGATAAAAATCAAAGTAATTTTGATCGGCTACGTTCCTGTCAAACGCTATCGACAAATCCAAACGATAAAGACAACGAAGCATTTCTCCACTTTCATAAATACTTGGAACACTAGTACTTAGAAGCTCAGGAATACCTCGATAGTAGCTAAATCTCCAATGCATCTGTGCATTTGATAAGATAAGTATGACTTGTATCATAAGCGGTAAGCTGACCATCGAGAATGCATAGTCGTTGGTTGAAACGTTTGTGTGTTACGTAAATAAATTTGACAGTAATAGGGTAGTTTGTATCGAAATATTGTCAACTATTGTTATATACTTTTCAGTGCTCAATTTCCGCGGCTTTTACAATCCTAACTAATTATTATAAATGCGAAAATGAGTTAGTTTGTTAGCTTTCGCGCTAAAACGGCTGAACCGATTTAGATGAAATCTGGCACATGAGTAAACCATGACCTGGAATAGGGCATAGGATACTTTTTATCCCGATATTCCCACGGGATCAAGACTTATACGACTGAAATCGCGGGGCGCAGCTAGTACTTAAATAAATACAATTTGTTGGAGAACAAACAGAAGAACAAATGACAGAATAACACATTTCTCAAACTACAAAGTCCTTAACTACTTCGGTGTTATGTGGTACAAAGTATGTGTGGTAATGATAAATTATTTTTATTATTCTAAATATTGTGTTTATCAAACTCTTTTACACGGTTTTCCTTCCTCCAGTTCTTCAAAATGTTGTGGTTGTGTGTGTGACTAGAATAAGTTCTATTATTAACCCACA
Organism: Lithophane socia; assembly: GCA_947522985.1. NCBI lineage: Eukaryota > Metazoa > Arthropoda > Insecta > Lepidoptera > Noctuidae > Lithophane > Lithophane socia. The sequence continues at coordinate 13,968,965 of OX383273.1, forward strand.
TTTTCCTGCAGTGCTATCAGTAACATTTACCATTACAATGCTGCGACCTTCGGTGCATGATGGCGGTGACGAATGCACGTGAAGTCATCTCGGTATTGTGTACCAATTGGTCCTTTGTGGCGGTAGTTTAGTACTATTGTCGCGCCCGATGGATGGGCCGTAGTTGGCTTAAAGGTCAGTTGCCAATTGAAATTGGATCAGATATGATGCCTTTAAATGTGGAGCAGATTTTTAACTATATTGGGTTAAAATATTTGTTTGATGCGGAGGAATAAGGAATATGTCGTGAGGAAAGATTTGAGTATCAATGTAGGAGGGACTATAAGAATAAGGGAAGACCAAAAAACGATGGACGGGCTGTGTGATATGGCTAGAAAGAGAACGACTACCGAGATGACGACTAACAGAGAAGTAAGCATGGAAGAAAAAGACATGTTGCGCAGACCCCAAATAAATTGGGATAAAGTTTGTTTAGCCAAAACGCATTTTCGTGTATCAAATCTTTGACGTGAAACATGATCAGAATAATATAAGCAAAAGAAAACAAAACAATCATGAATTGGCCTGGACAAAGACTCTATTGGACAGTCGCTCGACTGGCACTACTGGCGGTGATATAAACACGCAAACAAAGCTGAAATAATCGACATTGTTGCCAAAACTCACGCGCACAGCGGAACGATACGCATTTTTCTTTTTGTTACGTCAGTTGAGAGATTTTCAAAGCAAATTGAAAGACGAAATCGTGAATATTGTTTACTTTGGTAACAAAGGGACTAGCTTAAAAAATGCCAGTTTTATATTTTCTTTTGCAAATAGTAAAAGCGACAATACTGCAACGGTTAAGTACCAGACTGGAGAACGAATATTTGCCTGTCCGGGATCCACTTTAGCCGTGAACCCTGTTCTAAAATCAGGTTCTGAAGATTGATTAATTATAATGGAAAAGTAGACGTCAAATAATTTATTTCAAATAGGCAGCATAAAAGGCACTTTTGATAGAATTGATTCAAATTGCCCCTTCCAAAAGGTAGTTTCGTATGGAGAAGAATAGACAAGAAATTCCACAGATCAAAGTTCATTACTTGGTTAGATATTCCAAGGACAGAAGTGACAAATTATGATGATATTTATTTCTGTAAGATGGTTTAAAAAAAAGTGATGTATCCTTTAAAAATAAATATGACAGACAGCATGATTCAACATCATCAGACAATAATTGACAAATAGATCCCGACGTAGGTGTATTCATAATTTCCTCACTACTAACTATAACTATTTACTACACGAATAGTAAATAGTTTTTGTAAGAATACATTGCTTGTTCATGTATACATAAACGTTCAGCTCACACTTGACCGGTTTTCCTTTCAGCGGTGACGCGACCACGAGCTTGTAAACTTTAAAATTGTTGGACCATAAACACGGTGATTTAGGGCATTTGGGGAAATATTAGAAACTTGATTAAATCTTAAGAGGGCTATTACAATTTTTCTTGAATTTGAGCGTTTGACGCTAGTTTTGATGTGTGATTATGATTAAGTTATAGCCTCAAACTTAAAAAAAAAATATGTCCGAGGAAGTCTCATTATATATCTTGACAGTGTTTTAAATAAATATTTCAATTTGTTTACACAAATCAGTAAAAAACTTGTCTTTGTAAAGGATGTTTCATAAAATTTAACTTTTGGGCGTCTTTTGATGCTTTGTTACATCAAAGATACAGTAATTTAATCATTTATAAAAATGTCCATGGTACAACTGTATCTTGAACTTTGGAATGTATAAGTCAATTTTTTTATGTTTCATTTAGTAATACACCAAAAATAATTCCGTAACACAGATAGTTATTGACAATTTTTCGTCCGAAATTCTATTTTTTATCTATGAATTTACTTTCCAAATTTTAACAAAAAGTATTTAATAACATAGGCTACTATCTAATCTTGCTTGAAAAAAAAAATTAACTTTTTTTAAAGTAAAATAATATTTTTAAACAATTGTTGTATGCAATGCTAAAAATAACAGTAACACGAACTATAAATAACTGTAACTTAATTTATTTCAAAAGTAAAGTGGAAAGGATCAAGTTGATCACGCCCGGTTTGCATGTGTGCGTAGCGTACTTCAATAGACTCACACGAGCGCATCTTTGCCGCGCCCCGTCAAATTTACCTAAATCTGCACTTCGATTTTGTAATAGCGCTCTTAACGCTACTACTACAAAGACTTCAATGAGAAATGTCTTCAAACTGGTTCAAACAGCCTTTTTGATCAAATTACTTGAACGTCTATGGCCCGCATAACACAATTTATTATTTATAGGAAGTTTTGCGCAGTGTATTTCTGCCCATAGCCCTTGTTCTATTGCGGCTGTGGTTCCGTCAAATCTATTTGAGAAAACAGTTTTACTGCAATGCATAATAGAATGTGGCAAACATGGTTAAGTAACCCCCTCAATTTGAAGCATCACGTCGCCGCGACTAAGTACGGCAGAACAACAACAGCTCTGGGTGGTATCTTTAAAATTCATCTACCGTTGATCATTCATTGAAACAGTGCTTAGGAAGTACAGGATAAACAGTGAGTTTAATAATGTATGCAAGCGGTCATCAACTGATGAATTAACTTTTAAAACGGTGCTGGCTATTTAAATAGAAAGTTTCAATGAAATTGAAATCACTTGAGATACGTGCGGAGATGCTAAATCCCTGCTTGAACTTTGCATTTAATGATATCTTCGCACATCGATTCGAATACCAGTATTTTACATGGAGCGACTGCTTGTCTGACCTCTCCACAACCCAGTTACTGGGTAACACGATATCCCTTGGTAAAACTGGTTGTCAGACTTTTGGCTTTTTGACTACCGTAACGACTGTCAAGGATCTACGAATGCGTGCTTTTCGAGGCACTGAAGGGTCTCCATATATAATGGGTGATCACCCATGATCCACAAACCGACCGCGGCAAGCGTAGCTTAACCTTCGATTAACAAGTGCGGCTGTTATTCCTTGACCACGAGCCCCTCGAGCCCCTCGAGCTGTACCACACCACCCGTTACTAATTACATAATCCAATATTTTTTATTAACTTAAATAAGGCGAAGATAACCATAATATTCTGGTTGACATACATAAACATTCTAATATTGATAGGTCGCCTGACAGGTGGCGATCATTACCGCCATTCTTAGCGCAAATTACCTCGCGACTGTTTCTAAATTATCATACCATTTCCTCTCTACGATTGCCTTTACATATAAATACACACACACCCACACTCAGACACACACACACACACACACACAAAACACACATAAATATCACATCTTGCCTATACACACATATAAATATGAATAATTGTATTTAGTTTCGTTCGTGTTTCGCAAGCGCTGAACTGAGTTCGATTCCCAGATCTGGCAAAGCTTAATTGGGTTTTTTCATCTGGAAATTCTCAGTAACAACCTGGATTTGTGCCCGGTTGATGGCAATAGGCTCGCCCCCTATTACATAACTGGTGAAATGCCGATGTACTATACTACATCTCTGCCTAACCCTTCTGGAAATACAGGCGTGATGTTATGGTATGTGTATTTATAGGCAAAAATTATATGAATTCTAGTTCTGTTCCAACATCAGTTAACGGTTTATGAAATAAAAGCGAACAACCTGGCCCTTTGCTCGAAGGACCAAAATGAATTGCATAACGGCGGCGGCGCGGCGTACCATTTAAAGCTTATACAAGCTGCGTTCACGTACTAAGATATTTAAAAACACATTTCAAAACAATTACGCCATCGTCTCTTAGACGTTCCTTACAATAACAACTATCACCTCAATTCTTCATAAATGGCAGAACGAATCATGCAAAAAAAAAACATGAAAGTTACATCACAGATCGTACGGACAGACGAGCTGTCTCATTGTTAGCTTAGTGAAAGGGTGTCCAAATAATTGGCCTAGTATGTGAGCTAAAAATAAGAGGTCGGAGTACAATCGTTTACGTAGCGCCAGTGACTTGGCAGACAGTGATCGGGGACAAAGCAATGTATCAATCTACCCAGCCTTTTCCCAACTATGTTGGGGTCGGCTTACAGTCTAACCGGATGCAGCTGAATACCAGTATTTTACATGGAGCGACTGCCTATCTGACCTCCACAACCCAGTAACTGAGTAATACGATACCCCTTGGTAAGACTAGTTGTCAGACTTTCGGGCTTTTGACGACCCGTAACGACTGTCAAAGATCTACGAATGACAGCCGGTACCAACGACGTACTTTCCGAGGCACGGAGGAGTCTCGGTATGTAAAGATGATCACCCATCCACGGACCAACCCCGGCAAGCGTAGCTTAACCTGATGGATCGACCCGTGCGGCTGTTATTACTTAGCCACGAGCTCCTCGAGGACAAAGCAATGTATAATGTACTGAATTACGACATACTTTGTCTTTCTGCATGAACTGTCTACACACACTGTAACTATTGTGGCTTTATTGTTGTCTCGATGAATGAATATATCGGTATATTCATTCATCAGCTTTCATTGATTCAACTCGAGTGGACGAGTAACAGACGTTTATTATGTGAATACAACAGGGTTGAGATGACTTAAATCACTAGATTTAAATGAATTGTTTTGTACACACACCGCAACGAAACCAAAAACCAGCCAAAAATTTCAATACAACAAGATGTCTGGAAGAAAAAAGTCCGATTTTAATCAAAAAACCTTGTGATACAAATAAACCAAACGATAGATGTTTGACCGCTCGAAGGACTGCAAGGACCAATAACGTAAAAGGTATTTAACATTACCTTTTAGGGTAATCAGGGCCCTGCGGTCCATATATCATCGTCCACAGATTCGAATCTCTTTCACCAGGGCAAAAAATCACATCGTCATACCCAGTGCTTGAAGACCATGGACAGAGTGCCTCAGCCCTTAGCTGCTTATCCATAGCAACCACACACCACTCCTAATCTCCTGGTATTTCGGTACGTAATCTATACAATATACTTATAATAAAATACAAACGAAAAATTGTTGTCCGTTTTTCTGTAATTAAGTTCAGATTGGCGCAAAAACGGCTGGACGAATTTGGATGAAATTTGGCACACAGATAGTGTTTATAACCTGGATTAACGCATAGGGTACTTTTAATCCCGGAAGTTCGTTCCCATGGGATATTTTCCGACATCCACGCGGGCGAAGCCACGGTAAAAGCTAGTCGCTTATAAAAGAGTTTCATAATCAACTGACGTCATTTTCCTGCTGGTCACTGTATTTATATCTGCCCTGCGGCCATTACTGTGGAATGCGCGCCATCTGGTGTTTTGTTTGTAGGGCAACACGCCACTTTACATTGAATGGAGGAGATATTTGAATGGTGCCTGCCTAGCACAGCATGAAATTGAAGAAAATTAGGATTGGCATGACCTGGATCCAAGTTATGGAGAAGCGAAGACACGCTTGGGTCAGGGTCAATGCGGTGCATCCGGCCGCTTACTGATTCGAAAGACCACCAGATGGAATTAATCATTCAATTTTTCTGAAGAACTTTACATAAATGAGAACTCTAATATTTGCAGAATATGATTGACGATTAGCCGAATAGGCTGAGCCTGTGGTCTGAACTGAGGACCATCTTTTGTCTTTTTAAGCAACTAGGCACCGAAACCGTTCTCTATTTTCCTTTAGGAGTATGAAGAACAGGGTGTAAAGTTCACTCAACCACCATAGAAAAGGGAGGATCCTCCGACCAGACGGGTGTTGTGTCTGGCGGGCAACTGCCTAATGATTGATATTAGATTCTTGTATATGTCAACTGCACGGTAAACTCTAATTGCGCAATGCAGGATTTATGTGACGTCAGGATTTTTGTGTGACGTCAGGTCTTCGATGCGTAGCTCGCATGTGGCGATGTAGATACCGCCACATTCCCTTCAATTTATGATTCTGCCCCTTTAATTTTCTTTTAATTAAATAATAACTTGTCCCTATCTCAACAATTACAAGAATAGATTTCAGTGACTTATCAGTCTTTATCGTCAAATTCTTCACTAGCAAATCCATTTTAAAACGAAAGTCACCGATAAGATATGTAATGGCACTCCCAATATTATTGGGTCACTGTGTTCTTAAGTAAACATGGCTGTAATCAGTTACCTACCTTACAACTGGTGGACTACTTGAAATCTTGTAAAACTCTAAACTAGAACGATCTACTGCCCTTACGTGATCCATACACCTTTTTGCAGTATTAGATTAACATAACAGTCTGTATGCTTAGCAGCAAGGCTATGCTGCTGAGGAGTTTGTTGCGCCACTTCATCCCAGCTAAAGCACTGGGAAGTGGTGCAGGGCGGGCGCTTGAGGACTGTCTTATGTTTTTTGCTCAAAAAGTGCTGATTCTCAGTCTAATTTGAATAAATGACTTTTGATTTTTGAAACGAAGAGAAAAACCTGACGAACTAAGGACCAATTATTTTTGAGACGTTATGGTGGCTATAGTTCATCAGATTTTTAAGGTCTTTACAGCAATAGAGCTTATATGAAAAGGCACCTTTTATCACGTTGGACCGACTGATTGATTATCCTTGTTTTATTGCAAAAATTAAGTAATCCGGCCGACTTTAAAATCATTTTCTATATTTCGTGACAGCCGGACATAACACCTAATTACATTTATGACTTTATCCATATTCGACCTCCGTAGTGCCAACTGCACGTGAGATTACTATGCAGGAATGCCAACATTTGCGTGTGTACAGGATATGACGCTATGCTTATGATGTGAGGACGTGGCGTGAGGATATTTCATAATGTGTGTATTGCACGATATCAAGTTATATTTTATTAATTTTAATACTACATCAATTTTATACATCGTTATGATTTTTAACGGTTGAGCAAAGTTAGTGATGCGGAGAATGCATTTAATCAGACTGAAGTTGCATCAAACAAAAATTCTATTGGGCACGCCTCGGCAACCAGTGCATTGATAAAATGTTATGTAGGAATTCGTTAGCAAGACATTGTTTTGGCATCATCAAGGGCCATTCATTGTTGTTGTATAAGGAGGAGGCCCATGTTCGGTAGTATACATTTACGTTTGATGAACCATGGTATGAAGCATGGGCCATGGTCGCGAACATTTATTTGTAGTGTTAACAGCAATTATACTCTTTGATTCGGATAAACCCGCCCTAGCTGATCATCGCATTCTACCGCTTTTATTTTCATTTGTTTTCCTAAAATAGATTAACTATAAATTGTTATAATATATACATGTGTTACATAACTCGTTATATATAAAGTCTGCGGTTGTAGTTACTCATTAGGTACCTATTTGTATTGTTATTTCGTTGCGGTAACCACGAAGGCCGGCCAATTGCTAAATTTTTAATTAGTACCTACTATACAGATAGGGCATCAAAAAGCTGGTGAAATTCGTAGTACACCCGGCGTTCGTGTATGACCAGATGTATGAACGTAAACGCAGCAAAAGGAGTATGCAAGGATCGTAGCAGGTGGTGTTCTGTAGTTTCTACCTACCCCCATGGGAAGAAGTCGTGAGTTTATGTTTAACGGAATAGTTGAGGTTGTACTTACTTGTAGTGTGATCCAACTCCCACGCATTCATCGAGAATTTTATTTCATAAGTTTCAAATACGTATACAAGGACCAAACTATATATTTTGGTCCTTGCGATACCTGTTTGGCGCTGGCATTTTTAAACGAAGTTTAATTTTTTGACTGCCTCGTTGGTCCAGTGGTCGAATGCGATACCGCTGAGCATAAGGCCCTGGGTTCGATTCCCGTGTCGGGAGAAGTGTTATTGGGTTTTTCCTGGAGTTTCTCAGTAGCAGCCCGGAGTCTGGATTTACGCCAGGTTTAAGGCAATACGCTTGTTACATGGGACTTATAACTGGCGAAATGTGGGTTTACTACACCCTTCGTGGAATACAGGCGTGATGTGATGATGACTGTCCTCCCATACCTATTAACACTGTTATTTGAAAATATTGTAAGACCAATTATTTTTCAAAGGGGTGTGGTGTGGTGGAAACGACCAATTGGAACCGTGCACCTAGCTTCTGACGTTTTATAAGTGCCCAAGTAGGTTTATGTGAATTTTTATTTTGATGTTATGTTATGCTTTATTTATTGTCTTACAAGCATGCATCATAATAACAGTCACTTATGATGGACATATAAGAACTGCACATTACAATCGCTACTCAATCGCCTGGTCTACGGACTACGATAGAACAATAGAGCTAGAAAACTCGTGAGATTAATCAAAGTAGTCTCCAATTGACTGTAGTAATGCCCTAGCTGGAGTGATCTCGTTGATTCATTCAAGAGGAAGATTGATTAAAAGAAGCCGCTTTACGTGTAATTACTATTTGTGAGCGAGGCGTTTTTGGAACAGAAAGGAATGGACATGGCAGAAGCATTGGCATTCAAATACGTAAGTAAGTTTCACTTGTTAATTTGTTAGTAAGTTATGACCTGGAAGCTAGTTTTGGTTAACTTCGTCTTGGCCTCTAAAATTGACACTTGAAAGGTCAACACGATGCATTTTTAACAGACTTCTTCAAAAAGGAGGAGGTTCTATTCGGCTGCGTTTTTTTTTTAATTGAAAAATATCTTTAGTTTCGGAAGTCGGTGGCAAAAAACGAATATTGAAAAGCAAAGACACCAATTTCCGAAATTAAAGTTATTATTAATTTTTTTTTGTGTTTTTTTTTTATGGAATTCGTTTGTTTTTATCGGTTACTGACTAGCAGGTAGCATCTTGTCCGGGCACATTTCGAAGTTTAATAGCGACACATACAGGAGAATTTTCATTAAAGGTTGTTTTAAATAGATTTATTTCATTTAGCCAAGGCGTGCGTGTATGACCAGATGTAAACGAAGCAAAAGGAATCCTACGTAAGAATCGTAACCGGTGGCGTTTTATAGTTTCTTCCTACTCCAAAGGTAAAAGGCGTGATTTTATGTATGTTTGTATGTTACTTTTTAATATTATGGCTGACAACTTGACAAGCATACCGCCCATCACAGTCACAAAGCTCTCGGCACACTGACAAGCACAGATATTCAAATTGATTACCACCACAATGGGTAATTCATATACACGCCTTATCGGGGCACGCAGCGTGGAATATGAACTACGATAATATTCTAATGTGATTTTATTTTATTATGTCTGTCCGGATGAGTGTCAGTGAATAGCTACTGTTTGATATTATGAGCGTTTATTGACCGCTAAATGATTTCCATGTTAACTTTTTGAAGTGAAAAATTCTGCGCTCTTTCTGATCAGTAAACGAAACAACCGTCACACGCGGGTCGGTGACGCTGAATCGGGTACACTCGTCGTTAGCTGTCACATATATTTTTTTAATTTGAAAATCATATAACTTTTCACTTCTATCATGAGGTCATAAGCACACACCCTCGTTTTTTTCTTTTGTCTATGAGTGATGGTTTGTGTCAGAGGAAATCCACAGGTCAGCTCTTTCTTTCCTATTATAAAAAGTTCATTAACAAAATTTTCTCACATCCTTATGTATAAACACCCAAATGTTTCAGATAGTGTGAGATCTGAGATATTGCAATGTAAAAAAAGAAAAATATATTTTTAAAGATTCCAACTGGAGGGACACTAAAAACATTTTTGAACGGTTCGGGTTAAGGAACTAGAGGGACCACCGCTGACCTCGCTAAACCTACTTCTGGTTACCACCCCCAAAAACATTATAGGCTAAGGGGAGTGTATTTTTAGCCGAAAAAGAGTTCAGTGAACTGCGAAATTAACTTTCATAATGTGCCACAGCAAACAAGACTTAGCAGAAGATACAAATTTCGTTCCACCTAGCAAAAAAAGAGGGTATGTGTATGTGTTCTTGACCACACGATATAAGTGAAAACTTGAATTACTCGATGAGAATATGCGATTCAGCTTCACCGACCGACTGGAGCCGAGTATACCCGATTCAGCGTCACCAACCCGAGAGTGATGGTTCAGTTTCGTTCACTGTTAAATATAGTGCACACAATTCGCCGAAAGAAGAAACCTGCAATCTTCAACACATCTGTACAGATTATCGATAAAATACCAACACATAGCTGCCATTCTAGAATGCATCAA